>JAQSUU010000066.1:31130000-32330000 GCA_038087645.1 Saccharum hybrid cultivar R570 | reverse complement strand
AAGTGCACCTGTAGAGGCTGGCAGTTAACTGGTCTGCCATGTGTGCATGCCATAGCTTTTATTGGCACAAAAAGGGTTGATTTGGAGGACTATGTTGACCATTACTATTCTGTAGAAAAGTTCAAAGCAGCTTACGAAAGTGATGTGCCTCCTATGCCAAGCAAAGATGAATGGGAAAAGGTGGACCTTGGCTTCAAGCTCCTTTCTCCTAAATGCAACGGAGCAGCAGGAAGGCCAAGGAAGAGAAGGATAGTTAGAGTTGAAGAAGGCGGGTCAAGTAGCAAGGACAAGAGAAGCTGTAAAAGGTGTGGTGGATTGGGACACCCGCAGAAAACCTGCAATGAAACTGTTGCAGATCCTGATGCACCACCACCTGCACCTCCAAAGAAGAGAAGGACCTACGAGCCAAAAGTGGTTGAAATTATAGAAACTGCAGATGATGTATCTAAGAAGAAGAGGAAGGCCTCCTCCAAGGGGAAACAACCTAGCAAGAAGAAGAAGACAACTCATGCTGAGCCTACACCTCCTGGGCAATCTGTGTAGTAAGTGATTCATCTGTTCTAACCATTTTTCTTATTTTGAAGCCATGTGTAGTTGACAACATGTTCACACCTGTCATCTTACAGGGTTTCAAGCTCCCCGGTCAGTAGGAGGCAGGCCAAATAGCAAGTGTCAGGTAGCCCAGGGGCACTGACTAGGAGTCAGGCTTCCTCAATACCGACATCCAGTCCAAGCGCCTGCACTAGGAGCAAGAGGGGAGGGGCCTGATGCGATAGAAGCAAGATAGAAGAAAACTTTTGACTTCTGTGCTTTTGAACTTGGCACCAGTGCTTATGTGTGCTGCTGAGCCACCAGTGCTTTTGTGTGCTTCTCTGAATGTAATGTGGCATATGAACTTGGTATTGTAATGTGGCATGTGAACTTGGCCTAAACTTGATTTGTAATCTACCATGGAAACTTGGCAGCTGTTGGTGTGAACTTGGTATTGTAATCTGGTATAACGTAGTGAACTATTTGTCATGCTGAAAAATCAAGACTTCGTAATGTATTCAAGTTTCTCATACTGAAAAATCAAGACTTGGTAATGTATTCAAGTTTGTCATGCTGAAAATTTAACAGGGCAACACAAGCATAAGACAACTGCATTTCATTCATTTCAAAAATATTACAAAGCAAAGTTCATGCTTGGTTATACAATACCATGCACAAAGGAACAAAGCAAACAACACCTACAAACACACTGGCCTCAATCATCATCCTACCAACTGTCTACTCTCCATCTATTCTAATCACAGCATCCCTATGAGTACAAACAACATTGTTGAGGTTCAACAAAGAATTCTCCAAAGCCTTCAACGCGGCCATCACTGTTGCAGCATCCATGCCATCTCCAGCGCTCACTGGCTTCCACATGAAGAAGATGCAGTTCCCCTGGCCCTGTTGATGCCGAAGACCATAACAATAGGATGAACCCTAGATCCGATTTCAAAATGCCAAAATGGACCAACAAGAATTCAAAAAACTCACCCTGTCATGATTCCTGCAAGTGTAGAATTGCTCGTCTGGGTTGTTTTGGGTTCTCGACGTGCGCTCCACAACTGTCACCGTGCGGCAGAAGGGGCACAGCGGCTGCCTCTCTCTCGCTCCGCGTGAGCCTGTCGACGACGAAGCGCCCGAGCCTGTCGCCATCTTCTACATCCCTCTGCTTCCACTCTCCTGTCGATGACGCCCGCCCACCTAAGCCATGCCCGCATCCTCGCCCGAACGACCACCACCGCCGCTGCCTTTACCGTGGAGACGGAGAAGGAGGAAGAGACCGGGAAGGAGGAAGAGATCGTTGCTGCCGCTGGGGCCGGGCCGGCCGTTATAAGCTGGTCCAACCAGACCAGGATCGGGACGGACCCAAGTCTGGCTCAGGCGCACCCGGTGTCCAAAACGAAATTTTCTCTCTCCAAAACCGGCTGAAACTGAGGAGCGGTGTCCACTGACCAAATTTTCAGAAACCAGAGTGTCCCCTGGCAAAAGGCTCGAAAGTGGGTGTCCGCTAGCAAAGAGACAGCATTTGGCATGTCCAATAGCAAATTTTCTCATTTTTTTATCCATGTATTAAGTTGAAACTCTAATGCTTATTTTATATTTTTCCAAAATTTTCTTTTATATGTTATTAAAAATATAGTGTATGTCCTAAACTACACTTTTAGTTATTACAATTGCACCAACAATCATGTTAGCCAACGCCACAACACTCAAGAGATTTGAATTTATTGGCTAAAGTGAAGAATTATGTGTCTACAATTATTTCATAAAAACATAGAGCATGTTCACCCGGCTTATAATCCGTCTTTTTCAGCTTGTTTTTTCAGCCGAAACAGTATTTTTCTCTCACAACAAATCAGCCAACAGTGTTTTTCAGCCGGCTTATCAGCCCAGCCGAACGGGGCCATAGTGTACCTACAATTAAATTACTAGTATCGATATGTCATGATTTTTTAGTTATAGTGTAAAAGCTTGCTTCAAGAAATTTATTGTCCTAGAGTATTAATATAATTTAAAATAAATTGTCAATGTCATTGGTACGTGGTTTGTTTAGATTAATTTTTTCCATGATTTATAATCTATAATAATAAATATTTATCATAATGTATGCATGTTTAGTTGGTGGCATATGACATTTATGCTTACTTTTATTTTGGCACTGGTATAACTGTGCAATTTAGAAATATATATAGCGTACTTTATGGTTATTGGTTTATTTTTCATAATGTGTTGTATTTTATCATGTTGGATTTAGAACTCGTTCACTTTAAATGTATTCAGCAAAATTCTAGATGCATCCCTGAACGCATCCCTGAACCTCTTAAGCTGGATGTCGATGATGCCGGTGTGGTGGATCTCTTGCGGCCTGACTTGGCCATGGCATCAAAGGCCGTGCTCGAAGTGGTACCTGGCGACCGGGCAATAGGCATCAAAGGCCAGTGATGATGACAGTCTCCGGGTTGCCGGAGCAGGCAGGGTGTTTGACGCATCGTATCTGAGAACGGCAAAGCGGCAATGGACGGAGTTTGTCAAACTCAAATCTTTGCCTTGTTTAAGTAGCTTCTCTCGGCAGATTCCACTTCGACCAGGGTAGGCGGCAGCATAAACATGTTGCCATGAAAATCCTGACTCTGACCAAATTATCTAGTACACAGTACCTGGTAGCAGGATCCGCAGCCCTTGCCGTCCTTGAACAGGGAATTGGTTGCCACACGATGTCATCGCGGACAACGGCGGCAGGTTCACGTTCACAGGCACCACCTGCACTCACTCAAATGGATTTAGTTAATGGTATAGATCGCCCTATAAGCACCTAATGCGGTCCACGATGACGCGCCATGCACCGCTGATCAACGGACCATGTGCGTTGCGTACCGTCGTCGTCCGGGCCGGCGCCGACTGGGCGTCTGCCGTACCAGGTGGCCCTTGCAGCCTCCCAGTTGGGGTCGGCGGTGAAGTCGTAGGCATTGAAGTTGACGGGTCCGGTGCAAGAATCAGTGACCAAGTTAATCAGTGACCATGGCTAGAAAGTAGAAACTGGAGCATCGCTTTTGATATGTAATCTCATCCCCGTTCTCTCGATTCTTGGTTTGTAACTTAATTGGAGGGCTCGACCCCTTCCACCCACCGGTCTTACCGGAATCACTGCTCCGCCATCAAACCAATACGGTGTTTTTTACCCTTTGTTTTAACGTTTGAAGTTTAATTTTGAGAGCACGCCAACCGTCCAACCATGTCAATCTTGCTCGGTGGTTTCTAAAACTTGCTGATGATGCACACGAAATTGCCTTCTTCTTTTCTTTTCTTTTCTTTTCTTTTCTTTTCTTTTCTTTTTTTTTTGGCGGAAGCAGCGTCAGACTGAGTGTTAAGCAATCGACCAATTACTGCTAAATGCTAATCATCAAACAGTTCAAGTACGACATGCCATGCAGTGCTGCTCTGCTGACGAGGGATGTGAGGATACGTGCAAGTGCAACCCAGTAGCCAACAACCCTGATACCTGACGTTGCAAGCAGAGCAGCCCATGCCACCGTGCGCGCGCAGCCGGAGACATCCCCGCACAACTCCGCAGGTCGCCCGGCATCCCGTTGCCGCGAGATGGTGGGTGCAAGTGCGACGACGACGTCGCGGGCCCTGGAAATCTGGTGCGACCATGCACGCTCGGCTGACGGTGAGATCACTGGCATCCTGCCTGCCAGACTGCCAGCCACTAGTTCGTTAGACATCCCGGGCCCGTCGGCTGTTGCCGTCGGGGTACGTGACCCCCACCTCACATGCGAATATGCAGCGCAGCGCCGCGCAGCCGTCGTCATCCGACGCCCCTCGCCGTCGCCGGCACATGCGCGGCGCATGGACACATCGTGGGTTAGCTGGGGAAGAAGAAATCTTTCCGGAGCTAACTGTTTCATATTATGCTTGTTTGGATGAGCGTAACTGAGGTATAGTAGGAAAATCCAGGGCCCTCCTTTTTCTCTTGCGTCCTTATCTCTTTGTGTCCGAAAAAGAAAAATCACACAGCTAGCGGAGCACAGATGTTTTTTATTTGCGCAGCGAGTCCGACTGCGTTTAAGATGCATTTGGCCATCTTGGATCAACTTGGTGACGACTTCATTTGAATCTGTAAAACTCCTTCAGCAACAGCATTTTGACTGCTGCGGCCACTGGAAGTGACAGGAGAGGAGTGATGGTTTGACTCCAGTATTCACGGCGTGAATTCGGTTCAGGTCGCTTTAAGCGGCGGCTTTGCCGGTTCCGTAACACACTCGTCACAGTAACTAAGACCGGTTTACACCGTTGCTGGAATTATGATTATGTTCCTTTTCAGTTTCCCGGGCTGGTTGCCAAATCTGCGGCGATGAATCGGACTTTCAAGAAAGAACACTGCTCTCAGTCACGGAATCACGGTCCTCAAGTTGTCACTGCAGACATTTCAGTTTTATGCAATTTAGATAGAAGTCTTTGGATGAGGACTTGGGATGTGTTTGTTTCGTGGAATCACCCCATGCATCATGAGTTCATCTCATGAATTTTAGTGAAACCAACTCATTCCTTATACTAATTATTAATTTGTGAGTAATGAGGTAGTGATGGATCGATCATTCCATTCCACAAATAAATACAAAAAGTGATGAGTGAGAAGATAATGGATCACTCTATTCCTCGAACCAAACACACCTTTAATGAGCCTGGGCACTCACGATCACGCACAGGTGCATTAAACTCATGATGATACCCCTGTATGAACATGACAAATCAGACACACTACACATACGTCTAGGTACCTGACCCACGTGGGACGGTAACTTCCTTTCGTTAGGAAACGGATAGAGCCACCACCACCTGCGTGCTCCTCGCACCGCCGCCGCCGTTATCATGCCTAGGGCCTCTCACTCCTTTCTCTCCAGCGCGTCTGCCAGAGACAAGAACGAGAGGGGACCCATCCTCTTCCCGCAGTTTTCTAATATCTTAAGGTTGAGTCCAAATAAATTTCCAGTAAAATCAAATGATTTTCGATCAGGATCGTGTGTCGTGCAATGACTTCGATGATTGCCACGACAAGATCGCCGTCACAGGCGTCGATTTCATCGGTAGGCAGTCAATTTATGGCCTTAATCTGCAAGTGAAGGGGTGCTTCTGGGAGCCCCATATATGAGGACAGCGACTCGGGGTCATCGATCTCATCGTCAATGGTCGCGGAGAGGGAATCAAGGTCTCAAAATGATGAATCTGCATCCTATTTCGTACCCGACGATGCAACCGCCGATATTCTTTCAGCGATTTAGATGCGTTTTAGATTAGTTCCGAAGCGTTGGAGCTTGAGGCATGTCCAACGTTTTAGGGTTAGTCATTGGATTCGACACTAGGACTGCACTTTGGCTCCGGCGTCCGAGGGAGCTATTGGGGAGGAAGACGATGGAAGAGTCTGGATAGAATATTATGTATTTTTATTACAGATTTTTCATATATAATTTAAGAATGTACCGTGCCAAGTTTAATATAAGTCCTTGTTACCTTCGTAAAAAAACATGGCAAATCTTGAAATTGCCCCTGTTCTGTTCTCGATGATCACGTCAGCTGGTAATAAGACAGCAATGCAAGTCTCCGTGCTGAGTTAGCGGCTCAAACCAACCTACAGATAGATCGGTCTTACTTCCTCCGAAAAAAAAAAAGAGTCGTGCTCCTCGAAAAATCAAACGATCCCACGTCTAACCTAATACATATAGAAAATTACTAATACTTACAATGTGTAATAAGTATCATCGAATTAATTAAATTATAAAATAAATTTTAAATTTTTTTATAATAAACATATGTGAAGATATAAGTGTTGATACTATTTTTAATAAAGGCTTTTGTTGTACTACTACTTATAAATATTTGTAAACCGCTCATTTAATTACTAGATCGGAGGGTTAAAATCATCCATTACTTCCAGAGGTAATATGTAAAATATATATTGATTCTTTATTTTATAAAAATATATTAAATAAGGAAACCTTTTTAGTAACTTAGTGAAAGTTAGGATTGTTTGACTTTTGGGGAGCGAAATTTATATATTTTTAGGAGCGGAGAGGCTAGCGTCCGAGTGCAGCTCTCGCTCCCGCTCCCAAGCCTGCATCCCATCCCACGCCCATGTCCGCATCCCATCACACGCCAGTGCCCACATCCGGACATAGCACTCTCACCCCATGCCCATCCCGCACCTGCATCCCATCCTGGCTGCGCCCGCGTCAGCCCGCAGCGTTCCGCCGCACCCTCATCCCCCCGCCTCACGCCTATCCCCCTCCGCCCTTCCCCTGCCGCGACGTCATCCCCCGCCGTGCACCGTCCTCCGCCATGCTCCGCTCTTGTCCTAACTTCTCATCTCCTCTGCAACATCGGTCCTACCATTGCAACATATACAATATACGCTTGAAATGTATCTGTATAGTCATTAGAACATATGCAATATACGTTTAAAACATGTGTGAAACAGCTGAAACATTTGGAACATATGCTTGCAACATACGTATGAAACTGTTGAAACATTTGGAACATACACTTGCAACATATGTGTATAACCATTGCAACATATGCAACACTAAACCTACTTCTACAACAATTAGATGAAACATTTGCAACATACATCTGAAACACATGAAATATACGGTTACAACATGTGCTTTCAGCACAACTTCTACTTGCTGTTTGGGTGAATGGATCAGAGGCTCGTCGATGCAGACCTCGATGCCGGCGTGGAGCTAGCTCTTTGGCGGCACGGACCTCGGCAGTGGCCGCGGCAGGCGGATGGAGGCAGCCACGGCGGGCGACATGAGTCTAGGCGGGAGGCGTGATGGAGGCGGCGAATCTTCGCGAGCGGGGCAAGTCGTCCGG
This sequence comes from Saccharum hybrid cultivar R570, assembly GCA_038087645.1. Lineage (NCBI taxonomy): Eukaryota > Viridiplantae > Streptophyta > Magnoliopsida > Poales > Poaceae > Saccharum > Saccharum hybrid cultivar. The sequence continues at coordinate 32,322,590 of JAQSUU010000066.1, read as the reverse complement.
ACGGACGGACACCCTGATTATATCATTATCATTTTAGATGCCGGGGGAGAACTATAAAAAAAAACTGGCCAACTCAGTTTTGCTGGTTTGGACGTCTATAAGATCAGATTCCCCGAGCTGCTGAATATATAACCAACCCGTGCTACATAAAAATGGGCATGGGAACAGGACGTACTGAATGCCACTCAGAAGCTGCTTTATATATATGATGAGTAATTTAGAACCTTGATCACACTGATTCATGTATTGACAGTGAGCGGGAAAGCACATCATCCAAACTTGCTTCCTCATCTCCTACTCTGTCAATATCTTGACGTCTCACGGACTAACTAGTCAAGTCACCGCAATCCTATGCACCGAAGATACAATTACATAAAGTTCCAATGAAAGCCAATGATGACACCGAATCAGAGCGCAGTACGTAGCAGAGCTAATACTGAATGATGGAGCGGTAATAGGTGTTGGCCGCCCAGTTGGCTGGGATGACGCGATTGGCCACCAGCTTCCTGCCGGACTCGTTGGTGATGCGCAGCGAGAAGGGCGCCTGCAGCCTATGGTTGGCGTCCAGCCTCCAGATGGATCCCCAGGACTCGCGCATCGGCGTCCAGTTGCCGGAGTTGGCCTCCATGAGGTCCACCTGCACCACGTCGCCGTCGCCGTCCTCGAACTCGACGAGCACCGCGAAGTAGACGGGATTGGAGCCCTCCTCGACGTGGAACGTCACCTTCTGCCCCGGGTAGTTGCAGGGCACTCTGCATGTGACATGTTTCCTTCCATTAGTCTAGTCCGACAACAGTCCTCATAAAAAATCTAGATTAATTTATATAGGAGCAGGAACAGTTTAACTAGTAAAACTTCTGCGGATCTACAAGAGCTCCACATGCAGTAGCTGGACGGTCGAGCTTATATTCTGTTCAGGTGGGCCCTGGAAATTGTGGTTTTGTGGCTCTGAGCAACGTGCAGTGCATGTGCAATTGCGCATGACGCCGAAACGGCCGTACCCACCTCTTGAACTGGATGTCAATGATGCCGGCGTGGCGGAGCTCGTCGTTGCGGCCGGGCTTGGCCATGGCGCCGAACGCCGTGCCGCTGAGGTCGAAGTGGTACTTGGCCACGGGGTAGTAGTTCATGTCAGTGATGATCACCGTCTCGGGGTTGCCGGAGCACGCAGGGTGCTTTTGGCATCGTATCTGGGAAAGAAAATAAATGACGGGGTTAGTCAAATGTCAAAACTATGCTCGAGCTTTCCGTTTCCAATTAATAAGGCAGGCACCAAATTAGTCTGACCAATTAATCTAGCTACCTGGTAGCAGGAGCCACATCCTTTGCCGTCCTTGAACAGGGGCTGGTTGCCGCACGACGTCATCGCGGAGAACGGCGGCAGGTTCACGTTCTTGAACCCGCAGGCGCCACCTGCAGATCAATGGATACCACGCGCGTTAAGCCAACAGCACAACACATGCAGTGCATGACGAAAACAAAAGATACACAGCACCCAGTATACGACGATCCTGCGCCTTGTCTACACGTACGTACCTTCGTCGTCAGGGCCGGCGCCGGTGGGCGCACCGTACCAGGTGGCTCTGGCCGCCTCCCAGTTGGGATCGGCGGTGAAGTCGGAGGCGGTAAAGTTGACCGGCGGTCTAGCGCACGAGCCATACGTGACAAGGAGGGAGAAGATGAGCGCACCATGTGCGAGCACCTTGGAGCGGGAGGAGAAGGACGCCATAGTTTGCTTAGTAGTAGCTGCTAGTGCTAGGACTTTGGCCGACAGGAGGAGCTCTTCGTTTCGATGATCTGGAAGGAGCACCTCGCCGGGGTATTTATAGACCGGAAAAAGAATATCCAAGGAAGGCAACTAGCGCGCCCGCGGCGATCGCCCTCGATCAACGGCCGTTGCGCCCGTCGGCGTGGTGCTTTGGCCTTTGGTACGTAGGGGTCACATGGCTACGGAGCAAATCATGCGAGAAACGGAGGGTTCGGATCACGAGTGAACTATTAAAAAAGCAACGGCCTCTTGGCAGTTATCACGGTGTGGTGTGTATTGTCGAGAGTTGCTAGGACCGGCCGGTTCATACACGGATTCTGATTTCTTGGGAATTCTTAATCCTGTGCATAAGAGATGTATGTACAGCCTTCACTTTGTCTGATATGTGCAGTGTTAGGAACGGGAGATTCGTGCACAGCCGGATACAGAAGGAACGACAGGTCTACAATTAAATCATGGGAGGAGACTATAATTGTCGATCGAGTAATCATTGCATGGATCCTTCCTATGTACCAAACCCATGTATCATGCATGTTTCTAGTACTTTCTAGCTAGCTACTACAGAGCTGGGTTGGAAGCGGCACCTAATCCGCTTCAGTTTCATGTACCCAAAGGCTGGTATACTGGTCCAACGACGCTACGGTGAGTGGCAGAATGCCGTGTTGCTGACGGAAAAAAAAATTCTATGCGTGCGTGTTGCAGATGAGCCGCCGTGCAGCACATGGTCACAAATTATGGAGAAATGAGCTATAATGAATTTATTCATCTAGGTCCCTAATCTACCAAAGTACTAATAAAATCTTAGGGCCTATTTGCTTGAACTTATTAGTCAGAATCAGTTAGCCATTCAGCAGTGTTTTTCTCTCACAACAAATCAGCATCAGCCGCTTTTACAGCCAGCCGAACAGGGCCTAGTCTAAAGAAACCTCTTCACGCTTCATCGATCGTCGTGTGGATTGCCAGATGGGCTTTCAAGCCTTTGCTTGTTATTGAACTTCTTGCTATATGTTTTTCATCTTATCTTGGAGAGCAATGTCTTGATGTCATCTGCCAGTACGGTTTGACGAGGAGACGTACTGGCAGACATTGTCGTCAAGTGTGTGCTAACTGGCCAGCATACCCGCGAAGTTGTTGTTGGCCAATTATTCCTTGTCACCATGTGTGAGTGAGGTGTCTTAACAAACACTTAACAACAATGTCCACTCCAGCGCGTTCCCGATCTTCAAGACATTACTTTGATTAGATTTGTAGTACTTTAATATATTAGGGACCTAGATGAGTAATTTTATAGTTTGGAACCCAGGTGAGAATTACATTATAGTTTAGGAATTGTCTCTGTAATTATGAGCTACGAACCCACATGTCAGTTTTACACTGGAGCACCACGTCAGCTAATGGACTTTAACATGTCTGCTTTGAAACGGAAGTTGTTGTTGGCTCGGACGTCGGCCGCACGGGGACCGCTCGCGCCCCCTCCTGCTTCCCATGCGTATCCTATATGCAACATCCGATTTACTTTTAAAATATCCAGATGCAACACTTGCAAAACATACCAAAAAAGACCGATGAAACACTTGAAACATGCGTTTGAAACACTTGCAAAAACATCTAAAAACACTTGAAAACCATTGTAAACATACGCAACATCCAGATAAAACACTTGCAACATATGTGTGAAACATATGCAACATTCAAATAAACACACTTACAACATACGTCTGAAAAACAGATGAAACATTGAAAACAGACACTTAAAACATACGTGTACGACCATTGCAACATATGCAACATCCCGATCTACTTTTGCAATATCCGTATAAAACACTTGCAACATACCTCTGAAACATCTAAAACACTTGAAACATACGCTTGCAACATCCACTTTCAGCGCAACATCTCCTTGCTTCTGGAGAGAACGGAGGTTCGTCGGCGTGTGAAGTTCACCAGAGGCAGCAGCCTGGCGACGGCGGCGGGGAGGCAGCGGTCGAACGACTGGGAGAGTGCAACTGCGTGCCACGCCTGGCAAGACCGGCAGCCGAGCGCCGCGACTCGGAGCGCGGCTGCGTGCTGCAAGCGGCCAAGCACTACGCCTCAGAGGTGGCAGGCTTCGCCGCTTCGCATTTGGGCGATGGAGGACGCTGCGGGTGCCTCGCACCTAGTCCTCGCCGTGCCATTGCCCCTGGAGTGGATAGGAGCGACTGGCAAAGAGGATTTTGTTTTTGAGAAGCTCCTGAACGGATAGGAGAGAATAATTGGACTGGCTTCGCGGCCCACCAATGGAGCGTCCGAACCGACGGACGCCCGCTTCCTAGCGTTACCGTTGATTTATTTGTAAGCCGTGTCCCAGATAATTTTAAGCAGTGCAAACGAGAGTGTGTAGCGTTTCAGAAATGGTTCTGAAAGTGTCTCCAAAACAGCGTTACACCGTCTAATTGAGCCATGGAGCGGTACGGGGGTACGCCGGTACGACGAGTACCCTTGCTTCCAAATCGGCCCAACTGTTCAGCCCAGATAAAATCCCTTAGGCTTGTTATTAGGCCCCAACCATGCAACCTGCTGAGCGCTCGAGGCCGTAAGGCTCGACCGGCCCGAAACTAAGCCAAGATTTAAAGTCCAAACAACAAAGGGCTCCGGTGTTAAGAGTTCATTCATGGGTTCGATTTTGGAGGCCTGCCATTAGATGGGATTGTCTGGCCCAGATAGCATTGGCCCAGGCGACAAACCAAACAACCTACTTACGGCTATAAGCCTATAAATAAACATAGTCTTGCATATAATGGTTTAAGATTTCCTCAAAAAAAATTATGGGTTTAAGATTTTCAATAAACTGTTCTAGTTCTTGCATAGCTAGCTCGTGAGAATGACCCATCATACGTCGGGTATGGCTCAGTTACGAGGGCTCTTTTTTTTCCACATGCACAAGATTATTATATTCAGTGTTCATGCTTTCTATATATGTTCTGGATATAATAAGCATCCGTCATATAAGAAATAGCAAAGAAATAAAAGATCAACAATATGTTTCCTAACATCTAATTACACCACCATGCAGCAAAGGCATCACCGCTCAATTGAAAAAAAAAAAGAAAGAAAAAGAAAAGAACACACAGTCAACTCGAACATGCATTCATGAAACACACCTAAAGTATGATTTTTAGAGATAGAAGAGAGAAACAAAGCATGGATACATCACCTCCAAGCAAGCAAGCATCAACACCCATCAAGCAGGAGCACACATCAATGTGCAACCCAGACTAACTTTATCTCTAGCAATTAAGCTTTTTATGAGCCCTAACCTTAACTAACTAAAGTTTATGTAGTAGTTGAGCTTCTGTCATTGTCTTGCTTATATGTTTTTTGAGGAAACGTCTTGCTTATATGTGTCCCGAGAGATCTTGAGTTTGCAGTTAGACAAGAAAATCACTACTAGTATATATGTGTAAACATCTCGTAGAGTTACCGTCGGTAACAACACACCATGCATGTTACTCTATCCGCTAGACTCGCATGTTCTTGCTCAAGCTTAGGGCACGTACGTCTGGCTCTCAAGCAAGTTTGCCTTGCCCTACCAGTCTACCTGCAGCACAGGCCTTGAGAAGTTTGCCAGGCCCCAAGCCCCATGAGCCAATTTTGCTTGCTAATGATAGCAAGGAGATTTCTCGGGGAAAAAATGGCTGCACAAACCGCAAGACTACTACTATCAAACCAACCAAACACATGGCCACGACTTTAAATCCTAGCTCAGCGAGAGGAGACGAGTTTTACTAAAAGAACCGAAGGCATCTTTAAGCTTGGCTCTTTTTTAAAAAAAAAAGGTTCTTGTTAACAGTTTGATCGGCTCCAGCCTTGATCGGTTCAAGCCGAAAACGAGGTTGCCTGTCAACTGCCAAGGTTGTTTACTCGTTGGATGCAGAAATCGGGAAGGAATGTGGCAGCCTTCAGCTCCTGATTTGGATGGTCTTCGCGGGCCACCGGGAATTATTGGCGGGAAACAGAAGAGTGCAAGCGTGCAGCGCCAGCGCGACCGAAAGACAGTTTGGGCCTTGTTTAGTTCCAGCTTTGGAGCCAAATTCCATTATGTAAAAAGAAGATTTTTCGTCACATTAAAATATCGGCACATGTATAGAGTAATAAATGCAGATGAAATCAAAAACTAATTGCACAGTTTTATTGTACTTTGCGAGACGAACATTTTAAGCCTAATTAATCCATGTTTGGACAATTATTACCAAATAAAAATAAAAATACTACAGTGTTGTACAGTGATTTGGCCATCCCCAAATTAGAAAACTAAACACGGCCTTGATTTGAACCAAAAAAAAAAACGAAGAGCGCAGGAAGGGCGGGAAGCAAAGCGAAGAAAAGAAGCCCGGTCCAGGACCAGGAGGGCTGGGGACTGGATGATTTTCACATGCAAGGCTGACACCGCCGCAGAGCAACGCCAACCACCACGATCGATGCATGTGTCGCGGGCGCGGCGGCAAGGAAAGGCGGAACCACCCCACCACATCCACATGCCCCCGCCACGCCGGTGCCCATGTGACCGTACGTGCGCAGCGCTGCTGGCTGCTGCCTGCTGCCGGCCTCCCGCTCCGAGAGATCCCCCGTCCCCGTCCATGATCCATCGAGTTTCCGACGTGTGAGGCCCGGCCGTCGGCGCAACGGCTCGCGTTTTCTTCCACCGGTTCGGATAAGAAGGGGCCCAGCCCAGGCCCCAGGCGTGGTGGACCTCGCTCTCAGCGAAACACCGCCTGCAAAAATACGTGACCTGCCGGGCTGCCAGTGCCAGCAATCAATCTCCGCAACAGTGCCGGCCTTGCTCTTGGGAACTTGCTTGGCCTTTGCGACGATTTCATCCAGCCAGATAGAATATTTTGTCTGTCGTCATTTCGTCGGGCCACATAATTGGGGATGTTTGGGTAAAGTCAAAGCAAGGGATCACAAACAGCCTTTTGCATGTTATTATTATGCTCATTATACACTTCCATACAACAGGAACAGGGTAAGCGATAATGGCCGCCAGCGCCATCTTGTAGTACTTATATACCACTATTCATTAGCTATGGTCCATTACCCCCGGCGCAGTGCAAGTGCAAAGGACTCCGTGGCGGCCATGGCAAAGCACCTCTCGGTCTCGCTCGCATTCGTGCCTCCATTGACCATTTTCAAATGACATTATTCTACTCCTGCTTTCCCGGAGAAACCAGGAAAAAGCCAAGTGTCTGTCTCCACAAGCATGTAGCGTAGCGCGCCCATTCTCTCGCGCTCTCGGCTCGGCAGTTCAAGCATCCCCTAGAAAACAAAACAGAATTCAAGATTGCCACTTGTCCCGCCCTGCACTCCTGCAGTCATTCGTTCACGGGTCTGTCGAGCTCGCCCTGTGCAGGGCAGCGCAGAGTGCTCACGTCTTCTTTGAGCCCTGCAACGTGAGAACACGCACCGGAAGTAGCGCAGTGGAGACGTGGAGTGGATTAAAATTGTCATGCTGCTCTCGAGAAACGAGGAGCAAGGGACAAGGGCCAAGGCCTCCAACTTTGCGGGGCGTTTGGTTCAAATTTAGTCCCCCTAAATGATTTAGTCACTTTTAGCAATTTCAGAGTCGCTACAGAGGACTAAAGCTCTTTTAGTCACATTTAGTCATAATGTTTAGCAACAAAGTGACTAAATGTGACTAAATTTAGGAGCTATTAGGTGAACCAAACACCCCCCCAAGGCTAGACGCATGGTGGCATGGAGGACGAGCATCCATTTCCTGCGTACTCGTAGAAGAATCGCCAATCATATTAAGATCAATAGTTTCTCCCTTAGTGCCAGCGTGCGTGGATGCGGCGCCTCACCCCACTACTGCCGATGCAGGCGCCCCGGCTCCGTTCACCCCTGTCGCCAGGCCAGCGAGTGAGCCACGCCTGGTGCCACACTGGTTGCTGCGTCGAGCGGGGAGGACGCCACGCCTGCTGCCACACGTCTTCATCTCTGCCCAGGTCTGGTGCTTCCCAATGTCTACGTTGTCGTTGTCTTTGACTACATCGACGCCGTCAAGGTTCGTGTCCCCTTCTTCTCGGTCTGGATCTGGGGTTCAATCTCCATGGAGTTGTCGCGGCCCTCCATCTTCATCTCTGCTAAGGCTGGACGAAAAACTCGAAGCTCGTTAGCTCGCTCGGCTCGTGACTAGCTCGGCTCGGCTCGTTACCATAACGAGCCGAGCCGAACCAAGATTTTAGCTCGTTAGCTATAACGAGCCAACTCGAGCTAGCTCGCAAGCGGCTCGCGAGCCAAACGAGTTATAGTTTTAGGAAAAAAAGTCATCATAACTTATATTATGTTTGTATTACTTCATGTCTTGCACTATGCAAATGATTGATATGTTAGCTCATACGAATATTTTATTTAATTTAAGGCTATTGGATATATTATTTTTGTATTATTACTATTTTTAACCTTTTGATAAATGCAAATATTAAATTTTATATATTTTTTATAACTGGCTCGCGAGCCTAACGAGCCAGCTCGAGCTTTTAACGAGCCGAGCCGAGCTGGCTTTCTGGCTCGTTAAGATAACGAGCCGAGCCGAGCCGAGCCGAGCTGGCTCGTTATCCAGCCTTAATCTCTGCCCAAAAACCCGGCGACCTAGTGCCTACATCAGCAGGCGTCTCAGGGTTCAGATCCGCCGCAGGGACATCAGAGTCGAGGCCTCTCCATTGACTCCCCTGCCTGGGCCTCAAGTAGCTAACCTCCGTTAACCCCAAAAGCCTGTTTGTGCGTGTGCAGGACTGAAAGAAATATTCATCCCAATTGCTGAGTCTATTGGCATCCTCCAAACTTCAGACACTTGAGTGCTTCTTTATGATTCTGAATAATATAAGGTACTCCCTCCGTATCAAAATACAGGTCGTCCTAACATTTGAAAAAAGTATCAGAAAGCCAGACGTTTTAGCTTTTGCAGCTCTTGTAGCAGAGTACAATATGCGTCACATCCTATCGTCCCTATGGAAAAAAAGCAGCCGGTGTGTGAGGGGGCACCTAGTCAGAGCATTGGTCCCAAGCAGCACGCTGTTGCAGACGTCCGTCAGGTGCACTGATTTCATAGGGGTTTTAGTGTCTTATTCCACGGACGTTGGTATCTGTGACAGCTTTCTCAACGTCTTTTAATCTGGGACAGAGAGAGTAACACTGTAGTACTGGCATATGTGTAATGAAAGCTTTTCCCATATATTTTTTCTAACCCTTTTTATTGTTACATCACACAATGTAATCATCTGATACTTTTAGGACACACACACACACACTGCATATAGGAACTGAATTAGAATGTCTTTCATGTATGCTTCTTTTAACAATTTTCGTTACAGCAGACCATGGTGTGGTCCTGTATTAGGTCCATGTGCTTTCTGTGTTCTCAAAGCTTTATGGTTAGCATTGGTTGCAGGTGTGCACATCGGCTGTTTGTGCAAATGACTTATCCGTACGCCTGCAAAGAAAACAGCACACAGGAGGTTTTGTTTCGAACTTGCTTCTTGACTAGCTCGGCTTTATTGTGCTTTCAGTGCTAACTGGTGCAGTTTGTTGTTCATGCCCTTTATTCAGTTTGTTGGTTAACTAGACTTTCTATTTCTTGGAAAAAAAACATGCATCGTTTTGCTGGCTGAATAAAAGATTACGTTCTTTGAGAACAGATGATGTTCACTGGATGAATATAGCAGTTTTCTTTCTCTTTTGGCTTCTACATATGTGATATAACTACGTTGTATATTTGTTTGTAGAGACTTACAGTTTGGGTCCAAAACTAAGAAGGACGAGTCATGATAACAAATACACGTGTTTAGTTTTTTACTCCCTTCGTTTCTTTTTAGGTGCAGTTGTGTATGCTTCCATTTGTTTTCATATACCGCACACTACCTGCTACCCTTGCTTTCATGCCTATAGTAATTAGAATTTTACTCTCTTCGTTTCTGTTTATGTGTAGTTATGCATGCCTCCATTTGTTTTCAAACCACACACTACCTGCTGCCCAATTTCATGCCTATCGTAACCCTACATGGTCAACGCAATACACTGTTCTTTCTACGGGCCAGCAACAGCATGCCTCTTCAGTTAATATGCAGATAGCTCAGATACCATATTGGCCTGTAGATTTGAAGGATGGCCTGCAGCTATTTTTGGCCTTTTACCCTTCTCTTGCCTATCAACGTTTCTTATCATATGCTTCCACCATCGCCTCCCTTCCAAACCATTTTTTTATTACAAATGAAGGTTTCCAAGTCACTGTCACACGTGCCCCGTGTTCTCTTTAGTTTAATACAGTTCTCTGTTGTTTGTTATACATGGAGCATTTTTCCGAAAAATGATGTATGACGCCCCCATTCCTCCTACCTGCTCAACCTGCTGGTATTATTGCTTGCCTATTTTAACGTTTCCTTTCATCTCTCCCCTTGTGTTTTCCTTGCTCTGTTTCATGCCTCATGATTGCAAACCACTAGCCCTAATGGATGTGTTACGAAACCCATAATGTTCATGTTTCTTATTGAAATCATGATAACTTTTCCCCCCTTTGCTTCTCTTTGCTATCACATTGACAGTTTGCTACATAGGCTCTTTATTTTCCTTACTAACTTTGTACAATTAATATCTAGGTATGATATCCTGTTTCTTACAAGTCTCTGCCTACCTTACATAGTGCAGATATCAAATTTTGGACTATGCATCTCAATTTTGTGGTCCACAAGGGAGCATGTTAGTCGATGCCAGCATTCAGATACCCAGGCTAGAAGGAAATACTTCTACTCCAGCAAGAAAGGCACTCCCTGCCTTACTCCATATCTCCATATCACGATACATCTAATGACATGTAAAAATTCTTCAATGCTTCGGTTACCGACTGGTACTGTAGGCCTTTCAGGCTTTGACAAATTCAATGCAGTTTATTGAACAAAAAATCAATGCAAGGCTCGCAGAGGCGGCAACCACCACCTCCCCAGGAACCTGTGGCTCGTAGCGACGCGACGACGACAAAGCAGAGAGCAACGTCACGTTCTTAGATTGTGATCACAAGTACAGTGTACAGAGTACTAAAGTACTACCATAATACTACTCACAACATCATACTTATTTAACGAGATGATATATCACAAAAAATGGTGACATGGCATAGAAATCATCATGCAGTTAGTATACTCACTCCCTCTGTCCCATGTTATCTGTCGTTTTTTTGTTTCCGTGTCATTAGTTTGACTAGATTTGTAGAAAATACGTGCAATATTTGTATCTTCAAATAAATTTATTATAAAAAAAGATTCAAAGATCTATCTAATAATATTAATTATGTATAATAAACATTAATATTTTTTTATATAAAATTAGTCAAAGTTATTTCTCGGAAAGCAAGAACGATAGATATTTTGGGACGGATGGAGTACCTTTTGTGCTCATGCCAAAAGAAAACGAAAGTTTAGTTCAAAATATCACTGAAATCGGAAGCACTTGAAAGTGACGCATGAGGCGCCGCCGGTTTACTTTGGCGCTGCCGGCGCCCTGGTCGGATGTGTCATCGGGCAAGGAGCAGGCTTGTTTGGAACAACCGGATCCGGGGTTGCTAGGCTTTGTGCCATCGGCGGACCCACTGTATTCTTTTTGAAACGGAGGGAACACGTGATAAAAGATTTTTTGTATATTACTTGGCTAGTTATAATCAATTATGGTTAGTGTCTACTAAACTGATGGGTAGATCTTTCAGAATTATGTGAGAGCTTCTAAAATTTATGTTTTTTTCTACCATGTCTTATGAGGATTAATGTGAGCTTTAGTTGGAGCCTCTAATAATTACCAATGAAGGATTCTAAATACAACTATAATTTAACTAGTAGTGCTAACTTTTCATATTGCTAGACTAGCTGTGGTTCAAATATTAACGAGCGTCAGATTTTTGGCAAGTAAGAGCAAGTGTGGCACGTAGCATGTCCGGAAGTGAAACAAACAATGGCTTGAAGTCTAGTGCAATGTGCCTAAAGTCCGACGAAGCGGTTGGACCCAACCAAACAGACCCTAACCGTGGTTCAAATATTATGAAGTTTAAATCTTAAAATATCATATTGCTCCTTATATTTTGGGACATAGGGTGTACCGCTCAAAAGATCGCTTTGCAGTTGTCAAACTGTAGTAGCTTGTAGTAGTACTACTCCCTCCGCCCACAAAACAACGCAATTCTCGTTTTTCGAGGAGCCAAAGCCATAGTTAGTTCAGGTGATCTTTAGAAGGACGTGGTCTTCTAATCTGTGGGTAGTTGTAGGTTTAGTTTATACACGTATGGGGTGTGTGTAGTGTGGGTGTGGGTTAGTGTATGAACGGATATTACAGTTGTATCCATATGAGAGGCTTCAAAAAAAAAGTTAAACCATTTAAAATTTAACTAAATGTATATAAAAAATATTAACATTTATGACACAAAATAAGTACTATTAGATTTATTAAAGAATATATTTTTATAATAAATCTATTTAGATATATAAATATTAATATTATTTACTGTAGATTTGGTCAAACTTGAGCTGGTTTTTTTTTCCCATGGTTACGTTCTTTTGCGGAGGGAGGAGTAGCGGAATTGCGACCTGCCCTCATTTGAAGTTGTCACTACCTCGTGTACCTTGAGTACCTGCTAGCTGCTGCCAGCCTCTTTACTGAAAGTCGAAAGAGACTGATAGGTTTAGAGCACTTGCGGACACTGTTAACCGTACCGTAGAAAACCTGGCTGGCTGATCGATCAGCACCAGGAACCCCATAGTACGTCAGGTTGACAAATCGGGCCATGGCTACCAGATGGATCCGTCGGTGTCGGCGTCGAGCGACGGCATGTGAATTGTCGTTTGGCCGTCACATGCATCATCATCTGCCCCGCTGCCGTGTTAAAACACCGCTTTCGCGGATGAACTGGACTCATCCGGCGGTGCCCGGTGCCGGTGCGCGTATCTCTCCCATCCATCCATCCCCCCTCTCCTTTTCTCTGCACAGCCGTCGCAATCATCATGTCCGCGTAGAGAACTTCTTCGCAGCTGCCAACATGTCCAGGAATTGAAGCCCAGATGCTGCTACTGTAACAGTGGTCTAACTACAGCTGCATGCCATCCTGTAGTCATTGCGTGCGTAGGTTGCTGCTGGCCATGCCTTGTTGCGGCAATCATACGGCCGAGGCATGTCGCTAAGCAAGTGAGGCACGCCATGGATGGACGATGGATCGAGATGGAGATCAGTTGCATAATTCCGCAGCAAGTACTGACAGTCACCACCAATGCAGGAGTCAGGAGACTGGCGGTGTACGTACAAGTGATGTACCCGTGCGTGCCACCGCGCATCATTGCCGGGGGTGCAGAACTTGCGCTAGCTGTGAGAGGTGAGTATTTTTACTAGCAGTGGAATCGATACTGTTCCTGGATGCATGGTAGCCACAGCCCACAGGCCACTGGCCGTGGCATGATTCGCGCGACACGGCCGCGCGCCTTGCGTGTTGCATTGCATGATTGCCACCGCCGACCGGCAGGAGTCGTCGTCCTCGCATGCGACGAGAGCTACCTGGCCCAATTATCCCTTGCAACTCCTGCGTACGCCGATCTGAAGGTTGGTACTCAGATCTAAACCGTACCAAATGGGAGTACGCGAATGTGGCTCCATCCGTCGGTGGTGGGAGCGTCGCGACGTACTCCGTAACCGTACGTGTAGATTTACGCTCAACCGCCGGCGACGGGATCAAGCATATACGCATCGACGGACGTTGGATCCAATCCAAGCAAGCACCAAAGCGGCGCCAACTAGGTAGCTGGCCGGTGAGGTGACTGGTGTGTCTCTAGCCACCCAGTGGCGATAGAGCAGTGTGAGCATAAATAATTGCTGCTCCGGTACGGTGCTCCCTGTACGTTGCAATGAAGGTTTAGGTGCGTGTGATCTGCTCCATCAGTTGGCCGTACCACCATAGCTCACCTGCACGCACTACGGTTACCCACTGTCCGATCATATCGATCGATCGTTCCCGAAAAAGAAGCCAGAAAAGTAACCTAACTGATCGATCGACACACATGCTCACGAGCCAAGCATGCAAGGTTTGCAAGCGATTCCGTGATCGATGAGTCTGGGCCGGCGGACGATCATCGTGTAGCCGGTGAAATGCTAAGCCAGCAGCTGCTGACTCTGGTGATCTTATGAGATCTCGTCCCCCGGCGTGTGCGTGTCCTTGAAGCGTCGTCTCGTCTCTACCCATGCCGGCCTGCCGGGTCAGATGGGGTGCGTGCCTGCCTGCAGCTAGCGACCCAGGAGGCCGGTCCAGTTTCGTAGGGTTGGCTCGGCGCCCCTTAATTCCGTAGGACCGTGACCACAAGTCGCGCTACGTAGTATAGGTATAGGTACTGTACTAGTCTCTCCGTTCTACAACAAAGGTAGCAATTCCAAAATCGTTCAAAGTCAAACTATATAGAGTTTGACAAAATTACCCCCTATGTTCTTTTTTATTTGTCGTATTAGGGCACTTCCAATGCAGAAACTATCATAGTTTCTACGGACATTAATTGTATTATCACCTAAGCGTTTTGCTGATGTGGCAAGGTAGTTATTGAAGAGAGAGAGTAAAAATCATAGAAACCGGGTCTAAGTTAGAAACCGAGTCTAAGTTAGAAGCCATGTCCGAGAACCAAGACATAAAGGGATGTGATTGGTAGAGAATGGAAAGAGAATGTATATGATTGGATAAAAAATTATTCTGTAGAAACTATCTATTAGGACCATGATTTCTATATGTAGTGTCTATGAAAATTAATAGGTATAGAAACTATATGTAGTTTCTAGCATTGGAACTGCCCTTAGGTTAACTTGAGATAGCTTGATTTGATCAACCTAGAATTGCATTATTTTTAGAGTAAATTACATGTAATACTCATCCAGGTTCCCAGACTATAAAATTGCATATCTAGATCGCTAAACTATTTGAGGTATACCATTCTGGTCCAAAATAGTCACGTGATGCTCCAATATGGAACTCACATGGGTCCGCAACACATCATTATAAGGATGGTCCCTAAACTATTCACCATGTTCGCCTGTGCTTATCAGCGCTTATCAGCCATCCATTCAGTAGTGTTTTTCTCTCACAACAAATCAGCATCAGCCAGAATCAGCCAGCCAGAAACCATCCAGCGAATAGGGTTATTATGTAATCCTCACCTAGGTCCAAAACTATAAATTTATTCGTTTGGGTCCCTAATCAAAGTACTAAAAGCTTAGTCCAAAGAGACCTCTTCACACTCCATCCATTATCACGTGGATTGCCCGATAGGCTTTCGAGCTTTTGCTTGCTATTGAACTTCTTGCCGTCTGTTTCTCATCTTATGTATCTTGGAGAGCAATGTCTTGACGCCATCTGACAGTACGGTTGGACCGGGGATAAATTGGTAGACATTGTCGTTGAGTGTGTGCTAACTGCTAAGACACATCACTTGCTCATGGTGACATAGAACAACTGGCCAACATATCCATGAAGTTGTTGTTGGCCAATTATTCCATGTCACCATGAGTGAGTGAGGTGTCTTAGCACACACTAAACAACAATGTCCACTCCAGCGTGTTCTCCGATCCAGTAGATGGCGTCAAGACATTATTTTGACTAGAATTGTAGTACTTTAATAGATCCGGGACCTAGGTGAGTAATTTTATAGTTTGGAACCTAGGTGAGAATTACATTATAGTTTAGGAATTGTATTTGTAATTACTCCATCTGTCTTGAGAAGTCAGCTTTTTCTGACTTTGACCAATTACATATAAAAGAATATTAATACTTATAATATATAATTAGTATCATTAAATTGATCATTGAATATACTTTCGTAATAAACTTATTTGAAGATATAAATGTTGCACGTATTTTGTATAAACCTAGTCAAAGTTAAGAAAGTTTGACCTACACGCATCCTTGAAAGGTCCTAATGGCTAGAGGGGGTGAATAACCTATTGAAAATTTCTACAACAACACTGAACAAACCGATTAGACAAATATGAGGCGAAGTGAATGTTGCGCTAGCCTACTAAAAATACAAGCCACCTACCACAATTCTAGTTTCTATAGTCTCTATCCACACAATGGCTATGTCACTACACTAAATTAGTAAGCTCCTAAAAACTAACTAAAGAGCCTCACTAACCACTGTACCCAACGCAAGCTAGCTCTTAAAATTAGTTACTCTAAAGAGCTTAGCTTACACACTAGGAATGTAAATACAAGAGAGGTAGTGAAGTTTATACCGCCGTGTAGAGAAATGAGCCAATCACAATATGATGATAATCAATCACAATGAATACCAAGAAATCCTTAGGACAAGATGACACAAAAAATTTTACCGAGGTTTACTTGCTTACCGGTAAGCTAGTCCTCGTTGTGGCGATTCACTCACTTGAAGGTTCACGCGTTAATTGGCATCACACGCCAAACCCTCAATAGGGTGCCACACAATCAACACAAGATTAGGATCACATAAGCCACGAGCAATTCACTAGAGTACCTTTTGGCTCTCCGCCGGGAAAAGGTCAAGAACCCCTCACAATCACCATGATCGGAGCCGGAGACAAGCAGCTTCCTCTGCTCGACGATCCTCGCTGTATCAAGCCATCTAGGTGGTGGCAACCACCAAAAGTAACAAGTGAATCCTGCAGCGAAACACAAATACCAAGTGCCTCTAGATACAATCACTCAAGCAATGCACTTGGATTCACTCCCAATCTCACAAGGATGACGAATCAATGATGGAGAAGAGTGGGAGGGCTTTGGCTAAGCTCATAAGGTTGCTATGTCAGTGCAAATGGCCAAGAGAGTGAGCTTGAGCTAGCAAAACACCTTTTATAGGCGTCCCCTCGAAATAGAGCCGTTGGCTCTTTGCTGTCAGCTTCCACGACGCGACCCGACGCAGCCCAGCCAGCGTCCGGTCGCTGCGATGCGACCACGTGTCCCTGCAGTTTAACCGCGTACGTCGATCGCCAATGGTCAAACGCGCCCGCACCTCGCTTAAGTGATGACCAGACGCACAGTCGCGACGACCTGACGCTGCGCCACTATGTCCGCTCAC
Source organism: Saccharum hybrid cultivar R570 (assembly GCA_038087645.1). Taxonomy (NCBI): domain Eukaryota; kingdom Viridiplantae; phylum Streptophyta; class Magnoliopsida; order Poales; family Poaceae; genus Saccharum; species Saccharum hybrid cultivar. The sequence goes on along the minus strand of JAQSUU010000066.1, from coordinate 32,305,733 downwards.
GTGCGCGCCCGAGGTGCCGAGACTGGGACCTAACGCGCCGACGAAATGACCTGACTCACTATGAGCTAGTGTCCGATCGTTTCCAGAGAGCTCTCCGAGCCTCTGTTTTGCGACCGGACGGGTCAGATCTAAACTGACCGAACGCATGCCAGCGACCGGTCCTTTGACTGTTCACCGTCCAAAAGTTTTCAACACAGCCCGAGCTTGCGTCACCATACGTCACTGCTGACAAGGCACGGCCACTGCGTGTCAGGTCACAACTTGAGCCAGTGTCCCGATAGAGACCAACGCCATGCTCTTCACTGCCAAGCTGACCGGATGCACAGGTCCAGGGTCAGGTCATGCGTCCAGTCACTCTTTCACAATGGAAAACACCTCCTTTACTTCACCAATTTCTCCACTCTGGCTCACATGTGCCAACCACCAAGTGTATCACCTTGTGCACATATGTTAGCATATTTTCACAAATATTTTCAAGGGTGTTAGCACTCTACTAAATCTAAATGTATATACAGTAAGTTAGAGCATCTAGTGGCATTTTGACAATCGCATTTCGATACGAGTTTCACCCCTCTTAATAGTACGACTATCAATTCTAAATGTGATTACACTCGCTAAGTGTCTCGATCACCAAACAAAAAAACTCCTATCAAGATTTCACCTTTGCTTTTAGCCTTTTGCTTTTCTCTTTCTTCTTTTCCAAGCTGAGCACTTGATCACCATGGTCACCACACCATCATCATGATCTTCCCCATTGCTTCACCACTTGAAATAGTGCTACCTATCTCATGATCACTTTGATAAACTAGATTAGCACTTAGAGTTTCATCAATTCACCAAAACTAAACTAGAGCTTTCAATCATATAATGACTTTTTTCTGGGACGGAGGGAGCATGAGCTACGAACCCGCATGTCAGTTTCACGCTGGAGCACCAAGTCAGCTAATGGACTTTGACGTGACTGTTTTGGATCGGAAATTCGAAATGATATACTTAAAATAGTTTTGAGATATAGATATGTAATTTTATAGTTTGGGGCCTGAACCAAAATCGTGTAATAGTTGTAATTTACTCTTCTTTTTAATAGAGATGGTACTTCCATTCCATTCTAGCCCAACGTCAGAGGTTCCAATCTCTTAGCTCATCACGGCATCATGCATGCATGATGCTCAGCTAGTTCGTCGTCCGGGACAAATAAATTGTCTGCTTAATAATACTGTTTGCCAGCCAAATGAATTTCTGGCGATGGGGTGGGGTGACATGGAGACGAAGGACAAATGGAGTCAAAAAGGTGGCGTGGGGTGGGCTGTGCTCTGCTCTTGGGCGCATGGCACTGACCCGGCTTCTGCTTCCGCTTATCGACCGATCTGTCACATCGAATTCGGGCAGAATTAGTGAGGGTTTGCGAATTATTGCGCTAAAGATATGAACTGGAGGACAATGGAATGCAATGCAAGCCCAGCGCAGCCCAGCACAGCACGTTGTGTAAAGGGTGTTTAGGTGGCGAGCACTGACGGTGACGAGCGAGGCTAGCTGTTATGTTCTGAAACTTTGCTGTCTGAACACGAGTGGGTTAGTTAGGGAACGAACTAGATGCGCCCCAACGCGTAACAGCAAGTAACTAAACGTGTGGTTACGGGAAGCATCTCCAAAATTTTTTTTTGAAGGAACAAGCATCTCCAAATTATGGATGGATGCCAAAGTGCTGCGATTATACACTGACTAGTTTGAGTCGATGCATACAGAATGCAGGCATTCATGCTCCTGAAGATTAACACTGTGGTTGGCACGAGCACAGACCATGTAGCCCTGTTGTGCCAACGGGCATGCCAAGTCCTATCGGTCAAATGCTACAGCTTGTAAGGGTGAGGCAATAAAAAAAAAGTCCTATCAGCCAAGTGGGAACACCGTGCCCCAGCAGCTGCATTTTGACCCTTTTTCCCACATCACATGCATGCACGCGACCAAGCTCAACGGGAAAAAGGTCCGAATCAAGTCCACCACAAGCAGCTGCAGGCACACCAGCACGCATCCGGCATCCATCCATATCCTGATATCCATCCACCTCAGGGAGGAAGCCTGAACTCTGAAGTCGCTCGCGAGAACCGGCCAAACCACGACGAAGGTAAACGAACGAACGAACCCCTTGCTTAGTTACTCCAATTCTCCCCTAAATTTTACTATACAAAAAAAAAAGATTTCCCGTCACATCAAAATATCGGCAAATGTATAGAGTACTAAATGTTGATGAAATCAAAAACTAATTGCATAGTTTTGTTGTACTTTGCGAGACGAACATTTTAAGCTTAGTTAGTCAAAATTTGGATAATTTTTACCAAATACAAACGAAATGCTACAGGAATTCTGATACAGTGTTTTTCTACCCTATTCTGTGAACTAAACGAGGCCGAAGACAAACACCGTCAGCATTCAGCACACCCGGAATCTGTTTCCAAGGCCGCGTTCACTTGCCATGCATACCCAAAATATTTCCTCTTCCATCCATCACATCGAATCTTTAGACGCATGCATGAAGCATTAAATATAGGTAAAAAAATAACTAATGGCATAGTTTGTCTGTAAAGTTCGAGACGAATCTTTTGAGTCTAATTAATCCATGATTGGACAAATTTTACCAAATAACAATGAAAAGTGCTATAGTAACTTTTTACCCAAATTTTTTCAACTAAACACAGCCCAACAAGTTTTCCAAGTAGACGCGGCAGGCAGCAAGGCGCGCCAGACAATGCACATTGCGCACAGGTGGAGGGAGGCCCTGAGACTACCCGCACTCATGGACCTCTATATTCATCCTCTATACGTCTTAGTCAGCAAGATTTCGTCCTCTATATCAATTTCTCCCGCATCCATCCATACTCTATATCATACTCTATCCACTGTAGGGCCCACTTGTCAGTTTTTTTTTCTTTTTTTTTCTCTTTTTCTCTTTCCTTTTCTTTTCTTTTTTCCCCTCTCCTCCTTTATCCATTCGACCGCGCGCCCTCTCTCCTCATTCTCTCTCTCTGTCGGTCGCCTCCTCCCCGGTCCTCCCTCCCCGGCCCCTCCCTCCCCGGTCCTCCCTCCCCGGCGGCCGGCGCGAGCGGCTCCGGCACAGTGGGCGGGGCTCCAGCGGGCGGCGCAGGGCTCCGGCGCGAGCGGCTCCGACGGCGGCCCGCGCGGCCCAGCGGCGGAGCTCGGGCACCGGCGGACTCACGCGCGCCATCTTCTTCTTCGGCCGCGAGGGGCTTCGGCGAGCGGCTCCGTCGGCGCGGGAGTGGAAGCGCCGCCGCGGGTCCGACTCCGTCGCGGCTCCGGATGCTCTCTCTCCTCGGTCTCCTCCCTCCTCCGCGGTGGTGGGCGGCGGGCCCGATGCGCCACGTCCGCGCGTACCGGACGTCCGCGAACGCGCCAGGAATGGCGGACGTCCCGCGGGTAGCGGTTGGTTTCCCGTCCCCGCTGCAGGCCACACGACCGCCATCTCCTCCGCCATATCCGAGGTGGCGGTATAGCGGCTCGTTTCCAGGCCCCCAGTGCGACTCGTTTGAGACTGTCCGCAGTGGCATACTCTAAATGATACTCTAAAGCTTTAGAGTATGAATATAGAGTAAAAACTGCTGCACTGGATACTCTAAAACAATACTATATCCTTTCTCTCACTCTATATTTAGAGTAGTACAATGCTTACTCTATAGTGCGCAGTGGCGGGTCCCAATAGCTAAGCCAAGGGAAAAAATGCTATAACTCACAAACCAAAAATCCAAATTAAATTTCGATTGCACCATTAAATTTGTCTCAATAAATCCTTTAAAAATAGATCACACATGGATATATTTAGATAAAGTGATAAGTGGGTCCCACAGTAGATAGAGTGGATAGAGGATGGATGGGTGCAGGAGAATTAAGTATAGAGAAGAGAATCTTGCTGACTAAGACGTATAGAGGAACGTGAGTGCGGATAGCCCGAGGCTTTCCCGTGGGGGAAGCGCTGGGCGCTGGCACATGCCGACACCCCAAACAAGTCACCTTTCTCGGGAGAAGCTCCGGGGCCGAGGTGGGAGCGCGAGCCTTTTGCCCTGTTCCGGCTCTGCTCTGGTCCGTCCGTCTCTGCTCCCGCCCACCCTCTCACTGACAAGCGACCGGGGAGGTGAGCTCAGCCGCGGCATGGCAGCAAGGAGGAGCAAGCTAGCGAGCCGATCCGTCGGTCCAACCATCCACCGAACTAGGGCTGGCCGGCCCCAACCTTCATCTGCCAGCTTTTAATACGCGCTAGCTGCCGTGGCAAGACGAAGTAGGAGTAGTACAGTGAGCTGAGCAAGGGGAGGGAGGAGGCTAGGACGGCTGCGAGGCCCCGGCTCGGTCGACTGCTCAGCCCAGGCCCATGTGCGCCCCAACATGGCACGTTCTCCCTCGCTCCTCTGCTAGAGCTGCGTACACACACAGGGCTCGTTAGCTAGCGTGCCGGTGCCCATCTGGCCATCGGGCTTATAAATAGGCCCACACGGCACCACGGCCACCACCACCCACCGCTGCTCGCACTCACTCACCGCCGCTGCCCACTGCTTGTAGCTAGAGAGGAGGCTGAAAGGGCAAAGGGCGAAGGAAGGAGGCGCAGGCATGGGCTCCCCTTCCTCCCTCCCCGCCGCCGCGGCGGCGGCGCTCGTGCTCCTGGCCCTGCTCGCCGGAGTAGGCCACTGCCGCGAGGCCCAGTTGGACGCCACGGACGCTGCCGGCGCCGGCGCGGAGAACTTCAACACCAGCGACGCCGCCGTGTACTGGGGCCCCTGGCAGAAGGCCCGGGCCACCTGGTACGGCCAGCCCAACGGCGCCGGTCCCGACGACAACGGTGAGCATTATCGGCATTCCACCGAGATCTTCTTTCTTCCCCTCAGGCCTCAAGGCCCGCGTGCTTGTTATCTTGGTGCCTTGTGGTGGCAATGTGGCTCACGAAACGTCTCGTGCTAGGTGGTGCGTGCGGCTTCAAGCACACCAACCAGTACCCCTTCCTGTCCATGGGGTCCTGCGGCAACCAGCCATTGTTCAAGGACGGCAAGGGCTGCGGCTCCTGCTACAAGGTACTGCACAGTAAAAACAGCAGCATCGAGTTTTTACCGACACCTCTATCTGAAGCATATATTTTTTTTTGTATATACTAGGATTTATGTTTTCTATAGCGGAAACAATTCTGCTAGTGCTCCACTTGTTAAAAAAACAATTGTCCTAGTAGTAAATGTTAAGAGCGCCATAAAAAACAATCTGCAATACACTATAGCTGGAGTAGTACTACCTCCGTCCAAAAAAAAAAAATATAACCCTCGCTTCCTGAGGAGTCAAAGATTCTTAACTTTGACTAAATACAAATAAAAACATATTAATATTTATGATGTGTAATGAGTATAATTGGATTAGTTATAAAATATAGTTTCATAATAAATCTAATTACAGATTAAAATGTAGATAATATCATCTATAAACTTGGTCAAACTTAAAGATCTCGGGAACCGAGATTTACCTGATTTTTTTTGGACGGAGGTAGTACTACTCCAGCTATAGTGTATTGCAGATTGTTTTTTATGGCGCTCTTAACATTTACTACTAGGACAATTGTTTTTTTAACAAGTGGAGCACTAGCAGAATTGTTTCCGCTATAGAAAACATAAATCCTAGTATATACAAAAAAAAATATATGCTTCAGATAGAGGTGTCGGTAAAAACTCGATGCTGCTGTTGGGGCCCGCGTGCATGTGCGCGTCTCACCGGATCTCCGTGACAGTGCCACCATTTACTGTACATTTGACTCTGGCTTCATCTCGTATACTATGGTAGCTGACGTTACGCGATTGCCGCGGGTCACGCAGATTCGGTGCAGGAAGGACAAATCCTGCTCCGGGAAGGCGGAGACGGTGATCATCACCGACATGAACTACTACCCGGTGTCCAAGTACCACTTCGACCTCAGCGGCACGGCGTTCGGCAGGCTGGCCAAGCCCGGCCTCAACGACAATCTCCGCCACTCCGGCATCATCGACATCGAGTTCACCAGGTCGGTGTTGTGTGTTCTCTACTCGTCTGTTGTGCTGCCATTGGAAGTACTAGTAGAAGTGTGGCAGTGCCGCTGAAGACGCGGTAGCGTAGCTGTCGAATTGTTACTGGTAGCAGTAGTTTCCCTCCATACCTGCTGTTTAATTTCGTTGCCCGCGCGGCAAGTGAAGTGAATCCAACAGCCGCTCCCTCCCATTACTACTGCCGCGCGCACCACCGGACACCGCATGTGCGGCAAAGTGGCGCAGCTGCCAAAGGCCACTTTTATTGCGCTGCGGCACAACCCCTTTTGCAGCCCAACGTATGTGCCTGTGTCCACTGTACTGTTGCAACACGCCAGCGCCAGCCCCATTTCCTTCCCTTTCCTTTCGCTTCTCTGTATATGTATACCACCACCCCCAGCAGCAGCAGCAGCAGTGTTGGGCCCATGCCAAAAACTAAAGTAGGATTAGGCTGAGCAACACAGATTAGAGGACGCACGCAGCAAAGCTTTCGTTCTTGTTCTTGCAACAGAGATGGCCTACTATTTCTTAAAAAAAAACAGAGATGGCCTACCACTAAAACAAAACTGGCTCGATATGTTGCATTGCAGGGTGCCGTGCGAGTTCCCTGGGCTGAAGATCGGTTTCCACGTGGAGGAGTACTCGAACCCGGTCTACTTCGCGGTGCTGGTGGAGTACGAGGACGGCGACGGCGACGTGGTGCAGGTGGACCTCATGGAGTCCAAGACGGCCCACGGCCCGCCGACGGGGCGGTGGACGCCGATGCGGGAGTCCTGGGGCTCCATCTGGCGCATGGACACCAACCACCGCATGCAGGCGCCCTTCTCCATCCGCATCCGCAACGAGTCCGGCAAGACGCTCGTCGCCCACAACGTCATCCCGGCCAACTGGAGGCCCAACACCTTCTACCGCTCCTTCGTCCAGTACCAGTAGTAGCTGATCGATTGGATCCCTGCCCTGCCCAGCCCAGTCCGCAATTGGAGTGGAGCTGGAGCTGGGTGGGCTGGCTGGGGCACTACTCGGCTGGCTCGGTCATCATCACTACTACGTATACTACTACCACTAGACTACTACTACTACCAAGTACGGCGAAACGGAACGGCTAGTCGTGTCTCTGGTCATCGTGTCGTTGCAGTTGTATCATGCATGATCATGGTCCTTGGAGTGAGTCGTTGCATGCATTGGGGGCGCGCTTTTAGGTCAGGCGTCATGTGCGAGTGTCCGTTTGGGTCTGTAAAAAGGCTGGCATGTGCATGATGCGTGACTAATTGCAAGCCGGCCGGCAAGCAAAGAAAAACAAAGTAAGCTGTGTGGGAAAATGGAGGAGGCAGGCGTACAAGGTACGCTCTCCCGCCCACTTTTGCTTTATAATTTATATCATCATCATCATCTTCTTCATTCCGATCGATCGGTGATTAATCCAAAAGTATATTGTAATGTATAAACACCATTTCCCGAGCCTGAGCGGAGCTGAGCTCCCCTGTCTGTTCTTCTCTGCAATTTTTTTCTGACTGGGTGATTGGTTTGAGCATTCAGCATTGCTGTGCTGAAGGGAAACGCATGTGGTTGTCTCAACAAGTATATCTCGCGATGCAGAAAGGCATAGTTGACCCCGCATAGTTATCTCTGGCGCATGAACAAACAACTGCAGGACCTCGTCTAGATTGCAAATGGGGGGTTGAAAAGTACTGTAGCATTTTTGTTTGTATTTGGCAAATATTGTCTAATTATGGACTAGCTAGACTTAAAAGATTTGTCTCATGATTTATAACCAAACTGTGCAATTAGTTATTTTTTTTACCTATATTTACTATTTCATGCATGGGTCTAAAGATAGATGTGATGGAGAGAGAGTAAAAAAATTCTAACTTTTAAGGTGCATCTAAACAAGACGCATGTTAACGTCTTGTGAGGGAAATATAGAAAAACTTCCGTGCAACCCCGAAGGAAGTTGTACTTGACGGCAGTGGCGCGTATCTAGTACTAGTACTAGGTATTAGCTGCGGGGCCACAGTCCCCACAGGTTTTGCCAAACTGTATAATGTTTGTAACCCCTCCGTTTGTAAAAGGATACAATTATATGGTTTCTTTTAGTTAAATTAGCTTAACTTTGATTGATTTTATATCGTATAGAGGTTTACTATGAAAATGTACATCATAATTAATTTAATAGTACTTATCTTGCAACATAAATGTTAGTACTTTTTTAGATAACTTTAGTCAAACGTTGAATCATTTAACTCCTCAAAAAAATTACATCTTTTTGTTAATTGTCGGCATTTTAAATCAATGAACTTGGCTTGATAGGTTTTGAATCCTAGATCCATCACTGCTTACAATTCAGGGCCTTGTTTAGTTCCAAAAAATTTTATAAAATTTTTCAAGATTTCCTGTCACATTGAATCTTTAGACACATGCATGAAACATTAAATATAGATAAAAAATAAAACTAATTACACAGCCGTAATTCACGAGACGAATCTTTTAAGCCTAATTAGTTTATGATTAGACACTAATTACCAAATAATAACGAAAGTGCTACAGTAGCATTTGCAAAATTTTTGGCCATGTAAACACAGCCAAGAAAGCAAAGTTTTTACTCCCTCAGGTTTGTAAATTTAGTATAAATTTTAAAATAGTTTTCTTTTTTTATAGAAGATGATTTAGGCCTCCCCTCCACCTTAGAATGCAGAAATTTATAGAAAATCAGAAGGTAGTGAACAGTAAAAAAATTCCCGCGTTGCGAATGAGGCCTTAGAGCGGTGGTCTTCCCGCGCGCGGTAAATTTGAAAACCTGTCCGGGACCGACAAGCCTGCATTTCACTTTAACACCGGCTGCTGCTTTTGCGTGGAGGCTCCGCACAGATTGCACCTGTTAGTTACTGACATGATTGGTTGCCGGTAAAGTGGTAAAGCACGAGGCTACTGAGACTAGCGCAGTGGATACTCTAAAGGGATACTCTAAAGCTTTAGAGTATGAATATAGAGTAAAAACTGCTGTACTGGGTACTCTAAAACGATACTCTATCCTTTCTCTCACTCTATATTTAGAGTGGTATAATGCTTACTCTATAGTGGGCAGTGGCGGAGCCCACTAGCTAAACAAAGGAAAAAAATGCTATAACTCACAAACCAAAAATCCAAATTAAATTTTAATTGCACCATTAAATTCGTCTCAATAAATCCTTCAAAATTAGATCATACATAGATATATTTAGATAAAGTGACAAGTGGGTCTCACAGTGGATAGAAGATGATATAGAGGATGGATGGGTGCGGGAGAATTGAGTATAGAGGAGAGAATCTTGCTGACTAAGACGTATAGAGGATGATTATAGAGGTACATGAGTGCGGATAGTCTAACAGTTTCACTTGCATCAAATCGCCCACCGCCCACCCGGCACGTCCTTTACCCTTTACGTGTTTAGATCCAAATTTTAGAGTGCCAAAATACACTGTAGCATTTCGTTTGTATTTAGTAATAATTGTCCAACCATTGACTAATTAGGTTCAAAACATTCGTCTCGCAAAGTACAACCAAACTGTACAATTAGTTTTTGATTTTATCCACATTTAGTATTCCATGCATGTATCGTAAGTTTGATGTGACGGGGAATCTTTTTTTACATAGTGCAGTTTTCAAGTGATCTAAACACAGCCTAAGGCCATGTTTAGTTTCCCAAATTCATCCCAAATTCTACTATACAAAAAGAAGATTCTCCGTCACATCAAAATACCAGCACATATATGGAGTACTAAATGTAGATGAAATAAAAAACTAATTGCACAATTTTGTTGTACTTTGCGAGACGAACATTTTGAGCCTAATTAATCAATGTTTAGATAATTTTCACTAAATAAAAATAAAATTGCTACAGTGATCTACAGTAATTCGGGGTGTGCAAAATTTGGTAACTAAACCAGGCCTAACAGTTTCACTTGCATGCATTGCGATTGTGTTATGGCCTTCTATAAAAAGTCAAGCTCCTAGCTGCTGCTGCTGCCGCTAGCCTGCTAACCATTTCTTTTGTGATCCTATCATCCTACTAAGTACTCCTAGGTCGCGACCGATAGCCTTTCACAGCGTTTGCCAATTCGATGCGTAATCAAGGCAGCAAAGCGCGCGCCGGCCAGCCAGCAGTCAAGCAGAACGGAACAAGATCGGAGACGGAGAGGAGCCCGTACGCCGCTGGCCGCAGCGATTGACAAGGCGCGTGCAGCCAAAGCCATCCCATCGCTGCCGGTCCGGACTTTTCAAACCTCGGTAGCTGTCCCGCGTTGCTGCGTGCTGGCTCGAGTTATTGCTGCGCGTGGGCGTGACATCCTTGATCCAGATCTCCAGCACCGGCGGCATCTTATCTTTGCACGACGCGCAGCATCGCCGCATCGGCGCTAGCTCAGGACACAGCCGGCAATACAATGTGAAGTTCTGAACGCGTGTGATGCTGCATTGTGTCATGGACAAGTGCTTGATTCAGTTTTTTTACCTTTCCAAAAATAATTAAAAAAACAAACACAAAATTGCTTCGTCCATACCCTACTCATCCTTACACTTCTACCAAGTTGAACCAGCAGGTGACAAGAGCAAATTAGGTGGCTAGAATTGTTATGACTTATATAATTCTTTCGTTGTCGTTTAGGTTACATTATATATTAATTAATTGTTTCTTCTTGGGCCATTTCAAATCAACAAAAAATATCATATAGCTAAGGTGTTAGGATCTTAGGGTCTGTTTGGATTATTACCACATGTTGCCATTACTAAGGTTAAGCACATGCCAAGGTCGTGGCATGACTAACAAGTGGCAAAATAGAGTTGTTTCGTAGGTAGCCAAACTTTAACTAAGTGTCTAAGTTATGGCAAATTGAGTTTGGGTACCACTCGGTTATCTATGGTAAGTGTCGCCTAAGGTTTGGCAAAAATGTGCTGCAACTGTTTGGTTAATAACCACTATACACGTTGAGGCCCCTAGTTCCAGTTTTGGGGATCGATCACAAGGATTTGTGGCTAACTTTATCTTCTTGACACCCAAAAATTGGAATCAGCATATGGACCAAGGATATTCATTAAGACTAATGACACGGTAGTATCTAAGGACGGACTTTGTGTGGGGGGGGGCACTTAGACTTGGTGTTGGGGTTCTTGTTTATCTTTGTCCTTACTATTTAGTGGTCGAGCTTAGTAGCTTGATCAAAGTTAGAGTCAAGAACATCATGCACACATGAGAGTTATTTCGAGCAAAGATCAAGAGTGGACGAAATAGATAGCGAATAATTTCAGAATCTTAGATAAATTGAATTGCACAAGATCGCACTTCAAACGGAGCCAAAACTAAAATTTAAAGTGTTGTTGATTAGTTGATCAAGGCCATTGGATTGTTTGGTGCAACTGTGCTATACAGTGTGTACCAGACATTATGACGAGGGTGGTGGACGCATCAAGGCCCGGTGGGTTTCGATGATTGATCAACACAAAAATATGTGACTAACTTTGTGTTGTAGGGTTTTATAACAAAGAGTTACTTACATTAAGGTTGCTTGTTTTCTTGGCTTCGATGTATCTTATGGACCAAGTTTATTTATGAAATATAAATATACAATAGTATCAAACACGACTTGGTGTTGAAGGCACTTTGATGTAGTGTCAGGGTTTCTTTGACCATACTGTTAAGAGGGCTAGGATCAGTAACTTTTTATCAAGAGTTGGAGTCAAGATAGTTTTCATACATACCTAATAATTACTCCTAAGCAAGTTAATAAAGAGTGGTTGGAGTTGGTAGAGTTTAAATCTACAATCTCAAAGAAATTTAATTAAAAGTTATTTAGTGTATAGTTAATCAAGGAGGATTTTGGATCGGGACTGCATGAATGGGAGAAAAGGGCTCAATGAAAGTCTGAAAGAAAGAGATAAGGTAATGATACTTTGGTCTTTGCATGTTGTCCTAATTTTGGATTCTATGTTTATGTCATTTCATTTCGTTACTATATTATAAATTTCTAGTAGATAGATACTCCCTCTGTCACAGAACCTCCTAATTATGATGGTCCACATGTACCTATCATTGTGACCTCTAACAGTCATATTTATATTCCTCATAACTTAAAAGGCCTGCTTTCCTCCGAACATGATCCAATTACAGGAGTATTGTAATATTACAACAGTTTATTCAAAATACCATCAGAGTAAAATAGCGGAAGTTTTACATAACTTAAGTTTACGAACCACAGTTTTCAAATTTCAAACCTTAAGTAACATTATTACAAACCAGTAGTAGTGGAGTATCAGTAGTAACTTTATTACAACACTCAAACGAGGTGCCTTGCCCAGAGGCCACACAGCCTACTCGTCCTCACTTTCTTCAACAACCACGGTCATGCAGCAAGGCTCAAAACAGACTTGCTCTTGAACCGCACCTACAACAAGGGTTTAACAAACTCTGAGTACGGAGAGTACTCAACAAGACTTACCTGACTAAAAAGACTCCAAAGGTATGCTAGCTTTAGGAAATCAAGGTACGGGTATTCAAGAATCAAAATTTCTTTTGCAGAAAAGCTTACTAAAATAAGTCCTTACCTTCAATATTTTATTTTTATCATTGATGGTTCATTAACCAATTCTAAGTGATCCTAATCTAGATCAAAGTAATTCTCACCAAAATCTTTCTGATTCTTTCAACATTTTTCATTTCTTAACTATAATGCAGGACAGGCGATCGAGTATCCATAACCGAGGAGCAACGACGATTCGAACCGATTATACCCAGCTGGGGATCTCTAACCTCATGATATATGTAGATCCAAATCTTGCATATGCCAACCCTCATTTAGATCTCCCAAGACCAGAACGTGTCCATCGCCACTCGAGAGTACAGTACCCCTTGAACCCAGCCCAATTCTAGCCCCGAGGGTACACGCTACTCTCAAAATCTCTCCATTCCCAGTGCGAGGTTGGACGTTCTAGAAATAGAATCACTAATATCTTGGGCTTACCCAAGCATGAGGCTAGTTGCAAAGTCTCGAAACACAAACAGGATTGCAACGGACGGTCCTTAATTGACAAGGCGGAAACACTACATTGAGACTCCTTTCCCAATGCAAGTTAGCAGTGGCCAAACCACCCGCCCGATCTTCTAATTCATTCTTATATTTCATTATTCCTCAAATATGCTCTCATGGCCACATAAACATTTCATTTAAAAGCCTAACTCATTAAGCATAGCGAAGCATACTACACATTTTCCAAAAAAACAGGTACCAAGGGTGATATTGCAATAATCAAGGATGATAATGCAGCAATTGGGTTATCACTCAACTCATAATCACTTAGTGCAATAAACCATAACACCAGTGATAACAATTTGTAAAACTCAAGGAAGGTTTAAATGCACTGGGGCTTGCCTTGCTCAGACGAGACGACTAGCTCGGGCTCAACAACTTCGACGTCCGATTCAGAACCCACTGAAGATAGCTCTTCTCCGGAGGCTTCCTCAACAACTTCGACTTCCTCGAAAGCAGGAACTACACGAGCATTTGACATGTTTCAACATGATGCGGTGATAAACATGATGCTTAATGATGACATGCCACGGTTAACAACTTGAGTACAACTTTCCTTCGTGGTACAGTTACAAAACAACAAAACCTACTAACTAACAATGATTACTTAAGCAACTCGAAAGCTTCTTACAGAACACGCTACTAACGAGCTCAACCAAGTAATTAAGGTGCCAAGGATCACCAAGAATTAGTGACCCAAGGTCATCACTCAATCAAAAGAGCACACAACACTTAAAGTTATTGATTTAACATTTCTTTAATCACTTCAACAATTGAGGCATAAATTAAGAATGAATTAAACTTTCTCTAATTGAGCTCAAACTTTTTCTGTAGATTGGTTATGGTCTAAAACAGTGTCAAAACAAATTTCATGATTTTTGGATTAATATCTTAATTACTAAAATTCCTGGAAGTTGCATTTAACATTTAATTGAGCTAATTAAATAACTTATAAAAAGTAATCAAAATTGGAATTTAACATTTTTCATAAATATTTTACACCTTAAAAAGCTTACATAAAAATTTTCACTATTTTTGGAGCTCTACAAAAATTCTATTGAAATAAACAAAAACTAACACTATTTCACATTTTTGAAAAAGAAAAACGGAAACTGCTGCTCGGGCCGCTTCTCCACTCCTTCTCCTCCGGCTCGGCCTAGCAAACGGCCCAGCCGCGCGTAGCCGCCCGCGTCGCGCGCGCTTGGCCCAGCAGATGGCCCGGCCCCGCACCCCTTCTTCCTCCGTTCTCCTTTCCCTCTCTGCTTTCTCCTGCGTCTGGCCATGGCGCACGACGGCCGGCCGATGGCCACAACCCCGTTGACGAAGCCCCAACTAATTCACACTGAGCACCATGACCTACACCACCTACCGTACTCCCATGAACACACCACCTGCCCGCAGACGCCATGGAAGAGGCCTCACCCGATCATGGCGGCACGGTGGCCGCAGTGTCCGGCTCCCCGACGATACAAGCCATTATCAACCAAAATGAAAGCATGGGAAGCACCAGTAGCTCACCGCGAGCGTAGCTATGCAACTGGTAGACGCGGAGAGACGATGGAGGTGACTGGCCTTGTGAGGCGACACGGTGTCTACGACTATGGCGACTGCTCGCTCCGATGGAAACTCCGACGTCCCGGCGTGTCTCCCCGTGAGCTGGAAAATATAGCAAGCACATCAGCAAGCATGAATAACCACGATGTAGGAATGCTAGGTCAAAAGTGTTAACTCGGACTGTATGGGGCTACCCACGGTGGCGGAGCTCACTTCGAATAGTGGTGGACCGAGGTTGAAGACGACGGCGCACACGCGATCCCGAGCGGTAGCAACTGAACTAGGAAGCGCAATTGATTCGTGAGGCGATGGCGGTGCTGATGGCGAGATGGAGAGGGCTAAGGTGGAGCAGGGAGGACGAAATCGACCGGCGGAGCTTAACGGTGGCGGGGTGGAAACGGAGAAGAAGAGCGTCGAGGACGGCGCTGGCGTACTTTATAGAGGCCGAGAAGCTAGAGATGAGGCAGGAGAACGCGAGAAGCTCAAGGTGATCGCGGTGGCGCACTAGAAGATCGTGGAACTGGCCAGCTCAGCGTCGACGGCTCACCGGCGCCCATGCCGCTCGCTGTCGTGCCCTGATTAGCCGGCCACTGTAGCACTCCCCCCCAATTTTCAATTTCAAACTGTTTTTAACAAATTACTTGCAAAATCATGTAGTGACTTGAAAAATTCCCAAAGTATGAAATCTTCAGAAATTCAAGATCTACAAGTTTCATGTTGAAAACTTTTTCAAATTCAAATGGATTTTGAAATTTGAATTTGAAATCAAAAGGGGACACTTTTCTAGAATTTGGTAATTTAGAAATTACTTTGAATTTTATATTGAAACTTAAAAAACTCCAAACACCAAAGTTGTACATCTAGCCAAGACCTACAACTTTGCTACTCAAAACATTTTCAAATTCTGCCTCTATTTTGAAATTTGAGTTTGGGGATGAAAAGGGGTCAAGTTTGGAATTTGCTTCTTTTCAAAATTGCTCCATATTTTACACTAAAACTTTGAAAACTCAAAACACCAAAGTTGTAGCCCCTGAAAAGATATTCAAACTTGGTTTTAAACTTTTTCCCAAATTTTGCTTAGATTTTGAATTATTTCAAAAGGGGTAAAATCAGGGTTTTGAAATTTAGGGTTTTCGGAAGAATTTCAATTTGAAACTTGTTGCTAATTTAATTGGTGATATTTAGTGATCAAACCATCATCCAAGGGAATCATTGGGTCAAGCATCACATGGTTTGTCAAATGCCACTCTTGGTTGACCAAGTTGACTTTTGAAAATCTTTTAATAATTCCCCAAATTTGAATTCAAATCCGAATCGGAAAACTCGCGACAAGTTTTGGATTCCAATACAAACTCAAACTTGAAGCTCCATTTTATGAATTGGACTTGAGTTTATACCCTACACTTGGCACTAGTGTATAACACAGTCACACACTGTAACATTCCAGATGTTAGGAAACAATTAAAACTTGATCATGAAGCATCAACAAGCATGAACATCAAATGACATCCCATAAATGCATTCATGTTGCACAAGTTATTTTAGTCATGTTGCATATGTTGCATATGTTTCATATGCCATGTTTCACATGTTGCAAAAAGAGTCTTACATGTTGCCTTGCGATGTTTCATATAAAGTACGGCTATATTTCAACGTTATGTTTCATAGGTTTTGATCAATGTTTCGTTTGTTTCATATACATGTTTCACATGTTTCAATACAATAGTGATTTGATATGTTATTTTTATTAGTATGCTTAATATGTTAACAATGTAATGTTGCTTATCACATGAAATAATGTTTTATTAGTGTTAAAGGATTAATTAGGTTTTAGTTAAAAATAACAATCAATTAAATTCAAAACCCTGAATTCTGGAAAACCTCGTTTTACCCCTTTTTGTGTAACTCAAAATCTAAGCAAAATTTGGGAAAAAGTTTAAAACCAAGTTTGTAGATCTTTTCAAGGGCTACAAGTTTGGTGTTTTGAGTTTTCAAAGTTTTAGCGTAAAATTTGGAGTAATTTTGAAAAGAAGCAAAATTTGAATTTTACCCCTTTTCATCCCAAACTCAAATTTCAAAATGGAGGCAGAATTTGAAAATAGTTTGAATAGAAAAGTTGTAGGTCTTCGCTAGATGTACAACTTTGGTATTTTGAGTTTTTGAAGTTTCAATATAAAATCCAAAGTAATTTCTAAATTACCAAATTCCAGAAAGTGTCCCCTTTTGATTTTAATTTAAAATTTCAAAATCCAGTTCAAATTTGTAAAAGTTTTCAACATAAAAGTTGTAGAGCTTGAAATTCTAAAGATTTCATATTTTTAGAATTTTTTAAGTTGCTACATGTTTTTGAAAGTAATTTTAAAAAACGGTTTGAAATCTAGAATTATGGGGGGAGTTGCTACAGTGCTTCGGTGAATCACAGCAGGGCAGCAGACGACATGGGCGCCGGCGAACCGCCATGGCCTTCCACGGCCTTCTCGCGCACCCCAGCTAGCCAGCCCGAGTTCGCGCGCCTTCCCGCGGCCACGTCAAGCTCCTTGGCCATCTATTTAAGGAAGTTCCGTCGTCATCGTCGTTTTTTTATTTTTCCGCCACCGTCGCCAAGCTCCACCCCACCGGCGAAATTCACCGTCGCTTAGCCACCGCAGTCCTCTCCATCTTCCCCAAAGCATCGCCAAGTCCTTGAACTTCTCCTGAGCTAGCTCGCAGCCAACGCATAGCCCACAAAGCCTTGGCCGCCACCGTCCTCCTCAGGTCCGGCAAAGCGCCGCCGCAGTCCACCTCGTCATGGCCAGCCGCCTCCACCGCCTCTTAGTGCTTGCTAGTTGCTCCACTACACTCGCGGTGAGCTACTGATACTTCTCATGCCTTCAATTTAGTCGTTACCAGCTTGTGACGTCGGCGTGCCACGAACCGCGACCACCGTGCTGCCATGGCCGGTGAGGTGCTACCTCCGGGGGGTCTAAGATCGTGTGAGATGTCTGAGGGTGTTCGCGGTGTCGTGCTGATCATGTTGGTCGGGTTGGTTGGTCGAGATGATGTCACCAGCGTCATGGTCGCGGCCGGCCACCGTGCCGTCATGGCCGGCCGCGAGAAGAGAGGGAGGAGAGGGATGACAGGCAGGGCCGCCCTGTTAGCGAGAGCGAGAGAGGGAGAGCGCGCGCGAGCGAGCGGGCCGCGCGTGCTACTGGGCCGGGCGAGCGCGGATGGGCGGCGAGCGCGACTGGGCCGCGCGTTGCTGGGCCGAGCCGGGGGAGAAGGAGGAGTTGGCCCGAGCTGCAGTTTTTGTTTTTCTTTTTAAAAAATGTGAATAGTAATGGTTTTTGTTTATTTCCATAGAATTTTTGTAAAACTCCAAAAATAGTGAAAAATTTTGTGTAAGCTTTTCAGGGTGTAAACTATTTAGGAAAAATATAAAATGCCAATTTTGATTACTTTTTGTGAGTTATTTAATTAGCTTAATGAAATGTTAAATGCAACTTCCAAGAATTTTAGTAATTAAAATATTAATCCAAAAATCATGAAATTTGTTTTGACTCTGTTTTAGACCATGATTAATCTATAGAAAAAGTTTAAGCTCAATTAGAGGAAGTTTAATTTATTCTTAATTTATGCCTTAATTGTTTAAATGATTAAATAAAGGTTTAAATCAATAACTTTAAGTGTTGTGTGCTCTTTTTGATTGAGTGATGACCTTGGTTCATTAACCCTTAATGATCCTTGGCACTTCAATTACTTGGTTGAGCTCATGATTAACTTGTTAATTAAGTTTTGTTAATGATAGTTAGTGTCATTAACTTAGGTCCTTAGTAATTAATAACTTACTTATGTTAATACTTAGTGGTCTTGTGGTAGAATTACTTGTTATTAGATGCAACCTCTTGGATAAAAAGTAAAGTTAAGTTAAGTAGTTTTCTTAACAACATCTTAATAAAAATAATGTTGTTTAATAATTCTGTTGGATTGCAACTGTACCGCGAAGGAAAGTTGTACTCAAGTAGATAACTAATGTTTATCCTTTCTAAATGTCTCTTGTATGCTATGTCTTGTTCATCATCATGCATCACGTATCATGGCATATATTTCATCATGCTAAGCAGAGCATCATTTGTATATGTGTAGTGCATACAAGAGTGTTTTGGATTGTGTCAATCAAGCTTCGGAGAAGGTGATCCACCCGTGATGTTGGTGTCAACTTGACTTCTATGAGAACTAACCACCGCTGCAACGCAGGCAAGCCCCGGTGCATTTAAACCCTTCCTTGTGTTTTACAAATTTTTATCATTTATACTATGGTTTATTGCATTAAGTAATTAGGAATTGAGTGACAACCCAATTGCTGCATTATCATCCTTGATTATTGTGATATCACCTTGGTACCTGTTTTATTGAAAAATGCGTAGTATGCTTCACTATGCTTAATGAGTTAGGCTTTTAAATGAAATGTTTATATGACCATGATGGCATATTTGAGGAATAATGGAATATAAGAATGAACTTGAAGATCGGACGGGTGGTTTGGCCACTGCTAACTTGCATTGAGAAAGGAGTTTCAATGTAGTGTTTCTGCCTTGTCTGTTAAGGACCATTTGTTGTAGGTCCGCTTGTGTTTCGAGACTTTGCAACTAGCCTCGTGCCTTGGGTAAGCCCAAGATATTAGTGATTCCATTACGAGAACGTCTAACCTTGCACTGAGACTGGAGAGATGGCGGGAGTAACGTGTACCCTCGGGGCTAGAATTGGGCCGGGTTCGAGGGGTACTATACTTTCGGGTGGCGATGGACACGTTCTAATTTTGGGAGATCTAAGTGAGGGTTGGCATATGCAAGATTTAGTTCTACATATGTCGTGAGGTTAGAGATCCACAGCTGGGTATAATCGGTTCGAATCGTCGTTGCTCCTCGGTTATGGAGACTCGATCACCTGTCCTGCATCGTAGTTAAGAATTAGAATTTGAGGAAAGAATAAAGAAGAATCTTGATGAGAATTACTTTGATCTAGATTAGGATCACTTAGAATTGGTTAATGAACCATCAATGATAAAAATAAAATGTTGAAAGGAAGGACTTATTTTAGTAAGCTTTTCTGCAAAATAATTTTGATTCTTGAATACACATACCTTGATTCCCTAAGGCTAGCATGCCCTTGGAATCTTTTCTTTAGTCGGGTAAGTCTTGTTGAGTACCCTCAAGTACTCAGGGTTTGTTAACCCCTGTTGCAGGTGCTAACTGGTGCTGCTAATTAGGTCATGTCGGTGGGCTTGACATGATCTGATTGACTTCTCCTGACTTAGGTGCTCTACCTAAGTTGTCTCCTGTAATTCTACTCGACTTCTGCAATGCAAGTTAAGTTTGTAAAAAGTTAACTTAATCATGATTTATAAATTTATTGTTGTTATTCTTCCGCACTATGATGTAAAGTTTTGTAACAAATGTTGTAATATTATAGTTACTCTTTTATTGATCCTGGTATGAGTTGTTAAACGTAGTTAAATTAGGGTCCTGCGAGAGCACCCGACAGATCTTCTTACATTATCTGATGTACATGCATAGCCGTTAGAGGTCTTAAGGACAATGACAGTTGCATGTGGGCCATATAATTTAGGAGGTTCTGCTACACACACCTCAAATTATGCAGGGCATAAACTAAGTATTTGCGGTGACATTCGAAATTAGGGTTTTCGATTCGAGTCGCACAACTGAGAAGCACATCCAACCTAAGAATGTAAACTCGTTTTAGTTGATGCATATCGTAGTTAACCTAATCATGGATGCTTTGTGGTGCAATATGATGACATGGCAAGTTATTTAGCTACTATAACACCCGAGGTGTTACACCCTCCGTCGCGCAAAGGATGTAAATCTCGCTTTTCGAGATAAGATTAATGTAGGTGTAAAATTACGCATTTGCCCTTCCTCCATCATTCTAGAAATGATTGTCTCGGGCCCGGCCTTGGGGCGGGGCAAGAAGGGCAGCCGTCCCAGACCCTATTAGTCCCTATTAGTCGATGGGCCCCTCCCCTAGGTACTATTTAGCATATCTCAGTCCATACGTACGTAGGGTAGTGAAAGGTCCTAGTATGGCTAAAGGGGGATGAATAGCCTATTTAAAAACTCTATAAGGCACTAGAGCAATTGATTAGTACAACAAATGGCGTAATGCAATTTTGCTCTAGCTCTACAAGGGTTGCAAGCCACCTATCTCAACAATTCTAGTTGCTATAATCACTAGTTATATACAAAAGCTAAGTCACTACTCACTAAGAGCTCTCAACAAGGCTACACTAAAAAGCTCCACTAGATGAAACTAAGCTACCAAGCAAGCTCTCAAAACTAGCTACACTAAAGAGCTTGCTACAACTAGTTTGCAAGAAAGTAATGGAGTGAGTAGGGTGATTATACCACCGTGTCGAGGAATGAACCAATCACAATATGAAGTCAATCCATCGGCGAGTGGGCACGCGGGCAAGGGCTGCCCGCCGGCGCACGTAGCATGGGGCGGAGGCAAGCAGAGGGCGGAGCTGCGGAGGCTAACCTGAATCGGGTTTTGGATAATTCGTCGGGTTTCGGGGATCCAAGGGTCTCGGTTTCGGGAATGGATTTTCACTCGAATCAGTGTCCGGGGCGGATTCGAGTTTTAAGTTCGGGTTTTGGTTTTGGGTGCCATAACACTCCACTCGATCCGAACCTGCCCCGTTGCCATCCTTAAACACACCGATCTGCTCGTATAATCCTTGCCTGATGCGACCGTCTGCAGATAATAGATCCAACCTAGGAGGAACTAGGTGGTTTTTTCATTAAGAAGAGAAAATAGGCACCCAAATTCAGTTCAAGACGGGACTTGAACCTGGGTGGTTGGGTGCGTTGCCACACCTCTCACCCAACCAGTTGAGCTAGGTTCACTTGCTGACGACCGCCTATAGAGGAAAAAGATATTTTCTTTGCTTTGCTGTAGTGGTAAATTGTTGTGCTGATCTGGCGATCGGCGTCCCCACGTGATCCATGATCCGCGAGGGCGGCAGCAACCAGGTAGGAATCCTAGTCGAATGACTATGATCCCTAATTGCGAATTTTCTCTTTGTATAATTGTTTAATAGTACCATGTCATCGAAAAAGTATGCTTCTAGCAATAATAAAAGAAAGACGAAAAAGTAAATATAGATGATTTGAAACAATCACAAAGAGGGGCTCTTCATAAATTTCTTAAGCGAATAGAAATTTTTGAAGAAATTTAATATGTATACAAATTATTTTATAAGAATATTAGTTTTGTATTTAGTTAACTGTTTATTGGTAACATTTCATATATATATATATATATATATATATGTATATATACTAGCAATGAGCTGTACTAGTAGTAATATTATGTTTATATAAAAAAATCCAAAATTTTAGTTCCGTCCTACGGAGTAGGTCAAAAAAAATCTCAGGACCAGCCCTGGGTTGTCTTCTAGAATGTTCTTATCATGGATGGTATAGTTTTTAGTCATATAGAGATATTTTTAATTGGTGAGTCCAAGTTCAAAGCTAGATTTATGTTTTTTTAGACGGAGGGAGTACTTCCTCCGTCCGTAAAAACATGCAACTATAGGTTACGTGCTAGAAAAAATAGTTTACGTTTGGCCAAGTTTATAGTAAATAGTATTCATATTTATGACTCCAAATCAATTTATTATGAAAATATATTTCATAATTAATCTAATAATATTTATTTGATATCATAAATATTAATACTTTTTATCTATAATTAGTTAAAGTTAAGATACTAAAACGTGATACTGTGCTAGAATTGTATGTTTTTCTGGACGGAGGGAGTACGTTCTTTTGAGACCAGGTTTGAAATGCACGATTACGTTCTACTTTGGGACAGAGGGTTTAGATTTTCAACCAGCCATTTTTACTCCGACATATGGACATCCGTCTTTTTTTTTTTGGGTTTGGGACGCACCTTTTCTCCCTCGCCTCGGCCTTTTCTTTATCCGCCGGGGATTGAGCTGTTTCCCCGCGGTCCGCGGCATGTGCGCCTACATGGACATTGCGCCGATGCGGTCGGTGCCAAGCCCGATAGAGTCAAAAGGCTGCAGCAGCGTCCTGTACCCGGCGTCGACTAGCCAGTACGGCAGCCTGTTACCGTCTCCTCCCTCCGTCCCATTGAAAGTGTCGTTGGAAAACCGTGTCCCCCTCACAAACACGTTTCCCGGGCGACACTTTCAATGGGACGGAGGGAGTCTTTCTCAAGTCGTGATGCAGCCTATTGCTGGTGGCCATGTGTCGGCGAATCCTTCGCGACGCCATCTTCCGTTTCCCGGCCGACCTGAGCCGCTGAGCGCCTGAGCCTGAGTGCGCGTCTCTGATTGACGGCCCAGCAACTCGATCCACCACCGAGCCAGTGCTGGAGCACCGAACAAAAAAATCGGGAGTGCTAAAAATATCTGATAGGATAAATGGTTGACAGATGGTCTTGAGTCGTGCGTGGGCTGATTCCTCTAATCTGCACTCATTTCTTTAGTACTGTACATACTACTACCTGGCATCGCCTTCGTCACTTGTTCGACTGCCAGCCAGTGCAAAACCCGCTCAACTCTTGCACAACGTGTGGTCACTTATACAAGGCAAGACCGGTCATCAAAAAACAAAATAAATACATGATGCTACAGGTACCGCGTCGACAGATTTCACCTCTGTTAATTACACGATTCCGGGCTCATCAGTTGTTCAGCCAGCCAGCAGTGTTTTTCTCTCATAAAAAACCAGTCAGCGGTACTTTCAGCCAATGTACAGAAAACAGTTGTACGTACGTACGTCATGCTCACTGCTTGGACGGGTTGCTGGGCTCGCTCTGATGCAGCTGGTTCATCTTCTGGTACAGCGCCACCATCCTATTGTACGCCTCCATGCTACCCGGTTGCTGCTGCTGCATACAGTATATACAATACATACATTCGTGCCGGTCAGCAGAGGCCCAGTTTAGATGAAAAAAATTTTGTAAAATTTTTCAAGATTCCCTATCACATCGAATCTTTGGACACGTGCATGAAACATTAAATATAGATAAAAAATAAAACTAATTACACAGTTTAGACGAAATTCACGAGACGGATCTTTTAAGTCTAATTAGTCCATGATTGAACACTAATTGCCAAATAACAACAAAAAATGCTACAAGAGCATTTTGTAAAAAAATTTGCATCTAAACACAGCAAGAGACATTGGGGTGTTTACTTCTGATTAAAGCAGTTCAATGTATATGGATTGAGCATACCTGGCCGTTCTGCTGCGCGTGGCAAGCCAAGAAGGCGGAGAAGGCGTCCGTCACGGCGGTGCCGCCGCCGGGCTGCTGGGCGAGGGAGGTGGCGGCGGCTGCTGGACCGGGGCCGGCGGCGCTGGAGGTGGTGGCGGCGGCTGCAGCAGCGGCAGGGTCCCAGGGCATGGGGACGAAGGGGGGCGGCGGGTGCATCATGGGCGGCGTGAGGCCCGCGTAGCCCGGCTGGGCGAGGGAGCCCATGTTCATCATGCCCTGGGCCATCGTCTGCGCCATCTGGGCCATCTGCGCCATCTGGGCCATCACGGACATCTGGTGGAGCTGCGGCATGGCCATGCCCATGGGCATCATCAGGCTGCTCATCCGGCTCATCGCCTGCACCTGCGCCTGCAGCTGCTTCAGGTAGTCGATCACCTCGTCCAGCATCGACGCCTTGTCTGTCTGCTTCATTCAGGCCACGGCAACAAAGGCAGCATCAACGTGTCGGATTTCCGCTTATATACAGATCATCATCATATACTGGCTCCGTTGTTGTCAGATGAATCGCGATGGTCTCACCTTGTTCGAGTTCGGGACGAGCTTTTGCAGCGTTTTCATCTTCTGGTTGATCCTGTCCCTTCGTTTCTGAAACAAAACACAAAACAGGCCGATTATCTTAAAAAAAAAAAGCAAAGGCCGGCCCAACTAAAGATATCCCGCTGCATTGGTTTCGGCCTATAGGCCCATATATAAGCCATATGCCAAGCTGAAAGAGAAAGTTGGAGGGTCCTTTCATTCTCAAGAACCAACAGCACAAGGTTCT
Organism: Saccharum hybrid cultivar R570; assembly: GCA_038087645.1. NCBI lineage: Eukaryota > Viridiplantae > Streptophyta > Magnoliopsida > Poales > Poaceae > Saccharum > Saccharum hybrid cultivar. The sequence continues at coordinate 32,281,016 of JAQSUU010000066.1, read as the reverse complement.
GAAGGAATTTATTAAAGGAGAACAAAAGGCTCTCAAGGAACTGGCAAAAAGTGCGGCATGTCAAATGAAACTGCTAAGGCGTATTGCATCTTATTTCGAGTCCGCAGCCAACAGTCACTGTCACGCTGGGAAGCTTCGAAACCTTGACGATTCGTTTTTTTTTACAACTAGGTCACAAAAGCTATTTTCAAACAGTGTGATAGCTATGTGCAACTTAGGGCCGGTTCAGTTCCAAATTTTTTTGGCAAAACGATACTGTAGCGATTTTTGTTGTTATTTGGTAATTAGTATCTAATCCTAGTCTAATTAGGCTTAAAAGATTCGTCTCGTTCATTTCGTCTAAACTGTGTAATTAGTTTTATTTTTTAATCTATATTTAATGCTTCATGCATGTGTCCAAAGATTCGACGTGACGGGGAATCTTGAAAAATTCTGCAAAATTTTTTGGAACTGAACATGGCCTTATCCTACGTAGCAAAAACGTGATTGTGAGGTACGGTAGGGCGTAAAGCCAAAAAGGTAACAACAGTAAAGAAACACGAACACATGTTGGTTCCTTCTATCCCAAAGACGACATATTCAAAACGTTCCTAGCTAGATCACTTATAGTTATTACTCCCTGCCGTGAAAAAAAAAAGATGATGTTGGCAACGTGCAATCAACTTCTATCAGGATCATTTTTTCGCAAAAAAAAAAGAAAGAAAAACCATTTATCGGAATCTGATTCTATATGTAGTTGTACAATGCGGAAATGACGTTTCAAGATTTTCTCGGAATACCCTCTTAGTCTTAGGCTACTTTGTTGAGTAAACATACGATAATAATAGAGATTATTGGGTGAAGAGTTTTAGAGACCATTTTGATATCTAAGCTTAACTCAGTTCGGTTCCGTATTTTCAGCTAATGATTATATATTTTAGTGATATAAGTGATGTGACATGTCGATAGCTACTCTCTCTTATGTGGTCATAAAGGTGGATGTGTGTGTACTCATAAAACTAGTGAGTGTGTGCATACATAAGGTTTATTCCATCCGTTCCAAATTATAATAAGTTTTGACTTTTTTTAGATACATAGATTTTGCTATGCACTAAGATATACGCTAGGTCTACATACATATATAGTAAATCAATGTATATATCTAGAAAGACAAACATCGATTTGAAACGAAGGGAGTACATCTTTACTATATTAAAAAAAACTATCAATAACCTTAAAGTCTTTTGCATGTGCACTTAGACAACCAAAGAAAGAGGAATTGACATTTTGTTTCACCGGAAATATGTAGAAATGGGCTTTGTCGATTAAAACTCTAAACTGATGTTTTCTTTGAGAGGTGCCCCTCCAATATAAGGTGGTCTATTATAAGTTTATCTTATGAATTTTGGTGGAATGATCCATCCCTCATGCTTATTTATACTAAACTTTAGTTTGTTATATGGAATAAGGTAACGATGTATCAAACTATTCCATTTTCACAAGCTAAAAAAAAGGTGAGTGAGTGAGTGATAAATTGACAGACCACCCAATTTCTCAAACCAATCACCCCAAAAGGCTTGCACCTCCTAACCAAGCCAAAAATTGGTATGGCTAAATTTTAGTCACCAAATTTGGGGGACATGGATGTGGTCAACTTTGGCCACCAAAATAAATTAAGGTGCCAAAGGAGGAGGACGTCAAGCCATTTAGCATCAACTAAATGATGACTAAAATTTGTCAAAGTAATCAAAATTTTGGCTTGGCTAGCCTGGGGAACTAATAAGCACATCGTAAATCCCTTGTCCACGGAAGAAGCTAGCCCTAAGTGTGTGTTGTTGGAGCAAAGAAATCTCACCCAATATTAAGTGGTTACTAAAAGTGATACGTAGAACTGTGACATATGGCCCATGATTTTGCAATAATCAGAAAGGTGAGCGCTGTCGACAAGAAACTTCAGAAATGTGTACGTACCATAATGCTGGACCATGCATTTTATTTCACCTACAACTAACTTATCCAAGTTCGCGTACGACTGCAGGAAAAAAAAGGTGATCTTACACGCTCAGATTCGTTATGGATTGCAGCAGCCCGGCTCCTCTTGGTGGAAATCGACGACCTCATCGCCCCGTCCCCGTTGATCACCACGTTCTCCCCTTCGTCGCACAAGCCGTCTCTCTTTAATTATTTTGCCAAACATGCGTGCACGGACACACATAGACAAATAAAGCATATATTAATGAATATAATATGCAAATCAATACAAAAATAAGCTTATTGTAATGGAAATAGAACACAAACCCTGCATGCATGTAGCATGTAGCATCCGCAGCTTAGCATCGAGCAATTCAGAATTTCAGATGTGAAGTGCATGAAGCTAGCTAGCTAGAGCCTCTAGAGGTGTGTATACGTACAAATATGATGAGCTTGCCTGTGACCGACGGCTGAAACAGCGAGAATCACTGACCCCTCCACCGATGCTGGTGTTCTCAGTGTCCGGGGAGCCCTTGTCGTCACGGTCCAGGGACGTGGAGTTGTTGGTAGTCGTCGTCGTGAAGCCGCAGACGTCATCGGCCCCCGTGCCGCAGCAGGCGTCCAGCGTGAGCATCGCGCTGTCGCCGCGGCGGCCGGGCCCGGGTGCGGCGGCGGTGCTCCCCTGGCTGGCGCACACCAGACCGCCGTCCTCGCCAACCACGCGTGCTCGCTTCCTCCTCGAGCCAGCGCCCGCGTCTCCTCCCTCTGCCGCCGCCTCGTCCACCCTTGCGGCGGTGCACGGCACTAGCGCGTCCGCCGCGGACCGCGCCTGCACGGCGTCGGCGCCGCCGCCCACCCCGACGACCCAAGGCGCCGGGTGCTGCACCGGCTGCGCCTGCGAGAGGAAGTGTGACCGCGCGGCCGCCTCGCCGACCACCGCCTCCAGCGTCTCGCGGTCCCCAGACGATCCGCCGCCGCCGCCTCCTATGGCCTGCAGCTGCGACGGCGGCGGCGCGGCGGGCGGGTACTTGTGCTGCACCGGGCGGTTAAGCAACCCCAGCCCGTGAGAGGAGATGTTGCCCTTCTTCCACGTCAGCTCCGCCACCTCGTAGTACTGGTCCGACATGGGCACGACGACGGGAGCGAACGCCCCGCCGGGCCCAGCAGCTGACACCAGGCCCCGGTGCGCCCCGCCGGCGGTCGTCGTCGAAACCTGATGGTGGTTTAGGCCCCCGCCTCCGCCAGCTACCACCGCCGGGTCGTCCAGATCCCAGCTCGGCACGCACTGGTTCATCTCCTCACGATCGCGTGCGGTGCGTGGCTGATATATCCTCACGTCGTCACGCACTGATCGATGCAGTCTGCAGCTAGTTTGCTGCGCGTACGATCGACACGACACGGTCGCGGAGGCCGCGCTCGGAGTGTAGCGAGATGGCCGGCCGATCGAAACCGAGCTCTGCAAAGCTAGCCAGAGCGTATATGTGTATGGTGTAGTCGTCGCACGCACGCGGCCGGGCCTGGATCGCGCGGAGCCGGCGGAGATACTTATGCAGCGGTGGGTGGGTATAACGGTTGCTTGCTACGGGGGTGGGTGTGTGTGTGGCGGAGCCATGCAATGCAACGCATCGTTTGCGCGCTCTTGTGATGTGTATGAGGACGGAGGAGATTGGCGTGGATGAGGACGGAGGAGGCGGGGGCAGCGAGAGGGACGGCACGGTCGAGAGGGGCCTAGGGCTTTGTGAGGAGGAGGCGGGCACGTAGCGGCCTCGCCTTCCACATGACCACAGACAACGTTGGCGCCAGTAGCCACATTTCCCAATCACCGTGGCCATCATAGTACTAGCGACTCCAGTGGCGAGTCCTGTGTTTCCTGCGATTTTTGCACGCATGCCTTTGCCTGCTCTGCTCCATCGGTTCTTCGGCACACGGCCAGTGTACTTGCGCAGCTCGCTCTCCTTGGATCATTGCCGCGAGCTGTGTCGGCAGCGTGCACGGAGTCGGCCCGGCCGGTGGGTGGGTTGATAGCCATCGAGTGGAGGCCCGAGGTGGCTCGCCTGGTGGTCTGTTGCTCACTTGCTCCTGGACCTGGTTACTGCTCCCCGATTTGGTGTTGCCCGTCTCGGCATGGCCGCACGGGCACGGCGCATATATACACCGCCAGACGGCCTCCAACCTCTCCAATTTCTTTGGGGCCGAAGAAAGTCATCATCACCGTACGTCCCTATGAGCTTTATTTTGAACTGTCCTGACGAGGCATCTCGAGGTCGGAAACGAAAATATGTGTAGGTCCAAGATTACGTGAGAGTGTTATATAGGACTATCCATGTTGTGAGTTAGGACTATATATGTGCTAAAAGTTAATTTCATTAAAGAAGCTGTCTTAGGACCCGTTTGGCACAGCTCAACTTCACCAGTGAAGTCATTTTTTTTTTAGTTTTAGCTTCGTGACCGCTTTTTGAGTGAAGCTAAAGCTGTTTCAGAAACTCATTTGACAAAATAACTTCTCTTGATTGGAAAAAAAAGATGAAATCACCATTATACCCTTCTCTTTTTTATTTCCTTTCTCTTTTCCCCTCCTCCTTTTTCTTCCCCACGCCAACCCTTTCTTCTTCTTTGTCTCTCCGATGCACAGCGAGCAGCACCGAGCGGCGGCGCCTGCCCCGAAGACCGTGGCTGCATGCTCGCCGGCGGCCTCGCCCGCAGCCCCGCTCCTGCTCGGCCCCACCCCAGGCAAGCAACGGCGGCCTACTACGGCCCCACCACTACCGAGCCCCGGCGGTCGTGTGCTCGCCGGCGGCCTCACCCGCGCCTCCGCCCCGCCCTTGCGGGCGGCCTCGCCGGTGCTCCCGCCCCGCCCAGAGCCGAGCTGAGCCCTGGCCCAGGCGCTGCCCTCCGCCCCCGTCCTGACCCGAGCCACGGCGGCCGCGGCTTCCCGCGCCCTGGCGGCAGCGGCGGCTCGAGCCCCGGTGGCCCGTCGCACGCGCACATCCTCTGGCCGACTGGGCACTTGCAGTCTTTTGGCATAACGGGCCCCAGATGCGTCAGATAGAAGCTGGAATAAGCCACTTTTTTCAGCTTCATCCCAACTCATCCCTTTATGAGAGGAGAAGAAAAATAGCTTCATCTATGAAGCTGTTTTAGAAATAAGTGTTTGGCAAAAAAAAAACAGCTCACAACAGCTCATGAAGCTGCTGTGAGCAGTGCCAAACAGGCCCCTAGAGCTACTAAGGTTAGTCTCAGTGGGGGTTTCGTGGCCTAGTTTCCAACACACCAATATTTTGGAAACAGTGCGGAAGAGTTTTATCCCCATAAAACTCTCTCTGCTCCTATAAAACTTTCATTATCTCTCTTCATCAATGCAGTGACATGTCAGCGTATTTAATGTCCATAAAACTATATGAAACTCCCATCATGATTGGCCTAACTAGCTCATACTATTGAGGGTTATCTAAGTGCACTTTTAAGGTCAGTCTGAATGGGAAGTTTCATGTCCCAGTTTCCAAGAAGTGACGCTTGGAATGAAATATGGTCTCTCAGTGCATAATTTTATTTCACTGTTTCATATGCTAGCTTTACCATTTAATTCTTGCACTGTGCTATGATCAAATGTACCATGGCCTCGTTTAGTTAAGTGAATTGGGGAGAAAAACACTGTATCAGAATTCCTGTAGCATTTCGTTTGTATTTGGTAAAAATTATTCAAATTTTGACTAACTAGGCTTAAAATGTTCGTCTCGCAAAGTACAACAAAACTGTGCAATTAGTTTTTTTATTTCACCAACATTTAGTACTTCATGCATTTGCCGATATTTTGATGTGACAGGGAATCTTCTTTTTGCATAGTGGAATTTGAGGGAGAATTGGGGGAACTAAACAAGGGGCATGTGAAATATGTAGCTGTACAGTTCTTGCATCTGTACGGCGTGCTGGATTTTGATAAGTGACGACATTCACTGAAGCAATGCGTAGCAGTTTGACACTAAAAAAATCAGCATTCACACATGCGCTAGATATAGCAGTTCATATTCAGTTTCATACTAAAAAATTCAGATAACAAATAGTTTAAACACTTTAGAAATTTTAGCACCTAATATGACTGTTTTCACATATCAGATTATATGCAAATATAGATAAATTTCAGGCAAAGGTATGCAACAATTACTGAAGATAAAATAGACTCTGAGGAAAAAATAGACACCGAAGAAATGGACAAAGACCCCCTTCAGAGCTAGCATACACCATGGAGCTTCTCAGTTCAGGGAGGTATGCCACGATTATTCGGTCAGATTAATACATCTGCAATCAATCTATGCAAACATGAATCACACAGGTATCTCCAAAACGAGGAAGATGGCGGCGGCACAGATCAAGAACAAGGCAACGGTGGCACAGACGAGGAAGACGCCGCTGGCCGCGGCACATGCAACGTGCGCGTGTAGCTGCCGTACTCGATCACGGTGGCGTCCGGGCAGGCGGCGCTTTCGACGGCCTCGTCCTTCCAGGCGGCGTACCTGCATCTGAGGCCGCCCACGCGCCGTTCCTGCTGGATGCGGCGGCTTCCGGGCAGGATGGGGAGGCGAAGGCGGCATCCGGGAAGAAGGGGATGGAGGCGCGCTTCTTCACAGCCGGAGCACCAGATCGGTGAAACGAAGCCATGCGCCTCAATGCGGGTGTCGTACGGTTTCCGACGACTTGGAAAAGGCGCTAGCTCGTTTCGTCCCATGAAAGGATACCCTTCTCTCTCTTTATCAATATGGACCAAAAACTCTATTTTTCTGATATATCATCCTATTAAATGTCTATAAAATTTTTATAACATCCCCATTGAGACTGGTCTAATACTCAAATTTTGTTTCAAAATAAGTGTAGCTATAGAACTATATCGGTCCCATTTGGTAGAGCTCTAGCTCTAGGAAATTTGTGAATCTATGAGTTTTCTAGTTTTCTAGAGCTGATCATCTATAGCTCTAGGAAATCTTGGATCTAGAGCTGCAGACACGTTAAGTGCATTTATATTATAAAACATTAAACAAGAATATTTAAATCACTTTAATTTGATCTAGCATAGCTATAGTTAGAGTTGTACCAAACGAGCCTATAATAATGACTCTACTAGCCTTTTATGCTCTATCTATTTCCAAAGTGTAACTATTACATTAATCTTCTGAACGGTTAATGGTTTCTGCGGCTGATAAGCCGGCTGAAGTTGATTTGTTATGAGAGAAAAATACTGTACCATGGCTATTAATCTTGGCTAATAAGTTCAAGCAAATAAAATCGTACGTGTAATCTTGCGGACATCCTTCTAGACGACAGAAGGCCGGATCATTCTACCATCCTTTCCACACGATCACACTCCCCAGGGCAACTTTTTTTTTTGACAACAAACAAATATATTATTAGCAGCATCGAGCTACGAGAATTGTTACATCAGGCAAGTCTATAGATTGTAGAGCTTGCATTACAGAGCACTGAGGGCCACAACTCACATATGAGCAGTGACTCTGTAAATTTAAAGATGATGAGCTATAAGCTTGGCGTGCCAGGGTGTCTACTGTGGTGTTGAGACGCCTGTCGATTTTGATGATCCTGGATGACTGGGTTCTTGAGTGGTTAGAGAAGGCCCGTGTGAAAGGCTTGATCCTCTAATCAGGTGGGTTTGTGAGATCATTCATGTTGAGGAAATGCACGAGATGTTGACAATCTGAGAGGTAGCTGCAATTATCAATGTTGAAGGCCTGGATCAGTGAGGATGCGAGGGCAAGGCTAGCCGCCTCGGCCATGATCACTGATGTGCAGTTCTCCAGCCTAGCCTTAATGTATATCATCTGGGTGGGTGAAAGCCCAAGTTTGGTTTTGGTAATTAATGACACCAAGTTGCTAATGCCATGTGTTAAGTGTTTTTAGTTAGGCATAAGCAACACATGTGATGAAGGTGTATGTGGCAAGGAGTGGTGGCCACGAGATCACAAAGAGATGGTGCATGGACATGAAATGACGATCATGAAGGAATGCACATAAAATGATGGACATGATGATCAAGTGGAGGAGAAGGATCTAAGAGCGCAAGACAAATGTATAACCATAGGGTTTTCCTCTTGCCGGTCTAAGATGAGTAGAGAAGTGATTGACCGGGTTTAGGATACATAGCCGACTATCAAGAGGGGCAATCACGGTTAGCTCGGGAATCAAGTGCCACTAGATCAATGTCTTGAGCATATGCATTAGGATCTAGTTGAGAGCTAACATAACCCTTTGAAAATATTTGTGAAATGCTAACACACATACACATGGTGGTGTACACTTGGTGGTGTTGGCACATTTGCAAAGGATAAGGTGTTGGAGTTGATTTTGATTAACTTGGTGAAGGGAGAAAGATTTTTCGGTGTTCTCCGGACACTAGGATGGCTCTTAGAGTGGAATACTGCTTTGATCCATTATGACTTGGATAAAGTGTCCATATGGGTTGTGTAGCCCTCTGAGTAAGCTTTCCAAAATGTTCAAGATCATCGAAATCGGAGTTCGGAGCTAAGAGTTATCGTCGTTTTACCGAAGAGTGGTATGTGATCGGGCTCGTGACCTGTGCGTTCGGTCAGTGTTTTTCGCGTGCAAAAGTGACCGGACGCTGCTGCGAGTCCGGTCAGTGATGACCGGACGCGTCCGGTCGCGTCGGGAGCTTACTGGAACTTCAATGTTCGCTGTTTCGCTGTGACCTGCGCGTCCGGTCAATACAAGTTTATGCGTGCAAAAACTAGCCGTTGGAGCACGCTAGTGACCTGCGCGTCCGGTCGGTGTCGACCGGAGTGTCCGGTCAGCCCGACTCAGAGCCAAAACGGCTACTGCGTACCCCTTCGCTATAAATAGAAGATGGCCGAGGTTTGGAGGCATCTCTTGCATTCTTGCTGACCTTGAGACATCCTTTGAGCTAGAGAACAACCCCTCCACTCATCTCTTTACTTGGTTGCACATCTTGAGTGAGATTGAGTGAGATTCAAGTGCATTACTTGAGAGTTGCATTCTAGAGGCACTTGATCTTCGAGTTGCTGCAGATTTCTTGTTACTCTTCCGTGTTTCCCGACGTGGTAGACGGCTTGGAGCAGCGGAGGTGATTGAGCTCACAATTGGAGATTGTTGGAGCCCTCACCAAGTGTTGTAAGGGGTTCTTGATCCTTCCCCGTGGGAGTTCACGAATTGGATACTCTAGTGGAGCTCGTGGCTTGAAGGATCCCCATCTTGTGTGCGATTGTGTGGCGTCCGCCGAGGGCTCGACTCTTGATAGTCGATTAGCTCGCGAACCAACAAGTGGGTGTATCGCCATAACGGGGAGTAGCTTGCCGGAAAGCAAGTGAACCTCGGGATAAATTCTTGTGTCGTTCTCTTCCTGAGGATTTCTCTTGTGTGATTGATTGATTGGTACTTCTCATCTCTACACGGCGATATAATCACTCGAAACTCTTCTCTCGAGTTACTCCTTGTATCTAGCTTGTAGTTGTTGTTGTGTTTAGTGGATAGCCTTGTACTAGACTTGTGTAGGTGGCTTGCTTAATTAGTTAGAGCTAGTGCATTTTGCTTCGCCACCTTTTGTACTAACACGTGTGGTTAAGTAATTCTTGTAGAAGTTTTAATTAGGCTATTCACCCCTCTCTAGCCTATTTGGACCTTACAGTGGGGTGAGCCTGAAAATTTAAGATGAAGACACCGAGGCCAGCAGTCGTCGGTGGCGAGCCTGGATGGTTCGGTGTAGTAGATGCATCGACATAGCATATGCTACCAAGTAGAAGGGCTAATGTGGAAGTCGTGTATCTGTTCACCATTTGCTCCTGCATTAGTGGAAGTGGCATACCTGGAGGATGAGCGGCAGCTTGGTTTGTAGTCCTCATCGTGATAGTGTTGTTGTTGGCCACAGGAGAGGCAATGGATACAATAGCCTGAGAATGAGTGTTAATATGAGCAGCAGCTGCATTATGTACCTGCATTGGAGTCCAAGTTTTTGTATGGAAATGATGATTATTTCTTGCCTTCTAGATATACCACAAGGTGAATAAGATTTTAGTAAAGAGAGTGTCAGGAGTGGCATCTGTTATAAGGCTCTGAAGAATTAACTGAACTCCATCTGGGTCATGAGGGAGGTTATTAGTTCTGATAGTAGGGTTAAAAGAGAACCATACCGCTCGAGGAAAATTGCAGTGGAAGAAGAGGTGGGCGTCATCCTCAACTGTGCCACAGGTGGAGCAGTGCTTGTCAATGTGGTTGGAGTACCTGGCAGCTCTTTCAGCAGTGGCGAGTGCACGTCGAATGGGCCTCCAGGTGAATACTTTGATTATGGGTGGGAGGGTTTTGGCTTTCCATGCGCGCTTGAGGATCTGGTTGGCCTGAGGGAGTATGCTTCTTGAGCCCTGCTGAGGCAGTTTGATGGTGTTGAGTTGGGAAAGGTGCTTGAAAATTTCTTTGGTTGTGCAAACACCGTTCCTGGAAGGCTTCCACCGGAGGATGTCACTGTGAGTGCTAGGAACCGAGCAAATGGAGGTGATCTGATGGACTGCCTGATTATAAAAAATGTTATTCAAGAGATGTAAATTCCAGGTCTGGGTGTTAGGGAGCCAAAGGTCAGAGGCAGTTGAGGGAAGAGGCACCGTGGTGACCGGCAATAGTAAATGGTCATGGATTGATTCCCAAACTGGGCACCAGGGAGCAGACCATATAGAAGTGTTGCCGGCATGAAGTTGGAAGACAATGTTGGCGCAGAGATCCTTCTTGACCTGCATTATAGATGACCAAAAAGCAGACCTAGGTCCAGAATTGTTAGCAGTCCAGAAAGATAAATTGTGAAAGTATTTTGTTTTGAGGACCGAGGTGAGGAGGGGTTTTTTATTAGTAGCGATATTATATGCAGCATGTATAATAAGACTTCTGTTCACCGTGTACAAATCTCTTATGCCTAGTCCTCCATTTTCCTTGCTTTGACAGATGTCATCCCAAGATCTGAAAGCAATTGGGGAGGTGGGGTTGTCTTCCTAGACTCCGACCCTCCAGAATCTTCTTATGATAGCTGTAATTCTTTCAACCAAATTCTTAGAGAAAAGAATAGTTGACATGTAATAAACTGGAATGGAGGATAAGACAGATTGGGTGTAAGTTAGTCAGCCTGCATGGTTGAGCTTCAGTGGTGAGCTTAGCCTAGAACTTGTTAATGATAAACTCATATGCTTTATTCCAGTCATTGTGGTTGAAAATGATGGGGTGACCCAAATGTATAGTATTAGGAAGCAGATCAGGAACAGGGAAAATGTTCTTGATAGTCGCTTGCATAGTGGTATTTACATTTTTGTTAAACATTATAGCTGATTTTTGTAAGTTGGGTACCTGACCTGACCTATTACAGAATTGTTGGAGTGTTGTACGAATGGTGGTAGCCTCCTGTTCCGTTGCCTATCCACATAGGATAAGATCGTCTGTAAAAAGAAGAGAGTGTATAGGGGGCATCCAGGCCCAAGAGAAACACCAGTGAGGTTAGAATTGCGAAGTTCCTGCTGCAAGGTGATGGAGAGCTCATTGATAGCCACCACGAAAAGGTAGGGCGATAGGGGACAACCCTGACGGATACCTCGCTAGGAATAAAAACCTGCAGTGGGCTCCCCATTAACAAGAACAGAGAAATTTGGGGTTGAAATGCATGCATGGATAAGGTGAATGAATTGAGTTTGAAGACCAAGCCGTCGAAGCGCATTCGCAATGAAACTCCATTCCAACCTGTCAAAAGCTTTGGCTAAATCAAGTTTAAGGAGAAAGGCATGCTGCTTCCAAGACTTGAGGGTGAAGGAGTGGATGATTTCCTGAGTAATGACAATGTTGGCAGAGATGTGCCTGTTCTTAATGAAAGCAGCCTGAGAATGATCAATATAGTTAGGAAAATGAGGTTTAAGTCTGTCAGCGAGTGATTTAGCAAGTATTTTGTAAATGACATTGCAAAGACTAATAGGCCTAAAGTCCTGAGGAATGATGGGCTGTGTTTTCTTAGGAATTAAAGCAATAAAAGTTTGGTTGATTTCAGGTTGCATAAAGGCTGAGGAGTAGAACTCAGTTACCAGATCATGTACATATTTGGAGATCCAGGGCCAAGCCGATTTGTAGAAGGTTGCATTTAGGCCGTCCGGTCCAGGAGAGGCGTTGCTTCTCATTTTCTTGACGATGGAGTGCAGTTCCTGTACTTGTGGTGTAGAGTTGGTGTAGATCATGGCATCATGTACTTGGTTCGGTTGATGTGCAGCAGCAGTGGTGTTGTGCCGTTCGTGTTGGCTTGTCGTGTGCTGATGATCTGCATCCTAAGAATCTGCATGAATCTGGTTGGTTAGTGAAACATCATTGTTGTGCGGTGTGGGATTTGAAGTGGAGAAGATGTTTTGGAAATAAGCCGCAAAAGTAGCGGAGAGTTGATCTTGAGTGGTAGATTCGGTGTCGTCTAGGTTTTTAAGGTAAGTAATCCTATTCTTCCTGGTTCTTTTTACTATAGCTTGGTGGAAGTAGGTTGTATTCCGGTCGCCGTGGAGTGCCCAATTCTTTTTTGCTCGTTGGAGTTAAATTCGTTGCTATCATCATGGGCCATCATACCAGTACTCAATTCAAGGATGATGTGGGAGTAACATGACACCGATGGACTTGTTCTGTCAATTCTATTAGCTGGTTCCCGCCAAAATTTTCCTTCAGGATATATAGCTGGAACCCATTCAAATTTAATCAGGTCAAAGGTACTACTTCCACAAAAACAATTTTAGAAGACACACATTTTGATTACCAGAGGTGGACAGAAAATCCGAGTGCCTCAAAAAATACACAATGATATTCAGTGGATATCTAACTTATGGAGACAAAAAAAATGCCTCCTAAAATTAGTTAACATAGGCGGGCCACTTAAGGTCACGTCTCCTTAACACTATCAAAAAAAGATTGTAGGAGAGACATGTCCTTTTATTTCCTGAGGCAGGCAGAAATTTTATGTGTCTCCCAAAAGACCAATTTATGGTGGTAGTCATTTTATCTATGGAGGCACCCAAAAGTTGTCTGTCTGTCAAAATCGATTTACAGAGGCGATCATTATATTTATTGAGGTAATAAAAAAATTCCGCCTCCAAAAATGAATTTACAGAGGCGGACATCTGAAGATGTCCATCTCCGAAAACCATCTCCGAAAATCGGTATTGTGGATTCTAAGCTTCCGTATCTAAAAATTGATTTTTAGATATATATGGTCATCTTGAGATGCTCGTCTCTATAAATAGTTGCATCAAAAACAATTCATAACTTCTCCATATGAATTTGGATGAAGAGAAATGTCTGAGAACAAATGTCCAACGAACGACGACCAACATTCATGCAGGCGGAGTTGAGAAACTTCTTCTTTCTAGTGTCTTCTTTCTTCTTTCTGCCACTGAAGAATGAGGAAGACCAATTTAAAACTTATTCTTCGTAGTTCTTTATCGTGGCCAGATCTAACCAAGATAAAATGGAGAAGAGACCGAAGAAAATTATTCCATGGCGGCGGCACCATCTCCGCCTTGATGTCGCCGTCTGGGAATAAAAGTCTCGATGTCATAGTGGTGAGGATGCTGATGCCGTAGTTATCGCCATCATCTTCAACAAAGCCGCCATGGAGAAAATGATTCCACCCTGCTCTCTCTCGCCGTCGCCGGAGAGGAGGAGGAGATAAATCCCAAAACCAAGAAACTTGGTATGGAGATATCCTAACTCTAAGGACTCGATCTACTGAAAAAACTTATTAAAAATGATGGATCCCCACTCCTTCCGGCCTCCGGCGATATGCCGGAAGGGGAGGGAGGGGGATCAGGGTGGTGGAGGTGAGGGGCAGCGGCGGCGGCGCTCCGAGTCGCGAGACGTGAGAACTACACCAAGGTTCAACAGTGGACCTCAATTCATCAAATAATTCAACACTAAAAATTGCAACAGTTTCGTATTCATTCTCGGATACTTAGACAAGATGCTAGACTACAACAATCCGAAGACTTAGTCTGGAACAAGAAGTCGCAAAACGAGGCATGGTTTAAGAGTCAGGGGTGCGTTGATACCTGGTTGGTTCCTAGTACACGTATAACGTTTGGATTGAAAAAAACGTATAGCATCTAGATCAAACAACAGAAGGCACATAGAGAAATAGCTAGCGTGCTGGAATATCACACGGTCCATATTAGAGAGTACCTAAAGATATTAGCACATGGTGCGTGTGGACTATTTTTTTTAACTTTCTCCAATATAATGCCCAAGATAACACAACACCTTGTTCTCTTGCATTGCTACATATTGCATGGGCCAACAAAAGCCAAATATCTCCCATCTTCCCTTGCGCTAGCTGTATGGACCACAGTATACTTCCCGCATTGATTAGTTAGGGTGAATCTATATATGATTTGATCTTATCAGATCTAATAATCTCAAGACAAGCTATGGACCATTGTTGCATGTCCTTCTTCAAGCTTTGTTTATTGGCGTATCTATACTTTTCCTAAATGTTGTGCTTTGTAGGCTGCAGATAAGTGTCACAAATTAATCCGGAAGGGATTCAGATGACTACGTCGAACTGGATAGGAAATTGAGAGGAAGAAGTTTTGGGAAGGAACAAAGGAAGTGATATTATGGTAGATATGTTTTCTGTTATCACCTAACCTTATTTTCTCAGTTAGTATTACCTAGTGTCCTACCAGTACATGTCGACGAAGAGCTTCTCAAAGCTGACCCAGTCTCGTACGGTGCCCTCTCAAGGTGCTCTACCCGTGACCTGGCCAAATCGGCAAGCGCCGTCGCCGGAGTAGAGGAAGAGGGCCACCGCTAGAGAGGGAGGGGCCACGGTGGTCACTGGAGAGGGAGAGGGGGAAGCCAAGGCAGGGGTCGGATGAAAGTCCTAGTTTGGTTTTAGATAATTGATGAAACCTATGGACTAATCCTTAAATCTAAGTGTGTGACTAGATAGGATGGTCCAATCCAAGTGGTGAAGCAAGAAGAGGTCCATAGAGATGAAGATGGACATGAGATGATGGTGACTAAGCTCTAACTTAGAAAACAAGAAAGAGAAAAACAAAAACCAAGGAGATCAAAGTAAAGGTATCAAATAGCTTTTGTTTTGGCACTCGAGACACCATAGAGGGTGTGAGTGTGTTTAGGATCGATAGCCGCACTATAAAGAGGGGAAATCTTTAGCTAAGCGGTTATCGAGTGCAATTAGGTGACATGATTCTTGCATATGCATTAGGGACCTAACGTGCTAATATTTGACCCTTGAAAAAAATGCTAATACACGTGCACACAAATTACACACTTTATGGTTAGTAACTTGGGAGCAAGGGTGAAACGGTTAAGGAGATAGAAAAACAAAATGAGGTGAAAGGCAATGACCAGACTCTGCTTGCGCAATGACCGGACTCTCGCCTGGCGCGTCTGGTTAGTGACACTGCTCGTGGCTGAGAAGGCTGAGCAAGGACCGGACGCTGGACCTAACTCGCGACAGTTAGGTCAGGGCACACAGAGAAGGAGGTGCTCAGCTTCACGATCGGATGCAGGAAGGAGCATGCGACCGGACGCGCAGGGGGCGTGTCACGTCGCGATTGACGTACGTTGACGTAGGCCTCGTGCGCGAGCGGAGTAAGGACCGGACGTCGAAGGTGTTAGGTCACCTGTGACCGGACGCGTCTGGTCAATAAAAATTGTCTCTGAAACCTTATTGGAATTGATCTGACGCGGGAGGTGCTCTGAGTCCGGTCATTCAAGAGGCGCGTCTGATCATCTCTGTGTGCAGGCGCGCAAAGGCGCATAACGGTCGGATTTGAAAAAGGCGACGTGGCATGCTGTGGCTAGCTGATAGGAGCGACTAAACACACCTGACCAGACTCTAGGGTGAGTCCGGTCGTAGGGTCCGGTCAGCCCCCAAATGCAAAACAGTTGGATTTTCTTGGGGACTATAAATAGACCATGGCCGGCCTTGGGCTTACACTCTTGGCACTTTGGCATTCTTGACATCCTTGTGAGACTAAGCAAACACTTTTCACTCATCTCCATTATTGATTCATCATCATAGTGAGATTGAGAGTGATTCCTAGTGCATTTTTCTTGAGTGATTGCATCTAGTGGCACTTGGGGATCATTGTAGCTGCGAATTTCTTGTTACTCTTAGTGTTTGCTGACACTTAGACGGCTTGGAGCAGCAGAGGAGCATTGGCACGAGTTAGTGATTATTCATGGCCATCTCCCGGTGATTGTGAGGTGTCTTGTGCCTTCCACGGCGGAGCGCCTAAAGGTAACTTTAGTGGATTGCTCGTGTCATTGAGTTACCTCACTTATGGGTAGGTTCTTGCGGCACCAAGTGTTGGCTAGGTGTGTGATACCTAGTAGCCACCAAACCACCAAGTGTTGGTCAACACAACAGGGACTAGCGTGTCAGCAAGCATGTGAACCTCGAGAGAAAAATTGATTGTCTCTTTGCATTGGACTTCTCCTAGTGATTGTATAGATATTCATCGATTGGTTCATCTCCCTTGCCACGACGGTATAATCTTTCTACACTCTCTTGTATTTACATTGTTTACATTCTTGCCTAGTCAAGCTCTTTAGTATAGTTAGTCTTTGAAAGCTTGTTAGTTTAGTTAGTGAGGCTCTTTAGTTAATCCTTGAGAGCTTACTAGCTTAGTGAGTAGTGACATAGCCATTGTGTGAAACTAGAGATCATAGCAACTAGAATTATTGGTGTAGGTGGCTTGCAACCCTTGTAGAGTTAGAGCAAAATTGTATTTCGCCTTTTAGGTTACTAACCACTTGCTCTAGTGAATTTGTAGAGAATTTTTATAGGTTATTCACCCCCTCTAGCCATTAGGACCTTTCATCAGAGCTGTGGAAGGAGGGGCCGCGGCCTTGGCTATGCCCACCGTCGGGGCAGGTGCCGTATCTGCGCCTCGCCATGTGGAAGCCAAAGCTGAGTGCAGGAAGAGCAGTGGGGCCACCGGTGGTAGGAACGTGGCTAGGGCCATGCCCACCACCGAACCCACATCTTGCCATGGGCAAGCCGGAGTCGAGCTCACTGGCCGGCGTGGAGGGCGCCATTGGAAGTGACCTCTTCTTTCCTCGCGAACGTTGTGAACGAGAATAGAAGTAAAAAAATGAGGTGGGTAATTTTTTGAAGTTACCCACCTCCACAGCTGTTGAAAGCAAGGGAGCTACTGTGAGTTTTGTACTAAAGCAAAAAGCAGTTTTGACTCAAAGTAGTTGTTGGTTTTCACCCTTTTGGTTGGATTTTGACTTTTGCAAAAGCAAAGTAAGTTGAAAAAAGCCCAACCAAAGGGGCCTAAGCCGAATTGGGCAGAGGAGTCAGCCTAGCTGGCTTGGCGAGCCGGTCTGGCCATGCCATCCTCCTTCCTTGCTTGTTTATTTGTTGTTTGTCGCGCCAAATATTTTCTAACACCCTTGAAAGTTCTAGTTTGACTTTGGTGAATTGATGAAACTCTAGCTACTAACCAATGTGCTCTAAGTGTATGTGAGATAGGCTAGTAGATATTCCAAGTGGTGGAGAAAATGGATGAAGATCATGGTGGTGATGGCCATGGTAATCATGTGCTCGGCTTGGAAAAGAAGAAAGAGAAAAACAAAAAGCTCAAGACAAAAGTATAAGTGATATGAGCTTTTTGGTTTGGTGATCGAGACTTTTAGTGAGTGTGATCACATTTAGGATTGATAGCCATACTATTAAGAGGGGTGAAACTCGTATCAAAATGCAGTTATCAAAGTGTCACTAGATGCTCTAACTCATTGCATATGTATTTAGGATTTAGTGGAGTGATAACACCCTTGAAAATGTTTGTGAAAATATGCTAACACATGTGCATAAGGTGATACACTTGGTGGTTGGCACATTTAAGCAGGGGTGGAGAAATTGGTGAAGTGAAGGAGGTGGTTTTCACTGTAAAACAGTGACCGGACGTAGGTCATGTATTGACCTGACGTGGAGGTGTAGAGTCCGGTCATTTATAAAATGAGGAGGCGCTCTCGATCTCTGTCTGTCGAGTGACCGCATGCAGGCGCACTGTTGCGATCGGACGCACAAGTGGGTGAGTTCGGTCGTGCTGACGTACGATGACGTGGTGACTTTCTGGCGCACGGAGAGGAGAAAGTGTGAGACCGGACGTGGTCGGACGCTGACCGCGTCAAGTCACCATTGAGTGCCTCTAGATCCTCTCTGGATCTGATCGGACGCTGACCGCGTCAAGTCACCATTGAGTGCCTCTAGATCCTCTCTGGATCTGATCGGACGTGGGGGAGAGGCAGACAGCAGCATGCCCGGTCATGGTGTGTTGAGCGCCGAGGAACGCATGAGCGGACGTAGTGGCGCAGCGTCAGATCACGGACGGCTGGGTCCGGTCGTTACTTGATCGTTGGCGTGGGAAATTTTGACTGTTGAGTTCGTGCGGATAACATTGAACTGAGGGGCCATGTGGCACGCATCGCGCGACCGGATGCTGGGTGGCGTGCATCCGGTCATCCTGACCGGCGTGTTTGGTCGCTGTGCAGTGTGCTGCCGGTAGTGCCTAATGGCTCTATTTCGTGGAGGCTCCTATTTAAGCCCCATGGCCAACTCTAGCTCACTCTCTTGGTCATTAACATTGACATAGCAACCTTGTGAGCTTAGCCAAAGTCCTCCCACTCATCTCCATCATTGATTCATTATCTTTGTGAGATTGGGAGAGAATCCAAGTGCATTGCTTAGTGTTTGCATCTAGAGGCACTTGATGTTCGTGTTTCGCTGCGGATTTCGCTTGTTACTTTTGGTGGTTGCCGCCACCTAGATGGCTTGGAGCAGCGAGGATCATCGAGCGGAGGTTGGTGATTGTCTCCGGCTCCGATCGTGGTGATTGTGAGGGGTTCTTGACCTTTCCCCGGTGGAGAGTCAAAAGGTACTCTAGTGGATTGCTCATGACTTGTGTGATCCTCATTTTGTATTGGTTGTGCGGCACCCTAGTGAGGGTTTGGCGTGTGATGCTAATTAGCGCGTGAACCTTCAAATGAGTGAATCTCCACAATGAGGACTAGCTTGCCTGCAAGCAAGTGAACCTCGGTAAAAATGATTGTGTCACCTTTGTTCGAGGATTTCCTTGATTGTCTTGTGATTGATTGGTTAGCTTCATCATCTTGTGATTGGCTCATACCTCAACACGTTGATATAATTATCGCCATCCTCTCTTGTATTATATTCCTAGTGTGTAAGTTAAGATCTTTAGTGTAATTAGTTTTGAGAGCTAGCTTTCGTCAAGTCTAGTGGTTAGTGATGCTCTTTAGTTAGTCTTTGAGAGCTCACTAACTTAGTGTAGTGACTTAGCAAATTGTGTGCTTAGTGATCATAGTCACTAGAATTGTGGTAGGTGACTTGCTTTTTTAGTAGGCTAGCGCAACATTCGCTTCGCCGTTTAATTGTCTAACATATTTGCTAAGTGTTGTTGTAGAAATTTTCAATAGACTATTCACCCTCCCTCTAGCCATTAGGACCTTTCAAGCCTTTTGATGTTAGAGACTTGATAGTATGCCCAATTTACATGTTGACGTATTTTTGGGTGTCAATGGGTTCCTTAATTCTCTTGAAGGAGTTTGTAATATAAGGGCACGTAGAACGGTGTGCTGCCCGCCGTCTCCCTGCTAAGAGTTTTACATAACCCCCACAGTTCGCTACGGTAAATGAGGGGAGAGAATGAAGCCGTCGCTTGGTGAGACAATGGCAAGACCTCGTTCTCCCAGACGAAGCCGATGGCCCACCGTGAATTGTGCGAAGCGTCGTCTCTAATCAATGCCACGTGGATCTAGCTACATGCACGAGGTGAAGATTGCGCGCCAAATTTCCCTGTCTTAGCCTCGCCATTTTTTTCGCCATTCCTCTTCGTCGATGGTCTTCGCCGCCCTTGCGCCCCTTTGTCGGTGTACGTCGCCTTGCCTCTCTTGCGATGTCTAGCAGGATGACATAGGTTTCGAAGAGGATCGGAAGTCCGCGACGGCTTCGAAGACCAAGGCAACCGCAATGCCAATAGTGGTGTCATTGTCGGCGGCGAGCAGATTTCCTCGCAGAAGCGGCTCGCCCCTAACACCCATCCCCACAGGTCTCAGCAACACCGTGGAGGCAACATTCGTTGGTGGTGGAAGTTTTACCTCAATGGATTAGGCTGGTGGGAGTTCGTCTCAAGAGTGGAAGTTTTATCTGACCAGCAAGCTATTGGAGTTGACAACAATAATGAAAATGTGATCATGTGGACACTAGACGAAGATGAAAGATTGAAAAATTCGACAGACTCATCCATCGGAGCCAATAGTAATAACAAGCACTATTGGGGTGATGTTGTTAAGTCATACACCATGACTACCCCGTCACATAGGAAAAGAAATTCAAAGCAAACCAAGGATCGATGGCACAAGATTAATCTGACCTATATGAATGTGCATATCTGAAGGCTCGTAGAGTATTCACAAGTGGCTATCCTGATCAGATGTGGATTGATGTAGCACACAAGTTCTATTTGGTAGACAACAAAAAGGCAAAGTTATGTCCCTTTGTGCTAATGAATGTTTAGAAAATATGCTGAGAGGAGCCAAAGTGGAAAATATACGATGAAGAGCTAAAAAATGCATGTAAAAGGAGGTGAAGGAGAAGTGGATGAAAATGATGATATTGAAGAAATGCTAGAGCGACCTATTGGACAAAAGGCAGCTAAAAAGGCTGCTCTTGCTGCGAAAGGGAAGTCCAAAGGATAAAACCTAGATGATGATGGGAAATCAAAGAAATCAACAATTGATACAGAGAAGCTTGACAAATTTAGCAAAATCCAAGAAAAATTAAATGCAAACCGCAAGCAGAAGTCATCATCCAAGAAGCTTGAAACCACAAGACTGACCCATCAGAGGCAAAAAGGCTTGAGAAGGAATCAAAGATGATGCAAGCCTACAACACTCTCATGTTTCAAGATACAAGTTCAATGTCTAACGAAGAAAAAGCTGAGCGTGTTGCTGCCATGAAGTGTTTTAGAAAGACTTTATTTCCTGAAAGTATCTAATTTCCTGCAATTCTATTTTTTTTTCAGTTACTGGTAGTGCTAATTTGATTCAGTTGGAAAACTATCAATATTGTCTAATAATTTGATTCATTTGGAATAGATTTTGGGATAGCAATGACAAGATCCATGTATTCTAAGATCACTATTTTCAGCTACTAATAACTGATAACTGAATGTTTTCTTTAAAAGATTAGTTCAGATAACTGAATGTTTTCTAGCTACTGAATGTTTCATCTCTTTGTTCACTTGTTTAGTTCACTAGAATTGATATATATGGCCATTTTCTACTAATAGAGAAAAGGCAGAAGTCATGGTGATTTTCTAGACAGCAAGGAAATTGTGCTATTTCTGCTAGTAATCAGCTAATGGCATGATGATTTTGTTTGTAACATGTCTTTTGCTTGTATTCTATTGCCTTGGTATGCACATATTGTTGTATGGTTTACATTTTGGGTGTCAACTAATTGAACATGTGGCTTTAGGGAACCTGCTGTTATATGGTTTATCTTGTGTAACCTATCCTTTTGGTTTCTTGTGAGTTAGCAACATAATAGTATATAGAAATAATATTCATGATTAATCATAACTACCGGCAAACATTAAATAACCTGTAGACACCAAATAGACCGTGATTGTTCGTGAGTTTTATGAGTTCTATGTAGCCGTTTGTAAATTCCAAGTACTTACTGTCAACAGCTTTCTATTGGTTGTACATGTCCTAATCGTAGATGGATAAAGTTTTAGGGAGGGCCGTTTCTAAAAAAAAAATCAAGAAATGTCCGAATCCTCTTAAAAAAAATCAAGAAATGGCTGGAAGAAAACGTAAAATGTCAGGCAAGCGAGCAACATCTGTGAAACGCGGCCCGTCCGGGCCTACGCCCCCCAACTGGCCACTGGCATTTGCATTTCGCATTTTGGCTTCCTCGACTCGAGTCATCGTCACCGTCAGGACGTCACGGCCTGACCCAACGACTCAGCGACACCCTCGCAGCCTCGCCTCGCCTCGCCTGCGTTCTCTCTGCCTGGCGCTTGCAGAAGCAGAAACCATCAGCGATCCCGCCCTAGCTAGCATCGCCGCCCTCGTTCACCGCTTACTGCCGGCTGGATGATCCCGTTCAACCCCGCGGTCGCCGCGGAGGTGCGCGCCCTGATCCAGGGCGCCGAGGACTCCACCTTCGATCCCATATATCGCGAGCTCTCCCAGGTAATACTCCAGCATCAGTTGCGTACCCCAACCGTAGACAAGCTGTCCGTGCTTCGTTAAGGTCGAGCGCGCGTTGCACGACCGATTCGCAATTTGCTTGTCAGGATCCAGCAAACGATCTGCCCATGGTTGATCCCGTGCTTACAAATAACTCTAGTGTCAGGATTAATCTAGGGTTTCTGTACAATCTGCCCACTGTTGATCCCATGTTTATAAACGCCATTAATGTTATGGGTAATGTATGGTTTGAGGATTTAGCTGCCATAATCTCCTTTTTAACATGAACATGTATCCTTGTTTGCTCTAGCTTTGAAGACACTCTTAGCATGTTTCTTACTAATTAGTATTGTTTCAGCTTGTGGACTGCAGCCCTGATGGGTGTGTTTTGTTGCTTCAAGTTTGTGTGGATGAAATGCTCTTGAACATTGGTGGGGCAAAGAACCACCAATTGAAACATGATCTTGTAGCCACCATCTTCAGATATTGTGTGGATAAACCCTACTTCAGCACCAGTTTCTGTGAAGCATTGAGGGCAATACCTGTCAGTGATGGGTTCCTTGAAACACTGTCCAATGAACTTGAGTTATCTGCAGCTGAGAGGGTTGGAGTTGGACTTGCTCTCTCAGATTCTGAGAATCCAGACTTGAACCTGGAAGGTAAATAGTTGGATTTTGGAAAGCCTTTTTTTATTAGAAATAGATTTGCTTTGTGAACTATTAGTTCACTTCCTTGATATGCTTATCTGATTCTTTCTATGCAGGGAGAAAATTTACAATTGCTCAAATTGAGGAGTTATGCTCAAACCATGCTCATTCTGTATCAAATGAACGGATCCAGGAGATTGTTGTGTTTCTTCTTCAGACTGAAGGCCTCTCAAAGCATATGGACTCCTTTACTAAGATTGTTTCCCAATTAAATGTTGAAGAGGGGCCATTCTATTTTCCCGTCCCACTTCAGCAAGCCAATAGTGATCAAGCAAATTCTTTGAGGTTTTCAGAGTTGCCTCGTTTATATATGTTTGTTCCATGTATCAGGTTGCCTTATTCACACATTTTTCTTTGCTTTCTTTGTGTTGTACAGGTATACAGAGATGTGCATTGGTAGCTCAGATGATGATTTTGACTCCCTTCTATCTGAAATTGGAAAACAAATAAGCCTGCCTGATATCATCAGTGAACTGGGATATGGATGTACTTCTGATACTACTCATTGTAAAGAAATGTTGTCACTCCTTGAGCCTTTTGATGATATGGGAATCTCTAAGTTACTAGGGGCAGTTGTTTGCACTCGTATTGGTGTTGGAGAAGCTCAAAATACATATTCAGTATTCCTTTCAGCTTTTGGGAACAACCAAACAATTGACTCATCTCAGTTGACTGCATGGAATATTGATGTCCTTGTGGATTCAATCAATGAAATTGTGAGACTTGACTATCTTTGTTTTTGGTGCTCATTTGTTTTTTTTCCATTTCTTTCTTTTACAGTACTTGCAAACTGCAGGCACCTGGAACTAACTGGACGCATGTAATAGAAAATCTTGATCATGAGGGTTTCACTATCCCTGATGAAGCAGCTTTTCGTTTATTGATGTCTATATATTCTCGAGCCTGCAAGGTATTTACCATTATTTCTTGTTCTGGATAGTAGATTTCTGAACTGTTCAGCTGACTTGTTTATGGAATCATGTAGGATCCATTCCCACTTCATGCCATCTGTGGGTCACTGTGGAATAACACAGAAGGACAGCTGTCATTCTTGAAACATGCAGTGGCTTTGCCAAATGATACATTTACTTTCGCACATTGTACCAGGAAGATGGTATCTCATCCTAGTATATTGTAAACTTTTGCTTCTTAATAAACATGCACACATATAACCTTTGTCATATTCTTTAGGCTTTTCCAGACTTGGGAAATCGTAACCAAGGCAACCAGGCTTGGTACTGCCTTGACCTTCTTGAGGTGTTATGTCAGCTTGCCGAACTTGGCTATGCAAAGCCAGTGCGAGCAATGCTTGATTATCCTCTGATCAATTGTCCTGAAGTGTTACTTCTTGGTGTTAGCCATATCAATGTATGTTTTGGGTCCTTAGTGTCTCAGAACTAATAATATTTGTTAGCTGCATCCTTGAGTAATTCATATTTGTTAACTATCATGAACTCTAATCATCTTTTGCAGACTGCATATAATCTCATCCAGCACGAAGTGTTGTCTTGTGTTTTTCCTGCTGTGGTGAAGAACACCATGCACAGCAGTCTTATGAATTATCTCTGGCATATCAACCCTTACCTTACTCTTCGAGGATTTGTTGATGCTCATTCTGACATAAGTTGTCTTCTGCGAACTGTTGAGATATGTGAAGACCAAAAGGTAGTACAGTAGACCCTTATGTAGCGAGTTGGCTACTGAACAACCTTATTACAATTCCCTTTTGCAAGTTGAATTGTCTCTGTTTTTTCATGTAATTTAACAAGTCCTAATTGGGTAAGCTGATTCTTATTGTATGCATGTGAATATTGTCATAAAAACTTCAAACTTGTACTTGTCACATGGACCATTTAAGTTGGATATATGCTAATGGCAATTCTTGACTGCTAAACTAGTCTGTTAACACTACAGGAAAAAATGTTAAAACTATAAACTAGCTAAAGTGATGGTGAGGACTGAGGGTACTATACAAGTCTTAAAGTTTAAACTGTGGATAACATGCATTAACACAACAATGGATTTAATAATACATTTCACACTGGAGGCTCCAGCATGGCTTATGAATTGATAATATATACGAACCAGTTTTCTGTTGAAAGATTGAAAGAAGATGCTTCGTCCACATTGGATCAGCTCATAAAATTAAACACTTCACAGAAGCAACCTTGGGTTGTGTTTCGGTTTTGTAGTAGATTAAAGTCCTAAACATTGCAGAATAGCAATTAGCCAATTATGTGCTGCTCTGTTTGAACTTTGAAGAATTTTTTTACACTAGCCTTAATTACAGAGTTTTTGTAGGTGGATGCGGCATTCATATTGGCTGTGCAAGAATAGTTTATTCTGATATTAAAGGATTTAGTTGCTGCTTGAACCATAATCCTTTTTCATTTTCCCCCTGAAACAGATCTTGGCTACTGTCCTTGATTCCACCCCGTTTGCATTTAGCATTAGACTTGCTACAGCTGCCTTTAGGAAGGACCATAGCCATCTTGAAAAATGGCTGACTGAAAAGTTGAGTGCACAAAGAGTAACCTTTCTTGAGGTAATACACATGACTTCACAAATCATGCTACATAGTCATGAAGATGTTTTCATTTTCTATGTGTACTGCTAGTTCTGCTTGGCATTATGATTTACATGCTAGTACTATATTCTCAGGAATGTGTTCAATTCTTGAAAGAGATTATGATAAGCACAAATTATAATGCTGTGGAAGGTGCCATTCAACATCTTCAAGCTACTCTTTCAAATATCTGCTGGGACTCTTGCCCTGTATTTATAAAGGTTTCAGTCATCTTATTTTCATTTGTGCTTTTGTTATGGTCTATGGACTTTTCAAATCAAATGAGTAAAGATATGAGCAAATGATGTATGTTTACAGGTTCTTCGTTCTCACTCGGGGCAGCTGCTGTCTAACCAACTGGTGGATGAACTAAGGAGAGTTGAATCAGTGTATGAATCAAGTAATCGTGGTGATGTAGGAAGGGACACGCCTTCTTCTGATGGAGGTTCTGAAGACATCGAAGCTCAGGCAAATATTTATTTTCAACAGATGTTTGCTGGACAGATAAGCATTGATGCTATGATACAGATGCTTGCACGCTTCAAAGAATCAAAAGACAAGAGGTATTTTCCATTTTTTCAATTTTCCGTACTTGATCTTTGTTCCGCTTAATCTGTTGCCTATCTCACTCAAATGTGTGTATCATAACAAAACTGCAGAACTAGGTATCTAATAAAATGACGCTTAATGAGGTGCTGTGCGACTATTCCTTTATATAAAAAATATTGAGATGTTATGAAAGCTGTACTATATGCATACTATGTTGTGGCTTTAAATATTGAGACCGAATCCACGTGTCCGCGCTCGATACGAAGTCCTCGAAGCTCACGCGTCCGCGTCCGATTACTGAAGTTTAGTTCAAAAAATCGTGACCTTGGTGCAATGCACGGGCATATATCAAGTGACTTGTTTATTTGCATACACAGTCATGTGAATTAGCTGTTTGAGTTATATTCTGGAAACAACTGCCAACATCTTCACTTTTTGTCCGCGATGACTTGTTTTAATGTTGAATTCTTTGTTTTAATGTTGAATTCTGTCTATTCTGTTTGTTCACTTGCTGATATCTTTATTTGATAATATTATTATGGGTAAACAGGGAGCTATCAATTTTCAACTGCATGATCTCAAATTTGTTTGAAGAATACAAGTTCTTCCCGAAGTATCCAGATGCACAACTTAAATTAGCTGCTGTGCTTTTTGGTAAGTGTTGGCTTTTCTTGCTTTGTGTTCCTAAGTTTATACAGAAACACATTTGCATTGGACAATACAATATTTACTAATAGTTGCAGTGTATTTCAGCATGTTGTTGTCTACTAGAGCTTTGCCTTTTGCTTACCAAGCCTTCTGACATCTTCCCGTGTTTTTTTTATGCAAAGCTGTAGCTTGGTCTTGGTTCATTGTGACTCTTTTTTGGTTTAATATTTGGGAAAATAGTGTGGCAGTTATGACTTATGAGAGGTACATGAGTTAGGTGGTTTCAATTTTTTTAAATTACTCTGGTTTCTTTTCAATACTCATTTTGATCTTGTGGAAGAAATATTTGTATCGCACACGCATGCTTTGCTTGTATCTGGGTTGTCTAAGTTGGATGATACTTGGCAGCATTGTCCAAATGACCAGGCTATCATGTTGTTTGATTCTATTTTGCTATGTATTTGTGTTTACCATGTCTGTGAGTATCGCGCTGAAGTCATTATCTGCTTAAGGAAGCTGATTCTGTTCTTCTGTTTGGATATAGGCTCTGTCATTAAACATCAACTTGTGGCCCACCTGGCCCTTGGAATTGCTCTACGGGGTGTTCTTGATGCCCTGCGTAAATCCATTGATTCGAAGGTTTGTTTATGGTTGTTTTCTTTCAGTTGTATCTACTCTCCCCCATTACTTATTTATGAAATGATGGTTGCAGATGTTTATGTTTGGTACAACAGCGTTGGAGCAGTTTATGGAGCGAGTAATTGAGTGGCCACAATATTGCAATCATATACTACAGATTTCACATCTTCGTGGGACACATGCTGAGTTAGTTTCTGCTATTGAGCAAGCACTTGCCAAGATATCGTTGAGTCAAAATGAGCCCAATTTGAGCCCCATGCTTCCTGTGGATCAGCGAGTTTCTGGTTCACAGTCTATTGAAAACATAGAGGTACACTCACATCCATTAGGTCAAGAAGGAAACATTCAACTGGTTGTAACAACAGAAGCTTGTTTGTACATGTTTTTTTTGCCACTTTTCTAAGAAGGTTATTCATGCACATCATCACCTATTCCTTTTTTCTGAAACAAATGCTTTGTGTATGTAGTCTTCTGAAGCATCATGGCAGTTCATAAATTCAACTCCAACACAACTAGATAGGACAATTTCTTCCTTTGCATTGCAACAGAGGAATCAGGGATTTCTCGGGGAGAGGTCCAAAGGCTCTACTAATACCAGTCAAACAAAAACCATCATGGCTATTGGTCAACCTCCTCTCACTTCAACTAGTGATTTGGGTGTCAATTCAAAGGTATTGTATGATGTTACATTTCCATGTTGTGTGATGCTTGACAAACGTAGAAATCTGTATTCTGTACTTTTGCATCTCTTGGATATTCAGTTTAACACTATGTTTTCATTAATTGTTGCAAAATCTGAACATGTGCAGGCTACTGTATCACTGTCGTCTCAAGCTTCACCCCATCATTCTAGCAGCGTATCAGCTCTTTCACAATCTTCTGGTTTTGTACGATCTAGAAGTTCAGCTCCATCAGGTTATTTTCACGCTCACATAGAGTAAATACTAACCAGGAAGGTGGTAGCTAACTGTAGTTATTTCTGCTCTTGGCATGGCTAGATTTGTGATATGTGCCATTGTTTTGCAGGCATTCTTCGACAACCTTCCTACACTACAGGATTTGGATCTGCTTTAAATATCGAGACTCTTGTTGCTGCAGCTGAACGAAGAGATACACCAATTGAGGTTTGTTTAGTTTTTAGGGCGAATTAACACCAGAAGTCTTTGTAAACTTGTGTGGGAACCCTAAAGACTAGAATCTAATTTGAAGATCTAGAGGACATAATAGATCAGGTTTTGAGGGCATTGAGTATAGTTTTTATTATTTTATTTGGATCCTTATTCTGTAAGATAGTGCATAAGTTTTATTATACACTAACTTTTCTGTTGCCACCTAGGCCCCTCCACCTGAAGTTCAAGACAAAATTTTCTTCATGATCAATAATATTTCCATTTCTAATATGGAGACTAAGGCAAAAGAGTTTAATGAGGTTTTACAGGAGCATTATTATCCTTGGTTTGCACAATACATGGTCATGAAAAGGTAGACATTGATGATACAATTGTACTTTCTTTTATTTCAATGCAACAAAACATGTTCAATTTTAGGATTGTGTACATGTCTTCGCAGGGCAAGCATTGAACCAAATTTCCATGACTTGTATTTGAAATTCTTTGACAAGGTTAACTCAAAATCATTGAATAAGGAAATAATGAAAGCTACATACGAGAACTGCAAGGTCATGTTCACTCATATTTGTCTTTTTATTTTTTTTGGTCATGCTCTGCTTGAGACTTCTTTTTTTTCCAACAGGTCTTGTTACGGTCGGATCTTATCAAATCTAGTTCTGAAGAGCGTTCGTTGCTAAAAAATCTTGGTAGCTGGCTTGGAAAATGCACTATAGGTAGGAATCAGACATTACGAGCAAAGGAAATTGACCCAAAAATCTTAATAGTTCAGGTAAGTACTTGTATTTAAATCAGTTCCTTTTCTTTGTTCATTCTATAATTCTGTGTCATGCTTGTTTTCGTAACCTATATGTTTTGCTGTTAATTGCTTCATCCAGTCTTCTAACTTCTAAACTCTGTTAATTCTGTGCATCTCTTGCTGCATTTCGCTTTTGGAATCTGGATTGAATGCTGAATTAAGTAGTGGTCAATGATGCTTGTCAAGCAGTTCAAGCATATGATGCTTTAGCCATAATGCTTCTTCCTGACCTGACATTCAATTTTGATTTCCCCTTTTCAGGCTTATGAAAGGGGGTTGATGATTGCGGTCATTCCATTTACTTCAAAGGTGCTGCTCTTAATCTTGATCTTATCTTATTTTTTTCCTAAGAAAAAAGAAACATAGCCATTATTGTGCTTGTCATTGTGATACTGTTGTTTTTTCAGATTCTTGAACCTTGCCAATCAAGTATAGCATATCGTCCTCCAAATCCCTGGACGATGGGTATTCTTAGTCTTCTTGTTGAGATATACAATCTACCTAATCTCAAAATGAACCTCAAGTTTGACATTGAGGTTTGTGCATATTCAAAGTTGTGGTAATAAGGGATATGTTCTGCTTAAAAGAATGATATCTAATTGTGATTATTTGGTGTCATAGGTCTTGTTTAAGAATCTTAGTGTGGACATGAAAGATGTAAAACCATGTTCTCTTCTTAAAGATCGGATTCGGCAGGTTGTCGGAAATCCAGATTTTTCGAATAAAGATGTTATTGCATCTCAAACACCTGCAGCAGCGGAGGTCTCTTCCGGTATCATTCCTTCACTGAACCATGTAGAACTACAACCTGAGATTAATAGCACTTCACGTGCTACAAGCCTTCCAAATATGCTTAGTCAGGTTGGTTCACTTCTCTCATAGTCAGCGAAGATTTCAGCTTTTTTTGCATTTTCTAATATTTCAATTCACCTAGAGTACTTCTGTTGTGCAGTATGCAGCACCTATTCGCCTACCTCCAAACAGTATGGTTGAAGATGATAAGGTTGCTTTAGTCATGCCTGAACAAGTTAGCTCTCACAGCCTGACCCACATTGCACCACCTCAAACACCATCACCGTCCCCATTTTCTTTGAGTCAGGTTGAGACTCGTTGCTTTTCTATGCCCCATGCCCTTCTCCCTTGCTTTAATTTCAATATTTCTATACTTATTCGTTAATGGATTCTTTACAGCTTATGGCAGCAATTCCACGTGCTGATATATATTTCCGAATCAATGAAAAGCTTAACTCACTTGGCCCACAATTGCAGTATAGCAAGTATGTTTCTCTATATAAGCTTACCTCATTACACTATAGTTTCTTTTAATCATTTGACAACACTCTTGATCTTCATAGAATCATGGACGTGGCATTAGATAAGGCTATTAAGGAGATTATAGGTCCTGTTATTCAAAGAAGTGTTACAATAGCTAGCCGAACCACTAAGGAACTTATTCTAAAGGTAAACATATTGTAATATTTCAGTAATTGTCGATCGGCAATCGGCATAAATATTTGTATTACTGGTGGATTTATTTGTAACAGACTGCATTTACTTTCCTGTAGGATTATGCAATGGAATCTGATGATGGGACCATTTCTCGCTCTGCACATTTGATGGTTGGTACATTAGCAGGAAGTTTAGCCCATGTTACTTCCAAGGTATTCATTCTTAATTCTTATTTGATTTGGTCACATATCTTTTTAGAATAATAGGACATCCTATCCATGCTTAAGTTCAACTCTTTTAGTTGTATTTTCAACTTGATTAGTATGTTCTGGTTGGATATCATCTACAAGGGATTAAATTCAATTCTTTTGTTTCTGTTGCAGGAGCCTCTTCGTGTTGCTTTGTTATCTAATCTTCGAAGTCTTGTTCAGAACCTGATTAGCAATAGTGAAACCATTGAACAAATTAGTCACATCCTTGTTAATGATAATCTGGATCTTGGATGTGCTCTAACAGAGACTGTAGCAACACGCAAGGTACCTCTTTGACATTTTTTTGTGCCTTTTGGCAATGTGCATATTCTCTCGAACTATGCAGGAGAGCTGCGTGTCATTTCATTAAGAAGAAAAAAGATACAAAAGGGAGGGAAGTAAGAAACCCCCTCCCAGGCACCCCTATGGGGTTTATTCAAAACAACATACTACGTAGAAAATAAGCTAGAAAAAACATGACCAGCTACCACAAAATGACCAAGGACCTAGGGATCCAAGACCAACGACCTAGCAAGGAACTCATTTAAGGCCGAAGCTTCCGCTATGCACCATAAATTACTCTCATTGGCCACAGATTGAAGCAGCACCTCTGTGCTAGGCCTAGCACCTTCATAAACACAAGCATTTCGGTGCTTCCATAATTCACAAGCAACTAAGATGATCAGACTATTGAGGCCTTTGCGTGATCCTCTTGGAACGCCTTTGATGGTGCCACACCACCAACCAGAGAAGCGAATATTGGATCCTTGAGGAGCAAAAGACAGGAGGTCCAGCTTTTGAAAAATCATGGTCCAAATCTGTCGGGCGAACACGCATGAGATGAGGGTGTGTTGAATATTTTCCTCAGCCTGATCACAAAGCGGGCATGCTGGCGGGTGAGGAAGCCCACGCTTGGCAAGGCAATCAGCTGTCCAACACCGGTTGTTAATGGCCAACAAAAAAAAAATTACACCGCAAGGGTGCTCAGCTTCTCCAAATACGCTTCCAAGGAGCAAACCTGATGCTTCCAAAGAAAAAGGCATTGTATGCAGACCTGCTGCTGTATGTTCCAGAAATACTTAGCTTCCATTTATGCTGATCAGGAACCGTTGGCTGTAAAACCAGGTCATCAACCAATCCCCAAATAAGCAGATACTCTCTTAGCTCTTGTACAGTCAAAGCCCTCTAATATCTGCCACCCAACGCCTATTGTCCAGGGCCTGGGCCACCGTGCGTTGCTTTACAACTCTTTTGGAGATCAAGCTGAATAGATTGGGTGCGAGTTCAGAGATTGTCCTGCCTTGCAACCATCTATCTGACCAGAATTTAGTGGACTCACCATTACCAATTGAAGTTTCAACAGCAACATTGAAGAGGTCTAAGGCATTTTGTGGCACCTGGATTGGCGATCCTGCCCAAGATTGAGATGCATCAGTTTTTTTGTGCCCAAAGCCAGTGGATGCGCAGCGCCCAACCAAGAGTTCATAAGTTGTGAATTCCAAGACCACCATACTGCAGAAGGCGCAACACTTTTTCCCAAGCAACTAGACAGTTCCCACCATTTGCTCGCTCTTGGCCTTTCCAAAGGAAGCCTCTGTGCCGTTTATCAATTGCCCTGATAACCCACTTAGGCAAGTCCATTGCGATCAGGAGGTAGATGGGGACTGCAGTTAAAACCACTCTCACCATGATCAACCGACCAGATCTGTTCATTAAGGAAGCCTTCCAACCAGGGAGGTAATCAGCCACCTTGTCAATCAATGGGAGGAGGTCATTTTTGGTCGGCTTGTGAATTGTGAGAGGAAGGCCAAGATAAGTACAAGGAAAATCTTTTAAGGCACATGACAATATATCAGAAGCATCCCTCATATGATCCTCAGAGCAATGGATCGGAGTTACTGAACTTTTGGTCAAATTGGTCTTGAGACCTGACTAAAAATTGTGCTGCCTGGTCAACGGTGGCAGGCAGCCTAGTCAGGCTCAACCACAATAGGGAGTCATGACCTGGCCAGCCCAGCCCAGCCAACCGAGCAAGTAGGGAGTGCTAGAATTGTGATCTCACATTACTTTGGGCCTACCCTAAGGGTGGCTGTATATTGTACCATACATGGGCCTCTAATGGGCTTATACTCCCAACACCCCCCGCAGTCTGGACTACCGGCGCAGCGGAGTCCAAGACTGGGCAAGAAAGAAAACAAGAAGTGCATAACACACACAGGACCCCCCCGCAACCACAACTAGCCACTGGAGACGTTGAGGCTGGAGCGAAACTCAGAGAAGGTCGAGGAAGGGAGGCCTTTGGTGAAGATGCCTGTAAACTGTGAGGTGGTCGGGACGTGAAGTACTCGGATGTCGCCGATGGCCACACGGCCGCGGACGAAGTGTAGATCGATCTCCACATGCTTGGTCCGCTGGTGCTGCACGGGGTTGGTGGAGAGGTAGACCGCGCTGACGTTGTCGCAGTAGACGAGCGTGCTCCTGGCGAGAGGGCGGTGAAGCTCAGCCAGGAGCTGGCGGAGCCAGGCGGCCTCGGCCATGCCGTTGGCAACGGCACGGTACTCCGCCTCGGCATTGGAGCGTGAGACCACCGGCTGGCGCTTGGACGACCAAGAGACAAGGTTGCCGCCGAGGAAGACAGCGTAGCCGGAGGTGGACCTGCGGGTGTCCGGGCAGCCCGCCCAGTCAGCGTCGGTGTAGACAACCAGCTCGGCAGTGGAGGACCGACCGAGGAGCAGCTCGTAGCCGAGAGTGCCACGGAGGTACCGGAGAAGCCGCTTCATAGCAGCCAAGTGGGGCTCCCGCGGAGCATGCATGTAGAGGCAGAGCTGCTGTACGGCATAAGTGATGTCCGGCCGTGTGAAGGTGAGGTACTGGAGCGAGCCAGCAAGACTCCGGTAGGTGGTAGAGTCTGCTGGCCCAAGCATCGGACCCCTAGCCTCTGACAGCTTCCCCTGGGTGTCAACTGGAGTAGAGCAGGACTTGCAGTCAGTCATCCCTGCTCGCTCCAGAATGTCACAAGTGAACTGCCGCTGGTGGAGGAACAGGCCTGAAGGTCGGGGCTCAACAGTGACGCCGAGGAAGTGGTGGAGCACCCCAAGATCCTTCATAGCAAATTCCTTCTGGAGAGAAGCAATGATGCGGTGGAGCAGAGACTCGCTAGAGGCGGTGAGAACAATGTCATCCACATAGAGGAGCAGGTAAGCAGTCTCACCCTCATAGTGGAATATGAACAGGGACGTGTCAGACTTGGCCTCCGTGAACCCAAGAGTTTGAAGGAAGCTAGCGAACCGAGAGTACCAAGCCCGGGGTGTCTGCTTGAGCCCGTAGAGAAATTTGTTGATCCGGCAGACCAAGTCAGGACGAGAAGAATCCACGAAACCGGCCGGTTGACTACAGTAGACCGTCTCAGTCAGAGTGCCATGGAGGAAGACATTCTTGACATCCAGCTGATGCACAGGCCAGGAGCGCTCGAGAGCCAGTGAGAGGACGGTGCGGACTGTAGCTGGCTTCACCACGGGACTGAAGGTCTCATCATAGTCAATGCCGGGCCGCTGAGTGAAGTTGCGGAGGACCCAGCGAGCCTTGTAGCGCTCCAAGGAACCATCAGCACGTCTCTTGTGCGTCCAGATCCACTTGTCGGTGACAATGTTGGAGGCCGGAGGTCGGGGCACAAGGTCCCACGTCTGGTTGGCGAGGAGGGCCGCGTACTCCTCTTCCATCGCGCGGCGCCAGTGAGGATCCGCTAAGGCCGTGCGGACAGAAGAGGGTACCGGAGAGATCCCCGTCTCGCAGGCGGCGGCGGTCAGGGCCTGCGGGCGAGACGCCTGCCTCGTCACCATCGGGTGAGTGTGACGAGGGTCCCGGTGAAGAAGGGGCGGGTGGTACACCGGCGGGTCGGCACGAGAGTGCAGCGGGACCGGCGGAGCACACACTGGTGGCGAAGGCGACGACGCCGGCGGCAACGGCGGAGCCGGCTCCCGCCGCCGCTGGTAGACGATGCCGAAACGCCCGGGAGGAGGTGAGGGCGGACCCGGCTCCCGGCGGCGCTGGTAGATGAGTCCGAAGCGCCCAGGAGGAGGTGGGGTCGGGGCACTCGGTCCCACGATCGGAACTGCAGTGTCGGGCACAACGGGAGGCAGCGAAGCCACAGGGAGCAATGGTGGAAGCTCCGGGGCGGCCTCGGTCGTAGCAGGTACTGGAGGAAAGTCCTGGTGCGCGGCCGGCAGGGGCGAGGTGGGACCACCAGGAGAGCGCGCCGGAGTAGTACCTGCAGGGTAGAGGGAGAAGGGTGGCAGAATCACCGGGTCAGTGGGAAAAAAGAAGCCTCCGTAGGGTCAGCAGGAGGTGTGGAGGTAGAGGTGGTGGAGTAAGGGAATGCCGACTCATCAAACACGACATGGCGAGAGATGAGGACACGGCGAGAGGAAAGGTCGAAGCATCGGTAACCCTTGTGATCCGGAGAGTATCCGTGAAAGACACAGAGGGTCAACCGGGGGGCCAGCTTATGGGGAGAGGTGGCGGCGGTGTTAGGGTAACACGCACACCCGAAGACTTGAAGGTGGTCGTATCGGGGAGGTGTACCAAAAAG
This sequence comes from Saccharum hybrid cultivar R570, assembly GCA_038087645.1. NCBI lineage: Eukaryota > Viridiplantae > Streptophyta > Magnoliopsida > Poales > Poaceae > Saccharum > Saccharum hybrid cultivar. Next base: position 32,245,460 of record JAQSUU010000066.1, on the reverse strand, counting down.
GGCGTGGTGAGGTGTGGGAGCCGGGCAGGCAGTAGAAGGAAGACGGTTAAGGAGATAGGTGGATGTGTGCAGGCACTCAGCCCAGAAGCAAGCGGGAAGGGATGCCTGGAGCAGAAGGGTGCGCATGGTGTCATTGGTTGTGCGGATCATGCGCTCTGCCTTGCCGTTTTGAGAGGAGGTATACGGACAAGACATGCGCAGCCGGACACCGTGAGAAAGGAAGAAGGCACGTGAGGTTGAGTTATCGAACTCACGGCCATTGTCGCACTGGACAGCCTTGATGGTGAGGCCGAACTGAGTGGATACCCAAGCGAAGAAGTGGCTGAGAGTGGGGAACGCCTCGGACTTGGCACGCAGGGGAAAAGTCCAGGAGTAATGGGAGAAATCATCGACCACCACCAAGTAGTACTTATAGCCAGACATGCTGAGAACAGGAGAAGTCCACAAGTCGCAATGGATAAGATCGAACACACAAGTGGCATGTGAGGAAGAAGACTGAAAGGGAAGGCGAACGTGACGGCCCAGCTGGCACGCATGACATAAGTGCTCATCGTGAGCCCGAGGGCACCGAATGTCTGAACTACGACTGAGCTGCATTAGGGCATCCCGGCCAGGATGGCCGAGGCGGCGGTGCCAAGTAGTGGAGGAAGTAGTAGCGGCGAAAGCGGCTGAGGAAATGGGGGGCGAAGAAGGTGAAACAGACGCCGGAAACCGAAGGGTGTAGAGGGGTCCAGTGCTGTTAGAACGGAGCAGAGGACACCGGGAGGTCAAATCCCGCACGGTGAGGCCAGAGGGGTCAAACTCAACCGAACAAGAGTTGTCAGTTGTGAAACGGCGAATGGAGAGAAGGTTGTGAATCATACCGGGAGCCACAAGAACATCAGGGATATGAAAGGAGCCGTGGTAACTAGCAGTGCCCACGAAGGAGACAGGAATGCAAGTGCCATTGGCGATCATGATGGAAGAGGGACGGGAAGGGTGGGGAGGACGAAGAGAAGAAAGTAGACTCGCATTGGGCGTGGTGTGGAATGTGGCTCCCGAGTCGGCGATCCAATCAGGACTGGCTGATCGCAGCCCTGCGGCAGGAGGAACTGCGGGCGGATGGCTGGTGGTGGTGCTGAAGGAGTAGGCCAAGGCAGCCGGGTCCCAACCGACAAGCCCGGGCGAGGCACCGGGAGGTGTAGCCCACAGGGATGTGGGGTGAAACCCCGGGGGAGCACCAGTGACCATGGCCGCCGACGGGCGAAGTTCATTCCGTGGAGGCACCGACGACTGTGAGGCAGAGAGGTGGAGGAGCTGCTCCGTCTCAGCGACTTGGTGGGCCAGCACATCGGCCGCACGGACCCGGGCCTCGGCAGCCGCGCCCGACGCCAGTAGGAGGGCGGCGGCGGCGGCTGTGCCGCCCGCACCAGCGGCCCCGGTGCTCGCGGCCATGGTGGTGGCGGCGCTAGGAAGATGGCCCGGCTGCGGCGGCGGAGATCGCGGAGGGTAGGGAGTCGACGAGGCCCTGCGCGCAACACGGCGCTGGCGCGTGGCACGAGGGGCAGCGGCGCTGGCGCTGGTGCCGCGCCCGCCCGCGCCCGCGCCAGGGCCGCGCGCGCCCGTGTCTGGGCCGCCCGCGCCCGCGGCCAGGCCTGGACCGGCGGCGGCGGCGCTGGGGCCGCGCTGGGGGGCGGCGGTGGCGCCTGGGCCGCGCGCGCCCGCGTCTGGCCCCCCCGCGCTCGCCGCCAGGCCTGGACCGGCGACGGCGGTGGAACCGGACGCCGAAGAGCCAAAGCTAAAGCCCGTGGCGGCTCCAGAGAAGGGACTTGGGGTGGACGTAGCAGAAGAGGCATGATGACTGGATTATTACCTCCGATGGGTTTAAGAGGAGCTGCATGCGGAACATCCACACTCGGCAAGGAAGAAACAGCAGCAGAATGCTCTGGAGGTGCTGCACCAGAAGCCTGTGGATAAATGGTATCAGAAATTAGATATAAACGAAAATACAGAAAGAGTGCTAGGATAAAAATGAAACCATGCATATTGGGCTCCCACTCATGTTACTGTAGTACTTGATGCTAGGCACAAAAATGTGAATTCACTTGATTACAGACGTTGAGAAACATAACTGGATGCTTGAACCATGAAGTTCTGATAAACATATCCAGTAGCTATAATATTCTGATAAGCCAGGCCCATATAATCCCCAAGAGTATCGAAACAAGATAATTCGTTTATCACAGAAACAACAAAAACGTGTAGGAGACAAATCAAGCGGATACTACTCATGTCCTCAAATAGCGCACAATGACCTATAAATCTTGGAGGTAAGCACATCAAGAACCGATGAGAGACATTATCATCATTGATCTTCTCACCAAAAGCCTTCAAGTCATTAATAATTACTTACAATCGATGGAACATCTCCGGAATGCTCTCATCATCCTTCATCTTAAAGCTTGTCAATTTGTCCTTGAGGATGTATAGCTTGGCACACTTCACCGCTGGTGTGCCCTCATATGTTTCTTCCAATCTCTTCCACACCTCACTTGCTCTATCACAATCCTTGATTTGCTCAAATACTTTGGAATCAATGGCATTGTAGATGGTGTTGAGAGCCATTGTATTGCCTTGCTTGTTGGCTTTGTCAATGTTTGTGGGATTGTCAGAATCAAGAATCACATAATCACTCTTGGTCACATCCCACACTTGATCATTGATTGAACCAAGATACATCTTCATCTTTCTCTTCTAATAATCATAGCATGTGCCATCAAAGAATGGTGGTTTGCCCCCCAACATGGTTGAACACAACTTGAGCCATCTTTTGACACTGAGGTTGTTAAGCCTTCAATCAAACGGTGACCATGGCTCCGATATCACTTGAGAGGTCCTAATATGGCTAGAGAGAGGGTAAATAGCCTATTTAAAAATTCTACAAAGCACTAGAGCAATTGATTAGTACAACAAATGGCGTAATGCAATTTTGCTCTAGCTCTACAAGGGTTGCAAGCCACCTATCCCAATAATTCTAGTTACTATAATCACTAGGCATGCACAAGAGCTAATTCACTACTCACTAAGCTAGTGTGCTCTCAAGGACTAACTAAAGAGCCACACTAACTAAACTAACAAGCTCTCAAAGACTAACTACACTAAAGAGTTTGACAACTAGTTTGCAACAAATGTAAAGGAGCGAGTAGGGTGATTATACCGCTATGTCGAGGAATGAACCAATCACAATATGAAGACAACCAATCACAGGGAGAAATCCAATCACAATAATAACACATGATTTTTCTCCCGAGATTCACGTGCTTGCCGGCACGCTAGTCCCCATTGTGTCGACCAACACTTGGTGGTTCGGCGGCTAAGAGGTGTTGCACGAACCTCGTCCAATAAATGGACACTGCAAGAACCTACCCATAAGTGAGGTAGCTTAATGACATGCTCAATCCAATAGAGTACCTTTTGGCTCTTCACCGGGAGAAGGTCAAGAACCCGCACAATCAACCGATCAAGGCCGGAGATAATCACCAACTCCGCTCAACGATCCTCCAATCACTAGGCCATCTAGGTGTCAGCAAACACTAAGAGTAACAAGCTCACAACCAGCCCAAATCACCCAACTAGTGCCACAAGATGATGCAACTCAATGCAATACACTAGAGGCTCACCAATCTCACTCAAATGATGAAATCAAGTGTGCAAGTGAGTGGATTGTGTTTGCTCAGCTCCCAAAGGGTGTGCACAAGTGTATGAGGTGCCAAGAGAGTGGCCAAGGTCGGCCACACCCTCTATTTATAGCCACACAAGAAAATAGAGTCGTTGGCCCTTTGGAGCTGCTGTTTGTGAGGTCACCGGACAGGGCGGTGCCTGGCACTGGACATGGCGGTGACCTCCCCAATGGTCGAATTTCAATGGGTACAAACTAGCCGTTGGGGCATCGGACAGGGTGGCGGTGACCACCTAGCCGAGCCCCCCAGTTTCCCTCCTCTCTAGAAAAAAGAGACGGAGCACCGCTGTCACCATGGCGGTGACTAGCCCAGCTTCACTGCTCTCGGGTGAATTAGGGCAGTGGCACCGGACAAGGGCGACAGTGCCCGTGGCGGTGCACCACCGTGCACCTGGCGATGTACACGGGACACACCAGTGCCACCCTTTCTTCTACTGCTCTCGGCCTCAGTCAGGTGGGCACCGCCACAGGTAGGGCGGTGCACTAGACAGGGGTTGGCGGTGCCACCCAAGCACCTCCACTAGCTCGCCAAGTTACAAACTTTTTCGCGTTTTGATCCATGGCAACTCGAGCTACACCGTAAGCGATGCTAACTCTCAAAGTGTTTTCTCAAAACATGTTAGAGCCAAGTTAGCATTTCTCAAAACATTTTCAATAAATATTTTCGCTTGCTTTCCGATTGCACACTAGGCCTAAATGCAATGCATGAAGTAAACCTAGTGGCACTAGATGACCGAATTGTCTAGTAGAGAACCCCTCTTAATAGTATGGTCATCTATCCTAAATGTGATCACACTCTCTATAGTGTCGTGATCACTAAAACAAAATCCCTATTTATACCTTTACCTTGATCTCCATATGGTTTTTATTTTTCTCTTTCTTCTTGTCCAAGTTGAGCACTTGATCATCATCACATGTGGCCATCTTCATCATTTCATGTGATCATCACCATCACTTGATTGCCACCATGCTCCACACTTGGATTGCACCAACTCATTTCACAACTCATGACAAAGGTTAGTGCATAGGTTTCATCAATTATCCAAAACCAAACTAGGGCTTTCAGCGGTCGGGAGGTCAAGGAGGTGCCACCTCTGCTCTTTCCATCACCTCTGACCTACGTTGCCTATTCTGATTCTCTTACTGCCCTGTTCCCCTTGGATTGCATCACCATGTGTCCTACTCAAGCTGGCCGCACACGTGTCCGACTCGTTGGTAGGCCTTGCCTAACTGGAGAAAAAAAGTAGGGAGTAGCAAGCGTGCATCAACTAGTTTCATTAGGCTTGTTTAGGTTAAATGTGAGTTTGTGCATATTACTCTTGGTGATCGGCACCACCTAGATGGCTTGGTGGTGGTTGGGAGTTTGGTGATCACTCAGTGGAGCTTGTGGGTGATCCAACTCATGTTGTGAGTGGTTGTAGGTGATCCACCACGTCGGAGTGCCAAAGAATCAGCCCATACACTACAAGAATCAAGGCTTTACAAGACGGTTTACTTTGGTCACAGATAGTCAAAAACATGTCACGGTTAACTTATGATGACGATCGAGAAATCCGTCATGTATCTCGCGTCATACATTTGCTAAACCGATTAGAGCCATCACAGATTGACATGTATTTTTGTCATGAAATCACTGGTCAACAACAACAGTCAAATCCTATAGTGATGAACTGAAACGTCATAAAATTGGTACACGTCATCTTTTGCCACGTCATTTGTTGATGTTGGATGTGATGTGGCTGCTACCTTGCGACGTCATCACTAGGCCTTCTATGACCCATTATTCATGAGGCCCATATATTCTGCAGATTTTTGGCCCATGTGTTCTGTATTTTTTATTTAGCTAGGCTCATACTATTCAATAAGGCCAATCTCACCACATTCAGCCAACTCAACATCAAGCCCATAATTTAGCCCAACCAAGATGATGCCCATTTAATTAATTGATATCACTATTTAACAATAATTTAGAATAAAAATACAAAAATTGACAAGAGTACAATAAAATCATTACATCCAGTTTCAGATCAGGTGGTCTTAATATCATTACATCTAATTTCAGATCACCAAAATCATATAGAAAAAGCTTAAGTCAATCACCAAAAAATCATAGTACGAAGGAAGCCTTGGATCTCACTACATTCCTCCTTGCATCCTTTTCTTCCTCAAGTCACCAAGGTACTTTGGCCACCAAGATACTTTGGCCACCCCAGCATCGAAGTCTGCATATGTTTGGGCCCAGCAGCCTGAGAGTACAGTTACATATGTTAGATTATTTTTTTCCGTGCTCTAGTGACAATATAAAATTACAGTGTGGAGTTAACATTCTGACAGTACAGTAGCATGTTTGGTTTACAAGCAGTATAGCAGTAGCATATTTCTTTGCTTATTTATAAACAAAAAACGTGGCCTAACTAAATTTGCCGAAGTAATGCATGCACAGGCTAACTGAATTTAAGTTGTTCCAAGGACTAAATCAACCAACAAACGAGAATAGGTAACTGCTGGTGCTGCTAGCCAACACAAAGAAAAAGTGGGACATCTACAAGTTCAGTTGCAAAGACCAAAGCTGAATAAACGAGCTCTCCTGAAAGCAACTTGACTAGACAAACATCTAGCTAATGCAAGGAACCGTGCAAGCAACTAGTACCCAGTTGCCACCATGGCACAATGTAAAAAATTTGAAACATGGAAGTAGCCATTTTCAGACACGTAACCGCTTGCACAATGGTGAAAAATTAGAAACATGGAAGTAGTCATATGCTTAGATAGTCTAAATAGTGCAAAAAAATCTCATACATTTAGCTTCAGATCAGAGCAATAAAGAGAAATGGCGCCAATAGCAATTAGTAATACTTTCTCCTCCTTGACAAGGAACTCAGCACGCTTCTGCTGAAACTAGTTTGTGTGACTGCTAGCTCTGGTTCAGGTTGTGAACCTATCTAGATTGCTACTCTGAAACTTTTCAGAATCTGAAACTACAGATATGAAACTAATTAAGCATGCACTTTGCCATCAAAATTCATGACACCCTCTGATTTAATAGGTACATTGTATCTCACTAAATGTTGCAAACTGAATTACTGAGTGTTCCTATGCAATATAACTTGTAAGCATAAACAAACAGTTTCATTACTTTTTTCTACAGGAAAAATACTTTGTATCTCAGATTAATAGACTGCAACCCAAAGAATATTTTCATTGCTGATTGACATCCAGATCACGGATGGCCATAGATTGAATCAGAGATCAGAGATCTGGACTAGCAGATACGAGAAATAAAGAGCCAACATTCAGAGCATACACAATGAAATGAGGAAAGAGTATTTTATACCGAGTACATTTTGTCGCACCCAGTTTTGATAAACAAAACCAAGTACTCATATATGTGCGTCCAGGATGTCCAAACACACATATAATCTCAAATTGTAGAAATATCAAAGTAAAGTACTTTATTACATCGCATGTCTCATCATAAAGTTATCACAAGGTTTTGCTCATCAGCAATATTATTACATAAAGCGGAAAAACTAAGCCCAAACTGCCACAGGGACTCCAACTGGTGAACATCAACCTAGAACTCCTGGACATCTTTTGTAACTCCTTTCATCAAGCATCTGGTACCCATCCGAGATTTTCATTGAATATAAAGCAAGTGTAAGTGCACCATGCTTAGCAAGTATAACAAAGGGATCTATGAGGCTCAAAAGCTTGACACTGTTTGACTGCAGTAAGCATTTTAGTTGGTCAAATTTTATTAAACCTGCAACAATACTTTAGTGAATAAACCATCCCAAGTTATAGTAATGATTAATCAACATTAAGTCATTCCCAAACTACCAAAGTAACCACTAATCATGAAGGGTCCAGGCCGCTCGTATCCATGAGCCTAGCTGTTATAACAAGTTTTAGAATTCTGCAGAATTTGTACAACTTTATCCACCGAGCCGTGATTCCAAACGCCGGGGTTAGCAAGGCCCACACCGCCTCTACCAAGGAAGCGTGGCAGGGATTCACTACTTAACCTTTCACAAGATACCCTAACAAGTTAGTAGCTGCTAGGTTTCAGTCTCCCAAGAGTCATGGGCACCTTCCACCAAGGTGGCACACCTCGACCTTGTCTAGCACACACCCTGGCTGGACCGGGCCCATAATAAACATGGTACCCCCTTTTGCGCCTTTCGGTAACCACTAACAAGCTAGAGACGTACTAGTTATATGATTAAGGCCAGAGCCATGTGACACTCGGGGTTGTATGGAACCTCCTGGCTTACCGCTTCAAGGTTAAGTCCTTATGGAGAGGCACTAGAGCACTCAAAAACCCAGTACTCTAGCCCCCTACAAGTAGCTAAAAAGCTCAATTTTACCATATTACATAAATCATAGTCATGATTATTATAGTATTGGTTATGCGCGGCAGCATCTATCCCAAATGCATCCCAAACCATAGGTAACAAAGATATGTGGTACAAAAATAATCTAGGTAAGGTCCTTAATGATGATTCAAGTTAGACACATGCATATGTATGAATTATAAAGTTCATAGGTACTTACAATTGCCTTCCTCAAAGTTTCCTTCGTGATACTGGTCACCAACCTTCTCCTCGGTAACCTCGAACTGATCACCCTCTAAACATGATCCAATTCACCAATCAAGCATCCATACCAATCATCACATGCAAACAAATATACTTCTATTAGAGTAGTACACCAAACAGTAAAAACAGACATTGAAAAGCTTATAAAACTAATCTACGTACTGCTAGACACGTGAGCGAAAGAATCACTCTAATCGGATTTAAAACGTGAAAGTTATGCATAAAATAGGGTTCAATGGCATTTCTATATACAAACTGAACTCAAATTTGGATTTAAAAGAATAAAAACTATATTCCTATGCTGGTTGGACGGTGCGTCCTATTATTCAAAAAGATAGGGGCTAAACCAAAAGAAAACAGGATTAAAAAGAAATAACTTTGAACTGATTTGTACCGCGAGTTGATTTCGAAAAACCTTAGGGACTAAAGTGCAAAACATGCATGGCGGGTCACGGTTGATCATGTCGCCGCTGATGTTAGCGCCACACGGCGCGCGCTGGTTGGCGCAGTGCACCACGCGGGCGTGGACGCGCAGACGCGACGCTGTGGACTGAGTCCACGGGTCCGTGGTGGACCGGTTATGACCCCAAAGGGGTACGTTCTAATCGCGACCATTCAAAGTTGATCAGATGACTGGGAAAGAAGGGGAGGGTTCCCTACCGCCTGCACAGTGGTGCCGGCGAGCCCACCATGGCCAGTGGCGAGCCAAGCACGGTGGCGGTTGACGATTTCGGCCACCTCAGACCGAACCAAAAGCACGGAAGTGATGCGCACGGCCTCGCGAACCTGACTAGACTGAAAACAAGGGCAAGGAGCACGTCGAGGCGCTGGCCTCGCGGTGGTGCCATGGTCGGTGTGATCTAGAGCTCGCCGGTACGGTGATTCCGTGCACGAGAAGAGAAAACGAGGGCATGGGAAAGAAGAGGAGTATATCGCGGGTCCAAAGGAGGCGTTCGTGGCATCTGGGAAGGCTGCAAGAGAAACGACGACGTGCGGCGGTGAACTAGAAGAAGAAGAGGGCGTCAGTGAGCTCGGATTCAGACCAAACCATGATGAAAATGAGAAAGGAGAGCACCTACGGTCGCGGTGAAGCTCCGCAAAGCTCCCAAGCACGCTCGCGACGGTGAACGAGCTCTGGAATGGTGAAATACGAGTGAGGTGCGCGAGCTCAGAATGGCAAATGGAAAGAAAGGAGGGAGGGCTCGGCAACAGGTTTTATAGGGCGAAGGGGGGCGGTAGAAGGGGGAACACATGCAGCGATTACACCCAGCGTCACTGCGGGGCTTCATGACACCCTCTTGATGGCCTCATTCACGCGGGTCTTCAAAGAAGAAATGAAGACGGCGATGAAGGCCATCGCAGGATTCTAGCACCGAGGAAGAAGCAGGGTGGGCGCCGACAGGCAGGCCCTAGCCGCTAGAGTGAGAAAGGAGAGAGCGGGCTGTTGGGCCAAGCGAAGCTGAGCTAGACCTGCGTGCGCGAAGGAGGAAAAGGGGAGAGGGCGTGGTAGCGGGCCGCTAACGGCCCAAGGCCAGGGCGGGCGTGGGAGCTAGGGAGGAGAGGCTGGTGGGCCTCGGCCTGGGCCTGCGGTGCGCATGGCAAAGAGGAAGAGAGGGGAAAGCAGGCCGGGCCGGCTTCGGCTTCGGGCCGAAAGCAAGAGAGGGAGAGAAAGTAAAAGAAAACCTTATCTTTTTCTGTTTAGACAAACTTGTTTCAAATTCAAACCAAGTTTGAATTCAAAACCACACAACTCTAACCCTACACTCAAATAAAAACAATTATGCACCAGCATGAATGCAACAAACATGTTTCTAAACCTTATAGTTGATTTTAATTAACCAAAAATTATTATGTCACCTAGATTAAAATGCATAGAAAATTAAATAAATGCTCAAATTTAATTACTAAATTGCAAATAAATTTTTAGGGTGTTACACATTTGAGCCTAAAGCTTGCTTCTTGCCTCAACGTCAAAATGTTTGAACAGAATCAAACATAAAAAGAAAAGTAAATTCATCGGAAATTAATCTGATAGATTGAAACAATACTCACTATCATTTTGCTGGCCATGTATCAGGAACAGAAGGGAAGGGGAATGGAGGAGTGGGATACCTGGCAGATGGGACCGTCATCGTCCAGACTAGCTTGCGCGGACACCTGCCGGATAGGTACGCCGAGCAGTGGTCCTCGGAGACCCACGCCTCAAGCCCGTAGGAGATCCGTCGCCTCCGCTGGTGTCCCAAACCTAGGAGAATGAGTGAATGTGGGTGAACATAGAAGAGAGCAAGGAGAGAAGGGATGAGGAGCTCACCATCCCCCGCAAGCCGGATCCACCGCGGATCTAATGGATCAGCCCCGTCTCCGCCAGGATTGGCCTCTCATTTGTCGGATCCGCCACTTCCAGGTTGCTGCTTCCTGCCGACCGGCCATCACCACCTCCTCGGTCGAGACTGCATGGCCACCACCGCCTCCTAGACCCGAGCCTGAGCGCCCGTCGCCGCCTATGGCCGCCAGCCAGGGCGAGTAATTGCGGAGGCCGTCGCCCACGACCTCTAGCCAAAGCGAGCGCGTCCAGCCGCCACCGCTCGCGGCCATCCTCAGGCTAACAGCTAGTCTAAGCCAGCTATGGACACAAATTTGGAAGGGACGCGCAACCGGAGCTAGAGTGTGGTGGCGGATGTGGGAGTGACAGGGAGAGATCGAGAGAGAGGCGGAGGGGAAGGTTTCAAGCCGATAGCCGGATATTTATCTGCTGCATCGAATGGCTATGGATGAGTGTAGTTCTCGTGCATCCGATTGCTGATCAACGGTCACCAAATCATGGGCCGAACAGTTGGGCCGAATGGAAATCATGAATGACTTTTTTCTTCTAAAAATTTTATAAAATCTAGATTGAATACAATATAATTTTTATACTATGCATAAATTTAAATGAAAAATCTGTCAACTACAAATTGTAGAACTCATCAAGATCTACAACTTTTATTTTAATCATTTCTCCATCTGATTTTGCTTCAACAATTTAAATTTGGATTTTTGAAATATGACGAATTTAAATAATATTTTGAGACTGTAAATCATTCAAATGAAAAGTCATCAACAATAAAGTTGTAGAACCCAACAAGATCTATAACTTTTATTTTGGTTATTTCTCCATCCGGCTCTGTTTGAACAATTTAAAATTTAAATTTCAAAGTTTGAAAACTTTAAACATCATTTTGATATACTAAATCATTTCAACTGAAAAAGTCATCAACAACAAAGTTGTAGAATCTATCTAGATCTACAACTTTTATTTTGATCATTTGTTCATCCGACAAAGTGATAGTAACGTTGTTCACAAATTTTACATATCTCTCATATGGTTTCACAAACTATAAGAGATGTAAATTTTGTGAACAGCGTTACTATCACTTTGTTGGATGAACAAATGAGCAAAATAAAAGTTATAGATCTTGATCAGTTCTACAACTTTTATGTTCACGACTTTTTCTGCTAAAATCATTTACTGCTTTAAAATATGGTTTGAAGTTGCCATTTTTTGATATTCAAATTTGCAATTGATAAAATAAAGTCAGATGAAAGTATGACAAAAATAATAGCTGTAAGAACATAGTAAATTGATAGAGCATGAATTTAGAAAATTTTAGAAGAAAAAATCATCAAATTTGAAGTAGTACGAGGGAGAAAGACTAATTACAAGTTTTAGCGAGAGATTAAAAAGAGAAATCACATTTGTTATACAAGAAAAAGTGTGATTTCTCTTTTTAATCTTTGGCTAAAATTTGTAACTTGTTTTTCTTCCACGTACTAACTTCAAATGTGATGATTTTTTTCTAAAGTTTTCTAAAATCATGCTCTATTAAGTTACTTTGGTCATCTTTTCATGTGACTTTGTTTGAAAAAAATCAAAATTCGAATTTCAAACAATGACAACTTGAAACAACATATTGAGAGAGTATAAGATTTTAACTTAAAAAGTCATGAATATAAAAGTTGTAGAACTCATTAAGATCTACAACTTCTATTTTGGTCACTTCTCCATTCGATTTTTTTTTGATGATTGACGTGTAGTAAAATATAAGAACTTCGAACGGAATTTTGGTGTAGTAAATTATCTTAAATGAAAAAGTTGTCAACTACAAAGTTGCAGGGTTTGAGCATCAGGTATATATAGTGCATTCATGTTTTATTTTACAAAAGAAAATATCCTTTGTGATGTCATTAACTTTGTTTCTGCGTGGCTCAACTCTGGACTGTTTGTACTTGGAACATCTACGTGTATGTACTAAAAATAGGGATAACAAACCATTCCTATCACAAACTAAGAAACGGCATAGTGGTAAGATTCAATCTTCTCGTTTGGTAGGTTTGAGGTTTGATCCCTACTTGCAACAAAGGTTTTGCTATTTTCTTTTTTTTTTTGGTAAAATCAGGAATAAAATGTTAAAGGGACCAAATAATCCCAAAATAACACAAAAGCTTGCTTGTCCTGGTGGTTTGCTTGCTTGGTTTCCTTCCAAAAGGTGCCAGGTTCAATTCCTATGTGCCACATTTATTTTGCTATTTTCTTTCTTTTTGATAAAATCAGGAATAAAGTGTTAAAAGGCTCAAATAATCCTAGAAAAACACAAAAGCATGCTTGTCTCGGTGGTTTGGATGCTCGGTTTCCTTCCACAGGAGCCAAGTTCGATTCCTATGCACGATATATTTTTTTTGATGATTGACATGGAGGTCCACATCTAAAGGTGGACTAACGAGCCAGCTCGGCTCGTTTGGCTCGGCTCGTTCTGGCTCGTTAAGATAACGAGCCAGCTCGGCTCGGCTCGTTATCTTAACGAGCCAGAAGGCCGGCTCGGCTCGGCTCGTTTACGAGCTCGAGCTGGCTCGTTTGGCTCGCGAGCCAAACATATTAAAAAATAAAAAATGTAATATGTGTATTATTTAAAGTTTGATAATGGTAATAATATAAAACTAGTTCATTCATAAGTCTTAATAAATCATACAAAAATAATATGTACTATTATATTATAATAGTACACACCATACATTGTCTATGGTTCGTACTCCATACCATATATGATGCATCCATTATCCATACATTCATTTAAAATAAAAAGAGTCAAATTAATCTAAAATTTATAGAGTCAAAGTCCAATCATCAACAAATTATAAAGTGTAAGACATAAAGTTATATAACACTAATAAGAGTTTAAGGCCAACAACTTTGGCTCGTTAGGCTCGCGAGCTGGCTCGAGCTGGCTCGCGAGCTGGCTCGTTAAGACACGAGCTAGGATGCTTGCTCAGCTCGTTTGAGAAATTAAACGAGCCGAGCCGAGCCGAGCCACTATCGATCCGAGTCGAGCGAGCTATCGAGTCGCGAGCTTTTCGTCCAGCTTTATCCACATCAGCGCCATGTTGGATGCTTCATCTATGACCAAACCAAGTCGTCCGTCATAGATTCACAACTGAGTTGTCAACAATGACGAAAACTAAACTAGCCGTCACAGTTGTATCACCCCTGGAATGAACCATCACAGACAGTGTAATTCTGTGATGATTTCTGAGAAGGTCACCACTAAACCGTCATGTAAAGCACCATTTCTTGTAGTGATAGAGAGCACTTGGTCCTTACACGAATCAAAGCGGAGTTATACCGTTCCGTGGGTGCTCCAACAAGGACTAGTGGGGAGTGTCGACTCTCTGATACCTTGGAAAATATCGTTGTGTTTCTTTCCCATTCTTTACATTACGCATTTATATTTGTGCAATTACTTTGATGTCTTTACATTCTTTAAATTGCCATGCTAGTGTAGGATTGGAACTACGTTACAAAACTTTGTGCTTAGGATAGAAACATTATTAGGCACAAGGGGTGAAATGGGATAAGTGATAAGTTTTATTTTTGTGAGAATTTTAGATTAACCCAATTCATCCACCCTCTTGGACATCTTGATCATTTCATCTACTTCTATGGTTCTAACTTAGCAAGACAAGCTATACCTAGCAAGACAGAGTTCTCACACAATTGCACACACGACTAGATGGAAATGGAAATATACATATAATAGTGCCAGGGCTCCTAGCGGGTGGCCCTACTATTTGAATAACTTTCCTATAATACACAGTGTAATATAGAGACTAGATAGGGCTGTCACCACCTACTAGCTATGACAAACAATCAGTGCAACAAGCAACAACCATAGGTAAAGTATAGTCTAGACACCATGTCTACACTATAACTCACTACTCTGGTTGTTTACACACAGATCAACTATAGAGCACCAGTTTAAGGCGGTGATCTAGAACAATATGGGTGATACTACTCAACCTAAGAACCATACAACTAATAACTATACTAGGATAACCACTACGACAAAACCAAAGGTATGTTGCACAAAGTAAGGACTAAGCAAAGTAGAGAAAGATAATATATTTAATGAAGTAAATTTTACTAAAAGGGAAAGGATACAAGAGCTATACCAGAGTCGCAGAAGACTAAATTGGGAAACCCAAGACTAGCACATTACTCCCTAATTCCCAACACTAGACTATCCTACTAGCACTAAGATACAAATGGATCTCTCTACTTCAAATGGTGTTCATGCTTTTGGAGTGAGGGGGTACCCCCTATTTATAGTAATGGAGGTGGGACCATCAATCTAAGTGATCTTCACCTCATCCCTTGGATCAATCTGCCTTAATATGGAGGGTGGATCACCACCACACTTGTGCTTCTTTGCATGTTGACCAAAGGAAGGCAGTGGAGAAATTTGATAGGGTTTGGCCACCAAGGGGGGTTGGTCGACCACCCTATGTAAAGATGGCAACAGGGAATTCCCCATCGGGGAATGCCTCCCCATCCCCGTCCCCATGGGGAGATAAATTTCCCATCCCCATCCCCTCCAAAGCTCACGGGGAAGCTTTCTTCCCCATCCCCGTCCCCGCATGGGGAAAATTCCTGTCAGGGATCCTCGCCCCGCATTAGTTTATCATCATCAACAGTCAATTCATCACCATTCACATAAGGCCATCGATATGAAATTAGAGTACAACATGAACTACAATCCAGAAATAGCAATCTAGAAAATAGAAATAGCCAAATAGCAAGATCTTGAGTAGGGAGTAGGGACACGGAGGAAGTATGCACTGTTGCCACTACTTCAAGAAGCCACTACTGTCCTTGGGGAATGGGAAAGCACGCACTGTTGCCCGTGGGGAGCACACAGACATGCTGCAGGCCGTAGCCACCCATAGTGTCTGCGCGTGGATGCGCCGCCGCTACTGGAGGGTCGCGCGGATGCACCGTCGCTGGAGATGCACAGATGGACAACTTGCGGGCTTGCTGGAGCTGTCGTGCAGCAGTGGTGATGGGCACCTAGAAGCCTAGCGACGGTGGGAGGGGTGGCTGGGAGCTTGGGATAGGGAACATGAAGGTGGAGACTGGAGAAGTTAAGGTTATTAGTGTTATATACTTAGATGATATTGGGCCTTCATGGGCTGATTGGGCCATCAATAAAGAAAGCGAAGCCTGTGTAGTAAATGGGGTGGGGAAGCAGGTATCGGGTACGGGGATTGCTCCCCCATCCTCGTCCCCGTCAGACCTGACGGGGGGCAATTTTTCCCGTTTAGATCCCCGTGGGGATCAATTTGGCCCCATCCCCGTCCCTTAATAGGGTAATTCCCTGCGAGGAATCAGGGATCAGGCTCTATTGCCATCTTTACCCCTATGGTAGGTGGGCTCTCCCCACTCAGTGGGGAGGCTTCCTCCTTCCTTCTTACATGGGTATTTGCTAGTGGGGCCACTTGGACATCTGCAATGTGTGGGCCCTTCAATCCTTATGAAGTTTGTAGGGTCAAGATGGCGAATTAAAGGGGGTGAATAGTCCATTCTAAAATTGATCGCGCCGGCTAACCAAAACAAATGCGGAATTAAAACTAACGGTCTAGCCAAGACTACACCCCTCTATCTATGTTCACAAGCACCTTATAAAGATCCAAATTAGGCAACTAAGGTGTCGGGCTAGCTAGAGCTCACCTAACAATTCTAGTTTGTAAGAGCTCACCTAACAATTCTAGTTTGTAAGGTCACACACACCTATGCAACTAGTACTCAAGCAACCGGGGGAGCTCCTACACAATTCTAGAAAGCAAAAGCATAAAGCTCCTATGCTCACTAGCAATGCTTAATAACAAGGCTACACAAGCCAAATTATAGAGCGCAAATTACTTAGCTTCACAAACTAAGCAATGTGACTAACAAGGCTACTCAAACCGAATTAGTCACGCAAAGGAGCTACTTTTATGCTACACAAGCAAGAAGGTAACTAGCAAGCTACATAAGATAACTAATTACAAGAGCAACTACACAAGCATAATATATATGAAAGTAATTACAAGCTAGTGTAAGGGGATGCAAACCAATGGGAAGACAAGGATGACACGGTGATTTTTATCCTGAGGTTCACGTGCTTGCCAACACGCTAGTCCCTGTTGTGTCAACCGTTCACTTGGTGGTTTGGCGGCTAATTGGCACCACACCAAGCCTACACATTGGGTGCCACAAGAACCTACCCACAAGTGAGAGTAGCTCAATGACACCCTCAACTAGAGTTGCTCTTCGCGGCTCCCGTGGGGTGAGCACAATACCCCTCACAATCACTTCTCCAGAGCACCGTACAATATTCCTTGCATGCTTCGATGGAGACCACCACCAAGTCATCTAGAAGGTGGCAACCTCCAAGAGTAACAAGCACCACCGGTTTGTAACTCGATCACCTAGTGCCACTCGATGCAATCTCATCATGCAATAGCACTAGAATCACTCACTCGTAATTGGATCGCACTCTTGTAAGCACAAGAGAGTCAGAGGGCATCCAAGCACTCCTACACAAGCCACATAGGTGTGAGGGTGCTCAGCAGCCAACCCAAGGCTGGCCAAGTGCTCTATTTATAACCCAAGGAACAAATAGAGCCGTTGCTTGAAACCCACTGCACAGGGCCCAGACTAGACCCTCCCAGGCTGACAGGACCTACACTGTTCATAGGCTCCGATCACCGAGATTGTGCCACATGTCCCCAGCGTTCAAAGCTAACCATTGGAAGCCAATGGTAACTTCCTGCGTGCCACTGCCAAAGGACCGGAAGTGCCCTGTGTTAGTGACCAGACTTCGCACCTCAGCTCTGCACAATCGGACCACCCTGCTCGCTACGACTGGACTCACTGTAAGTGCAATCAAGCCCTATGTGGGTTTTTGTGTTGATGACCACCGAATTAGAGGTCTAATGAGATTTATCGTGATGATAAGCATGGAATGATGAAAGGAGGATGATTCATGTGATGGAGGAGCCCCCAACTACAAATGGTGACGGTTTCCGGCTCAAAGGAGGTTTAAATTCGTTTATATTTTGAATTTGAGTATAGGAAAGTCATCCTATCAAGGGGGACTCAATGACTTTTGTCAAATTGTGAACTAAGCGCTCATATCCTGACCAGAACATCCTTATACCCCAGCCAAAATAGCCATGCTTTCTATTGCCTATTATTGCTATTTTGGTGAGGGCAGTAGTGCCGCCCATATAAATACCCATTGGCCTGGCCTCCAACGGTCACTTCTTCTTTTTAATGGTTCAGTTCAACCAATAATAGACCAAAGCTCATCTCTCCCTCCTCCATTGTTGCTCCTCAAGCTCCCAAGCCAATCCTTGATTTCCACCATTAAAACTTGAGAGAAAAGGCATCAAACTTCAATTGGAGAGCAGATCCATTGATTCCCAAAGTCAAAAGAGCATTTGGTTCACGTTTGGCCGGCGTCCTTGAGTTTATTACTCTTGGAGCTTTGCTCCTAGCCGGCTAGGTGTCACCGTTGAGCATGCCAACTCATGTGGCAGCCATGGGAGGTTTGTAACCATCTTGTGCAACTAAGAAATTATCCCTTACTTCAAGAGCTCACTCTTTTGATTTGAGAATGAGGGAAAGGCAAGCCTTGGTGGCAAGCCCTAGCCATTTGTGGCCAACCTCAACAACATGGAGTTGGCAGCCTTGGTGGCGAGCTGAACCACGAGATAAATCACCGTGTGTTATTTACTTTCTTGCATATTTGCTGCTGAGGTTGTATTCCTAGGGTTTGTGGTCGATCTACTCGGTGGAGCTTGTCTTGCAGGTTTTGGTTGTTATACTATGACTAACTCTACTGCAAGAAGCTAGGAATTTCACCTGATCTAAATTTCCATTGCTATATTTCAAATTGTGTTGAATTTTCCCTACACAAGCCGACAGTGCCGCTCAAAGCCCAAGTTTGGTTTTGGTAATTAATGACATCAAGTTGCTAATGCTATTGTATCAAGTGTGATTAAGCTAGGCATAAGCAACACATGTGATGAAGGTGTACATGGCAAGGAGTGGTGGCCACAAGATCACAAAGAAATAGTGCATAGACATGAAATGACGATCATGGTGGAGATGCACATAATATGATGGACATGATGATCAAGTGGAGGAGAAGGATATAAGAGCGCAAGGCAAAGGTATAATCATAGGGTTTTCCTTTTGCCGGTCTAAGATGAGTAGAGAAGTGATTGACCGGATTTATGATACATAGCCGACTATCAAGAGGGGCAATCACGGTTAGCTCGGGAATCAAGTGCCACTAGATCAATGTCTTGAGCATATGCATTAGGATCTAGTTGAGAGCTAACATAACGCCTTGGAAAATGTTTGTGAAATGCTAACACACATGCACATTGAGGTGTACACTTGGTGGTGTTAGCACTTTTACGAAGGCGGTGGATTCAGCGCTTTTTGGAGAAGTGAAACGCCTATTTTCTATTGCGCCGGAAGTCGGAAAAGAAACAGAGGCGAACGGCGGTCACTGTGATGACCGGACGCTGCACCGGACGCGGTCTCAGTTTGACCGGACGCGTCCGGTCAGTTCAACTCGGTGCTGCTCACTAGGGTTTGTGACCGGACGCTGGTCTGGCCTGACCAGCTGAAAGGTCCTTGTTTGGTTTTGGTAATTGAGTGACAACTTAGGTGGACTAATATGTGGTTATGTGAGATACACAGGAGATTAGTCCACATGTGATGATGTCATGAAGGAGCTTAATGCACATGAGACATGACATGGAGTCATGTGACCAAGGTGGAGAAGATCAAGATGAGGCTTGGCTTGATGGACCGGTTGCTAGGGTGAAGGGCAAGTTGTGTGATGGCTTGGCACCGAAGGACCGAGGCAACGGTGAAGAGCAAGTGAGGTCAAGATCGATGGACCAATACGGTCACGTGATGATATGAAGTGGATCATATCATTTGGTGATTGGTTGGTGCATGTGTTGCATCAACGTCGGAGGAGTTGGAATGGAATACGCAAGGCAAAGGTATAACCTAGGGCATTTCCATTTCACCGGTCATAGGTGTGTAGAGAAGTTGATGACCGGGTTTAGGATAGATGGCCGTACTATTAAGAGGGGCAAACTTGTTTGCATATCGGTCATCTAGTGCCACTCGAGTGATCTAACTATGCATCGTTGCTAGGATCGAGTGGCGTGGCAAGTTGAGTGGTTAACACCTTCGGTAAAATGATTGTGAAAATGCTAACACACGTACACAAGGTGGTGATCACTTGTTGGTGTTGGCACTTTTGCGAAGGCGGTGGAGTTTAAGCGGTAGAGAGGGGTTTGGGTTCCTCTCTCCCTCCCGCCGAGCGTGCGAGCGCGGGATTCAGGCGTTTTCAGGGATATGAAATGCCTATTTTTCCACTACGCCGGAAGTCGGAAAAGAAACGGAGGCGAACGGAGGTCACTGGAGTGACCAGACGCTGCACCGGACGCGGTCTGTGTTTGACCGGACGCATCCGGTCAGTGTTCAGCGTGTGCGTGTTTTTCTGTTTGTTGATCGGACGCGTGGCGCGTCCGGTCACAGTCGACCGGACGCGTCCGGTCGATCAGGGAGCTTACTGGACTCTCACCGGACGCTGGCACTGTGGCGTCCGGTCAGTTCTAACAGCGTGTCCGGTCACTGTTTTGTTGTGCGCGACTCAGACTTGACCAGCGCGTCCGGTCAGTTACGGGACCGGCGCGTCCGGTCGTTCCCGGCGCGTCCGGTCGTTGCGACCAGTGCGTCCGGTCGTTGCTTCGCGGGCACGGGCACTGTGCGACCGGCGCGTCCGGTCATTTGAAGCAGCGCGTCCGGTCATCACGTTTGACCGTTGGCGCGCAGTGACCGTTGGAGGATCTAACGGTCGCGTTTGATTTCGGTGGACGCGTGGACGTCGCAGAGTGACCGGACGCGGTTGAGCGCGTCCGGTCAGTTTCGACCGGCGCGTCCGGTCGTCCCGTTTTTTTGCCCAGTGAAGGGGTAACGGCTCTATTTGACTGTGGGGTTATAAATAGACGTTGTGGCCGGCCATGGCCGATAGCTGAGCACACTATAGTCTTTGTGACTTGTATGGTAGTGCTTGGGAGCCCTCTAACTCACTCATGCTTGATAGTGTTCATCGGATCGAGTGAGAGAGCGATTCTAGTGCGTTGCTTTGAGAGATTGCATCGTGTGGCACTAGGTGATCGTGTTGCAAGCCGGTGGTGCTTGTTACTCTTGGAGGTTGCCACCTCCTAGACGGCTTGATGGCTTGTGGCTCCGTCGAAGCTCGCAAGAAGATTGTGCGAGGCTCCGGAGAAGCTTTGTGAGGGGGATTGTGCTCACCCCGCGGGGATCGCGAAGAGCAACTCTAGTTGAGCGTGTCATTGAGCTACCTCACTTTATGGTGGGTTCTTGCGGTGCCTTTTGAGAGGCTCGGTGTGTGACCGATTAGCCGCCGAACCACGAAGTGTTGGTCGACACAACGGGGACGTAGCTTGGTGGCAACCAAGTGAACCTCGGGAGAAAAATCACCGTGTCAACATTGTTCTTCATCTTCTCGGTGGTTTGCCTTCGTACAACACAAGCTTGTATTTACTTTCATATATACTTGTGCTTGTGTAGTTGCTCTCTTAACTAGTTTGCTTGTGTAGCTTGCTAGTTGTCTTCTTGCTTGTGTAGCTAGAAGCTTCCCCTTGCGTGACTAATTTGGTTTGTGTAACCTTGTTAGTCACATTGCTTAGTTTGTGTAGCTAAGTGACTTGCGCTCTCTAATTTGGCATTAGTTGCCTTGTTATTGAGTTTTGCTAGTGAGCTTAGGAGCTTTGTGCTTTTGCTTCACTAGTTGTGTAGGAGCTCCCTCGGTTGGCAAAGTACTAGTGCATAGGTTTGTGTGACCTTGCTCTAAATTGAGTAGGTGAGCTCTTGGTAAGGTTAGCACCTTAGTTGCTTAATTAGGATCTTTGCAAGGTGCTAGAGAACTTAGATAGAGGGGTGTAGTCTTGGCTAGACCGATAAGTTTTTAATTCCGCATTTGTTTTGGTTAGCCAACTCGTTTAAGTTTTAGAAAGGACTATTCACCCCCCCTCTAGTCCGCCATCTCGACCCTTCAATTGGTATCGGAGCCGGGTCTCTCATTTGCGGTCTTCACCGACCCGAGAGGATGGCGGCTTATGGGCTAGATGATTGTGTGGAACACATTTTTGATGGCACTCACTATGCACGGTGGAAAAATCACATGCTTGATCATTTTCGTGCTCTTGGCCCTAAGTTTTGGTGGATCATAGTTGTTGGCTTTTCTCATGACTTGGATGGGTGTGGTAACCGTACCCAAGCTCAAAAGGATTGTCGAACACTTGATGCACAAGCTAAGTTTTATCTAATCAAATCTTTGAATGATGAGATTTTTGACAAGGTGAGGGGTCTCTCAAGTGCACATAGCATGTGGACGACGCTCAAGCATCACTATTGTGGCTCCTCAATTTGGGATGATGGAAAATTCAAGAAAGATGATCACATAGTGATGAAGGTACATGAGGATGTTGAGCATGACCACAACGAGGTGGTTGTGGAGGATTGCTCCACCTCAAAGTCAAGTGATGATGATGATGATCATGCCAAAAGATCACTTGACAAGAATGATGATAATGCCACAAGTCATGCAAGCAATGATTCTACTCCATGCACACTTGATGGTGAAGATGATGGCTATGAGAGTGATGCTTCAACAAGCTCTTCAACATCACCACATTGTTCCATGTCACATGGTGACACTAAGGTATCTATTGGTGGTTTTGTTGTTGATTGTGATGATCCAAATTTTGAGCTTCTATATAAACTCTCAAAGGCCCTAAGAAATGAGATGGCAAAAACAAGTAAATTGAAAAATGAAAACTCATTTCTAAAAACCACATGTGAACAACAAAAGCATCTACTTTATGTTACTACTTGTTCACATGAGGAGCTAAAATTGGCTCATGAGGAACTTAGTGTTGCTCATGATAACTTGGTACAAGAACATGCTTTACTCACTAAGAAGCTTTCTAATGAAGAAACCAAATCTAGTGAGAGCTCATCATTTGGGTCAAATGATCAATCACATATTACTAACCCTTGTGATGTAGGCAAGAAGCATATATCCACCTCTTGTGATGGTTTATTAGATATGCCATGTTCTTCACAATTAAATGCTTGTTCTACTTCTATGTCTTGTGAGACTAACCTTTTGAAGGAGAACAATGAGCTCAAAAGTGAAGTGAAGAATTTGAGCAACAAGTTAGAGAGGTGCTACAACTCAAAAGTCACCTTTGAGCACATAATGAAGACTCAAAGAAACTTTGGTGACAAAAGTGGCCTTGGCTTCAAGAAAAAATTGACAAAGGGTGAAAGAAAGCAAGAAAAGAAAATGAAGAGACTACTCCAAAAGAAGCTCTCGCATTCCATGTGTTATCGATGCCATGAAGCGGGACATCTTGCTAATGGTTGCCCAAACATTGAGAAGCTCAAGAAGATGAAAGAAGAAGAGAGGCTAAAGCATGTCAAGTGCTTCAAGTGCCGCACTTGGGGTCATCTCACCTCAATGTGCCCAACCAAGCAATTGGTGAAGCAACAAGTAAAGCCTCAACCAAAGCCACTAGTTGAGCAAGAGAAGACACCCCAAGAACAAATCAAGATCAACCATGGAGATGATGGTGACTTGATAAAGAAGAAAAAGAAAACAAGAAGGGGTGGTAAAGCAAGGCATCCAATGCAAATTCAAGATGCCAAGATGATGAGCAAGAATCAAAATGAGAAAAGAAATTTGACTCACATCAAGTGCTTCAAATGTGAAGATATGGGACACTTCGCCTCGGGGTGTCCTACCAAGCTTGAGAAGAAGGCTCAAGCAACTTATGAGAGGCAAGGCAATGAAGAGCATCACATGAGCAAGGAAGAAAAGGCTCAACAAAAGAGAAGATGCTATTCATACCGGGAAAGGGGACACAATGCTTATTCATGTCCCCTAGGTGAGAATTCTAAGCCTAAGTCAATTGATGATACTAATATGCTTAGAAAGGATGGCAATGGTACCTCATTGGTTGGAATTGCAAAACATCCCGCTACTCATACTAAGGCTTTGCCTAAGTATGTCGCACCTAACTTGAGAGGACCCAAACTAGTTTGGGTACCATCAAAAAGTGGATGAATGATTGTAGGTACCATCAGCATTGGAGGCTTGATTCAATTGGTTTCATCTTGTTCATCATATATTGAGTCAAGTTATGAAGCTCAATGCATATCCAATCCCAATGCCAAGTCAAAATAAGTGAAGTCCAAAGTGCTACAACATACAAGTGTCATGATCAAGTTGTGGATGATTTATTGGATATACTTGATGGCTTGCAAATATTCAAGTTGAAAGCTTGCTATTGGATGATCATGAACTAACCAAGGTATATCTCTTGTTGATCATTTCATTTGGGTGCATATGAGTTGATTGAATGGATTAAATGCTTAGCAATCAAGTTTGAATTGATTTGTGCTGGATAAATTCATGAGATGACATTTAGTAAGTGGATTAAATGGATATATGTCTTGTGAGAGTGTTCAAACAAGTTAATCTCAAGATTGATTCATATTTGATAAAGTATTGCTCAATGTATTGAAATCTGTCCAAAGTTAAAAATCTGAGCTAACAGTGATCAAGTCTGAGTTTGGACGATCAAATCCATTTGGATTGGGTTGAATTTTGGTATACATGCTCTAGACTTATGTTATAAGATGCTGTACAAATTTCATGAGAATTGGATAAGAGATGCTTCGGCTTTGGAGTACATCTTGTCAGCTATAGTGCAGCAGTTTTCAGCATGTAGCAGTGGTGGAAGAATTGAAATCTGGTAGCAATATAAAAGTCAAATGAGTCTCAAATTTTTACAGCTGCTAGATGACTTAGTTAAGCACATCTCCACCAAATTTTATGGCATTTGGATCTGTATATTGGGAGATATGAATTATTCTTTGAAGGGTACAGAATCTGCCAGAAAAGTGACAATCATTGGATTAATCTAGAGTCACTTTGATTGAAAGGTCCTCAAGATGGAAACATGTTTATAAGTGGTTGAGGTACCTAAGTTTGTTTTTGGTTTGATCTAGAAGCATGAAAAGCAATGAGTACAAGAACATTTGGTTGTGGAATGTACTTGGTGTACATATTTGGTACTCAAATTGGAAGATCAAGATCAAACTCAAGATGAAGGTGAAGTTTAAGTTCTAGTGATAATTGGAGATCATTTGGTAGAAAGAAAAAGACTTAAACAAGTAGAAAGAGTTGGACTCAAATGTAGATTCAAGAATTATTCATCAAGATTGAGTTCATCATTTGGATCAATCAAACTATATCATTTCAAGTGAGTATCAAGAGTGGTTCTTTGGAGAAAGGTCACTTCTCCCTAGTGAGGGGCTTGCCGCCGTTTGTAGGTAAAACCAAGTTTGGGACTTGGAAGGCTAACATGGAAGTGGTGATCCGAGGAACTTGTGATGCTTAATTGAAGCAATCAATAGGATTGATCTAAAGAGCAAGCAACACCCAAAAGAGAGTTAGTCATTGCAATTCAATTGGTATTCTAAGTGATTCTCTCATACAAGCAAAGATGATATAATGAAGCAAGCCAACCACAACTCAAGAGATAGTGCACTTGATCTTAAGTGGTGTTCATTTCATATGGGTGAAGAATGGTTTTATCTATGATGATTGGTCTTCACCAAGCTTATAAATTGGACTTCACATTGCTATTGGAGTAATGAATTGGAATCTATGTGACTATCCTCTACTCCAACATAGCAAAGGTATCATTGTAATGTGCATGATCATTTCATCCCTTACTAGTATGCGGTTAGTGCATATAGTACATGTTTATTAGGATCATGCATAACAAATGAAAAGTTTTAAATTCATAGCCTACCACTATTGCTTGATTGATTAATTGATCTAGTGGTATGGATATGAGTTTGTTCATGAGCTAGTGAACCCAAGTATTTGATCTAGTTTGGATTGCTAACAAGTGACAAGTACAACATTGGCAAGATAACCTTTATCATGAGGTGTGAAGAAGCTTGTCATTGGATCAAATCGGACTTGGAATCTTAGGCAAATCAACATAGTTCAAGTCATACAAGAAGCTCATGACAATGATAAGAGTACAAGAACAAGACAACAATGAAAATGGATATCTAGTTTGATTCATGTGGTATCTAGACTCAAAGTATTTCTTCAATTGGTATTTACAAGTGGGGTCTAGATCATGATCTACAAGTGATATCCTACAAGTGGTACTCATAAAGATAGCAAATGTTCAAGAAAAGATCATATTGACAAATCCTACAAGTGGTTCCATGATAGAGGATTCTTTCAAATGGTATCACATTCCTACTCATGGTATCTTCACGTGGTATCATTCATGCAAGACAATGGTTTCACAAGTGATCCTCAACTTTAAGTGATCAACTCAAGAAATGCTACCCTCATCTTCAAATGGTATCTCAAGTGAATGACACATGCTATAACATAGGGGGAGGAGCCCCACCGATTGGTATCAAGGTCAAAGATCCTATGTGGAATCTCAAGAGCAACCATAAAGTTTGTCATTCCAACATATGTGGTAATGTCCATCAAAAATGCAAGATTCAAGTCTCAACCATCTACCCCAATGCTAGCCTTTACATCAATAAGAAGCACACCTTTTATGGAAATTGATGACAAAGGGGGAGAGATTGGACAAAGATATGCAAGATTTCCTTTGGGGGAGAGATTGCTTCGGGGAGAGATAGATGATATTGGACATGGATATGGACAAAGAGGGAGCAACATTGAAGAATGTAAGGGGATCAAAATTCTTGGACAAAGAAAGCACACAAGTAGGGGGAGCAAGCTCATGAACATTGATTGATTGCATTTGATATGTGCATCATGTGCTTGCTTGCATTGCATAAGTTCTTAAATTCAATATGCATGCCTGTGTGGTGTATGCTAGTTATAGAACTTGAATGATGCTTTGATGACTAGCATGCATAGGATGTTAGCTAGACTTGTGATTATCATGCAAAAACTAGAACCATGCTTATAATGTTGATCTCACGGGGTTTCTAGTGTTTTTGATGTCTAGCTACTCATGATGCTAAGGATGGTGGCAAACTTGTGATTTTCAATTGGTATCAAGCTACAAAGGTTTATTCTATACACCTTAGCATCACTTAGTAGTGCTAACCCTCCCACAAATTTCATATTTATGCATATGTGCAAGCTTGAAACCAAACCATTTGAGCACATATGTAGGGGGAGTTATCACTACCAAGTCGGATTTTATGGTGCTTATCCAAATCTTGACATAGAGCTTAAAAGTTGGATAAGTAACATTAAATCCAAAACAAGTTAGCAATTTACACTTGTGTGAAGTGCTAGCTTGAAAAAGCTTAATTTCCATATCTTTGTAGAGTTGTCATCAATTACCAAAAAGGGGGAGATTGAAAGGTCCTTGTTTGGTTTTGGTAATTGAGTGACAACTTAGGTGGACTAATATGTGGTTATGTGAGATACACAGGAGATTAGTCCACATGTGATGATGTCATGAAGGAGCTTAATGCACATGAGACATGACATGGAGTCATGTGACCAAGGTGAAGATCAAGATGAGGCTTGGCTTGATGGACCGGTTGCTAGGGTGAAGGGCAAGTTGTGTGATGGCTTGGCACCGAAGAACCGAGGCAACGGTGAAGAGCAAGTGAAGTCAAGATCGATGGACCAATACGGTCACGTGATGATATGAAGTGGATCATATCATTTGGTGATTGGTTGGTGCATGTGTTGCATCAACGTCGGAGGAGTTGGAATGGAATACGCAAGGCAAAGGTATAACCTAGGGCATTTCCATTTCACCGGTCATAGGTGTGTAGAGAAGTTGATGACCGGGTTTAGGATAGATGGCCGTACTATTAAGAGGGGCAAACTTGTTTGCATATCGGTCATCTAGTGCCACTCGAGTGATCTAACTATGCATCGTTGCTAGGATCGAGTGGCGTGGCAAGTTGAGTGGTTAACACCTTCGGTAAAATGATTGTGAAAATGCTAACACACGTACACAAGGTGGTGATCACTTGTTGGTGTTGGCACTTTTGCGAAGGCGGTGGAGTTTAAGCGGTAGAGAGGGGTTTGGGTTCCTCTCTCCCTCCCGCCGAGCGTGCGAGCGCGGGATTCAGGCGTTTTCAGGGATATGAAATGCCTATTTTTCCACTACGCCGGAAGTCGGAAAAGAAACGGAGGCGAACGGAGGTCACTGGAGTGACCAGACGCTGCACCGGACGCGGTCTGTGTTTGACCGGACGCATCCGGTCAGTGTTCAGCGTGTGCGTGTTTTTCTGTTTGTTGATCGGACGCGTGGCGCGTCCGGTCACAGTCGACCGGACGCGTCCGGTCGATCAGGGAGCTTACTGGACTCTCACCGGACGCTGGCACTGTGGCGTCCGGTCAGTTCTAACAGCGTGTCCGGTCACTGTTTTGTTGTGCGCGACTCAGACTTGACCAGCGCGTCCGGTCAGTTACGGGACCGGCGCGTCCGGTCGTTCCCGGCGCGTCCGGTCGTTGCGACCAGTGCGTCCGGTCGTTGCTTCGCGGGCACGGGCACTGTGCGACCGGCGCGTCCGGTCATTTGAAGCAGCGCGTCCGGTCATCACGTTTGACCGTTGGCGCGCAGTGACCGTTGGAGGATCTAACGGTCGCGTTTGATTTCGGTGGACGCGTGGACGTCGCAGAGTGACCGGACGCGGTTGAGCGCGTCCGGTCAGTTTCGACCGGCGCGTCCGGTCGTCCCGTTTTTTTGCCCAGTGAAGGGGTAACGGCTCTATTTGACTGTGGGGTTATAAATAGACGTTGTGGCCGGCCATGGCCGATAGCTGAGCACACTATAGTCTTTGTGACTTGTATGGTAGTGCTTGGGAGCCCTCTAACTCACTCATGCTTGATAGTGTTCATCGGATCGAGTGAGAGAGCGATTCTAGTGCGTTGCTTTGAGAGATTGCATCGTGTGGCACTAGGTGATCGTGTTGCAAGCCGGTGGTGCTTGTTACTCTTGGAGGTTGCCACCTCCTAGACGGCTTGATGGCTTGTGGCTCCGTCGAAGCTCGCAAGAAGATTGTGCGAGGCTCCGGAGAAGCTTTGTGAGGGGGATTGTGCTCACCCCGCGGGGATCGCGAAGAGCAACTCTAGTTGAGCGTGTCATTGAGCTACCTCACTTTATGGTGGGTTCTTGCGGTGCCTTTTGAGAGGCTCGGTGTGTGACCGATTAGCCGCCGAACCACGAAGTGTTGGTCGACACAACGGGGACGTAGCTTGGTGGCAACCAAGTGAACCTCGGGAGAAAAATCACCGTGTCAACATTGTTCTTCATCTTCTCGGTGGTTTGCCTTCGTACAACACAAGCTTGTATTTACTTTCATATATACTTGTGCTTGTGTAGTTGCTCTCTTAACTAGTTTGCTTGTGTAGCTTGCTAGTTGTCTTCTTGCTTGTGTAGCTAGAAGCTTCCCCTTGCGTGACTAATTTGGTTTGTGTAACCTTGTTAGTCACATTGCTTAGTTTGTGTAGCTAAGTGACTTGCGCTCTCTAATTTGGCATTAGTTGCCTTGTTATTGAGTTTTGCTAGTGAGCTTAGGAGCTTTGTGCTTTTGCTTCACTAGTTGTGTAGGAGCTCCCTCGGTTGGCAAAGTACTAGTGCATAGGTTTGTGTGACCTTGCTCTAAATTGAGTAGGTGAGCTCTTGGTAAGGTTAGCACCTTAGTTGCTTAATTAGGATCTTTGCAAGGTGCTAGAGAACTTAGATAGAGGGGTGTAGTCTTGGCTAGACCGATAAGTTTTTAATTCCGCATTTGTTTTGGTTAGCCAACTCGTTTAAGTTTTAGAAAGGACTATTCACCCCCCCTCTAGTCCGCCATCTCGACCCTTCAATTGGTATCGGAGCCGGGTCTCTCATTTGCGGTCTTCACCGACCCGAGAGGATGGCGGCTTATGGGCTAGATGATTGTGTGGAACACATTTTTGATGGCACTCACTATGCACGGTGGAAAAATCACATGCTTGATCATTTTCGTGCTCTTGGCCCTAAGTTTTGGTGGATCATAGTTGTTGGCTTTTCTCATGACTTGGATGGGTGTGGTAACCGTACCCAAGCTCAAAAGGATTGTCGAACACTTGATGCACAAGCTAAGTTTTATCTAATCAAATCTTTGAATGATGAGATTTTTGACAAGGTGAGGGGTCTCTCAAGTGCACATAGCATGTGGACGACGCTCAAGCATCACTATTGTGGCTCCTCAATTTGGGATGATGGAAAATTCAAGAAAGATGATCACATAGTGATGAAGGTACATGAGGATGTTGAGCATGACCACAACGAGGTGGTTGTGGAGGATTGCTCCACCTCAAAGTCAAGTGATGATGATGATGAT
This sequence comes from Saccharum hybrid cultivar R570, assembly GCA_038087645.1. Taxonomy (NCBI): domain Eukaryota; kingdom Viridiplantae; phylum Streptophyta; class Magnoliopsida; order Poales; family Poaceae; genus Saccharum; species Saccharum hybrid cultivar. The sequence goes on along the minus strand of JAQSUU010000066.1, from coordinate 32,215,315 downwards.
CATGCCAAAAGATCACTTGACAAGAATGATGATAATGCCACAAGTCATGCAAGCAATGATTCTACTCCATGCACACTTGATGGTGAAGATGATGGCTATGAGAGTGATGCTTCAACAAGCTCTTCAACATCACCACATTGTTCCATGTCACATGGTGACACTAAGGTATCTATTGGTGGTTTTGTTGTTGATTGTGATGATCCAAATTTTGAGCTTCTATATAAACTCTCAAAGGCCCTAAGAAATGAGATGGCAAAAACAAGTAAATTGAAAAATGAAAACTCATTTCTAAAAACCACATGTGAACAACAAAAGCATCTACTTTATGTTACTACTTGTTCACATGAGGAGCTAAAATTGGCTCATGAGGAACTTAGTGTTGCTCATGATAACTTGGTACAAGAACATGCTTTACTCACTAAGAAGCTTTCTAATGAAGAAACCAAATCTAGTGAGAGCTCATCATTTGGGTCAAATGATCAATCACATATTACTAACCCTTGTGATGTAGGCAAGAAGCATATATCCACCTCTTGTGATGGTTTATTAGATATGCCATGTTCTTCACAATTAAATGCTTGTTCTACTTCTATGTCTTGTGAGACTAACCTTTTGAAGGAGAACAATGAGCTCAAAAGTGAAGTGAAGAATTTGAGCAACAAGTTAGAGAGGTGCTACAACTCAAAAGTCACCTTTGAGCACATAATGAAGACTCAAAGAAACTTTGGTGACAAAAGTGGCCTTGGCTTCAAGAAAAAATTGACAAAGGGTGAAAGAAAGCAAGAAAAGAAAATGAAGAGACTACTCCAAAAGAAGCTCTCGCATTCCATGTGCTATCGATGCCATGAAGCGGGACATCTTGCTAATGGTTGCCCAAACATTGAGAAGCTCAAGAAGATGAAAGAAGAAGAGAGGCTAAAGCATGTCAAGTGCTTCAAGTGCCGCACTTGGGGTCATCTCACCTCAATGTGCCCAACCAAGCAATTGGTGAAGCAACAAGTAAAGCCTCAACCAAAGCCACTAGTTGAGCAAGAGAAGACACCCCAAGAACAAATCAAGATCAACCATGGAGATGATGGTGACTTGATAAAGAAGAAAAAGAAAACAAGAAGGGGTGGTAAAGCAAGGCATCCAATGCAAATTCAAGATGCCAAGATGATGAGCAAGAATCAAAATGAGAAAAGAAATTTGACTCACATCAAGTGCTTCAAATGTGAAGATATGGGACACTTCGCCTCGGGGTGTCCTACCAAGCTTGAGAAGAAGGCTCAAGCAACTTATGAGAGGCAAGGCAATGAAGAGCATCACATGAGCAAGGAAGAAAAGGCTCAACAAAAGAGAAGATGCTATTCATACCGGGAAAGGGGACACAATGCTTATTCATGTCCCCTAGGTGAGAATTCTAAGCCTAAGTCAATTGATGATACTAATATGCTTAGAAAGGATGGCAATGGTACCTCATTGGTTGGAATTGCAAAACATCCCGCTACTCATACTAAGGCTTTGCCTAAGTATGTCGCACCTAACTTGAGAGGACCCAAACTAGTTTGGGTACCATCAAAAAGTGGATGAATGATTGTAGGTACCATCAGCATTGGAGGCTTGATTCAATTGGTTTCATCTTGTTCATCATATATTGAGTCAAGTTATGAAGCTCAATGCATATCCAATCCCAATGCCAAGTCAAAATAAGTGAAGTCCAAAGTGCTACAACATACAAGTGTCATGATCAAGTTGTGGATGATTTATTGGATATACTTGATGGCTTGCAAATATTCAAGTTGAAAGCTTGCTATTGGATGATCATGAACTAACCAAGGTATATCTCTTGTTGATCATTTCATTTGGGTGCATATGAGTTGATTGAATGGATTAAATGCTTAGCAATCAAGTTTGAATTGATTTGTGCTGGATAAATTCATGAGATGACATTTAGTAAGTGGATTAAATGGATATATGTCTTGTGAGAGTGTTCAAACAAGTTAATCTCAAGATTGATTCATATTTGATAAAGTATTGCTCAATGTATTGAAATCTGTCCAAAGTTAAAAATCTGAGCTAACAGTGATCAAGTCTGAGTTTGGACGATCAAATCCATTTGGATTGGGTTGAATTTTGGTATACATGCTCTAGACTTATGTTATAAGATGCTGTACAAATTTCATGAGAATTGGATAAGAGATGCTTCGGCTTTGGAGTACATCTTGTCAGCTATAGTGCAGCAGTTTTCAGCATGTAGCAGTGGTGGAAGAATTGAAATCTGGTAGCAATATAAAAGTCAAATGAGTCTCAAATTTTTACAGCTGCTAGATGACTTAGTTAAGCACATCTCCACCAAATTTTATGGCATTTGGATCTGTATATTGGGAGATATGAATTATTCTTTGAAGGGTACAGAATCTGCCAGAAAAGTGACAATCATTGGATTAATCTAGAGTCACTTTGATTGAAAGGTCCTCAAGATGGAAACATGTTTATAAGTGGTTGAGGTACCTAAGTTTGTTTTTGGTTTGATCTAGAAGCATGAAAAGCAATGAGTACAAGAACATTTGGTTGTGGAATGTACTTGGTGTACATATTTGGTACTCAAATTGGAAGATCAAGATCAAACTCAAGATGAAGGTGAAGTTTAAGTTCTAGTGATAATTGGAGATCATTTGGTAGAAAGAAAAAGACTTAAACAAGTAGAAAGAGTTGGACTCAAATGTAGATTCAAGAATTATTCATCAAGATTGAGTTCATCATTTGGATCAATCAAACTATATCATTTCAAGTGAGTATCAAGAGTGGTTCTTTGGAGAAAGGTCACTTCTCCCTAGTGAGGGGCTTGCCGCCGTTTGTAGGTAAAACCAAGTTTGGGACTTGGAAGGCTAACATGGAAGTGGTGATCCGAGGAACTTGTGATGCTTAATTGAAGCAATCAATAGGATTGATCTAAAGAGCAAGCAACACCCAAAAGAGAGTTAGTCATTGCAATTCAATTGGTATTCTAAGTGATTCTCTCATACAAGCAAAGATGATATAATGAAGCAAGCCAACCACAACTCAAGAGATAGTGCACTTGATCTTAAGTGGTGTTCATTTCATATGGGTGAAGAATGGTTTTATCTATGATGATTGGTCTTCACCAAGCTTATAAATTGGACTTCACATTGCTATTGGAGTAATGAATTGGAATCTATGTGACTATCCTCTACTCCAACATAGCAAAGGTATCATTGTAATGTGCATGATCATTTCATCCCTTACTAGTATGCGGTTAGTGCATATAGTACATGTTTATTAGGATCATGCATAACAAATGAAAAGTTTTAAATTCATAGCCTACCACTATTGCTTGATTGATTAATTGATCTAGTGGTATGGATATGAGTTTGTTCATGAGCTAGTGAACCCAAGTATTTGATCTAGTTTGGATTGCTAACAAGTGACAAGTACAACATTGGCAAGATAACCTTTATCATGAGGTGTGAAGAAGCTTGTCATTGGATCAAATCGGACTTGGAATCTTAGGCAAATCAACATAGTTCAAGTCATACAAGAAGCTCATGACAATGATAAGAGTACAAGAACAAGACAACAATGAAAATGGATATCTAGTTTGATTCATGTGGTATCTAGACTCAAAGTATTTCTTCAATTGGTATTTACAAGTGGGGTCTAGATCATGATCTACAAGTGATATCCTACAAGTGGTACTCATAAAGATAGCAAATGTTCAAGAAAAGATCATATTGACAAATCCTACAAGTGGTTCCATGATAGAGGATTCTTTCAAATGGTATCACATTCCTACTCATGGTATCTTCACGTGGTATCATTCATGCAAGACAATGGTTTCACAAGTGATCCTCAACTTTAAGTGATCAACTCAAGAAATGCTACCCTCATCTTCAAATGGTATCTCAAGTGAATGACACATGCTATAACATAGGGGGAGGAGCCCCACCGATTGGTATCAAGGTCAAAGATCCTATGTGGAATCTCAAGAGCAACCATAAAGTTTGTCATTCCAACATATGTGGTAATGTCCATCAAAAATGCAAGATTCAAGTCTCAACCATCTACCCCAATGCTAGCCTTTACATCAATGAGAAGCACACCTTTTATGGAAATTGATGACAAAGGGGGAGAGATTGGACAAAGATATGCAAGATTTCCTTTGGGGGAGAGATTGCTTCGGGGAGAGATAGATGATATTGGACATGGATATGGACAAAGAGGGAGCAACATTGAAGAATGTAAGGGGATCAAAATTCTTGGACAAAGAAAGCACACAAGTAGGGGGAGCAAGCTCATGAACATTGATTGATTGCATTTGATATGTGCATCATGTGCTTGCTTGCATTGCATAAGTTCTTAAATTCAATATGCATGCCTGTGTGGTGTATGCTAGTTATAGAACTTGAATGATGCTTTGATGACTAGCATGCATAGGATGTTAGCTAGACTTGTGATTATCATGCAAAAACTAGAACCATGCTTATAATGTTGATCTCACGGGGTTTCTAGTGTTTTTGATGTCTAGCTACTCATGATGCTAAGGATGGTGGCAAACTTGTGATTTTCAATTGGTATCAAGCTACAAAGGTTTATTCTATACACCTTAGCATCACTTAGTAGTGCTAACCCTCCCACAAATTTCATATTTATGCATATGTGCAAGCTTGAAACCAAACCATTTGAGCACATATGTAGGGGGAGTTATCACTACCAAGTCGGATTTTATGGTGCTTATCCAAATCTTGATATAGAGCTTAAAAGTTGGATAAGTAACATTAAATCCAAAACAAGTTAGCAATTTACACTTGTGTGAAGTGCTAGCTTGAAAAAGCTTAATTTCCATATCTTTGTAGAGTTGTCATCAATTACCAAAAAGGGGGAGATTGAAAGGTCCTTGTTTGGTTTTGGTAATTGAGTGACAACTTAGGTGGACTAATATGTGGTTATGTGAGATACACAGGAGATTAGTCCACATGTGATGATGTCATGAAGGAGCTTAATGCACATGAGACATGACATGGAGTCATGTGACCAAGGTGAAGATCAAGATGAGGCTTGGCTTGATGGACCGGTTGCTAGGGTGAAGGGCAAGTTGTGTGATGGCTTGGCACCGAAGGACCGAGGCAACGGTGAAGAGCAAGTGAGGTCAAGATCGATGGACCAATACGGTCACGTGATGATATGAAGTGGATCATATCATTTGGTGATTGGTTGGTGCATGTGTTGCATCAACGTCGGAGGAGTTGGAATGGAATACGCAAGGCAAAGGTATAACCTAGGGCATTTCCATTTCACCGGTCATAGGTGTGTAGAGAAGTTGATGACCGGGTTTAGGATAGATGGCCGTACTATTAAGAGGGGCAAACTTGTTTGCATATCGGTCATCTAGTGCCACTCGAGTGATCTAACTATGCATCGTTGCTAGGATCGAGTGGCGTGGCAAGTTGAGTGGTTAACACCTTCGGTAAAATGATTGTGAAAATGCTAACACACGTACACAAGGTGGTGATCACTTGTTGGTGTTGGCACTTTTGCGAAGGCGGTGGAGTTTAAGCGGTAGAGAGGGGTTTGGGTTCCTCTCTCCCTCCCGCCGAGCGTGCGAGCGCGGGATTCAGGCGTTTTCAGGGATATGAAATGCCTATTTTTCCACTACGCCGGAAGTCGGAAAAGAAACGGAGGCGAACGGAGGTCACTGGAGTGACCAGACGCTGCACCGGACGCGGTCTGTGTTTGACCGGACGCATCCGGTCAGTGTTCAGCGTGTGCGTGTTTTTCTGTTTGTTGATCGGACGCGTGGCGCGTCCGGTCACAGTCGACCGGACGCGTCCGGTCGATCAGGGAGCTTACTGGACTCTCACCGGACGCTGGCACTGTGGCGTCCGGTCAGTTCTAACAGCGTGTCCGGTCACTGTTTTGTTGTGCGCGACTCAGACTTGACCAGCGCGTCCGGTCAGTTACGGGACCGGCGCGTCCGGTCGTTCCCGGCGCGTCCGGTCGTTGCGACCAGTGCGTCCGGTCGTTGCTTCGCGGGCACGGGCACTGTGCGACCGGCGCGTCCGGTCATTTGAAGCAGCGCGTCCGGTCATCACGTTTGACCGTTGGCGCGCAGTGACCGTTGGAGGATCTAACGGTCGCGTTTGATTTCGGTGGACGCGTGGACGTCGCAGAGTGACCGGACGCGGTTGAGCGCGTCCGGTCAGTTTCGACCGGCGCGTCCGGTCGTCCCGTTTTTTTGCCCAGTGAAGGGGTAACGGCTCTATTTGACTGTGGGGTTATAAATAGACGTTGTGGCCGGCCATGGCCGATAGCTGAGCACACTATAGTCTTTGTGACTTGTATGGTAGTGCTTGGGAGCCCTCTAACTCACTCATGCTTGATAGTGTTCATCGGATCGAGTGAGAGAGCGATTCTAGTGCGTTGCTTTGAGAGATTGCATCGTGTGGCACTAGGTGATCGTGTTGCAAGCCGGTGGTGCTTGTTACTCTTGGAGGTTGCCACCTCCTAGACGGCTTGATGGCTTGTGGCTCCGTCGAAGCTCGCAAGAAGATTGTGCGAGGCTCCGGAGAAGCTTTGTGAGGGGGATTGTGCTCACCCCGCGGGGATCGCGAAGAGCAACTCTAGTTGAGCGTGTCATTGAGCTACCTCACTTTATGGTGGGTTCTTGCGGTGCCTTTTGAGAGGCTCGGTGTGTGACCGATTAGCCGCCGAACCACGAAGTGTTGGTCGACACAACGGGGACGTAGCTTGGTGGCAACCAAGTGAACCTCGGGAGAAAAATCACCGTGTCAACATTGTTCTTCATCTTCTCGGTGGTTTGCCTTCGTACAACACAAGCTTGTATTTACTTTCATATATACTTGTGCTTGTGTAGTTGCTCTCTTAACTAGTTTGCTTGTGTAGCTTGCTAGTTGTCTTCTTGCTTGTGTAGCTAGAAGCTTCCCCTTGCGTGACTAATTTGGTTTGTGTAACCTTGTTAGTCACATTGCTTAGTTTGTGTAGCTAAGTGACTTGCGCTCTCTAATTTGGCATTAGTTGCCTTGTTATTGAGTTTTGCTAGTGAGCTTAGGAGCTTTGTGCTTTTGCTTCACTAGTTGTGTAGGAGCTCCCTCGGTTGGCAAAGTACTAGTGCATAGGTTTGTGTGACCTTGCTCTAAATTGAGTAGGTGAGCTCTTGGTAAGGTTAGCACCTTAGTTGCTTAATTAGGATCTTTGCAAGGTGCTAGAGAACTTAGATAGAGGGGTGTAGTCTTGGCTAGACCGATAAGTTTTTAATTCCGCATTTGTTTTGGTTAGCCAACTCGTTTAAGTTTTAGAAAGGACTATTCACCCCCCCTCTAGTCCGCCATCTCGACCCTTCAATTGGTATCGGAGCCGGGTCTCTCATTTGCGGTCTTCACCGACCCGAGAGGATGGCGGCTTATGGGCTAGATGATTGTGTGGAACACATTTTTGATGGCACTCACTATGCACGGTGGAAAAATCACATGCTTGATCATTTTCGTGCTCTTGGCCCTAAGTTTTGGTGGATCATAGTTGTTGGCTTTTCTCATGACTTGGATGGGTGTGGTAACCGTACCCAAGCTCAAAAGGATTGTCGAACACTTGATGCACAAGCTAAGTTTTATCTAATCAAATCTTTGAATGATGAGATTTTTGACAAGGTGAGGGGTCTCTCAAGTGCACATAGCATGTGGACGACGCTCAAGCATCACTATTGTGGCTCCTCAATTTGGGATGATGGAAAATTCAAGAAAGATGATCACATAGTGATGAAGGTACATGAGGATGTTGAGCATGACCACAACGAGGTGGTTGTGGAGGATTGCTCCACCTCAAAGTCAAGTGATGATGATGATGATCATGCCAAAAGATCACTTGACAAGAATGATGATAATGCCACAAGTCATGCAAGCAATGATTCTACTCCATGCACACTTGATGGTGAAGATGATGGCTATGAGAGTGATGCTTCAACAAGCTCTTCAACATCACCACATTGTTCCATGTCACATGGTGACACTAAGGTATCTATTGGTGGTTTTGTTGTTGATTGTGATGATCCAAATTTTGAGCTTCTATATAAACTCTCAAAGGCCCTAAGAAATGAGATGGCAAAAACAAGTAAATTGAAAAATGAAAACTCATTTCTAAAAACCACATGTGAACAACAAAAGCATCTACTTTATGTTACTACTTGTTCACATGAGGAGCTAAAATTGGCTCATGAGGAACTTAGTGTTGCTCATGATAACTTGGTACAAGAACATGCTTTACTCACTAAGAAGCTTTCTAATGAAGAAACCAAATCTAGTGAGAGCTCATCATTTGGGTCAAATGATCAATCACATATTACTAACCCTTGTGATGTAGGCAAGAAGCATATATCCACCTCTTGTGATGGTTTATTAGATATGCCATGTTCTTCACAATTAAATGCTTGTTCTACTTCTATGTCTTGTGAGACTAACCTTTTGAAGGAGAACAATGAGCTCAAAAGTGAAGTGAAGAATTTGAGCAACAAGTTAGAGAGGTGCTACAACTCAAAAGTCACCTTTGAGCACATAATGAAGACTCAAAGAAACTTTGGTGACAAAAGTGGCCTTGGCTTCAAGAAAAAATTGACAAAGGGTGAAAGAAAGCAAGAAAAGAAAATGAAGAGACTACTCCAAAAGAAGCTCTCGCATTCCATGTGCTATCGATGCCATGAAGCGGGACATCTTGCTAATGGTTGCCCAAACATTGAGAAGCTCAAGAAGATGAAAGAAGAAGAGAGGCTAAAGCATGTCAAGTGCTTCAAGTGCCGCACTTGGGGTCATCTCACCTCAATGTGCCCAACCAAGCAATTGGTGAAGCAACAAGTAAAGCCTCAACCAAAGCCACTAGTTGAGCAAGAGAAGACACCCCAAGAACAAATCAAGATCAACCATGGAGATGATGGTGACTTGATAAAGAAGAAAAAGAAAACAAGAAGGGGTGGTAAAGCAAGGCATCCAATGCAAATTCAAGATGCCAAGATGATGAGCAAGAATCAAAATGAGAAAAGAAATTTGACTCACATCAAGTGCTTCAAATGTGAAGATATGGGACACTTCGCCTCGGGGTGTCCTACCAAGCTTGAGAAGAAGGCTCAAGCAACTTATGAGAGGCAAGGCAATGAAGAGCATCACATGAGCAAGGAAGAAAAGGCTCAACAAAAGAGAAGATGCTATTCATACCGGGAAAGGGGACACAATGCTTATTCATGTCCCCTAGGTGAGAATTCTAAGCCTAAGTCAATTGATGATACTAATATGCTTAGAAAGGATGGCAATGGTACCTCATTGGTTGGAATTGCAAAACATCCCGCTACTCATACTAAGGCTTTGCCTAAGTATGTCGCACCTAACTTGAGAGGACCCAAACTAGTTTGGGTACCATCAAAAAGTGGATGAATGATTGTAGGTACCATCAGCATTGGAGGCTTGATTCAATTGGTTTCATCTTGTTCATCATATATTGAGTCAAGTTATGAAGCTCAATGCATATCCAATCCCAATGCCAAGTCAAAATAAGTGAAGTCCAAAGTGCTACAACATACAAGTGTCATGATCAAGTTGTGGATGATTTATTGGATATACTTGATGGCTTGCAAATATTCAAGTTGAAAGCTTGCTATTGGATGATCATGAACTAACCAAGGTATATCTCTTGTTGATCATTTCATTTGGGTGCATATGAGTTGATTGAATGGATTAAATGCTTAGCAATCAAGTTTGAATTGATTTGTGCTGGATAAATTCATGAGATGACATTTAGTAAGTGGATTAAATGGATATATGTCTTGTGAGAGTGTTCAAACAAGTTAATCTCAAGATTGATTCATATTTGATAAAGTATTGCTCAATGTATTGAAATCTGTCCAAAGTTAAAAATCTGAGCTAACAGTGATCAAGTCTGAGTTTGGACGATCAAATCCATTTGGATTGGGTTGAATTTTGGTATACATGCTCTAGACTTATGTTATAAGATGCTGTACAAATTTCATGAGAATTGGATAAGAGATGCTTCGGCTTTGGAGTACATCTTGTCAGCTATAGTGCAGCAGTTTTCAGCATGTAGCAGTGGTGGAAGAATTGAAATCTGGTAGCAATATAAAAGTCAAATGAGTCTCAAATTTTTACAGCTGCTAGATGACTTAGTTAAGCACATCTCCACCAAATTTTATGGCATTTGGATCTGTATATTGGGAGATATGAATTATTCTTTGAAGGGTACAGAATCTGCCAGAAAAGTGACAATCATTGGATTAATCTAGAGTCACTTTGATTGAAAGGTCCTCAAGATGGAAACATGTTTATAAGTGGTTGAGGTACCTAAGTTTGTTTTTGGTTTGATCTAGAAGCATGAAAAGCAATGAGTACAAGAACATTTGGTTGTGGAATGTACTTGGTGTACATATTTGGTACTCAAATTGGAAGATCAAGATCAAACTCAAGATGAAGGTGAAGTTTAAGTTCTAGTGATAATTGGAGATCATTTGGTAGAAAGAAAAAGACTTAAACAAGTAGAAAGAGTTGGACTCAAATGTAGATTCAAGAATTATTCATCAAGATTGAGTTCATCATTTGGATCAATCAAACTATATCATTTCAAGTGAGTATCAAGAGTGGTTCTTTGGAGAAAGGTCACTTCTCCCTAGTGAGGGGCTTGCCGCCGTTTGTAGGTAAAACCAAGTTTGGGACTTGGAAGGCTAACATGGAAGTGGTGATCCGAGGAACTTGTGATGCTTAATTGAAGCAATCAATAGGATTGATCTAAAGAGCAAGCAACACCCAAAAGAGAGTTAGTCATTGCAATTCAATTGGTATTCTAAGTGATTCTCTCATACAAGCAAAGATGATATAATGAAGCAAGCCAACCACAACTCAAGAGATAGTGCACTTGATCTTAAGTGGTGTTCATTTCATATGGGTGAAGAATGGTTTTATCTATGATGATTGGTCTTCACCAAGCTTATAAATTGGACTTCACATTGCTATTGGAGTAATGAATTGGAATCTATGTGACTATCCTCTACTCCAACATAGCAAAGGTATCATTGTAATGTGCATGATCATTTCATCCCTTACTAGTATGCGGTTAGTGCATATAGTACATGTTTATTAGGATCATGCATAACAAATGAAAAGTTTTAAATTCATAGCCTACCACTATTGCTTGATTGATTAATTGATCTAGTGGTATGGATATGAGTTTGTTCATGAGCTAGTGAACCCAAGTATTTGATCTAGTTTGGATTGCTAACAAGTGACAAGTACAACATTGGCAAGATAACCTTTATCATGAGGTGTGAAGAAGCTTGTCATTGGATCAAATCGGACTTGGAATCTTAGGCAAATCAACATAGTTCAAGTCATACAAGAAGCTCATGACAATGATAAGAGTACAAGAACAAGACAACAATGAAAATGGATATCTAGTTTGATTCATGTGGTATCTAGACTCAAAGTATTTCTTCAATTGGTATTTACAAGTGGGGTCTAGATCATGATCTACAAGTGATATCCTACAAGTGGTACTCATAAAGATAGCAAATGTTCAAGAAAAGATCATATTGACAAATCCTACAAGTGGTTCCATGATAGAGGATTCTTTCAAATGGTATCACATTCCTACTCATGGTATCTTCACGTGGTATCATTCATGCAAGACAATGGTTTCACAAGTGATCCTCAACTTTAAGTGATCAACTCAAGAAATGCTACCCTCATCTTCAAATGGTATCTCAAGTGAATGACACATGCTATAACATAGGGGGAGGAGCCCCACCGATTGGTATCAAGGTCAAAGATCCTATGTGGAATCTCAAGAGCAACCATAAAGTTTGTCATTCCAACATATGTGGTAATGTCCATCAAAAATGCAAGATTCAAGTCTCAACCATCTACCCCAATGCTAGCCTTTACATCAATGAGAAGCACACCTTTTATGGAAATTGATGACAAAGGGGGAGAGATTGGACAAAGATATGCAAGATTTCCTTTGGGGGAGAGATTGCTTCGGGGAGAGATAGATGATATTGGACATGGATATGGACAAAGAGGGAGCAACATTGAAGAATGTAAGGGGATCAAAATTCTTGGACAAAGAAAGCACACAAGTAGGGGGAGCAAGCTCATGAACATTGATTGATTGCATTTGATATGTGCATCATGTGCTTGCTTGCATTGCATAAGTTCTTAAATTCAATATGCATGCCTGTGTGGTGTATGCTAGTTATAGAACTTGAATGATGCTTTGATGACTAGCATGCATAGGATGTTAGCTAGACTTGTGATTATCATGCAAAAACTAGAACCATGCTTATAATGTTGATCTCACGGGGTTTCTAGTGTTTTTGATGTCTAGCTACTCATGATGCTAAGGATGGTGGCAAACTTGTGATTTTCAATTGGTATCAAGCTACAAAGGTTTATTCTATACACCTTAGCATCACTTAGTAGTGCTAACCCTCCCACAAATTTCATATTTATGCATATGTGCAAGCTTGAAACCAAACCATTTGAGCACATATGTAGGGGGAGTTATCACTACCAAGTCGGATTTTATGGTGCTTATCCAAATCTTGATATAGAGCTTAAAAGTTGGATAAGTAACATTAAATCCAAAACAAGTTAGCAATTTACACTTGTGTGAAGTGCTAGCTTGAAAAAGCTTAATTTCCATATCTTTGTAGAGTTGTCATCAATTACCAAAAAGGGGGAGATTGAAAGGTCCTTGTTTGGTTTTGGTAATTGAGTGACAACTTAGGTGGACTAATATGTGGTTATGTGAGATACACAGGAGATTAGTCCACATGTGATGATGTCATGAAGGAGCTTAATGCACATGAGACATGACATGGAGTCATGTGACCAAGGTGAAGATCAAGATGAGGCTTGGCTTGATGGACCGGTTGCTAGGGTGAAGGGCAAGTTGTGTGATGGCTTGGCACCGAAGGACCGAGGCAACGGTGAAGAGCAAGTGAGGTCAAGATCGATGGACCAATACGGTCACGTGATGATATGAAGTGGATCATATCATTTGGTGATTGGTTGGTGCATGTGTTGCATCAACGTCGGAGGAGTTGGAATGGAATACGCAAGGCAAAGGTATAACCTAGGGCATTTCCATTTCACCGGTCATAGGTGTGTAGAGAAGTTGATGACCGGGTTTAGGATAGATGGCCGTACTATTAAGAGGGGCAAACTTGTTTGCATATCGGTCATCTAGTGCCACTCGAGTGATCTAACTATGCATCGTTGCTAGGATCGAGTGGCGTGGCAAGTTGAGTGGTTAACACCTTCGGTAAAATGATTGTGAAAATGCTAACACACGTACACAAGGTGGTGATCACTTGTTGGTGTTGGCACTTTTGCGAAGGCGGTGGAGTTTAAGCGGTAGAGAGGGGTTTGGGTTCCTCTCTCCCTCCCGCCGAGCGTGCGAGCGCGGGATTCAGGCGTTTTCAGGGATATGAAATGCCTATTTTTCCACTACGCCGGAAGTCGGAAAAGAAACGGAGGCGAACGGAGGTCACTGGAGTGACCAGACGCTGCACCGGACGCGGTCTGTGTTTGACCGGACGCATCCGGTCAGTGTTCAGCGTGTGCGTGTTTTTCTGTTTGTTGATCGGACGCGTGGCGCGTCCGGTCACAGTCGACCGGACGCGTCCGGTCGATCAGGGAGCTTACTGGACTCTCACCGGACGCTGGCACTGTGGCGTCCGGTCAGTTCTAACAGCGTGTCCGGTCACTGTTTTGTTGTGCGCGACTCAGACTTGACCAGCGCGTCCGGTCAGTTACGGGACCGGCGCGTCCGGTCGTTCCCGGCGCGTCCGGTCGTTGCGACCAGTGCGTCCGGTCGTTGCTTCGCGGGCACGGGCACTGTGCGACCGGCGCGTCCGGTCATTTGAAGCAGCGCGTCCGGTCATCACGTTTGACCGTTGGCGCGCAGTGACCGTTGGAGGATCTAACGGTCGCGTTTGATTTCGGTGGACGCGTGGACGTCGCAGAGTGACCGGACGCGGTTGAGCGCGTCCGGTCAGTTTCGACCGGCGCGTCCGGTCGTCCTGTTTTTTTGCCCAGTGAAGGGGTAACGGCTCTATTTGACTGTGGGGTTATAAATAGACGTTGTGGCCGGCCATGGCCGATAGCTGAGCACACTATAGTCTTTGTGACTTGTATGGTAGTGCTTGGGAGCCCTCTAACTCACTCATGCTTGATAGTGTTCATCGGATCGAGTGAGAGAGCGATTCTAGTGCGTTGCTTTGAGAGATTGCATCGTGTGGCACTAGGTGATCGTGTTGCAAGCCGGTGGTGCTTGTTACTCTTGGAGGTTGCCACCTCCTAGACGGCTTGATGGCTTGTGGCTCCGTCGAAGCTCGCAAGAAGATTGTGCGAGGCTCCGGAGAAGCTTTGTGAGGGGGATTGTGCTCACCCCGCGGGGATCGCGAAGAGCAACTCTAGTTGAGCGTGTCATTGAGCTACCTCACTTTATGGTGGGTTCTTGCGGTGCCTTTTGAGAGGCTCGGTGTGTGACCGATTAGCCGCCGAACCACGAAGTGTTGGTCGACACAACGGGGACGTAGCTTGGTGGCAACCAAGTGAACCTCGGGAGAAAAATCACCGTGTCAACATTGTTCTTCATCTTCTCGGTGGTTTGCCTTCGTACAACACAAGCTTGTATTTACTTTCATATATACTTGTGCTTGTGTAGTTGCTCTCTTAACTAGTTTGCTTGTGTAGCTTGCTAGTTGTCTTCTTGCTTGTGTAGCTAGAAGCTTCCCCTTGCGTGACTAATTTGGTTTGTGTAACCTTGTTAGTCACATTGCTTAGTTTGTGTAGCTAAGTGACTTGCGCTCTCTAATTTGGCATTAGTTGCCTTGTTATTGAGTTTTGCTAGTGAGCTTAGGAGCTTTGTGCTTTTGCTTCACTAGTTGTGTAGGAGCTCCCTCGGTTGGCAAAGTACTAGTGCATAGGTTTGT
The DNA here is from genome assembly GCA_038087645.1 of Saccharum hybrid cultivar R570. NCBI lineage: Eukaryota > Viridiplantae > Streptophyta > Magnoliopsida > Poales > Poaceae > Saccharum > Saccharum hybrid cultivar. Next base: position 32,200,311 of record JAQSUU010000066.1, on the reverse strand, counting down.
GTGACCTTGCTCTAAATTGAGTAGGTGAGCTCTTGGTAAGGTTAGCACCTTAGTTGCTTAATTAGGATCTTTGCAAGGTGCTAGAGAACTTAGATAGAGGGGTGTAGTCTTGGCTAGACCGATAAGTTTTTAATTCCGCATTTGTTTTGGTTAGCCAACTCGTTTAAGTTTTAGAAAGGACTATTCACCCCCCCTCTAGTCCGCCATCTCGACCCTTCACCAGCGCGTCCGGTCAGTTCACTTGTGCACAGAAGGAGAGCGCGCGACCGGCGCGTCCGGTCCCTCACAGAACTGGAGCATCCGGTCAGGCGTCTAGAGGGGCAGAGCGCAGCGGAGTGCCGATCAGACGCGCGGCGCGTCCGGTCACGTGTGATCGGACGCGTCCGGTCTCGATGGGAGCTTACTGGAACGCGACCGGACGCTGGTACTGTCGCGTCCGGTCAAACGGTTGAGCGCGTCCGGCCACGGCAACGGCTAGTTCTGACGCGCGCTGTTTTCGCCTGTCCTGTAGTGATCGGACGCGTCCGGTCACCCTGACCGGAGCGTCCGGTCAGCGCGATTTTAAGTGAGTCATCCGGTAACGGCTAGCTGCGTACCCCTTCGTTATAAATAGAGGATGTCCAGGGTTTGAGGGTAACTCTTACACATTTTGAGACCTAGAGACATCCTTTGAGCTAGAGAACAACCCCTCCACTCATCTCTTTGATTGATTACACATCTTGAGTGAGATTGAGTGAGATTCAAGTGCATTGCTTGAGAGTTTGCTTTGTATAGCTTTTATCACATAGGAGTAAGTAGCTTAGTGACTTAGTCTTGTTGGTGTGTATTAGAGATCATAGCCTTGCTTCACTAGTATTGTATAGGTGGCTTGCATAGTGTAGTTAAGCTAGTGCTTGAATTAGCTTAGCCATCTTTTATACTAACGTGGTTGTTTAGTGAAGCTTGTAGATTTTTAAATAGGCTATTCATCCCCCCTCTAGCCATTTGGACCTTACAAGTGGTATCGGAGCCGAGGCACCGTTTATTTGAGGCTTAACAACCTACGGTGAAGAAGAAATGGCTCAATTAAGCTTACACATCAACAACACTAAGAAGGCACCTCACTTTGATGGCACAAATTATGCATATTGGAAGGTTAAGATGACCGCACACCTCAAGTCAATCAATAGAGAAGTGTGGAAGGTCACCGAAACAAAATTTGAGGTTGCTAATCCAGAAGCACCTACACCGGTGAAAGAGAAGAAGCTCTAATGCAATGACATTGCAATTAGTGCTATTCATGAGGCATTAGATGATAAGACATTTGAGCAAGTGAAGAACATAGAAGTTGCACATGATGCTTGGGCCAAGCTAGAAGAAACATTTGAGGGCATCGAAGGCACAAAGACCGCTAAAGCATATATCTTGCAAGAAAAATTTTCAAGCTTTAAGATGCAAGATGATGAGAGTGTACCGAAGATGTTTCATAGATTGCAATTCATTGTCAATGAGCTCAAGGCACTTGGTGAGGAAGTCAAGGACAACCAATTCTCTATGAAGTTCTTGAGAAGCTTGCCTAAGAGGTTTGATACATTGATCACCGTGCTAGTGAGGACTACATTGAAGGATTCAACTCCTCAATAAATATTTCAAGAAGTGATGACCGATGATTCATATAGAAAAGATGATGAGAAGGATGAGTTGGTCAAGAAGAAGAAGAAGGAGAATGAGAAGAAAGATGATGAAAAGAAGAAGAGTGTGGCATTCAAAGCCACCATATCCAAGGGCAAATTCAAGATTGAATCATCAAGTGAAGAAGACTCAAGCTCTTGTGATAGTGATGACATTGATGAGAAGATGGCTCTCTTTGTCAAGCAATTTGGCACATTCATGAAGAAGAAGGGCTATCGTGCAAGGAGGAAGAACTCATCGAAGAAGAATGAGCATACCATGAGATGCTTTAGATGTCATAGCAAGGACCATCTCATTGCAAAGTGTCCTTATGATAGTGATGATGAAGATGCTATCAAGAAGGAGAGGAAGAAGCAAAAGAAGAAACAAGAAAAGAAGGAGAGCTCTCATAAAAAGAAGAATGACTCTCATGTTGCTACATGGGATAGTGATGATTCCTCAAGTGATGATGAGGATGACAACAAGAGCAAGAAGAAGGGACATGCTAGCATTGCCATCCAAGAGAAGGTCTCCCTCTTCGACACTCCATCATGCTTCATGGCTAAGGCCGCTAAGGTATCATCCGACGATGAGAGTGATCATGATAATGCTAGTGGTAGTGATAGTGATGAAGAAGAATTCACTAAAGATGAACTAATCACTATGCTAGAAGATTGCACTCAACATTTCAAAGAATCTAGAAAGGAGTGCAAGGGCTTGCTTAAGGAAAAGAAAAACCTTATGCAAGAACTTGATGAGCTTAGGGCATCTTATGAGAGTCTAAAGGTAGACCATAAGAAGCTTCAAAAGTCTCACACTAAGCTTGAAGAAGCTCATTCCTCTCTAGTTGAAAAATATGAAAACATGCCAACTAATGTTGAGAAAGCTAAAACTTGCAACATAGGCATATCTTGTGATATAATTGATGAATCTTATCATAAGCCTATTGTTGTTGCTCCCACTAACCCTTCATGTAGCTCATCTATATCATCCTCATCTAGTAGTGATGGTTTCACTTGTGACTCCACACTTATAGTTGAGAATGAAAATCTCAAGAAGGAGGTAAATAAGCTCAATCACACCTTAGCTAAGGCTTATGGTGGTGAGGACCGCTTGCTTATGTGCTTGGGTAGCCAAAGGGCATCTCTCTATAAAGAGGGATTGGGCTATAACCCCAAGAAAGGCAAGGCCGCTTTTGCTCCTCACAAGACTAGTTTTGTGAAGAACAATGGTAGCTATTGCAAAAGTTGCAAGCAAGTTGGTCACATAGAGCAACATTGCATGAACAAGAAATCTAATGCTAATGTATCCTCAATTAAGTTTGATTCTTTCTATATACTTACCAAGGGTACAAATGGTGTTCATGCTAAGTTCATTGGTGCACCATGGATGGGCTCAAAGAAGAAAGCCATTTGGGTACCAAAGAGCTTGGTCACTAACCTTGGAGGACCCAAACAAGTTTGGGTACCTAAAAGGAATTGATCTTATCTTGTAGGTCAATTATAAAGCCGGAGGAAGGCATTGGGTACTTGATAGTGGGTGCACTCAACATATGACCGGAGATTCTTGTATGTTCAAATCAATTGATACATGTCAAAATGGTGGTTTTGATGCTATCACTTTTGGCAACAACAAGAAAGGCAAAGTCAAGGGGCTTGGTAAAATTGCTATCTCAAATGACATGAGCATATCTAATGTATTGCTAGTTGAGAGCTTGGACTTCAATCTTTTATCGGTAGCACAACTTTGTGATCTTGGCTTCAAGTGCATATTTGGTATTGATGATGTTGAAGTCATTAGTGTTAATGGATCAAATTTGATATTCAAAGGATTTAAACATGGTAGCTTATACTTGGTTGACTTCAATGATAGTGAGACACAATTGACATCATGCTTGCTTAGCAAATCTAGTATGGGATGGTTGTGGCATAGAAGGCTTGGTCATGTTGGAATGAAACAATTGAATAAACTTTTAAGGCGTGACTTAGTTAGAGGCTTGAAAGATGTGACTTTTGAAAAGGATAAACCATGTAGTGCTTGTCAAGCCGGCAAACAAGTTGGAAATACACATCCTAGTAAGAGTGAAATGAGCACATCAAAGGCATTTGAGTTAATACACATGGACTTGTTTGGGCCAACAACATACACTAGCATTGGTGGCAACAAGTATGGCTTTGTGATTGTTGATGACTACACTAGATACACTTGGGTGTTCTTTCTCTTTGACAAGAGTGATGTACATGATCTATTCAAATCTTTTGTCAAGAGAATGCAAAATGAGTTTGAGACTACCATCAAGAAGATTAGAAGTGATAATGGTAGTGAGTTCAAGAACACAAGAATTGAGGAATTATGTGATGATCTTGGTATTGGACATCAATTCTCTCCAACCTACACTCCTCAATCTAATGGTGTAGTTGAAAGAAAGAATAGAACTTTGATTGACATGGCTAGATCAATGCTTAGTGAATACAATGTGAGTCATTCATTTTGGAGTGAAGCCATCAACACGGCTTGCTATTGTAGCAACCGTCTCTATTGCCATGGGAAGCTTGGGAAGACACCATATGAGCTATTGAATGGAAGAAAGCCAAATATTGCATACTTTAGAGTGTTTGGTTGCAAATGCTATATTCTCAAGAAAGGCACTAGATTGAGCAAGTTTGAAAAGAAATGTGATGAAGGGTTCTTACTTGGTTATTCTACCACAAGCAAAGCATATAGAGTTTGGAATCTCACAAATGGCACCTTGGAAGAAGTTCATGATGTTGAGTTTGATGAAACCCAAGGATCTCAAAATGAAGATCAAAATCTTGATGATGTGAGAGGAGATCAATTGTCAAATGCAATGAAGAACATGGACATTGGTGACATAAGGCCTAGGCAAATTGATGATGATGATATTCATGTGATCAACCAAAGTGTGCAAATTGATACAAATCAAGCAAGCTCAAGTGGTTCTCATGATGAAGTGCAAGATCAAGGTCAAGCTAGTGGAAGCAACCAACTCCCAATACTCCAACCTACTAGCATAGCAAGAGATCATCCATTGGATCAAATCATTGGTGGAATTCAAAGTGGTGTTCAAACTAGATCAAGATTAGCATCCTTTTGTGAGCACTATTCATTTGTGTCACTTGAAGAACCTAAGAAAATAGAAGATGCTTTGAAGGATTCCGATTGGGTCAATGCCATGCATGAAGAGCTAAACAACTTCACTAGAAATCAAGTTTGGGAACTTGTTGAAAGGCCGAAGAACTATAATGTGATTAGTACTAAGTGGGTCTTTAGAAACAAGCAAGATCAAGATGGTGTAATTGTGAGAAACAAAGCAAGATTGGTAGCACAAGGTTACACACAAGTTGAAGGTCTTGACTTTGGAGAGACATATGCACCGGTTACAAGATTGGAGGCAATTAGAATCTTATTAGCATATGCTTGTGTACACAACATCAAGCTCTATCAAATGGATGTCAAGAGTGCATTTCTCAATGGTTACATCAATAAAGAAGTTTATGTTGAGCAACCTCCCAGTTTTGAAGATGACAAGAAGCCCAACCATGTTTTCAAGCTAAAGAAGGCATTGTATGGTTTGAAGCAAGCACCTAGAGCATGGTATGAGAGGTTGAGGGACTTTCTTCTCTCTAAAGGGTTCAAGATGGAAAATGTTGACACCACTCTCTTCACCAAGAAGCTTGGAAATGACTTGTTTGTGTTGCAAATCTATGTGGATGACATTATCTTTGGATCAACTAACCAAGATTTTTATGAAGAATTTGGAAATATGATGGCAAAAGAGTTTGAGATGTCTATGATTGGAGAGCTTAGTTACTTCCTTAGACTTCAAATCAAGCAAATGAAGAATGGCACTTTTGTAAGTCAAGGGAAGTACATCAAGGACATGATCAAGAAGTTTGGATTGCAAGATGCTAAGCCAATGAGTACACCAATGGGCATAAATGATCAATTAGGTATTGATGCTAGTGGAAACATGATAGATCAAAAGCAATACCGGTCTATGATTGGAAGTTTGCTCTATGTCACCGCTTCTAGGCCGGATGTAATGTTTAGTGTGTGCAAGTGTGCAAGATATCAAGCTTCACCTAGAGAAAGTCACTTGAAAGCAACCAAGAGGATATTGAGATATCTTAAGGGCAGTCATGATGTTGGATTATGGTTTCCAAAAGGGGTCTAATTTTGAGTTGATTGGATATTCGGACTCCGACTATGGTGGATGCAAGATTGATAGAATGAGCACAAGTGGCACTTGTCAATTGCTTGGAAGGTCTCTTGTTTCATGGTCATCAAAGAAACAAAATAGTGTTGCACTATCTACCGCCGAGGCCGAATACATTAGTGCCGGTAGTTGTTGTGCACAATTACTTTGGATGAAGGCCACCCTGAATGATTTTGGAATTAAGTTCAAGAATGTGCCATTGTTTTATGACAATGAAAGTGCTATCAAGATGACTCAAAATCCGGTTCAACATTCAAGAACTAAGCACATTGACATTAGGCATCACTTCATAAGAGACCATCAACAAAAGGGTGATATTAGCATTGAAAGCATTGGCACCGAAGATCAACTAGCCGACATATTCACAAAGCCACTTGATGAGAAAAGATTTTACAAGTTGAAGAATGAATTGAACATACTTGACTTCTCCAACTTGAAATGAGTGCACCCCCACATTCTTATATGACATGCCTCTCCTCCAAAATAGCAAGGTAAAGTTATTTGGCATATCATTCATACTTTGCTAAGGACATGTTTAGAACATATAGGCATATTTGCATGACAAATAGGCTCATTCATGAAAATCAAATGAGTTTAATGTATATATGGTACCACTATTGCTTCTATGTTTTGATTGATCTAGTGGTAGTATATGACATGTTTGTGAGCTTACAAACCTAGTGTTGAATCTAGAAAATGAGCTCATGATGTGTAATTCAACATGGTCAAGATAACCCTTATACTTTATAAGGTGTGAAGAAGCTTGTCCTTGGATCAAACCGAATTACATATTCTAGGCAAGAGATCTAGATTGAACCATAATTTGGACTCCCTCATATTGATTGACTTACCTCTCACTAAAATTGGCACCTTTTTGGTGATTGTTGACAAAGGGGGAGAGAAAAGTCACAAAGATAAGAAAAGTCACAAAGATAAAAAAGTTAAGTTGCAAAGGGGGAGAGAATGACATTGGAAAGGGATCAATTAAAAATTGAGAACACAAGTAGGGGGAGCAAGCTCATGAATTGTTTGTTGCATTTGTATGTGCATTAACATGATGAAGTGTTGCATTGCAAAGCTTAAATTCATATTCATGATTGAATGGTGATTGTTAGAAATAGAACTTGAATGATGATTTGTTGAGAGTAGCTTTACAAGTGGTATCTAGACACCTTTGCTTATAATGTTGATCTCACGGGGTACTTTAGTGTTTGTGATCTTTACAAGTGATGTATTACAAGTGGTGTCTAGCTACTTCGATGCTAAGGATGGTATATAAAGGCAACTCCGATTGGTATCACGCTTTAAAGGTCCATTCTATATACCTTAGCATCAATTTGATAGTAGTAACTCTCCCAAAATTCAAATCCATACATATGTGCACAATTGAACCAAACTCATGGAAGCACATATGTAGGGGGAGCTAATACTATCGAAATTGGAAATTGTTTTCATTTCATATCTTTTGTGATGGTTGTCATCAATTACCAAAAAGGGGGAGATTGAAAGCCCAAGTTTGGTTTTGGTAATTAATGACATCAAGTTGCTAATGCTATTGTATCAAGTGTGATTAAGCTAGGCATAAGCAACACATGTGATGAAGGTGTACGTGGAAAGGAGTGGTGGCCACAAGATCACAAAGAAATGGTGCATAGACATGAAATAACGATCATGATGGAGATGCACATAATATGATGGACATGATGATCAAGTGGAGGAGAAGGATCTAAGAGCGCAAGGCAAAGGTATAACCATAGGGTTTTCCTTTTGCCGATCTAAGATGAGTAGAGAAGTGATTGACCGGATTTAGGATACATAGCCGACTATCAAGAGGGGCAATCACGGTTAGCTCGGGAATCAAGTGCCATTAGATCAATGTCTTGAGCATATGCATTAGGATCTAGTTGAGAGCTAACATAACGCCTTGGAAAATGTTTGTGAAATGCTAACACACATGCACATTGTGGTGTACACTTGGTGGTGTTAGCACTTTTGCGAAGGCGGTGGAGTTTAAGCGGTAGAGAGGGGTTGGGTTCCTCTCTCCCTCCCACCGAGCTTTCGAGGCGGGATTCGGCGCTTTTTGGAGAAGTGAAACGCCTATTTTCTATTGCGCCGAAAGTCGGAAAAGAAACAGAGGCGAACGGCGGTCACTGTGATGACCGGACGCTGCACCGGACGCGGTCTCGGTTTGACCGGACGCGTCCGGTCAGTTCAACTCGGTGCTGCTCACTAGGGTTTGTGACCGGACGCTGGTCTGGCCTGACCAGCGCGTCAGGTCAGTTCACTTGTGCACAGAAGGAGAGCGCGCGACCGGCGCGTCCGGTCCCTCACGGAACCGGAGCGTCCGGTCAGGCATCCAGAGGGGCAGAGCGCAGCGGAGTGCCGATCGGACGCGCGGCGCGTCCGGTCACGTGTGATCGGACGCGTCCGGTCTTGATGGGAGCTTACTGGAACGCGACCGGACGCTGGCACTGTCGTGTCCGGTCAAACGGTTGAGCGTGTTCGGTCACGGCAACGGCTAGTTCTGACGCGCGTTGTTTTCGCCTGTCCTGTAGTGATCGGACGTGTCCGGTCACCCTGACCAGAGCGTCCGGTCAGCGCGATTTTAAGTGAGTCTTCTGGTAACGGCTAGCTGCGTACCCCTTTGTTATAAATAGAGGATGTCCGGGGTTTGAGGGTAACTCTTGCACATTTTGAGACCTAGAGACATCCTTTGAGCTAGAGAACAACCCCTCCACTCATCTCTTTGATTGATTGCACATCTTGAGTGAGATTGAGTGAGATTCAAGTGCATTGCTTGAGAGTTGCATTCTAGAGGCACTTGATCTTCGAGTTGCTGTGGATTTCTTGTTACTCTTCCGTGTTTCCCGACACGGTAGACGGCTTGGAGCAGTGGAGGTGATTGAGCTCGCAATTGGAGATTGTTGGAGCCCTCACCAAGTGTTGTAAGGGGTTCTTGATCCTTCCCCGCGGGAGTTTGCAAATTGGATACTCTAGTGGAGCTCGTGGCTTGGAGGATCCCCATCTTGTGTGCGGTTGTGCGGCGCCCGTCGAGGGCTCGACTCTTGATAGTCGATTAGCTCACGAACCGACAAGTGGGTGCATCGCCACAACGAGGAGTAGCTTGCCGGGAAGCAAGTGAACCTCGGTAAAAAATCTTGTGTCATCCATTTGCTGAGGATTTCTCTTGTGGTTGATCATTGTGATTGATTCTTCGAGTGCACTACTTCTCTACATCGTTGGTATAAGAATCAAGTCACTTGCTCTTTACTTTCTTGTACTAGTTCTAGTATGGTTTGCTTTGTATAGCTTTTATCACATAGGAGTAAGTAGCTTAGTGACTTAGTCTTGTTGGTGTGTATTAGAGATCATAGCCTTGCTTCACTAGTATTGTATAGGTGGCTTGCATAGTGTAGTTGAGCTAGTGCTTGAATTAGCTTAGCCATCTTTTATACTAACGTGGTTGTTTAGTGAAGCTTGTAGATTTTTAAATAGGCTATTCACCCCCCTCTAGCCATTTGGACCTTACAGCCGCCCTAATTTCTAACCGAATTTAGAGCTAAGTTTTTATAGTCCTATTCACCCCCTCTAGGCACTCCTAGACTTACCAGAGATCCAACTGGTGGTATCAGAGCGAGGTTGCTGCTTATACGCTTCACTGCGTGAAGTATGGAAGTCGAAGGAGGTTTGAGAGGCACTCGCGTCGATCCAGACACGATCAGCGTGCATGAGGGTGAAGGTAGCAGCAGCGAGCTCTCTGCCTCGATAGCAAGCAATGTTTCTCTCCCTCTTGTCAAGACAACCGATGGGGAGAGGAAGCGAGAAAGAAAAGAGATGAGAGATGCCAAATCCGTAAGAATAGAAGAAAGAGAAAAGAAGAAGGAAGAGCAGTGAATGCTCGATGAAAAGCTAAAGAGAAAAGAAGATAGAAGACGCATCTAAGAAGAGCGAAAGAAGAGAAGGGCAGCTAGGAAGAAGAAAGAAGAAGTCATGGCATATGATGCATCATCAAGTGAGCTATCAAGTAGTTTCGACGATGGTGATGATGATGTATCGTATCATGTCTCCAAGGGTGATAAGAAGAAGAACAAGGATAAGAGCAGTGCCACCCTAAGTTCTAATCAAATTTGGAGCTGAGTTTTTATAGGCCTATTCACCCCCTCTAGGCACTCCTAGACTTACCAGAGATCTTACACTCACCCTCGCTAGGGTCTGATCATTTACAAAGAGCTCCTCGAGCGCCTATTTTGCTTCGGACTGAGTCTGGTCGGTCACAACCGGACCCATCGCCAGAGTCTGTTCTTCTCTGCCTACCATGCGTCACTGCCACGCCTTGCCGAGCGACCGAACTCATGGACCAGAGTCCGATCTTCATGCGATAGCAGGGTTCGGTCACCCCTGCTTTTCTGCTACATGCCATGTCAGCAAAACTAGACCCGTGCGTCAGGGTTTCGTCCTCCAAGACCGCTAAAGTTCAACAGGGCGTTGTTAGGTGCTCGCCTAGGCACGCTTCAATGCTAGGCGATGTCCCCACTGGATCCAGAGCAGCTGAGTGATGGCGGGTGGCAGCAGAGGTGTCAAGCACGGCCGAGAAGGGGCGGGCCATGGGCACCGCCAGGAGGTGGCTAGCGGTGGGTGGTGGCTAGGAAGAGGACGGGCGACGGCCGAGAGGAGGCAGAGGCGCCGCTCATCGCACGGCTAGGAGGAGAGGCAGAGGCACCTAGCAACAAGCGTGACCGAGATGAGAGAGGTGCCGGGCGACGAGCATGGCCCAGAGGAGGCAGAGGAGGTGCGCGATGAGCTTGAGCAGAGGAGGCACGCTCCACGCTACAAGCATGAGCAGAGGCAGCAGCGATGGAGTGTGGCTGGAATTGGGAGGAGCCAGCGAATAAGGTTGGAGTTGGAGTGGGAAAAGTTGGGCTGGTCTCTTTGATGGGCCTTTTTTCCCATCTATAAGCCCACTATTTTTCTTTATATTTTCTTTTAGATGTAATATATGGATTGTGTAAAACACCTAGAAAAATGCCTTGAAACGCCTAGGCTTGCCTAGGCTCTAGTCCATGGGTCATCGCCTAGAAACCGCTTAGCACCTTCTTGAACTTTGAAGACCGTAGGGCCAGAACTCTCGCTGGCCATGCTCGAGGCTAGGGTTAGTGACTAGACCCGCCTAGGCAAAGTCTGGTCCTGCCCACCAGTAGAGTCCGGTTTCTGTTTCTCCTCCTTTTCTTCTCCAACAACTTCTCCTTTGCAAATGTGCCAACACCACCAAGTGTACACCACCATGTGAAAGTGTGTTAGCATTTTCACAATCATTTTTCAAAAGGATTAGTCACTCATTCACCACGCCACTCGATCCTAGCAACAACACAAAGTTTGATCACTCAAGTGGCACTAGATGATCGATAAGCAAACAAGTTTGCCCCTCTTGATAGTATGGCCATCTATCCTAAACCCAGTCATAAACTTCTCCACACACCTATGACTAGTGAAATGAAATGCTTTACAAATATACCTTTGCCTTGTGCATTCCATTCCAATTCCTCCATCGTTGATGCAACACATGCACCAACCATATCACAAATGATATGATCCACTTCATATCATCACATGACCTTGTTGGTTCATCAATCTTGAACTCACGTGCTTTTCATCGTTGCCTTCATCCATCAGCACCAAGTCTTGCTCAAGGTTCACCGCCATGCGATCCACCCCTCCAAAGCCTTCAACTTGCCCTTCACGCTTGCAACCGGTCCATCAAGCCAAGTCTTGTCTTGATCTTCTCCACCTTAGTCACATGACTCAATGTCATGTCTCATATGCAATGAGCTCCTTTATCACATGTGTGAGCTTTGCAACATATCCAAACTATTTCACCTCCATAGCATGTATTGCTCACACACATGTACCTATGGACTAATCACCTGTGTATCTCACATTTAAACACATTAGTCCACCTAGGTTGCAATTCAATTACCAAAATCAAACTAGGGACCTTTCAAAGTGTACATGAGCTGTCTAGAGAAAACACAAAGTGAACCAAGGGTGTAAATCACTTAGTGTCAAATATATGGGGCAGGGGTACATACACCGCCCATATATTCAACCATGCCTGTCTATCGTGCTAAAGACCATGACGTGGGAGGCCCGTGAAGGCTAGATGAGTCAATCAACTTGGAGGTCAAGGCATGACGAGAATTTCTAGCATCATCGTATCTAGAGGATAGAATAGAATCAATCTGCTATACATTCCATATTATAAACTAGGAAACCAATCTATTGGCCGATTGGATCTATTGTAACCTAGCTCCCTCAGCTTATATAAGGGGGTTGTAGGGCCCTTGATCAGGGTCCCATTCATTCCCATCTACTTTATTCTAGCACACAGCTAGGAGGAGGAGCCCCTGTAACTGAGCATACAAATACAGATAAGAAGCATCACCCCCACTGGACTAGGGAACCACGTGCCTGAACTAGTATAAATATTTTGTCTCATGTGCTACCATCCGATTCACCTTACATGATTAGCTGCTAGGTATTGCCGAAGCTAATTATTTCGACACTTAGGATTGTATTTCTTGGCTCCAGATAAGATTTAGGGGAAGTAGGACCCACTAGAGTGGTCTGTCGACTCTAGGATAGGCCCACTAGCCCCACCTTATCCAATTTCATATATCCTATTGAGAAATACTCCATATACATGTGGAACTTGTTATTTCATAAAATATGCTCATTTCTTTTTTATTCCAAGGTATGTTGACGGTGTTTACGAAGTGGAAAACTATGATATTTTCAACATCAAGTGTCAACATTGACCCATGACCGAATGCTAATCACTAGCCGTGGTTAAAAATCCACGGCACCATCCATAGATCCTTTCAAACTTTCATGGTGTGGAAGTACCACGGATCCTAGCTAAAAACTACAACTCAAATTGACAAAGTGTAAACATAAATTGAGTTGAATATAAGATTTCTAGAGGTGTTTCCTTCCTTTTTCACCATAGCCCTATAGTTAGAGCTTAAGGAAAAAGTAGATCAGGTGTAAACCCTAGAAATCAATTCAAACAAGTTTGCCACCATAGTATAGAGCACCACAACAACAACAATAAGAGGGCAATACATAAGATTTAACCTAAGGTACAACGAAGTCACCAAGGCTTGCCTATGTCCTCATTGATGAGAAAGCCACAAAGGCATTGGGTCTCTTCCAACCCTATCCTCTTCTCAAGTGAATCACAAAGTCAAGCTTTTGAGGATTCTTACTATCTTCTTCAGGCAATACAAACTTCCTAGCACCCCACAAGATTGAGTGCTACATGGGCAACACCTAACTTTCTAGGATCTTAAGCTCCAAGAGTAACAAACACAAATTAAGTGGCTAGAGGATAAACCAAGTGCTCAAGGGTTGGATCTCTTGCTCACAAGCTCTCTAACTCGCTTCTAAGCCCAATCTCACAAGGGATTTCACCAAGAATCAAGAGGGCAAGTTGGGAAGCCTTCAATGAGGGTGAGGAGAGCTTGTCCACAGCTATTGGAAGCAGTGGCGGATCCAGGACAAAAAAGGACCTATGGCGAACTTAGGACTACTAGTTTTTTTGGCGAAGTGATTGTATAGAATACAAAAGATAATATCATGAAAAAATAATGATATAATTATATATCTCCATAAACCATGTCACAATCTCATAATTGATGCTTTTAAACTCTAAAAGATGAAACCAAAGTGATGGGGAATGAACATACCAAATTAAAGAAACTCTGCTAGTTTCTTCAGGTGCAGCAGCAGTACCTGTAGCTGCAACTTCAATTGTTTCTTTAGGTGCAGCAGTATTTGTACCCGTACTTGGACCAAAAATGGTGCTAAAGTATCTCTTGAACCCTAAAAGTATCAATTAAAAAATCCAGTAAATCAATTGCTCAACTATAGGCCAATCAAATTCACAATAGATTGAATCAATTACCTTTTCTTTTTTCCCCTCTGTGTTGCTGTCGCACCAGAATTTTGCATCGCTGAACCTAAATGCCTGAACTTGATAGTAGCAGCAGACCAGCATCCAACAGACCACCAGTCAAGTGTGCAATGCAGCAGCGACTGCCGACAAGCAGGCAGCAGTGCGATGCGATGATGCCCACGAACGGAGTAGCAGTACGATCAGATGGAGATTGGAGAAACTGAGATGACACAGTGACGCCCACAGGCAGAACTAGACACACGCAGAGGCTTCTCACATTCTACATGGGCTTCATGCAGATGGACGGATGGAGCACACAACCCGATTAACAAGCCCAAGTGTTGTCCAAAACTCCAAGTGAAAATAATGCTTCAAACCTAACCTTCGTCTACCTCTGTCTGTGCGTGTGCGTGCTCTTCGGTCGCTGCCAGCCATGGCTGAGGCCTGAGGGAGGGAGCGGGGGTGGGGGGTCTCGCCAGCGGGGAGGTCTGGTGGCTGACAGGCCTCGCTACATTGGTGGATCCACTCCTGATTGGAAGAGTAAATGCAAAGAGGACCATTGGGGAAGAAAGAGGAGTATTTAAACCCCTCTACTCCAACAGTCGATTGTCTAAGTGCAAAAGTTCCTCACTTAGACGCGGAACTTTTGTGGCGTGGAGGTTCCACAAACAACTGCCAAACTTCTAAAAAGGCCAGAAAGAATGAGAAAAAGGTATTGTTGGCTTTTGGTTTGCTTAGATGGATATCTAGTCTTTTGGATAAAAGATTGAGCAGTTGATCACCTTAAGCTACCAAATTTGACCCCCTTTATAGTATATCTTTTCCTATACTCACTTTTGAAATATAAAAATGTAAATAAGCTTTCATGTATGCTCTTGTTGTATTCTTTAGAATTTGAGGGTCTCCTTGTGTTGTCATGCTCTCACAATCACTTATAATATGTCATCATCTTGTATATTTCATTAGATCCTTAATTCCATGGTCATCAATACATCAAAATCCACTTAGGGGCCTAGATGCTCTTTTTAACACTGGGCAGCAGTGCTCTCAATCCTAGAACCAGCAATGACACTCGGTGGCGATGCTCCCAATCACCAGCCATGATCATAGGTTCATGACATTCTCAATTCCCCCTTTACTCATCGGCCTATGCCACTCCTACCTTTATCCCTGGTGTCATTCCTGCTTTCTGGCTTCATCCTCACTCGTCATATCCCTTTTTCCAATATAAGAGGAAGCACTATGGCGGCCAGCGGCCTATTTGCAAGCTGTGCCGGATCACCAATCACCAAGTGCCATAGTGGGCACCGTCGCTAACATCTGTCGACAAGCAATTTGAGGAAGCATCCCTCTGTTGTGTCACAACAGTGCTTGATCTTCTCAGTTCTTAAATGGAAAACAAATAGAGGAAACTTAATTAGCCAAGAAGGTAAATTTGGGAATTATTTGATAGTTGGTGATCTGGTTGATTGGTTCCATTCAATGTTCAACTATTGTAATAATTCTAAAATTTGATTTTGAAATTAGACGTTTACTTGAGGATAACATTTTCAAAAACAGATAAGATATAAAAAAATCAAAGTCCAAAACTAGATTTATGACATCATGAGATAGATTGTCAGTTGATTTTGGTCCAGAATGATAATCTTAATCACAAAGACTCTTAGTCTTACATCTAGGGTTCCTAGTATTCCTCTACCAAGTGTTATGCACAGCACCACATTGCCCTCACTCCCCCTGCATCAACGAAGTGAATATGGAAGTCTAAATGTGTTCCAAAAAATCAAGTTCTTCGGTTGGCTTCTTCTTAATGACAGGCTCAACACCAGAAATATTCTAAGGAGACATCACAAGCATTTGGATGAAGGATACAATTGTGTAATGTGCCTAGATTTTACTGAGGAAACCATGCAACACCTTTTCTTTGAGTGTTCCTCAAGCATAAAATGCTAGTTCTATCTAGGAATCCTTTGTCCCCTCGAAGGAAGTGTTTTCCAAATGATAGTTCATCGAAGAGCACATCTCAACTACCTTTCTTTATGGAGACCTTCATGATAGCATCTTGGTGCATATGGAATGAAAGAAATGCTCTGGTCTTCAATGGCACACCTCCATCTCTAGCATCCTAGAAGCTTTTGTTCAAGAATGGAGTTAAACTTCATTTGTTTAGGAATTGGCTCAATCACCTGTAATGGGTGCTTTCTTCCATAGCTAGCCTCTTAGGCTGTTTTCATAGAGTTGTTTGTAAAGTCTTCCTAAGTCTGTTAGCCCCTTGTTAGCTCTTGGCTAACATCTTGGAAGTTTTATTGTTAGCCTATTTTTAATAAAGCGCTAGGCAGCTTATGCTCCATAGTTTTGGTTCAAAAAAGCAAGAGCTAACATAACTTAATTCGAGGTGTCAAATATATGCATAATAAATACACATGAAGGTAAAGGCATAACTAAAAGCCCTTGTTTGGTTTTGGATAATTGATGAAACCTATGCACTAAACTTTGTCATGAGTTGTGATATGAGCTAGGTTGGTGCAATCCAAGTGTGAAGCAAGGTGGCACTCAAGAGATGGTGATGATCACATGAAATGATGAGATGGCCACATGTGATGATGATCAAGTGCTCAACTTGGAAAAGAAGAAAGAGAAAAACAAAACCCTATGGAGATCAAGGCAAATGTATAAATAGGGGTTTTGTTTCAGTGATCAAGACACCATTGTGAGTGTGATCATATTTAGGGTAGATGGTTGTACTATTAAGAGGGGATCTCAACTAGACAATTCGGTCATTTAGTGCCACTAGGTGTTGGACTTCATGCATTGCATTTAGGCCTAGTGCGCAATCGCAGAGCAAGCAAAAATATTTATCAAAAATATTTTTGAGAAATGCTAACTTGGCTCTAACATGTTTTGAGAAAACACTTTGAGAGTTAGCATCGATTGCGGAGAGTAGCTCGAGTTGCCGTGGATCAAATCGTGACAAAGTTTGCAACTTAGCGAGCTAGTGGTGGTGTCTGGGTGGTACCGCCACCCCTTGTCCGGTGCACCACCACCCCTATGGCGGTGCCCACCTAGATTTGACCGAGAAGGGCAGTAGTAGGGTGGTCACTGGACATGGATGTTTGCATCGCCACTGGCACAGTGGTGCACCACCATGAGCTGTCCGGTGGCACCGCCACTTTTCACCCGAGGCTGGGGTTCTGGACTTTAATGCAGGGGATCACCGCCATGGTGATGGCAGTGCACCGCCCCTTTTCACCCAAGAGCAGTGATATCAAAGGGGGGCACTGCCATGGTCACCGCCATGGGTGTGGCGGTGCACTGCCCCTTTTATCCAGAAACTTGGTTTTCCAGGGACTTGGCTGGGATGGTCACCACCACCCCTAGGGCGGTGCCACTACCATGCCTTGTCTAGTGACCAGTTGGAATTCGACCGTTGGGGAGGTCACCGCCCTGTCCGCTGACCTCGCAGACTACAGCTCTAAAGGGCTAATGGCTCTATTTGCTTGTGTGGTTATAAATAGAGGGTGTGGCCGGCCTTGGCCACTCTCTTGGCACCTCATACACTTATGCACACCCTTTGGGAGCTGAGCAACACAATCCACTCACTCACAGTGGTGACTGGACGCGGTCTCTGTTTGACCGGACGCGTCCGGTCAGCGTTCAGCGTCTTCGTGTGTTTCAGTTTGTTGATCGGACGCGGTGGCGCGTCCGGTCACAGTCGACCGGATGCATCCGGTCGATCAGGGAGCTTACTGGACTCTAACCGGACGCTGGCACTGTGGCGTCCGGTCAGTTCTCCAGCGCGTCCGGTCGCTGTTTCGTTGTGCGCTGCTCAGGCTTGACCAGCGCGTCCGTTCCGTCACGGGACCAGCGCATCCGGTCGAGCTTCGCGTGTCCGGTCGTTGCGTGCAGCGCGTCCGGTCGGTGGTTCATGAACGTAGCCGTTGTGCGATCGGCGCGTCCGGTCAGTTTGACCAACGCGTCCGGTCAGTGCGACTTCGGCTGTTTCAAGTGCGTAACGGCTATATTCGAAGGGGTACGTCTATAAATACTCGTTGGCCGGCTCAAGGCTTTCTCTCTTGGACATTTGACATACTTGTGAGCACTTTGAGCTAAGCAACTCCCCTCCCACTCATCTCTCTTGCTTCTTTGCAATTCGAAGTGAGATTGAGTGATCCAAGTGCATTTGCATTGTGAGATTGCATCTAGTTTGCACTTGGTGGTTGATTTGCTACGGGATTCTTGTTTCTCTTGGTGGTTGCCGCCACCTAGACAGCTTGAAGCAGCTTGGAGGCGTTGGCAAGAGTTGGTGATTGTTCTTGGCCACCTCCAATGATTGTGAGGGGTTTGTGCCCACCTCGGCGAAGCACCAAAGGCAAAGTTAGTAAATTGCTCGTGTCATTGCAACCTTTTGCTATTTGGTAGGTTCTTGTGGCACCTTTTGAGAGGCTCGGTGTGAGACCAATTAGCCACCGAACCACGTGGTGAAGAGGGGCACAACGGGGGCTAGCGTACCGGCAAGCACGTGAACCTCGGGATAAATCTTGTGTCATCACTTTCATATTGTGATTGATTGATCCCGGTGTTTGGTTGTCTTGGTATTCATTGTTAATCTTATTGGTTGGCTCAATACTTCGCCCCTCGGTGAAACTCTCCTAACTCAACTCTGCATTACCTTCTTAGTTATCTTTGCTAGCTAGTTAGCTTTGCTAGAGTAGCTCTTTTGTGTAGCTTGCTAGTTGTAGTTGTAGTTTCCTTCTCGGTTTGACTTGTGCGGTTGAGTGCAAATATACTAGAATTGTGAATTGGTTAGGTGGCTTGCAAACACCCCGTAGGCTAAGCAAAACTCGCATCTCGCTATTTGTTATATTGATAAACTTGTTTAGCTTGTCTTTGTAGAAATTTTTAAAAAGGCTATTCACCCCCCTCTAGCCATCAAGACCTTTCAGTTAGTGTGGCTCTTTAGTTAGTCTTTGGAAGCACACTAGCTTAGTGAGTAGTGACTTAGCTCTTGTGTGTGCCTAGTGATCATAGCAACTAGAATTGTTGGGATAGGTGGCTTGCAACCCTTGTAGAGCTAGAGCAAAATTGCATTACGCCGTTTGTTGTACTAATCAATTGCTCTAGTGCTTTGTAAAGTTTTTAAATAGGCTATTCACCCCCCTCTAGCCATATTAGGACCTTTCAACAACTGGACCTACAGAGTATTTATATGCATATTATGGTGGAAAATAAATAGACAAAGTGTGAAAGGATAAGTATATTTTATTATTTGTAGTTATTAAACACAAAAATTATCTAATGCTTATGACTTCTAAGATTGTAGCCTGATGCAAGAGTATGGGTTCTAATCTATATACACATAATATTAAAGGGCAAAACTTTTTTGTTTTGTCTTTCACTCTCTCCTTCGTTCATTCGTCCCTCAATCATGTATTCCACACTTACCCCTTCTCGTCCATCATCTCTCACTCGATCTCAACCTTCGCTTTAAGTTTTGAGTATGGGCGTTCACATTGTGGTGCGTGTTCCAACCCCAAGCCTATTCACATCATGACACACATGTGTGGGCATGTGGCTCACTTTCCATCCTTATTAAACTCACAACAAGTGCACATAATAGTCACTAAAGGGACTATGGTGCCAAAGAGGGGGTTAATTAGGCAACTTAAAACTAAATTTGGTCCCTAAAAACCTACTTATCAAAACCTATGCAAGATATCTATCTAGATGCACAATTAAGGTTCTAAGTGTTGTTATCTCTAACGCAAAAAGAGTTACGCAACCTAGGTTCTAATCCTGTCAACTAACCTAGCAAAGCCAGACTAGGAAAGGTAAGCACACAACAACCTAGGAAAGCAAGCAATTGCGGAAGCTTAAATGAGCTAGAGATGCAAACTAACATTGTCGGTTGATTTTTTTGAGGTATGGAGAAGTTCATGCTTCCATCCCCTCGTAAGGGCCAAGCTTCCGGTCGGGTGCCATCCCCACACGCAAGTGGGTCTCTAAGATGACCTCTTTTAGACCGGTGCCCGCCGTCTTCACTATTGAGCTTCTAGATCAAACATCGCGGGCCTCGCTCCCTCCGATACAAGCTAGACTACCAAACCACAAACACGGTTGGTGTGATCTAGCAAGATTACTGACTCCTAGTGTACAAAAATGATGTGCGCAAGCACTGAGTAGCAAGAGGTATGCAAACCTCACTAAACACTAAGCATGAGCCTAGAGCAAAGCTCCAATATGGTGGTCTAACTGGCTTAAGCACTATGCTAATCAACTAGTATTTTCTTAAGCACTTTTGGTAGCTAGAGCACTAATTGATGAGCCTCAACGCTCTCACAACCTCAGCACACTCTAGCAACATCAAATGGGCTGGGTATATGGGTATATATAGGCTCCATCCCCCAAATATAGCCATTACGGCCGAACTGCATTTCTGCAGTGAGCACCGAAAAGATTCGGCGACCCCATCGGAGTTTAAGGTGACCGCCACATAGACTAGTCATTACACACTTGCAGTGAGCACCGGAGCTTTCCGGTGGGCAAGACTAGTTGTTGGACGAATGGATGTCACACATACTTCCGGTTGTCACACGAGTTCTAGCACCGGAGCTTTACAATGGTCATCAAAGTTTTCCGCTAGGTGCTTAGTTTTCAACACTATTTTGGGCATAATTTTCTGCTATGAACTTCGATTTTGATGATCTTATTATACTTGATGGAAAGCTAATGAATAGCTCCAGAACTTTGGACTGATATATATACATTATATCAATTTGAGCAGATTCAAAAATAATGAGACAATTCATCCATCACTTTGTCCTGGGCTTAATTTCTTCACATCTTTTCGTCCGAGCTTGTTATACTTGATGTCTTAGACTTCTTGATTGTCTTCTAGGGTCTTCAAGATAGATCCTTTGAGATGTTAATCACTTGATCTTCACCGTTGCTTCGTTCAAATACATCCTTACATTCATAGGACAAAAACCTTGTATACTAGCGCACAACATTATTAGTCCAATAAATCATTTTGTCACTCAGTCACCAAAATCAATGATGGCCTTAGCTAGGTGCTATTTTTCTTACAACCACGCATATTTAAGTAGAGCTAATATCGTGTCAATTTTCCACAAGGGACTGATCCTTTATGTTGTACTAGCATATATTATGGCCTTGAAATTTATTTGTTTAAGATTGTACAAGCTCAATTAAATCCATCCCATGCATGTTTGCTAGTAATAACCAACAATATACTGTCCGTAACCGTGAAAGAACTACATGTTAGAGTACAGCAGCAGGCGTACAGCAGCAGGCCAACCAAACGCGGCACAATATACGGGCACCCGGAGACCACGGCCACATGGAAGTCGGCAGAGGTGGCATATGCACACACTCAACACACTCCATGTCCATGGCCACAAGGAGGTCGGCCCCGAGCCCGCTTTGCTCGGCCAGCCTTTTGTGTAGCCCCACGGAGAAAAACAAACGCCGAGAAAAGTCGAGGAGAAAGACAGTTGCATGATGCTAGCTAGCTAATAAGTGAGGAGAGAAGGAAAAGACGGGTGATGGTATATATCATAATAATAATACGGAGGAGGTGAGGGGAGGCACTATCACGTGACCGGAACGTTGCCCACTCTTTCCCCTGCCAAAAAGGCCACCAGAGGGCCAAGTCACGTGCTGGCCCACCCACCATTCTCGGCTCTCTATCTCCCGTTTCCTCCGTTAAAAGCTTACTTAGACCTACTACCAGTGAAGGAAAACGAAGCATACGTGGTGTAGGAGTAATAACCACAAAGAAAGCTGCTGCAACCTAGCGATCGAGCAAAGTACTTCGTGCATGCAGCTTGAGACCTGAAAGAGAAAAATCTCATCACAGGTAAAAATTAACAGACAGTAGTAGTGACTAGTGAAGGACTGAATGACGAACAAACTGATGCATGCATGAACATTCAAAGTATTTACACGGTTTCGTTTTCTTTGAAAATTGCTGAGGATAGATCTGTCACTCAACTAAGAAGACGGCACGCGCTCACGTCGGTCGTACCAGTGGGGTAGTACGGACGGAACCCGTGCCATAACTAATATGCTTGCTAAATCGCAATCATGACCATGCATTCGTGTACTCGATACATGACGACGGTTTTAGAGCATGATTACTCACAAACGATCACAATTTATACCAACAGAATTCATTGATCTCTCATAGAACTCAGAAGCAGGGATCGGAGGAGGTAGAGTAGGTACCAACAATTTAATAATTAACAAAAAGAGAAATGAAAAATATCTGGAATAGTACGCAGGGAAAGAAAGAAAGAAAGAAAGAAAGCAAGAAACGGCAGAATTTCGCAAAAGGATCTAAGCTCCATGCATGCAATGCAATGCACGACGCGATCGAGCTTCCTCCGTGCCGGCCGGTTGCCTTAGCTTGCCGGGCATGCAGCTAATTAACACACGCCGTAGTCACGGAACATGAGCTCCGGCCTCGGCCCGGCGCCGGATCCTGCAGCCGCCGCCGCGGCAGCTGCTGCGGCGGCGGCGGCGTCACGGTGGCTTCCGCGGATGAGGATGAGCTCCTTCTGGCGGCGCAGCTCCATGACCTTGCGGTGCGAGTTGGAGTGCTGCGTGAGCACGAACGTGGGGCTGGCCGCCGGCCGGTACTCGGGCATCAGCCGCCCGGACTTGAACCGCACGCCGCACGCGTTGCACAGGGTCTTGGGGCCCAGCGGCCCCGTCCGCCACTGCGGCGTCTTCTCCGACGCGCAGTGCGTGCACCGACGCACGCCGCCCTCCAAGCCCACCTCCGCCCCAGCGGGACTGCCGGGGCCCGCCGGGCTCTTCTTGCCGCGGCTGCCGTTGGCGCCCCGGGCACCGCCCGGCTTGTTCGACGACGGGAAGTCCGAAGACGAGCAGGACGACGATGGCGACGACTGTGACGGTGGGCGCGGCACGAGGGAGTGCCACGCCGCGGCAGCCGCGGCGGTCGCGCGGGACCGCTTGCTACGCGCGCCGCGGCCAGGCGCCGCGGTGACGCAGCTGTTGTCTTGACCGGCCGAGGTGCCGCCTCCTCCGCCATTGCCTGCTGCCGCGTTGGCAGCCGCAGCCGCCGCCATTGCGGCATGCGCGGCCGACGAGTAATTCGGCATGTCCGAGTAGGAGTCGTCCACGAACTTGGATAGCCACTCCAGCTCGGCAGCTTCCTCGCTCTGAATCATCATATATGTCACAATTAAATTGTTTAGCTAGGGATGTCATGCTTCGAAACCTCTCTAAGTACAGTAGGTAACACATTCATATATAGGTAGTGGGATCATTTATTTAATTGGTATATACTTACGGGTATGTAGAACTCATCGGCGAAGGAGAGGAGCGACGTCTGGTGATCCGACGAGTTGGCGGTGGGTGACGGCTCGCCCATGGCCCCCGAGTGGTGCTGGTGCCCCTTGTCAGTGGCCGCCGCCGCGGTGGGGAAGAACTCGTGGGCGCCGGCGCCGGTGGAGAGGTCGAGGAGGTCGTCCACGCGCATGGCGTCGCCCATGGGCGGCATCCCGTAGTAATGGTGGTGGTGCGCCGTGGAGTAGCTGGCGCCGCCGCTGTGGTGGCTGCTCATCGGCGCGGTGGTGATGCTGGAGGCGTGGTTGTGGTGGTACGTGCCCATTCCCATGCCGAGCTCCACCCCCATGGCGGCCATTTCCCACTCCGACGCCATCTAAGAGCTAACCGTACCACGTACTACAACTTAATTGGCACAGGGCAGTTCCTTGAAACGAGCAAGTGGCAGTGCTCGTTCCAAATCGAGCTAGTATCTAGCCTTGCTAGTCTCAGTGACGAGAATGAGTGCGTGTGAGGGGAGAGGAGAGAGAGAAAGGGAGAGGAGGGCGGAGATGGAGTGATGAGAGGGGGAGAGGTGTGAGGAGGGGGAACAAATAGTGCTGAGCTCCCGGGGCTCCAGTCACTTGATCACCAGTAACAGAGTAAGGGGGTTGTTGCGAAGTAATTAATATAGAGGTGATGGGAGGAGAGGGAGAGAGAGATGGCACCAGTAGGGCATGTGTGTGCACAAAACTATGTTTGACAAAAGCTGTGCATAAGATAGCATTAAGGAGGTGCGATTACGGAGGGTATATAGAATTAGATGAGAGTGCAGAGGGCCGAGTGAGGGGCGACGAAGCTGCAGCCCAGCACGGCAGCAGGCCCCAACGTCCCATCCCCTCTCTCTGGCCTCTGCCCACCCACATCCATATGCTCCACCACCACTCGTCTCGTCTCACACGCAGTCATTCACACACACACACTCTCTCTCTCTCCCTTGGGGGCCTTTGGCATAGTAATTCCGTTAGCTACTGGCTTATACCAGTAGCCGCAGCAGTCCCAGTATTTTAAAAAAAGGAAAAAAATGGAGAGAGAGAAAGAGAGGGGGAAGAAAGAATCCTGCTGTTACTTTAACCGCAATGCATGCACACGACCACGTGACTCCATGAGCTGTAGCCTGTGCAGGGCCGTGTTTAGATCGGCTGATTTGGGAGGGGCTGATTTTGCATAGTGCAAGATTCTGCACTGTAGCATTTTGTTTGTATTTGTAAATTTTTGTCCAAACATTGATTAATTAGGCTCAAAATGTTCGTCTCGTAAAGTACAATAAAACTGTGCAATTAGTTTTTTATTTCATCTATATTTAGTACTCCATACATATACCGGTATTTTTATGTGACGGAGAATCTTCTTTTTGCATAGTAGAATTTGGGGTGAAATTTGGTATCTAAACAGGCCCCAAGTGTGCACGGAAGTGGATGCCGAAGCATCCTGGCGGAAATCAATGCTGCTCGCCTCGCAGGGGCATTCGTACGCAGCAGGAAGGCAGGCAGGCAGGTGGGAAAAGTCTGCCACGCATGCACCGGCCGAGAATGGTTAATCGGTCAATTTCTTCCTCTGTCCGTCGTTCGTCCCGCGGCCAGGGTTAAAAAAACCGGCCGGTTTACCGCGGTTTACCGCGGTAACCGCCCTAACCGGGCCGGTCCGGTTCCGGTCCGGTCCGGTTAGGGTTTCTCCAAATTCAAATTTAAAATTTGAAAAAAAAAATGCTGAAAAAATTCCTAAAAATAGTCCATGATTTATAGAAGCCAATGGTGTAAAAATTTTTCAAATTTGAGTTCGTTTAGTATTTATTTATACGAATAGAAGTTTGAAAAAAAAGAAAAAAAAAAACAGTGCCGGCCCGTTAAGGCCCATGAGGCCCATTAGGCCGTCACGGGCACAAAACCAGCCGGGAGTGAGCGGGGGGGGGTCAAACGCGCCGACACTTCATTTCCTCTCCCCCACCGCGAGCGTCCGAGCGCAACCCTAGCCGTCCGCCCGCCGCCGCCGGCTTACCGCGCCTCCAGCTCGGTTTACCGACCGGGTCGGGCGGTTTACCGAGCCCGCGACGCTCGGTCGGTTTACCGCTCGGTTAGCTCGGTTAACCGCTCGGTTAGCTCGGTTTACCGACCGGTTCCGCGGCTAACCGCGCAGGTAAGTTTTTTTTTTGTTTTTTTTTTTATTTAGAGTAGTTTTAGGATTTAGGTAGAATTTGTGTTAGGATTTAGGATAGTTTGTTGGTTAGGGTTTAGGTAGGATTTATTTTAGGATGTTTTTTTTTAGGATTTAGGATTAGAGGTAGGATTTGTGGTAGGATTTAGGATTTTAGGTATATATTGTGTGACTTTGTGTATATATTGTAACTTTGTGTATGTGAGGTATAGATTTTAGGTATATTTTAGGTATATATTATGGAGGATTTGTGGTAGGATTTAGGATACATTTTATTTAGGTGTGACTTTGTGTTGTCCGTTTATGCATGTAGAGTAGACAATGTCAGGCAGAAACAGAGACGTTGTATGGGAGCATGGTGAAAATCTTGCTCCTGGACGGAGATGCAAATATTGTCATGTGACGAGAGCAGGCGGTGGTTGCACTAGATTTAAACAGCAAGGTATCTCTCTTATGTCCACCGCCGAATATGAAATGTCGTGCCGACAAGGGGTCTTCACATACATCCTACGTAGTTGACCATGCGAGCGGAAACTATATCTTTGTTTGTGTAAGCGACTATATATTGTATTTGTATGCTACTATATATTGTTGTTTTAGTGACTATATATTTAAGCGAATATGTATTTGTACGCGACTATATATTGTTGCTTTAGTGACTTATGTTATTTTTTACCACATTGTGTGGTCCTTTTACATTAATTTGTGCAAAGGAAGTACCAAAATTTCTTTTTTATTCATCAAAAAAAACAAAAAACCGGTTTGGAACGGTAAACCGGCCAAACCGGCCGGTAACCGCTCCAAACCGGCCGGTTTACCGGCCGCGAACCGAACCGAAACATGTTTGAATTCAAATTTGAATTCGTCCGGTTACCGACCGGTTACTGGTCAAACCGACCGGTAAACCGCTACCGGTGGCCGGCGGTTACCGGAAACCGGTTGGTAAAAAAAACCCTGCCCGCGGCTCCATTCGACGACGGAAGTGACTGCCGTTTCCGAAGGGCGGCCTCGATTTATTGGCGCCTTCGGCGTCCTGCCCGCTCGTCTTTGCCGGTCTCGGCATGCAATAAAGCTTACCCCTCCCGGCGTTTGGCTAGCTGCTCTCGTTTCGACGGATTTGGGAGGGGAGGCCGGGTTCGCCGCGCCGGACCCCGGCCCCCGAGGAATCTTTTCTTTATCGGGAGAGGGAAGCAGATGCCAGTAACTCTCTCCCGGCGAGGGCCAGGTGGCCACGCCCACGGCCAGCGGCTGCCGCTGCCGCCTGCGTCGTCCATGCTTCGGTATGCGGCGACTGCGCATGTGCCATCAAGGCGGGCGTATGTAGTACTCCTAGCTACGTCGACGCGCGGGCAACGCATGCAACTGGCGTAAAGGCAAACCTTCCCGACGCATCTCACATTGCTTGGCTCCGATAAGTGCACTGCTCATAACTCGCAGCACACCATATGCTATCGCACCGCTCTGGCCCCTACCCTCATGCTCCCCCCTACGGCCCTACCGAAAAATGCAATTATCGATTTTCGAAAAGTCAAACAGTTTTAAATCTTATTATACTATTACTAAGAGCCTTCCATCACATTAATTCTCACCATATGTGCTAGAAGAAAGATATAAATCCAAGAAACTCTCACGGTAATAAGAAACGTCTAGCTTTTTTTTTTTTGAAACTGGGTAAATTTCATTACTCAACAGCTAACAAATCGTTAGCAACAAGTACCCGAACGCTATCAGCAACAGAGCTCATAATTTGCTCCTCACCCTGATTACATAGTAATAACCATTGAATCTATTCTATTTTATAAAAAAAATTAGCCACCTCTGTCACTATGAAAAATATATAAAGTAACCTTCTAATTTTGCATCTAAATTACCCACATTTGTCACTGTGGAAGACATTTCAAAATAACCAATAAATTTGTAAATAAATAACAACTTCTACCATTATAAATATAAATAATAATCCCCTAAATTTGTATCTAACGTGCTGTTTGGTTCTCGTAGTTTGTAACGTAATCTGATAACGCCGGTAACAGATAACGTGTGATCCTGTGTGCCAGTCCATCTGTAATTCGGTCATGACGCCGGTAACAGATAATAACGTGTGATCTTGTTTGTTTCAGTCCATCGGTGATTTGGTCACGCCGCAATTTGATTCCTGCCTGTAGAAATTTGTTACCCCTCTCACAAGAGCGTGAATTGTTACCTGTGTGTTTTCTTCGCCGCTTCACATATTCTGCACACGAGGCATCCTCCGCTCCGCATCTTCTGAGGCGCATGCCCCAAGACGGAAGCCGATGCCTTGCTTCCTTTCCATTTCTGTTACCGCCAGGAAAACAAACAGCGCCTAAATTACACACCTCTACCATTGTAATATAGATAATTAAAAATAACTCCCTAACTTTGTACTAAATTACCGACCTTTTTCATTTTGGAAGGTAGGTAACCTCTAATGTTTTTCTGTAAGATACCTATCTCTGCCGTTGCGAAAGATAATATAAAGTGACACATTTTCATTTGTATCTAAATTTTCATCTCATTTTCTATAATACAGAAACAAAATATCTCTCAAATATACGTGTAAATACTAATATAAACTTTTAAAAGATACAATAAGCACTAGAGTTTTCACTTTACAACTAGACTTGAAGTTGAAAGCTAAACCATAGATTTATGATGTCACGGAAATTGACATAACAAGAGCTTATATAACTTAATCTTAGGTTTTAAGTAGAGCTTTTTACCTGTATGGCCCTGAAAAAAAATGACTCTTTCTTGTATGGCCTTTTTTTAAACTTACTTGTATGGCCCTAAAACGAACTTTCATTCCTTCTATGGCTTTCCATCCGTTTTTGCTACTTGACGGTGTTAAATCAAGGGTAAAAAGACCGTTTTGCCCCTAGCGTAAAAAAAATAAATTGCAGAGTTTTGTTTGTTTGTTGTATATTTGGAGTAATATTAAGCAAATAAATTCACACATAATAGTAGGCATATTTGGAGTATGTAATACACATAACAGTACATATTTGGAGTAATATTAAACAAATATGACACATAACAGTACATTATGTGCTCTAAAAATTTTCACACATGCATTGCAATTAACGAAGTCTCACATAAATAAGGTCTCACATAAATCCACCATAGTTTCAGTCACACATAAATAAGGCCTTACATACATAAGGTCACACAAGAGTGCGAATTCAAACAAACATTGGTCTCACATACAAATAGCAAATTCAATAGGCATATCATAAATCAAAAACTGAGTCTTCTTTTGCTCCGCGTGCTCATGGCAGGGCTGCTAGGAAGTACCGCCTTGCTTCTTGTACCCATCGATGGGCTGTCAAGTGGCACCTTCGGAATGTCTACTGCGTTTTTCTTTGGAAGGCCTAGCTTCTTGATGGGTGTCCGCTTCCTTTTAACTTGAGCAGGTCGATCTTCGCGTGAAGCAATAGAAAGTGCTTCGGGCTGATTTGACCCACTTCTTGACCTACAAATGTTATACATTGACAATGGTTTAGATAAGAGGGAAAAATGGATTCATGTAACTGAAATTTAGAATTAGAAAACGTACAATTTTGAACGTCCAGAGTTGGAGTTAGTGCAATTTTCTTTTTTCTTACTTGAAACCTCCAAGCTGTGGCTGTCATGGTAGTCAAATAATGAAGTTCTCAAAGCAAGATGTGCTGATATAAAGAGATTTCAGCAATATATAAATTACCTTTTAGAGGCTTCAGGTGTACAGTCATCACTTTTCCTCTTTTTAGAAGATGTTGTTTCCAAGTTTTGATTACGGTGACAAATTAGTTGGTACTTAGAATCCATCAAAAGTGTGAAATAACCATGTGAGAAAGGAAGAAATACCAAACCTTGGAGGAAAAGACATGGATGCCGCTGGTGCATCTTCCTCTAACGGCACAATGAAACTTTGGACTGATTTGGTGTTCCTTGCCCTCTTCTTTGGTTCTCCCCTGAAATAAGAATAGAATCAATATCATGTGATTTACAAAGAAAAAACATAAATGGTAGAGAAGACTAGACAAGTTATTACCTGATTGCTTTCATAGCTTCAATGTCTTCTGGTCTGCCTCTCTTGCAATCATACCAATGATGTCCATAGTCCATACAAATAGGGCACCGGTGCTGTCCTTTCTCTTTTTCTCGTCACCGGTATCTTTGTGCCTTTCAGTTTTAGGCCTACCAGCAACTGGTGTCAGTAAAGGTGGGTGCATGAAAAATTCATGGTTAGATTCAGGCCACTGAGACTTGTCTGGCATAGCAGGAATCAGCTGACTGTATGCAACTCTAAATTTATCAACCAAGTAGTACAAGTCAACATAATTCTCTATTAGTGTATCGCTAAGGGATGTGATGAATGCTAGTGCATGCTTGTAAGGAATCCCAGAAACCTGCCATTGTTTGCAAGAACAAGTCCTCTCTTGTAGGTTAACAATAAACTAAAATCCACTTCCTCCCATTACAGTAACTTTAGCTACCTCTTCTAAGCATTCTTCAACTTTCAAATTTACTTCTCTACTCTGCTCATTCAATTCCTTGATAATGTGGAGTAGAATCAAGCCCTGAAGTTTTCTCCCTATTTTCCTTCTTTTGTTCCACTTGGACATGAGCATTTGCCTAAGCTTGTCCATGAAATCATCTAAGTTCATGAACTTGTGAGGCATTCTTCACCCTCGTTTTCCTCCTTGTACTAGACCAAGCATGAGCACAAGGGTTCCTTTTCACCTATAAGATGAGAAACAATTAGTTAGAAAGATAAATAATAAAGCTCTAAATAATATGCACTCTCAATTAACGTAAGGACAAAGACAAAGCCTTACCATAACGGTGCAGTTGTCTTTTAGTGGTAGAAGCAAATATCCACCATGGGCAGTTATCTTTGTCTCTCCCTGAACAATATGCCTTGAACCTATTTGGTGCACTCTTTGTAGTATTGAACTCAAACTGATTTTTTGATTGCATGCTGAGAAATTGCCAATTTGAATGTATACATATTAGCATAAGTGGAGCCTACTACCATTGGTGGATCTTCTGGATCATGTTCTACATTTGGAGCATAGTTTTCATCATTGCATGGCATCTCTTCCTCATCATGTGACTCATCTCCACCTTCACTATCATCCTCATTATCATCAACAACATAGGATGGGTCTTTTTGAATAGGGCTATGAACCACTTGTAGAGCATTGGATGCTACAATATCACAGTACAGAGTTTCCTCATCAACACCTATATGTTCATTCTGTGGTTCAGGATTCCTAAGATAATCATCCTCATCTGCATCATCATTGTCTATGTTGTCATTGTCTATGTTGTCCTTAGGTTGGGTACCCACACCAAAATCCCACTTTATGACAGGCTCATATGGATCAGAATGACCTCGATATACAACAAACATGACAACATTTCTCTTCAAATGTTTATCAAACATAGCCATCAACTCTTGGTCGGTTTTTACTTCTGGGAAGGATTTTAGACCTTCATCATAATATTAAATATGAGGTACTTCCAAATAACCAGGCGGGTACTTCTCTACCACTGACTCAACAAGGTCCTCATAATTTATTTTGTCTGAATCAACAACCATGTCAAAGCTGAAACATTTCATATCTTGTCTACACTTCTTACGGTTGCCCAACAATTTAATTTTCAGCTTGAAACTAGAATTAGGATCCATACTATTATTCAAAATCAAAATAGTGTTTCAGGACTTGGTAAACTTATAACTACTGCTAGGAGTACAAAAAAATGTAGACTCACTCTTGCAGCCAGTCATCTTCGTCGGAGTCGACGTCATCTTGGTCGGAGACGATGGTGCCCTGCTTGGGCTGGACCAACTTGTCCTCCATCTGTTACCTACGGGAGGGGCCAGCCGGAGCCACGCATGCCTCGCTGCAGGATGGGCCAGCCGCGCCGGGAGCTGCTGGAGGTTCTAGCCGCTGCTCGCTGGAGTTTCTGGCCACACCGGGCTACATGCAGGGGAGGCTGCCGACTGCGGAGCTACGCTGGCCACCCTCGCCGGAGGTGGTGGCCGTGCCGGCATGGCCGTGGCCAGGGACGCCTGGTGACACGCGGACCAGGCCCGGGCAGGCGCGCTCCACGAGTCAAGCAGCGGCGCCTCCACCACGGCGCCCTAGGGTTGGAGCAATAGCGCCTCCTCCACGAGTTGGAGTGGATCCCGGTGCACCTGGATCTGGTGGATCTGGGGCAGGAGATCTCGACGGACGCCCCTGGACGGTGACAGTGGCGACGGCGCCCTCCCCCATCGGTCTCGCGTCGTGGCCCTCGCGGTCGTTTTTTTTATTGCGATAGCGCCCGATGCCTGTCCCTTGCTCGGTGTGTTGCGGCGGCTTCTGAAACATAGAAGGGTATTTTTGTCTTTTCACGTATCTATCAGTGGATAAGCTAACATAGTACCCTAACAGACTTGACAGAAGGCCATAGAAGGAATGGAAGTTCATTTCAGGGCCATACAAGTAAGTTCATAAAAAAGATCCATACAAGAAAGAGCCATTTTTTCCAGGGCCATACAAGTAAAAAGCTCTTTTAAGTATCTATGTATCACACTAGAAAAAGGAAAGATAAATCTAAGCCTCCAACTAAATATATATCGCTCTAAAAAAAGAAATGATAAATTCTAACTAGTATTTTTGAATAGAGCCCCCCAGGCAATCCCTCACAAGACCGCTAGGAAAAAAATAAATCACAAAAAATTGCAGAAAAATATAGAAACATCTACTAACCATTGAATCTATTCTACTATTTTCTAACTAATTACCCACCTTTGTATTGTGTAAAACAACATAAAGTATAATCCATATACCTATATTTAAATTCCCCACTTGTGGCATTAACAAACTTGATTGAAAGTAAACGTAAATTTATATCTAATTACCCATCTGTTATCATGACATATGTTTTTACGTAATCTCTGAAATTTGTATCTAAATTACCATTTCATTCTTTATTAAAAGAAGGTATCCCTCAATATCAACATCTTCTGTTACAAAAAAAATGTTTATATAACCATAAAACATATATATGTTTGGGTCAATTTTTTCTACTCCCGGGAGCAGTTACTCCAATTAATAAACCACATTACGTATGTGTGCATGTTTATTTATCAGTTTGAGTATGTTTATTTAGTCATTCTAAGATACTCTAAATCTTACTGTGTGAAAATTTTTCAGGAAAGTCTATAATTTTTAATATATTACTATAATATTATTTTAGTAGTATATAAAATCAAGAATTGTAGTTTTTTTTTTGAACGACCGAGGTAGTACTAAATTTCGATAGACATGTTCTGCTGCCTTTCGGTTAACGATGGATCACCGGTGCCGGTTCGTACGATGACAGAGGCCAGCCCGGCGTGTGGTACCTTCTCGTACGGTGAATTTATCAGTCTCATTGATTATTACTCGCTGTAACACACAGGCCTGGTCTAGTTCCAAAAAAAAAATTCTACGGTAAAAGAACATATTTAGACACATGTATAGAGTACCCAATGAAGACAAAAAAAAAATAATTGTACAGTTCTCGGTGAAATCACGAGACGAATCTTTTAAACCTAATTAGCCCATGAAAAGCCTTAAGTGCTACAATAACCCACATGTGCTAATGGCAGATTAATTAGTATCATTAGATTCGTCTCGCAGTTTTTTGACGGGTTCTGTAATTTATTTTTTTATTTGTATCCGAAAATCTCTTCCTACGTCTTCCGACGCATCCGAAGTGATATTTTCTCAACAACTTTTCACGAATTAAAGGCAGCCACAGTTTGGCCAATTAACTGGGGTGGGGTAGAGCCAGCTTTTGCTAGTGGCTTGCTGCAGGTTGAAAAGAAAGCTTCCACGCATTATGTGCATCACGTAAGCCAAGTACTGCGACAAAGCCTCGACACTGCTCCATCCGTCCCATTGAAAGTATCGTTAAAAAAGCATGTCTCCCTTACAAACACGTTTTCCGGGCGACACTTTTAATTGGACGGAGGGAGTACGTAGTAGACATGTTGACACATGGTGCGTCTGACACACACGGAATATTGATACGTGAGCTAATGATGCGAAGCTGTCGTTTTATTACGCGCTAGTAGTAGTAGCTCTCTCCCACCACCCCCTTCTCCCTCTCACTCTGCCCCTCTCATGTGTCATTGTACTAGGAGGAAAGTACTACGAGCTCCTAGTAACATTTAGGGCCTGTTTGGTTTGTGAATCATTCAGTTTAACTTCCATCACATCAATGTTGTGATAAATGTATGGAGTACTAAATGTAGACTAATTGCATGCATGTCGGCACAGATTAGGAGTAATTTACGAGACGAATCTATTAAGCCTAATTAGTCCAAAATTGGAAACTTTTTATCAAATAAGACGAAAGTGCTACAACGTTTGTTAAACTTTAACACCTCTAACAAAACAGGCCTTAGCTGAAGCCACAGGATCTGCTCAGATTTCTCACGATTAAAGTAACTGGAAGTTAGTTAAAGAGCCCGTGTTAAACTTCGTATTAAACTTTTAACCTAGTACGTTAGCTAGCTACATGTACCGTACGTGAGTTTGGATTTCTCTGTAATAACCACAGCTGGAATAAGGTTAGTCTTAGTGGAGTTTCATCAGCATTAAATAGGTTGATGTGGCACCGTAGTGATAAAGAGAGATGATAAAAGTTTTATGAGAGTAGAGAGAGTTTTAGGGGGATGAAACTCTTCTGCACTGTTTTCAAAATATGGATGCATCAGTAACAGAGCTATGAAATCCCACTAACACTGGCCTAACTGGTAGTACTACTCCCATCACACGTACCTACGGCTGCTAACACTAGACGGTGTATGCAGTGGGACTGTGCATGGGACGGAGCAAGTTAAAAGATGTTTATGGAATAATCAGCTAGCTAGCTAGTCAAACTCTGCAAAGACTAATGATCTCGAGTGCGTGGGCTGGCTCAATATGTACTGTATATTGGATCGATATCGATCGTCAAGGAAGAAATCAACGGTGTGCCGCGCCGGCCACACCGTGTGATCGTCGATCACAGCGAAATCACATGCCTAAAGCGCGCTGCTCGCGGCACATAAGATATTGTAACAGCAGGCAGCATATTGTAAAGATGGAAGGAGCGAGCGAGGGTGCGAAGAGTATTTCGGTCCGCATCACAGCTAGCGAGCGAGCCTGCAAGTGAGCTGTCTCGACTTGACTACAGCTAGCTTAACTGACACTCTTGGGTCCGGTCAAAAGGCAGGTAGGCATGCGCTTAGGGGGGTGTTTGGTTCTTTTTTTTAACACCTATCATATCGAATGTTTGGATAGCATAGAGTGTTAAATACTTCCTCCGTATCGGATTTAGAAGTCGTTTTGGACAAGGTTTGGGTCAAACATTGGGAATATAAATCATCAATAACTTTTAAGTTGTTGAGTTTGCAAATGTAAAAATTATATGAATAAATTTGTCTTGAAAAATACTTTCATAAAAGTATACATATATCACTTTTCCATAAATATTTTTTATAAAAACAAGAGGTCAAAGTTGTGTTTTGGAGACTGTGTCGCTGTCCTAAACGACTTCTAAATCCGATACGGAGGGAGTATAGACTAATTACGAAACTAATTGCACAGATTGAGATTAATTTACGAGACGAATCTATTAAGTCTAATTAATTCATTATTAGTATCCGAACATCCTATGATCAACTCTATGGTCAACACCGGTTAAAGTTTAAAAGGGCGAACAAACAAGCCCTTAGCTAGCCAACCTAGCTATATCCGGCACGCTTCCTCCTGTGCGTCCAAAGAGGAAAAGGGAGTGAGCAACGAGAGCTAGCTAGCTAGCTAGCACCGGCCGCTAGGTACGTGTGTACTCCAGTCTCCAGTTTAGTTGTCTCCGTTTTCAAATATATATATGATTGTTTTTTTAGAGAAATATATATGATTGTTTATATTATAACAAGCCAATTATAGTTGGGTTTAATGAAACTGTGGAGTATTATTGGGTTTCGACAAGTGGACTTCTCATGATCGAGCCATCGCCAAGGGACCGTTTGTCAGTGACAGCTCCCGATCTGACGAGTACTAGATAACAAATTGGCTTGTGGAGCTAGATTAGGAGGTGAACGACGGAGGTGGCCGCTGGAGTGGCGTTTACGGTCAGAGTCCGTATGTACTAGACATCAGTCACTTTCACTTGTGTGACACACTGACACTGCCTCGATCCATGCAGTAATCAATGATGAGGTGAGGTGAGGTGAGTGTGCGCAGGGTAGTTACCGCAGGTAAAGGGCGCGCAGGTTGACGTCAAGGCAACGGGCTGGTTCGGCAGGTAGAAAAGCCGGCTGGTTTCGGCTGATTCAATAGTATTCTGTGAGAGAGAATAAGCTGAAACAAGCTGAAATAAACTGAAATCTGATCAGCAGAACAGGGCCAACGTGGAGTGTCGGCGCCTATGGGGGCCCCTGCTCCTGCCCGCGCGCCCCTCGCTCCGGCGGGGCCTCTGGGCTCTTGCCCAGTTGCCCGGGCCAGCGCCAGTCCCCACCACTTACAGTAGCGTTTACTTTCTCTCCTCCCCCAGTCCCCTTTCCTTTTTTTTTCACCCGTTCACCGTTGCCCGGCCGGCCAGTACGACGTGCTCACCTCGTTTCTCTCACCTCCTATCCTTTCCCTCTCCCCCCTCAGCTCCTCCCTCCCATGAGGTCATGAGTAGGGATCATTCATTCACGAGCGGGAGAGAGAGAGGCATAGCCTAGCATGCCATGGCCATGCGCGCGCACGTTATCCGTCCACACACATGGCGACATGAATTAATGGGGGGCCGTTGTAGTGGAGTAGTACTACGTACGTAGTACTACAAGGCATGAACAGTGCCTTGCTGTTTCCTCTCTTTCACCGCCGGCCCGGGCCGAGTAGGAGTACAGTACGTCCGTCCGTTGCCGTGCGTGGTAAAATAAAACCGTAAAAGCGACAAGAGATACCAGCCCGCGCCCGCGGTGCAGTGTGCTCCGTACTAGTGCGCGGCCACTTTTGTTGGCAGCGTAATGGCCGTACCGCCCCGCGAGTGCCCTGGCTGGCTGTGGCTGTCTGGCTTGGCTTTGGCTGGCGCGCTGCATGCAAACGGTGAAAAATTCCCCTCTCACGCACCCCAGAAAAGCCGGGGCGCGCCACCGCAATGATAATCCCTGCACGCTGCCCCCCCAGCCTCCGGTCCGAGACGTGGACGCCCGTTTGGCCGTTCTTCCCTGTCGCGCTTCCGTACCACCGTCCTTGATGATCCACTGTGGTATGCGTGTGTGCTACTCTCTTCGTCCGCTAAAAGTGTAGGAGTAACTCTTATTTTTTTAATATAAATAATCAGATATTTTTTAAGTTTGATCCAAATTATATTAAAATACAAACATTTATGATATCGAATAGTTCCATTAGATTAATATGAAATATCTTCATAGTATATCTGTTTGGAATCTTAATTGTTAATAATATTTTCTATATATTTAATTAATTTTAATTAAATTCAACTCACTCTAAACCTAGAATTGCATTCTTTCGGGACTGCCCTTGCTACCTGCTGATGTGCTTGCTGCTAGTTTCCTTTTCTTAGCGCATGCACTATCCCCAACTTATATACTTCATTAATTGAAAGACAAAATACACTAACAACATTTTTCATTTAATGTGGTCGAGAGGTTTTGTTGCTACTAGCTATATTAGCTCAACAACAGGTCTCTGTTTCAAGTAGCGACAAGCGTATAGTACCACCATATATTGAGTCTTGACAATTATTAGCACATATACGGGCGACATGTCGGATATCTCTTTTCCTCAACTAATATGTACGATCCCAGGACTGTCATCGTTAATGATACAACTGATTTTGTCCGTGCGTCCTGCTATCTCCAATTTCTGAAAACATGTTCTCGTCCAGTATGATGAGGGGGCTACTCCTATGTGAGCAAACGAATTAGAATCCCAAGCATATATTGCACAGGAGACCATTGATGCAGGCTCATAATGGATGGGATGGTTGCCATTTTGCGACCACATGAAGGACCACGCGGCGGAGGTGGAGCAGGGTAGTACAGTGCTGTATGGTCGTCATGCCGTCATGGACATGAGAAATTTACGAGACGATGGCTTTGCTAGCTGTGCGTTCACTTGCATTGTGTACGACTAGAAGGACCACACGCATGCACCCTCTTTCTCGTTGCGTCCTGCACTACCCACCACTCAATCAGACAATATGCGCATATATTGTGTACACCGGGAGACAAGCACCAGCTATATAGGGGCGATAAACAGCTGACATGCGGGGCCAGCTTGTGCATGGGCATCTGTCTCGTCGTTAGTGTTGCTTCTGCGGCATCCCGTTGTACAAATTAAAGTTGACACCCATCATGCATTCATGGTATATTTGTATGGTATACTGACTTCCAGAGATGAATGAAGTTTCACCTACAGGTATATAATAAAAAAAATAGGAAGGAAGCTGTATGCAGTACAGGCAGTACTTGAAGGAATTAAATTACTCACAAGCCAGGGCTTATAGTAGTATACTCCCTCCGTCCCCAATTAAGTGTCGTTTTCAGTTTTTGTGCCCGCAAGTTTGACTTGATTTATATAAAATACATGTAACATTTGTATCTCTAAATAAATTTATTAAGAAACTAGATTCAAAGATCTTTCCAATGATACTAATTATATACCATAAATATTAATATTTTTTTAATATATATTTAATTAAAGTTGTTTCTCGGGAAGCGTAAAGCGACAAATATTTAGGGACGGAGGGAGTAGTAAGGAAATGCCTGACAAAGGCCTATAGTTTACTACCAATAATGGTAGGTATCTATACTGCGGACCTTGTATTATTTTGTGGTACGCGTAGTACTTCCCCGGCCAAATGCTTGCATGCGATACATGAAACAACTGCTCTGTCTGACGCCACCCTTGCAAGTGCATCGATGCGATGATCAGCTCCATTATTATGATTTAATTTGTGGCCTAGCGGAAGTCCACTATTTTGGGTAACATAAACTTCATTAATTATTTTCGTTGTAAGAAAGAAAAACAACCATGCTGCAATTTCTCGAGGAGGTACTATATGCCTATACTCCGTATGGTGCATTTTGTTAGCTACTGGCCGCCGAGCAGGCGGCCGGGCATATATACAAGCAAAGAGGAGGCCAACGGAAAGCGAGCGGGCCGGGTGCGCGCACAGCCACACCGGGGTGGCGGGGTCTGGGGGTCAGGGTCAGGGTCACGCAAAGCGCGCGGACGCCACAGCAAGAGCCAAACAGCGAGCGAGAACCGCCGCCCTGTGTGTGGGGGAGCATGCTGCGTGCATGCGCGCGCGGCGAGTGCGTGCCCTGGACCGTGCGTGGTGCGGCACGGCAACGGCGGCAT
This sequence comes from Saccharum hybrid cultivar R570, assembly GCA_038087645.1. NCBI lineage: Eukaryota > Viridiplantae > Streptophyta > Magnoliopsida > Poales > Poaceae > Saccharum > Saccharum hybrid cultivar. The sequence goes on along the minus strand of JAQSUU010000066.1, from coordinate 32,161,544 downwards.
CGAATCACGTGAGGGCGACGAGGATCCCGAGGCTTGGGCGGGTGGGGGTGGGCCGTGGGGGTCCCCGGAATCCCCGCGGCACGTGCCCACTCGTGCTTACGCAGTTCCGTCCCCCGCCCACGTGACGCCCGGCCACCTAGTAGAGGCCGCCCATCAGAATCCACGAGCCCGATCGATTAGTTAACTGATCCCCCGGCCAACCAGCTCCCCGGCGCCAGCGAGGCATGGTCAGGTTAACTAATCCGCTGGCGGCTGGCATGGCGCGCGCCCTGCTTGGTTCCCTGCAAATTAAACCACTGCGCTGCGCTGCACGGGAAACTGACCCTGACACGGCGCCGCGCGCGGGGAGAGAGGAGCCAGGGTGTTGCCGGGCGACAGCCGTGATGCATGGCGCTGTTGCTTCATCATCGGCCGGGCCGGGGCTCCGACCCGGTGTCGGGTCCTCCGCGGTGCCAACCCAACCGCATCCGAAGCGATGTGTCGGTTGGAAACTTCGCAAGGGGGCGGGCGGGCGGCGAGGTAGCGGGCGTCGCAGCAGCAGCAGCGGCATACACAGGTCACAGGCAGGCAGGCAAGCTTGTGGATTTTGATGAGGGATGGGGACGGATGGGGACGCGAGAGGGCAGGCGCCGTCTCTTTCGGGCCTCTCGGCCTCTGACACCGGCCTGCTGGGCATCACGTGGCGGTTGCTTTCGCAGGGCCCCTGCCGTACTCTGCCACGTGTCGGTTGGCGGCCGGGCAGCGCTCCATACCTCCGCCGTGCCGACGTGCATCGGCAGCTAGCTACTCCGGCCAACCAAGCTGGGCCTAGCGCTAGCGCGCACCAGCCATCATGCATTGCACGCGCCCGGCCAGCGGCAGCAACGCCTCGCAATTTTACTGCTTGCTGCACCGTGCGATGATGTACTGTAACGCGTAACTAAACTACGGAAGCGAGCGGCAGCAGCAACGCCAAACAACTTGTACGACGATTCACCGGCGTCACGCACAGCTACCTCAGCTCGCTCAGGGCTCAGGTTGCTAGTGTCCCATGCATGCATACACTACTGCGTAAGTACAGCTTCTTGTTCTTGACCCCCTAGCTCATTTTCTCTTTTGAGATGCTGACCTTCACGTTTTGCCGCTGCGCGCGCGTCAGAGATATTTGCAGTGCAGCCTCAATGCAATGATTCGCGATGGGAAAGCAGGTGTTTTCGGGGCAGTGCAGCTAATAATTACTCGCTGCTGGCCACTCGCTTACAGCGCGCGAGCGTAGTAGGGCTAGTAGCTCTCGCCGGACCACCGTCACGTGGCCAGCGCCCAGGCGAGAGCCGGGCTCGGTCCTAGTGCGGTGCGGAGGGTGGGGTGCAAGTGACGAGGCTGCTGGTCCTAGTTTTTGCCCTCGTTTCGCCATCGCGCTCTGCATCACCCTCACCTCACCAGTTGATGTGGTCCACCTCCTGTTCCCCGGCGTAAGCGTAGGCTCCCACCAGTAGTCGTACTCGTACCAGTAACTTGCCATGCTAATCCGTACCGGTGCTGCGGTGGCAACTCTCTCTGCCTCTCGTCACCGCCGTACGTACAAATTAAACCGGGCCGGACGAGAGGAAACTTGGATATTTTCGTTTTGCCCAGGGTGATGCGGGTTCATACAAACAAGAAACAGTTTTGATAGCATTGCTTGGGCTCCTCTGAATGCTGAAAGTAGCTTTCATGTTAGCTGGGGCGCATTGAATGGATCTTTTCATTGTTTGCCTTTATGCAATGCATGCCGGCTTCAGTTGCATTGTGAGTTGCACTTGTGCTGTGTTTAGTTCCTCCAAAAATCCACTATGCAAAAAAAAATTCCTCGTCATATTAAACTTGCGATACATGTATTGAGTACTAAATGTAGATGAAATCAAAAACTAATTGTACAGCTTGGTTGTACTTTACGAGACGAACGTTTTGAACCTAATTAGTCAACGGTTGGATATATTTGCCAAATAAAACCAAAACGTGCTACAGTACATTTTCACCTATTTCAGGGGAACTAAACACAGCCTTGCTTGCTTGCGTGCATACATAAAGCTGTTGCGCCGCGAGGAGCGTATGCGTAGTAGGTCCATGCATGTAGGTATGGGGAGCATTTTAATTTCTTTCTTGTCATATGGTTTCTTTATAGCCTGTTCGCTCCAGATTAGCCAGCCATTCAATAATATTTTTCTCTTAAAAAAATCAGCCAGACCAGGCAGATCAACCAGATTTCAGCCTAAGCGAACATGCAATAAGGTCCTTTCTCAATCACCTGGTCCTAAGTAGTATGTGTTACAGATTGAAGTTTCGTTGTCCCCTATTTTATCCAACAAAACTGTGGACTTGATTTTGCATGCTCCTATTTTACTGCCAACAGTGTGTTCCCAGAGTGAGTGTTCCTTTTACTGTCAAAATCATAGCTAGCCACACTTCTGTCCCTGTCATACAAACAATAAACTTTATTAAGCATTATTCAAGGACCTTATTAATTTATGAAAGGCCACACCAACACAATGAAACACGATGAAACCTCCACTGAAACTGATTTGTTTTATTCTCACACACTTTCAAGGATCTTTTGTGCCTGATAAGCCAATAAAAATTGTATGCAATATTTTGGCAAAGCTATATGTATGTATATATGCCACACTTCCCAAAAAAAGCTAAGCCGGGAGACATTGAGATTGACAAGGTCAATATGGGCATTTCGTTATCGACGAGTACATTGCCTGAACAAAAAAGGGTTTAAAAGTATTATCACATCTACAATACCACTAATTAAATAAGTTTTGAACATTTTGGGGTGGTTTAAGACCTAGCACCATATGAACCGCCCTCCACAGAAACCAAGCATAAATGCACTCATAGAGGAGTATCGAATGCATGGTTTCTAGCTTACTACATACAAAAACAACAAGTCGGATCACCATTCCAATCTCTATTTGATAGATTGTCTTTTTATGAGAATGACCCCTCTTTGAACAAAAGAAATATTTTCTTATCTTTAGTTTCCAAACTATTTGCGAGACTTGGATCCCATTATTGACTACAAATCTATACATTGAGTATACAAAGAACACCATCCTTATGCAGAACCAAACGAACACATTGGAAGCATGTTGCAGGTTTAAATTCGCCACTCTAGCAACTAAGTTATGCCATTCTGTTGGTTTGTTTCCCACTATAGCTCTCCTAAAGGAGACGTTAACTGGTGTAGTGCAAAGTACCTCCGCAATCTTCATATGTTTCCTATGTGATATGTTATATATTATTGGGTACTGAGTTTTTAGAGGATGCCAACCAAGTATCATCCTAGAACTTGATTTGGTTGCCATCCTGTAATCTAAAAATACCCAACCTCAAAATCTATCATTTGCACCTATAAGACTCATCCAAAATTGTGAATCACCTACCCCATGTTAATACATTTGTTTCTCAAAAACTCTTACCATACCCCCATGTTAATTTAGAACTTAAAAAGCCACTTGTTTAAAAGAAATTTATTTTGTATATTTAGGTTTTTGAATACCTATATACCTCCTTGTCCTTTGGGTCGGCACATAATAAGCCACCGAACTAGCCTATATTTCTTTTCGTGATGACATTTTACCAAAAATATCTATTATACTCTATTTTCTTCAAGAGGCTCATCTAGGGACTTCAAATAACGACACCACAAACATAGGTAGACTTGACAACTAACAAATGTTTTACTTTCCAACCACTAAGCCATTTTCAATTCTTTTTCAACTTTTTTCAGTCGTTGTTATTTAATTTGTAGTAAATCATTAGGAGCCCCAAGTAGCAAAAAGGGTAACTTACAGTTGAGTAGCTACAAATAGAGCCCTTCACATTGGCTAGCATCACCAATACATAATATCTCACTCTTATAGAAGTTAATTTTAAGACCAAATAACTGTTCAAACATACATAGAAGTAACTTCAATCTTCTTGCTCCTTCGATATCATGGTCTAAAAATAACAAAGTATCATCAACTTATTGTAAAAGGGATAGACCATTTTCTAAAACGAAGCCTTACTTGTTTTATTTGTCTATCCTCGCTTGTGGGCTCTGTCAATGATGATTCACAACATATCCACCAGTATGTTAAATAGTATGGGGATAAAGGATCACCTTGTGTAAGCCTTGTATTTGTTTGAAAGTAGGGACTCAATTGATTTTTTTAGATCACACGGGACATTATGTTAAATAGTATGGGGATAAAGGATAACCTTGTGTAAGCCATGTATTTGCTTGAAAGTCAGGACTCAATTGATTTTCTTAGATCACGTATAGGACAACGCAAATGCTCACACACTACTGCAGAAATCTTTTTCGAGGCGGGCAAAAACAATTTTTCGAGGCGGGCAAGCCAAACGCCTCCAACCAAAGGTCACGGTTAGTCAAGCATTAACGGAGGCAGTTGCTTGCCCGCCTCGGTAAACAAATCAGAAAAAAAAAAAGAAAAAGCCCATCGACGAGCCCGCCAAGCCCAATGCCACCGCTGCCACCGCCGACGTCCTCGTGGTCTCCTAGATCCGGCACCGGGGGAGTGGCCCCCGTGGAGCTCAGCTAGGGCGCTTGTCTAGCGAGCCCATCCATGGGATCTACTGCCAGGCTGCATCCCGGAAGGCGGGCCCGCCGATGAGCTCGTCGGATCCACGAGCCCCAAGGCTAGATCTGAGAGCCCTGAGGCCGGATCTGGAGCTGGAGGTGGTGGAGATGGTGGAGGTCACCGGATTTGGAGGTGGAGGTGGTGGAGGACGCCAGATTTGGAGGTCGAGGTGGTGGGGCCGGCTGGAGGACGTGTCGCCGCTGGAGGATGCACCACAGTGCGCTGCCACGTGGGGAAGAAGGGGACGCGCCGCCGTGCACCGTCGCTGGAGGGTGTGCCACCACTGGAGGAGAGGGAGGGACGCGCCGCCGTGCGCCGCCGCTGGAGGGTCACTGTGGGCCCGTCACCACGTGGGGAGAGGGAGGGGCGGCATAGGGGAGAGATAGGGTGGGGCTTGGAGGAGAGGGAGGAGGCCAGGTCGAGGAAAGGGAGGGAGTGACGTGGGGTAGAGAGGGAGCGGCGTGGTGCTCAGAGGGAGGTAGCGGCGCGGTGCTCAGAGGGAGGTAGCAGTGCGGGGCAGAGAGCTGAGAGGGTGAGAGAGAGGTTGAGTGTTTAGGGTTTCTGATTTGGTTTGTATATGAAGATGGTAGTGGGCTGGTGTGGGCTAGCGGGTTGGGTCTGATTTACCGAGATGCTTGCATTACAATGTCCGCCTCGGTTAATGATTTACCGATGTGGTTGAGTAATGATGCCCGCCTCGGTTATCGGTTAATATATATTAACCAAGGTAGGCCTATTAGGTTGCCTGCCTCGGTTAAGCATTAACCGAGGTAGTTGTCGGGCTGGCTGCGCGGCCACGAATAACCGAGGCGGGCAACCGGCCCAACCGTCTCGGAGGCCTATTTTGAAACACCTCGGTTAATTTTTTGTGTAGTAGTGACAACGCACGAACACTCACTCCTATGAACACACACAGGCAAACCCTACCCCTATGAGCACCTTTAAAGACTGAGTTAGCAAATCCTTGAGATTGTCGAAGTCACCACAGGCGTCTTGCTATCGATAGGAACGTCGCCTACCTCTAAAAGCACAAAGCCGTTAAATACTGGAATATTCGCTCCCATGCCGAGTCGAACCCACGACATGCTACTGACACTCTCGTAACCATTAGGCTACAGGCCCTTTCGCAGGGACTCAATTGATTGTTTACCTTCATACCTACATATTTCCTCCTTGAACAAGACTTTTAATCCAATCACGCCATTTGTGTGAAAAAACTTTCATTTGGAGCGTCTTTTGCAAAAAAATCTCATTTTGTCTTGCCATATGCCTTGTTCAAAATCAGTTTTAAATAACACACATTTATCTTTTTCCCCTATTTAACTCATGTACTTATAGTCTCATGTAGAATGATAGCCCCTTCCATTATATTTCTCCCGAGAAGAATGTCGTTTGTAAGGGGGCGAATAACCTTTTGGGCCACTATATATATCTATACTTGGCCATCGGGCCGGCCTGGCTCGGCACGGAGGATGTCGGGTCGGCACGGCACGCTGTGCCTCCCGTGCCGTGCCGCTGCGGGCCTCGTGCCTTGCCATCAGCCCAAGCACGGGCCTGTGAGCCTAAATCCGTGTCGTGCCGGCCTGCTAGGCACGGCCAAATCACCAGGCCGTGCCAGCCCGAGGCTTGTAGAGTTCAAAACACATCAAAAAATTCATCTCAACAAGTATTCAAATTTGAAATATTTTTTTCCCAGAAAAGCTTCAAACCAAAACCAAAACCAAACACACAGAGAACAAGAGGAAATAAAAAGGATAACTAAGCTGTGTGCAATGTTGCCTCATTAAAAACATTTCTGGGTAAAACTCACCCTGGTGAGAAACCCCAGAAAGGAAAAAAGAGTGCAGCACAGTTCTTATAAGTCTTAAACATGTTCAAAGGTTTACATGATACATCACAGATATAGATCATAATCAAGTCTTAGGCTCTCAGCTCACCTCTCAAGTCTCACACTCTCACTGTCTCAATCTCAACTCTCAACTCAAGAACCACCAGATGCAGAAGCCACAGATGCAGATGTGCTAGCAGAAGGAGCCCCAGAAGTAGATGCATCTTCATCAAGATAGAGATGCTCGAAGGAGTCTGCCAGTTCTTGGTTGTCAACAGCATGCTGCAGTCTTCTTTCACCCAGCTTTCAATCTTTAATGCAAGCAAGCATCTCCACATGTTCAGGCAATAGTCGACGGCGCCGCTCCTCAAGTATTCTTCATGTCAAGCTGAAACAAGATTCAGAAGACACTGTTGAAACATAAACTGACATAATATCTCTAGCCATAATAGAAAGCACCAGATATGTTAGCTTATGGTCACGCCACCGGAGAAGTAGATCAAAGTCATCCTCATATGCAGTGATATTGTCACTGTCCAGATAAGCAGATAGCTCACAAGCAGCAGTAGAAGCAGATAAAGAAGGACTGGGAGCAGAGGCAGGGGAAGGTCCAACAACACCAGATGCTCCAGGGCCTCCAAAAATTCTTCTGCTTCCTCTTACCTGTGATGCTTGCAGGCTGTGCAGCCCTCCTTTGAGACCTAGCTGCACCAAACTTTTCTTCATACTTGTTAAACAACTTGAAATTTTCAGTTTTCACAATACCATAATAAGAACTATAGTCAAAACCAGTTTTTTCTTGCATTATGGTAAGAACATTAAATAAATCTCTCATTTTACCTCTAGGATCAAGAATGAATGCAAATGAATACAACAGAGGTATGTCCTTCCAGTATTTTAGGTATTTAAGCTTCATAGGATAGACAATAGAAAACAGATTCTGATCCTTTGAACTTTCATGCAAATGAGTTATAATATCTAGCAGATAGTGCAGAATAAGTGGACTAGTTGGATAGTAAACACCAGAAAGAGTGACTGTGGAGTCATAAAAAACTTCCAGGAATTCAAGTATTTTATCAGCAATATACCAGTGACTTGTAGTTAACAACGTTGAGCCATAGTTGGAATTGATGAACACAGAAAAAGACATCCTTATATGGAAGCAGGTGTTTAAACATAAGATATGTAGCATTCCATCTAACATCCATATCCAAACCAAACTTTCTAGGTCTAACACCCTTAGCAATGCAAAAGTTCTTGAATAAAGCAATCCTTTGATTAGATGAATTCAAAAAATTAACAGCAGTTCTAAAATCCTCAGTGTAAGGTTTGAACCTTTTTAAGCCAGATTTTACTATCAGATTAATAATATGGCAAGCACAACGTCGATGCACAAGATGATACTTAACCTTATTAGGATCTGAAGGTGTAGGTGTAGGTTCAGAACCTAGATAACCAGCAAACATAAGTGTCAATGTTTCCATAGCCTTAGCATTGGAAGAAGCATCATCAAGAGTAACAGAGAATACCTTGTCAAGCAAACCAAATTCTTCAATCACACAAGCAACTTTTTCTGCAATATTCTCACCAGTATGTTTTACCTCAATCAAGCGGAGACCAATTACCTTTTTCTGTAACTCCCAGTCAGCACTCACATAATGAACAACAACACTGATATAGTCTTCCTTTGCATTACCAGACCAAATTCTAATGTTAGACCAATAGAAGAAGCACCAGACAACACACAGTTCTTAATTATATTACGTCGTTCATTAAAAAAGTTTGTCAAGATCTCTAGTGGTGGTCTGTCTAGAGACCTTAACAAACCTAGGATTATGAGCTCTAACAATGTATTCTTCCCAAGCATCAGTCTCACCAATTCCTAAAGACAGATCAAGCTTAGCAATCAAACGACATAATTCAGATCTAGCAACTTCAGGTTTATAATCCCAGTTATAAACATAACCATCAGGATTGTATGAAAGCCTAGATTGAACCCTAGCACGTTGATCAGTTTTAATCCTACATAATTTTTTGTGCCTTTTTAAGTGACCAGTGCCAGCAGCAGATCTAGTAGACAAGGTAGATTTGCACATCTTACAAACAACCTTGGTGCAAATTCTAGAACCATTAATAACCTCATATATCTCCTCAAAATCAGCCCACACAGACGATTTGCGCTTACTAGTGTTACCTGTACCAGCAACCGAAGGAGCAGAGCCGTTGGAGTTCGCAGTCGCCGTCGCCCCTTCGCCACCGTCCGCGTCCACATTGATCGGAGCAGCAGAGTCGTCCCCAAGATCGATACCGAACAACGCAGCAGCGTCGGCTCGAGTGTTGTCGTCGTTCTCGCCCTCTGGGGCTAGGCCAACCGGCAGGAGGCCATCCTCCTCGGCCATGGCCGCCTCTCTAGCCCCGTTCCTCGACGGTGCGGGTGGCTGCCTTGCTCGCTCTAAGCCGCAGCTAGAAGACGATGCATCGACTACTAACCTGCGAAACAATGGAAGAAGAAGAAATAAGAAGCCTACATTGAAAGAAAAAAGAAGAAATTAGAACATGGTTAGGGGTTAGGGTTAGGGTTTCACCTGCGCAACCAAAACTCGGTGCCGGAGAAGACAACGAGCACCCAGAGTCCAGAGAAGACGACACTCAGTCAGCAACGACGGCGGACGGCGGAGGAGGGACAAACAGAGACAACCAACTCACATAATCAACGAGATCTTGAGGGAAGATAGGGAGAGGCAGGGACGGAGGGGAGGACTCCGACAGGAGGCAAATCGTGGTCACCGGAGTTGGCGTCGGAGACGGCAAGGCGTCACTGGCCATTGCGTTTGACAGCGGCACGGCGGCTGGTGGTGGTGGGATGCGCGAATGGGGAATTGGGGATTAGGGTTAGGTTACGAGCGGGAGTGCGGGACTGAGTGGAGGGGCCGAGGGGGGCGCCGCATCAGCCGCCTTTTATAGGTGGGGTGACGGCGTGGGGAGCCGTTGGCGAGCTGGGCCGCCTCCCTGGCTCCCTCTCGGGCCACTACCGGGCCTCCTCCAAAACCTTGTGCCGGGCCGTGCCAGCCCGCGGGCTCAACTGCCAGCCCAGGCACGGCCTGGCGCTGCGTGCCGGGCCAGCCAGAGCCCGGTGGCCTGCGGGCCGGGCCGTGCTCATGTCGGGCCAAAAGGCCGGGCTTCGGGCCGGGCTGCCGGGCCTCGGGCTGCATGGCCAGGTATATATATATCACAATTCTATTAGTAGCCATTTTAGTAAAAATTTTGAAGCTCAAATTCAGCAAATATATTGGTCTATATTGCTGAATTTGCTTACATCACTACTTTTTTATGGTAAGATGATAGTTCCAAAATAAAACTATGAAGGGGAAGGATTCATTCGTCTAGTTTAGAAACTCCAATCATCTCAGGATTACGGACTTTTTCTAGGGTAGGCAATCCATGGGTATGCCATTTTAATTAGCCATTTAGTTCTTTACGAGGGTTTTCTATCTCTGGGTTTGCTTTCCATTCACTTCCAGATTAGGCCTTTTTGGAGTGAAGAAACCACGGTCTGCCTTAGTTACGGTAACATTAGGCAACAAACGATTAAACCTCTATATATACACTCAAACATGTCTACTAATCGCGAAAAAATTACAGGAGCACTGATGTATGGACATTTACTTTTTATAAGAAAAATTGTATTGCACGAACCAAACAAAGCGGTCGAGTAAAAATAGAAAATGAAAAGCTTAGCTTCTCCCAACCAACAACACTGCACATTCTTTGATTGGCTGCTTGCAGTATTCTTTTCCAAGAATCAGATGCTAATGTGGTAGGGCATTTGTACATCCATCGACTTTGCTTTGCATGAAAAAGCTGCCAAAATGTTCTTTTCCATCGGGTGAACCTTAAAGAGAGAGAGAGAGGGAGAGGACGGTTTATCGTGCAGGTAAAGGGAATTAATTGGTGCGTGCAAGTACTCCACCGTGTGACACACTGCAGTTGCACATGAATGATTGTGGAATTGCTTCTAGCATGCGCCATGACTTTTTCCCCTTGTCTTCCCATCTTGAAACCAATCTCTTTTGGCATCCGCATTGGTTGTGCTGTACATAAGGCGTGCCCTACCCGAAGGTCCAATTCAAAGCTCGTCAGTGCTATGTTTGCATTATTGATGTCTATGAATTGATCGTACTGGCAGTAGGTTGAAGGTTGAAAGGATTACCCAGCATAATCTGTCTGTAAGATTATGGAATGTTCCGGAGATCGACAGTCATGTTCATCGTCTAATGACATCTCTCCCAATAATGTTTCAAAGGTAAAGTCTAGGAGGCGAGTTGATTTCTATGGCTTGTTTGGATAATCTTATTCACTCTTAGGCCTTGTTTGACTGCACTTATATCAATCTCAATCTTTATGTATTGTAGTGGATCGAGGTGAAAAATTAACTAATTTTCATTCTAATCCACTCAAACACATATGGATTGGTGTGAACAGAATAAGCTTTATTAAATCTAGATCAGCCAATGGTCAAACTAATCAAACCGTCAACTAAAATCTTGTGCAGTTTGTCTAATCCAAACTAAATAAATATATCTTTGTAATCTCCGATGAGGGCTGCAATGTGGAAAATCGAGAGAGATTTCGATAATAATCATCAATGGACAAATCAATTATTGGCACGTTGACAACTAATTCCTTGCCGACTTTAAACATATATTAGGATTATATATTTTGTGAGTCATTAAAGAACGTCACGGAGCTCGATATTTAATAACAACACATGAATAGTATGGAAATTAAAGTTATGATATATTTATATCTAAGGCTTGCAACCGGAGAAAAAATATATTAAGGTTGTATTTTTGTTCAATACAAGTTTCATAGGGCATTGTTAATTATTGCCAAAGTTAACTTATATTATGGATGTCCTAGTCATCATAATATAAATTATTAGATTTGAAATTTTATAAAAATGATAAAACATAAATAGATATGTCATATTCTTGTCATAATTTTCATGAAGGGTGTGTTTAGTTGGTGAAAAGTGGGTGAAAAGTTCCTGTAGTACTTTTCGTTGTTATTTGACAAATATTATCCAACCATGAAGTAACTAGGCTCAAAAGATTCATCTCGACATTTACAGACAAAATGTGTAATTAGTTATTTTTTTATCTACATTTAATACTCTATACATGTGTCCAAATATTTGATGTGATGGGTGGAAGAGGAAATATTTTGGGTTTGCGTGGGAACTCAACAGGCCCGAAATAGTTTTCTTCTCCCGCTGCAAGAGACGGATACGTCTATAGTAAAAATAAATTGATAAGCGCTCTCTATGCCAATGAATCACTTACGGGCTAGATGATGATGGCCAGCCCATTGTTTGACCGTATTGGGCCAGGTGTTCAGACAACTACGCCACATTTGGGCCTTCAAATTCTGGACCTTCGAGTTAGCGGACCAAAAGCACAATATATTGACGTAGTAGTTCGGCTCGGCCCACTCAAAAAAAAAAGTTCGGCTCGGCCTAAACGAGAACCTTAATTCCACAGCCAACTTTAAAACCCTAGCCGCCGCCCAAGCACCGGAGCTGTCCTCGTCCGCCACCCCGTGCCTGGTTGCGATAGCAGTCAGTTCCTCTTGAAGAAAAAACTTCACCGGTGGATTTGGTCTAGGTAATCCCCCTCTCCCTCTCTTATTCTCGTGGTGAACATCTTTCTCTGTTGTTTGTTCGATTTGAGAAAATGGGAATTTTACCATCCTTGTAAGTGGGCTTCGCTACTTTGCTATCATATAAATGGGATTCGTTGCTTTGCCACTGTAAAACACAGACATCACGCTAGAATGCCATTTTGTGTTGCTGTCCAATTTTTATTCCAAAGTTACCCTTCCCTTCCTTTCGCTATGCTGCTGGACGCTCGCCGCAGCCATGGCTGCCGTTCGGTAGCGCAGCAAGCTCCCTCCTCCTTTTCTTCTCCGTCCGAGCCGAGTAGCCCATCGCCCTGTGACCACGGAACGCCATCTCTCTGAGCGACCATGTCGAGGAGCACCTCTGCCACACGGCGCCACCGAACGGCCACCGCCGGCTTGCATGCGACCGGGTCGCGCGCGCGCGGCCAGGAGACTCGGTCCACCTTCGATGGAGCCGAGATCACCCACGAGTCCGCCACCGCCCCTGGGTGCTTCCCCGCCACTTCGCCGCTGCCAGTGACCTTCCGATTGAAGAAAGACTGAGAGGGAGGCAGATGTAGAAGTACCTTGATAGTCGTTTCCCCATTAGACCAGACCGCAGTCACAGACTGGTTCGGCGGCGGCTGCTGCTCGTGCGGGGCCAACGGAGGCGTGTCTGGAGGGGGGTGTCGGCGTCGGCGGCGCATCTGGAGGCAGGGGCCAGCAACGGCGGCTCATCTGGGGGAGGGTCGCCGGGCCGCTGCCACTCCGAGCACCTGGCCGCCGCGCCACCGAGCAGGTCGTCGGGTAGCCGACGCTCCGATGCGCCTGGCCGCCGCGCGTCCGAGCGGGTTGCCGGGCCGCCGCGCTTCCGAGCGGGGCGCTAGGTCGAACACGTGTAGCTCCGGTAGGCTGCGTGGGCTCGGGGCTCCTGGTCGCGGCTGTTCCTCGTATCTGCGGTCGTCGTGGAGGCGCCGGAGCTCGACTTGGGCCGGAATGCCGTGGACTTGAGCCTTCTCGTGAAGGAGCCCATCTTCAAGCTGGCACTCCATGGAGGACGGAGGCGTCGAGCTCTACAGCCAACCGGTTCTTGGTCCTCCTCTTTGCTCGGAAGCATAGCAAGCCGGCGCAACATGTCGGATGGCGAGAAGCAGCGGCTCACGACGATGGCGCATGAAGTGTTGTGGAGCATGTCTTCGAGGGTGATGGCAACATGTGGCTGAAGCTGATACACAACCCGGACGTGAAGATCCCCCAGAAGTAGTAGCTTCAGAAATCTTATTCGCTACAGCTCATGATTGTAAATTATTTCATTCCTGCACTTGGATTGTCTAGTGGCTAAGGCATGAGGTACATATATCTTGCATTCTGTTTCCATTTTGCTTGAGAAAATTGTACGATGCATATTGTTGCCATGGGGGCGAGCGTGGTCGACGGCGTGGGGGCAGAGGCGGCGTGGGAGCGAGGGAGTCATGACACCGGTGACCTGGGCGCAGGCGTCGGAGAGATCAGGGGTGGGCCGTGGGCGTCGATGGCGTACGGGCGGCGCTGGCGAGGAGCTTGCTGCGCCACCGAACAACAACCATGCCTGCGGCCTCGCGTGCAAACATAGCAAGAGGAAGGCAGGGGTAATTTTGGAATATAAACTGGACAGCAACACTGAATGGCATTCTAGCGTGATGTCCGTGTTTCGTGATGGCAAAACAGCGAATCTTATTTGTACGATGGCAAAGTAGCGAAGCCCACTTATGAGGATGGCAAAATTCCTATTTTCTCGTTGGATTTGTAATGGAGGACCATTTTTAACTTCAGTTCAATACCGATGTCCATGGCTGACATATTGTGCTCTTGCTATTTATATTTGATTATTGAAGTTTCTAGCTCTGTTGTTTGTTGGATTTGTAATGGAGGGCTAGTTTTAACTTCAGTTCAATACCGATGTCCGTGGCCGACATATTGTGCTGAAAAAACGTAGAAGGTTATGGTTAAGTCTGTATTTGGCCTTGGTGGCTAATTAGCCAACCACACACCGCAGCCTCAATGGCAGCACTCCCTGTGTGGATGGTCAGTAAGCCCACCTACATTAACTCGTGTTGTTGTGCCAATCGAAGGGAATACTCTGCCTAGTGGTTCCTTTTCTGACACATCAACTCACAACTCGTTGTGAACCAAGAGTTTAGTTTTGACATCAAAAGGCAAGAGTTTTTCCTCGCCAAAAAAAGGAGATGCTGTAATTTAGACTCTGTAGTGTTCTTTTGGACCTGATGCAAACGGACTATTCGTTTTGATGTTCCATTGTACTGTCTCTTGTGTTTTATCTTGAGGTTTATGGGTACAGAACAGCATGGTGACTTGTTAGCCGGTTGCATATTTTCAGTTGTGCAACTGGTAGTAGGTTCACCTAGATGTGGTTTTCGCGACGACATCTTGTATAATGGGCTAATTGGTCAATCGCCTAAATTGGCCCTTCAGGTTGTTGTTGCGGACACAGCTGCCATGTTGCATACTTTGCTTGCACCTCTAGCTGTCTATCTGTAAATATGTTTACAAAAGAGTCTCTGACGTCTGACCAGTTAAGGGATACCAGTAAACTGGCCATTCTTTTCTTATCGCTAGTTATTCTTGTGGCTATTGATTTGACATCCTAAGTCCTAACTTCAAAATAGTACTGTGAGCATCATGCTGTGCCATATTCATTGACAAATAATGAGGGATCATGATGCTTTTCAATCCTTCTCTGCACCAGTCCCTTTCACAGTTTTTGCGCATCAAGAAGGAGAAAGACAGCATCTTTTGATGCTAGCACTATGTTTCCACCTCATCTGATATGTTTCTTCTTAGCACTGTCATTCAATTGCTCCCAGAAATTGTTTGAGCTATCATTGTTGAGTGGATGTTGAAATAACATTTCCAGAGAAACAATTATATGATGCCCCATTCTGGATCATCAATACTAAATATTTAACTAGGTAGTCCACAGCTTAGTTGTGTTCTTCATGCCATTTTTTTGTTACAGACTATCATAGATGCTGTTAGTATCTTGTTCAGACTTCAGACTGATGTCCAAATCAAACTTATATGAACCTTGAGTTGATTGGTTCAAATAATTGAGCGTTTCTATATAACTTGTAGCTTTCATACTTCTATTCATGATGATTGACTGAAGTATGTTGTTGTATTGCGCTCCTGTTAAATCCCAATGAGAAACTTATTTTCGTTAAACAAGTCACTTAGCTGTGTAAAGTAAATTCACTTTCCTTTAGGAACACAGAATTGCTACATGGTTGACATTTTTCTGTCAGTTTCTCTTGGTTACTCTCTCCGGACAAGTAGTTTATAAGGCATAGTTTGACATGGTATGGTCTACCACGTTACAATTTGACCATTCATTTATTTTATATTATATTGTTTATAAATAAACTTATGATTATTGGATGCTTCATTTGATTACAAATCTAACCATATCAAATTTGTACTATACTAGTTAAAAATTGTAGGCCAAATTATTACTGTTTAAAAATTGTAAAGTTTGAATCATGATGCGTGTGCTTATACCTTATAAATTGGTCCGGATGGATTACTAGTTTTCTCATGGTATGGCTTACATTTGTTTGCAGTATCTCATGACGATGTCCGGGCGCACTGAACATGAAGGATCACATCAACTTGATTCAAAACGTGCTGTGCATTCGTGCCGAAAAAATGTACCTGGCACATCATTCGTCTCAGATTTGAGAGATCACATCCACGAGTTCATCAATGCCTCTGCAGATGAACACAGGACATGCTTCACAAAGACTATCAAGAAGATGTTCGGGATGTCAATGATTGTCGCACAGAGATTGACCGAAGCAGAGGAAGCTGGATCAAAGATTGTTGCGCAGAGACCGTCTGAAGCAGAGGAAGCTGGACCCGCAAGTGTCTTGCCACTACAGACCACTGTGTCCCGGTAGAAGTCTCACCATTTCATATTTGTCCAAGTAGCTGCCAGTAAGCATTATCTTGTGTAGATAAACAATTGTCCACACTTTTGACTGATATATAAGATTATGTACAGTTACATGGGGCATTTCTGCAACAACTTCACTGTGCAAATACAAACCTAAGAGGAGAGACACACGTCTCTCCCACACAATTTGCGTGCAAAAACTAAGATAAAGATAACCCACAAGAAGAGAAGTTTTTCTCTTCTGTAGCCGGATCATGCTACCTAGCCCTTTTTTTTCATTCTGTTTCTGTCCTTATCCTTTTTGTGTATTATAAACCTGTCTGTCTACAACTGCGTCACTAGCATGACCAAGACTGCACAAACTAAACTAGCCGAGGCAGGAAGCCAACTGCTCCTCCCCGACGCCATCGCCATGGAGGAGTCCTGCTGATAGAGCGAGCTGAGACTGAATCCCGGGTTTGGCCCATACAGCCACTGGACGCCCTCGATGTCGTCGACGGTGAGCTCCGCCTTCTTTTGCCGCGGGCTGAGGCTCGGGTACATGACGGCCTTGGGTGACGAGGAGTGCCCCAGCCCAAGGACGTGCCCAATCTCGTGCGTGGCCACGGACTCCAAGTCGACAGCCGAGTGCACCGTTTCCGTGTCCATGTCAACCGCCCACCGTTCTGCAGCGTCGAGGTGGAGGCGCCCGTTCTTTGGGGAGAAGGCATGGCCGAGTACGCCGAGCGGCCCGTCGAAGGGGATCCCGTCCCCGTGGCTGCCCACGTAGAAGCCCACCCTGATGTCGGCCGCCTCGTAGTCGTCGGCCTCGACGAAGCCCACGGGGATGACCCGCGCCCACCGCGCGAACGCGCGCCGGAACACCGCGCGCACGGTCTCGGCAGGCAGGTAGTCGACGGTGGCAGTCGGCGAGATGGCGTACGTGAGCACGAGCGGGTCCGGCTGCGTCCACCGCGGCTCACCCTTGAAGAACGTGAACCGGCTGACCGCGCCGTCCCGGGTCGCCGTGGGCACACCGTGGCCGCCGTCGTCGCCGACGCCGCAGCGCGGGGCCATGATCCGATCCAGCGTGGTGGAATCGAGCTGCCCCGTGACCGGCAGGCTAAGCTTGGACTGGTACCGCCGTACGGCGGCCTCCATGTGCGCGTCAAACGCGTCCGTCGGCTCGCGCGCCGCCGCCGCCCCGGGCATGTAGCCGAACCTCGCCAGGTAGCGCTTGAGCTCGCCGAGGCCCGCGACGTGGCTGCCTCGCCGCGCGTCCAGCAGCTGCTTGAAGGAGCGCCACGCGGTGCCGGCGTCCTGCCGGTGCACCGTCGCCGTCACGGGCCCGTCGGCGGTCTCTACGTGGACGCAGGAGATGATGGGGAGGGGGCCAAGCAGCAGGAGCAGCACCGATACGATACGAGGCGCGCGCGACATGGCAGCATCAGAGCCAGGCTAGGCTGCCGTGGCCGTTAGGCTGCCCTGCCGAGGTAGGCTATGCCTATTCCCGTTACAGGACAGGCCGGCCTGGCTAGTTGTCGCGGAGGCGGCAAAGAATTTTGAGCTCGCCGCACGAAACGAAACTAAAAAGGCTGCGGATAGGGGAAGCGGGTCAGGTGATGGCGCCCCGGTTGGCCACCGGCTGACCTCGTCGTCTCCTGGCCGGACTCCAGAGGCGTTCTTCGACACGTAAACGACGGGTCACAAGTTCAATTCAACCATGCGTGTCCCAGGGTCCGCGAAGACCAGCTGCTGTGACGACTTCATGTGTCGTTAAAAGGTACTACTCCTACATGGCAGCAGAGCTCAGAGCGGGGTTTGACGCGTGATATGATGGTGGATTAGGCGTGCTCCCGATCGGTTAATCCGGAGACAAACAGGGCACCAAGAAGCAGGACACCGGCTGATGATTTTTAGGTGCAGTGTCTTGGGCTTCGCTCGTCCTGGATCGAGAAGTGATAAAACAAAACTCAGGTACAAGCATGGCTTAGTGAGGAAAGGCGACGGATTTGGGAATCGACCCAGATTTTTAGTGATTGGGGAAGGATGGGATGTATTGTGGATGGGCTTGTCGAATGACGTTGCCACACGAAAGGCAAGTCGAAAGCGAAAGGATCCTCTCTCTCTCTCTCTCATTGAGCTTAGTTAATAGTCGATTGGTACTTTCTTTTGTAAATAAATAAATAAACATGAAAGAAATTGGTGGGAGTAGTCTTATTGCACGCTCCTTTTCTGCTAAGTTTAGCGGTGAACCAAGTCCATTAGCTATAAAAGAATATGGTAAAATTGGCCACAGGACATTGAAAGTGAAGTCGTTTTGTCGGCGGAGACCGAAAAAAGTCGCTTTGCCAGTGAATGCTCTAGTTTGAGACAAGTTTGCTGGAAGACACTAAGCACATTAAAATATTCATTTCTTGTTTAGGAGGTGAGAGAACAGGTGTGAAATATCGTTTTTTACCCCTGGCTTGTTTTTGACGTGCAAGTCATGGGAGTGCAGGCGGTGGCCGAGCTAGGGAGCGGGACTGCCGGAACGAAGAGCATGAAGGTCTTCGAGGGAGGGAGGAAGAAGAAAGAGCCAGGGGCAAAAATGACATTTCATAGCTATTCTCTCCCCTTTTGAGAGAAATGATTTTTTTAATACGTTATTTGTCTTAAACTTGAGTCTTCACCAGCAAAGCGATTTTTTTCGATGCCCGCAGACAAAGCGACTTCACTTTTCAATGTCCTGTGTAGCCAATTTTGCCAAAAATTATAGTGAAGAGGATGAACTGATATGAGACATTTGTGGATATTTATGTAAGAAAAGAGAGACATTAAAACAGTGACACGCAACAAAAAGAGATATATTCATAGGAGAAAAATAAAGTCATAGACTTGTAGTTACAAACTGTACATTGGCAAAATAAAGCATCGCATGAGCACTTCGCGTGTTTGGTTCGGCGGACCGCTCAAATCGAAATCATCCAATCCTAGTGCCTAACCTAAGATGGGTGTTTGGGTTGCATCTTTAGTATGTATCATCAGTCACCAACGCCCTGTTCGCTTGGCTGAAAAGCCATGGCTGAAAGCAATGTTCGCTGATTTATTGTGAGAGAAAAACACTGTTCATTGACTGAAAAAGTACGGCTCCCAAGCCATTCCATTTACAGCGTGTTTGGTTCGTCGATTCATTCCATCCGGTGTCAGGTGGACCTGCTAAAAATAGAACGGGTTCGTCCGACGATTTTTGCGGAGCGATTCTCTCTGGCCACTTGAGATTTGTTCTACGGGGAATCAACTGATGATGAATGGTGCAGTTCCATGCCGTGAACCAAACAACTTTGCTAGCTTTGGTATTAGGCTCGGATCATTCCGGATCATGTCACACCGCAAAACCAAACAGGCTGTTAGTAACTCCTACAACATAATCCGAGGAATCGATTCATTAAAAAAAAACGACGGACGACGCATGCGGAACGAACTGGTGCCAGACGGAGTCAATCCACTAACCAAACATGCTAGTGAGAAATTGGTGTCCCCTACTCCAACTCGCTAGGCGTCACAACTCGGAATATCATATCCGTGAAGTCCATCAGCAAAGCTTGGGGGACATCCGAAGTTTTGAACCGATCCTCTCGATCATAGTCTCCGGCGACAACTATGTGCACACGCGATCAGCTCGGGTTGCATTGCTCGTATTTATTGCTTTAAATAAACCGAGCTCGACGTGGTGGAATTGGAAACCTTGTTGCTGTGGAACCAGCGGCCGCCCCAGAGCCCGACGACGGACTACCCCACGGCCGCAAACGCTTTCGGTGGTCGCCGTCTCGACGTCGACGCGGACCGCTCGGCTCGGTGCGCGGTGTGAACTGCGAGGGGCGCGCGATATCCTCCACCAGTCCACCACCCATATCTTGGGGGCGCCATCTGATCGCGACCCGCACCGTAAAAACGGCCTCGGTGGCCTCTTGCGCTGGTCGAGCTTTCGGTCGCAACTGCCAGACCCCTCTGTTTTGTGGTTAAAATTTTCTTTGGGCACTAGCGTTGATGAGTGCGGTTTGGTCTAGGAACAGGATGCCAAGTTGCCACTTGCCGAAGGCTCGGTCTGCTCTGCACGAAGATGGCACCGGAGCAGGGACCATCAGGTGAGGGCATCAGGGCTGAGGCCTTTGCCCCCGTCAGCCGTCAACATTCCGCCTTGTGACCCAGCTCATGCTGCATAGCATTTGCAGGGGGAAGTGCAATAAAGGCATATGCGCGGAACGGGCTTTTTATCTTTTTTTGGCTGCTGCTAATTCGGCCCACGCAAGTCCCACACCAGGTTAGTTATTTTATGTTGGAGAAGCTGTGGCCCAATTTGTCATTCAAGATTTTTCTTTTACTTTTGTTAATAGATGCGACAGTGCTAGCGACCGGACGTCCGCATCCGGACGCCAGCGCCTGTACTCCGTCTCCCCGCGCTCACCTGCATCCCGCGCCGGCCCACGCAAGGCCCGCACCACCCGGACGTCACCCGCGCTGCCCAAATGCACGCGGGGAGTCCCCGCTCGCACCCCCTCCGTTGCTCACGTGCATGCACGCGACCAGCAGCTACAGCAGGTGGCTACACCAGTATCGAGGAGGGGGAGGGGTGGCAGATGCTTAGCCGACGCCGGGAGGAGGAGGAGGCACCGAGGCGAAGGGGAGATAGCAGAAAGCGAGGACATAGATGCAACACTCGATCTACTTTTAAAATATCCGGATGCAACACTTGCAACATACATCTTAAGACAAATAAAACACATAAAACATGCATCTGAAACACTAGCAAAAACACCTGAAAAATACTTGAAAACCATTGCAAAACATATGTAGCATCCAGATAAAACACTTGTAACATGCGTCTGCAAAAAACAGATGAAACTTTGGGAACAAAAGCTTGCAGCATACATGTACAACAATTGCAACATCTCGATCTACTTTTGTAACATCCGCATGAAACAATCGCAACATACCTATGAAACATCTGAAATATTTAAAACAAACTCTTGCAACATGCACTTTCAAGCGCAACATCTACTTACTGCTCGGACGAATGGCTAGTACGACTCCACCGTCCGCAAGCTCTGGTCCATAGCTGCTGCCCCGATAGGAGGAGAATCGAACCCACCGCAGTCGTGGCTGGATCGGAGGGCGGGATCTGGGATGGGGAGCGGGTGGAAGGCGTGGACCAGGGCAACGTCGTGCGCCCGTGCCGGGGACACTGCCGTGCCGGAGCTATGCGTCCCATGCCAGAGTAGAGCCGCGCGCCCGCGCCGGATCTGCGCCCGCGCCAGGGCCGCCGCCGGGGTCGCGCCCGTCCCCGCACCGGAGTTAGGCCGAGGGTGGCCGACTAGAGAAGAGGAAGGGGTCACCGGGGGTGGCCACGTGGATCAGAGCTCGTGCTCGCGCCGGGGACGCCGTCGCGCCGGAGTAGGAGGAGGAAGAGGGACGTAGTGGGGCGCGCGGCTCGGTCGACGCGCATGGGGGCGAGGGCAGGGGCGGGGGCGCGGCTTGGCAGAGGAGCGTCGCGGGGTGGGTGCGGCAGGTGCGGAGATGCCGCGGTACGGTGGAGGAATGAGCGGGAGGAATGAGCGGGTGCGGGAATGAGCGGAGGGAGACGTCCATCCGTCTGAGGACGTCTTAATTGTATCATTATCGTAATAGACGCTGTAATAAGATAGCTTATGTCTTAGCAAAACAAGTCACAAGCACACAACGCATGGAGATGTGGCATGTAACTCCAGTGTGTGTGGTGGACTTGGTGATGTATGAGGCCTTGGCCGGTTGATTCTAAGGGTGAGTGTGCATGTGTTGTAAACGTCTACGTTTTACTATGTAATTCTTAAAAAAAATGAAACAGCTGCTGCTACCGAACCAATTGAGCCATTGGTCGGACCTGGAGGCTACTGCAGCATGTGTCTCATGGTATCCTCAAGAAAGTATGTCCTACATGCCCCATCAAAAAAAAAAGCAAAAGCAAAAGCCAGATGTTTCGGTTATTTCACTATTGAAACCGGTTGTTTTTTCTGGCCGGTTTCAACAGTGTTCTTATGCGGTTCATCATCCACAGAAGGAGGTAATCGACTATATTGATTATGTGGCATTACAATGACGTCTGACGTGGCGTCACGTCAGACTAAACAATCTTGAAAACTACATAGGAGAAAAAATAACTAGTTTCAATAGTTGAAGCCAAAAACATCCGGTTTTCTAGTTTGAAGAGTTAAATCAAACCACTGCAATCATTGTTGCTCAACTTCCTCGTCGCCGGGCGCGAGACCACGTCGTCGGTGCTTTTTATTTGATCGGGCCATTCACCCGTTTTTCATTAAGAGGAAAATAGTTAACAGTACAAACCGTGCGTGGTCACGCAAGCGAGGAGCCTCCGTGACACAAGCACACCAAGCCACCTAGCTACTGGATTCACTAAGAGAAGATTACATGGTAAGGAGCTTTGCGACCAAATCGACAAGACAAAAGCGAGCGACTATGCCCGATAGCTCCTGTCCGGGAAGAGAACCTGCATGGCTTCCCGCATCGACGCCGACAGGGGAGGGTGAAAGCGGTCTGGAATTCCTCAAAGGAGGCCTCGTCAGGTAGCTCGGTCTCCACCTCCTCAAGCCCCAGACGTTTCATCATCACCTTCCGTGCCTGAGCCTCCAGCTTCTGTTCCCTGTGCTTGCTCTTGGCGGCAAGCCTAGCGCTCCTCTTGGGGATGAGCTCCGAATCGTCCAGCTCTCCCGCCCGCGCTCTCTCCGCCCGGGTTCGCCGCAGTCGTGATGGCGACGACAATACAGGTGGTGTGAGCGGCTTCTTGAAAGCAGCGATGAAGTCCTCGATCGAAGTTGTGGCTGTCGCATCAGGCGCACCGCCATCGGCAGCCGGAGTTGCCGGGCCGCCTCCGCCGACACCTTCCTGGATGGTCGTAAAGCCGATCTGGACCGGGGGTAAGGATCCCCCAGCTTGCTCTGGCTCTACGAGCGAGGGCCTTGGTGAGGTTTGGTCCGAGCCACACTCGTCTGGACCTGAAAGACACAGGTCCATCGCTTGGTCCACCTCCGACACGGCCTGGTGAAAGCCCAAGTTTGGTTTTGGTAATTAATGACACCAAGTTGCTAATGCCATGTGTTAAGTGTTTTGAGTTAGGCATAAGCAACACATGTGATGAAGGTGTACGTGGCAAGGAGTGGTGGCCACAAGATCACAAAGAAATGGTGCATGGACATGAAATGTCGATCATGATGGAGATGCACATAATATGATGGACATGATGATCAAGTGGAGGAAAAGGATCTAAGAGCGCAAGGCAAAGGTATAACCATAGGGTTTTCCTTTTGCCGGTCTAAGATGAGTAGAGAAGTGATTGACCGGGTTTAGGATACATAGCCGACTATCAAGAGGGGCAATCATGGTTAGCTCAAAAATCAAGTGCCACCAATGTCTTGAGCATATGCATTAGGATCTAGTAGAGACCTAACATAACGCTTTGGAAAATGTTTGTGAAATGCTAACACACTTGCACATGACGGTGTACACTTGGTGGTGTTAGCACATTTGCAAAGGCAGTGGAGTTTAAGCGGAAGAGAGGGGTTTGGGTTCCTCTCTCCCTCCCGCCGAGCTTGCGAGGCGGGATTCGGCGCATTTTGGGGAAGTGAAATGCCTATTTTCTACTGCGCCGAAAGTTGGAAAAGAAACGGAGGTGAACGGCGGTCACTGTGTTGACCGGACGCTGCACCGGACGCGGTCACGGTCTGACCAGCGCGTCCGGTCAGTTCTTCATGGCGCGGCACTAGGGTTTGTGACCGGATGCTGGTCTGGCCTGACTAGCGCGTCCGGTCAGTTCACCTGTGCACAGAAGGAGAGCGCGCGACCGGCGCATCCGGTCCCTCATGGAACCGGAGCGTCCGGTCAGGCGTCCAGAGGGGCAGAGCGAAGCGGAGTGACGATCGGACGCGGGGCGCGTCCGGTCATGTGCGATCGGACGCGTCCGGTCTCGACGGGAGCTTACTGGAACGCGACCGGACGCTGGCGCTGTCGCGTCCGGTCATTCGCAGGAGCGCGTCCGGTCATTCGCAGGAGCGCGTCCAGTCATTCATGGGAGCACGTCCGGTCAGGGCAACGGCTAGTTCTGACGCGCACTGTTTCTTGCTGTCGTGTAGTGACCGGACGCGTCCAGTCACCCTGACCGGAGCGTCCGGTCAGCGCGATTTTCGCTGCGTCGTCTGTAACGGCTAGCTGCGTACCCCTTCATTATAAATAGAGGGTGTCCGGGGTTTGAGGGGATCTTTTGCACATTTTGAGACCTAGAGACATCCTTTGAGCTAGAGAACAATCCCTCCACTCATCTCTTTGCATAGTTGCACATCTTGAGTGAGATTGAGTGAGATTCAAGTGCATTGCTTGAGAGTTGCATTCTAGAGGCACTTGATCTTCGAGTTGCTGCGGATTTCTTGTTATTCTTCCGTGTTTCCCGACACGGTAGACGGCTTGGAGCAGCGGAGGTGATTGAGCTCGCAATTGGAGATTGTTGGAGCCCTCACCAAGTGTTGTAAGGGGTTCTTGATCCTTCCCCGCGGGAGTTCGCAAATTGGATACTCTAGTGGAGCTCGTGGCTTGGAGGATCCCCATCTTGTGTGCGGTTGTGCGGTGCCCGCCGAGGGCTCGACTCTTGATAGTCGATTAGCTCGCGAACCAACAAGTGGGTGTATCGCCACAACGGGGAGTAGCTTGCCGGGAAGCAAGTGAACCTCGGGATAAATTCTTGTGTCATTCTCTTCTCGAGGATTTCTCTTGTGTGTTTGATTAATTGGTACTTCTCATCTCTACACGGCGGTATAATCACTCAAAGCTCTTCTCTCGTATTACATCTTGTATCTAGCTTGTAGTTGTTGTTGTGTTTAGTGGATAGCCTTGTACTAGACTTGTGTAGGTGGCTTGCTTAATTAGTTAGAGCTGGTGCTTTTTGCTCCGCCACCTTTTGTACTAACTTGTGGTTAAGTAATTTTTGTAGAAGTTTTAATTAGGCTATTCACCCCCCCTCTAGCCTATTTGGACCTTTCAAGTGGTATCGGAGCCGAGGCACCGTTTATTTGAGGCTTAACAACCTACGGTGAAGAAGTAATGGCTCAATTAAGCTTGCACATCAACAACACCAAGAAGGCACCTCACTTTGATGACACAAATTATGCATATTGGAAGGTTAAGATGACCGCACACCTCAAGTCAATCAATAGAGAAATGTGGAAGGTCACCGAAACAAAATTTGAGGTTGCTAATCCGGAAGCACCTACACCGGTGGAAGAGAAGAAGCTCCAATGCAACGACATTGCCATTAGTGCTCTTCACGAGGCATTAGATGACAAGACTTTTGAGCAAGTAAAAAACATAGAAGTTGCACATGATGCTTGGGCCAAGCTTGAAGAAACATTTGAGGGCACCAAAGACACAAAGACCGCTAAAGCATATATCTTGCAAGAAAAATTTTCAAGCTTCAAGATGCAAGATGATGAGAGTGTACCGGAGATGTTTCATAGATTGCAAGTCATTGTCAATGAGCTCAAGGCACTTGGTGAGAAAGTCAAGGACAACCAATTCTCTATGAAGTTCTTGAGAAGCTTGCCCAAGAGGTTTGATACATTGATCACCGTGCTAGTGAGGACTACACTGAAGGATTCAACTCCTCAACAAATATTTCAAGAAGTAATGACCGATGATTCATATAGAGAAGATGATGAAAAGGATGAGTTGGTCAAGAAGAAGAAGAAGGAGAATGAGAAGAAAGATGATGAAAAGAAGAAGAGTGTGGCATTCAAAGCCACCACATCCAAGGGCAAATCCAAGATTGAATCATCAAGTGAAGAAGACTCAAGCTCTTATGATAGTAATGACATTGATGAGAAGATGGCTCTCTTTGTCAAGCAATTTGGCAAATTCATGAAAAAGAAGGGCTATCGTGCAAGAAGGAGGAAGAACTCATCTAAGAAGAATGAGCATACCATGAGATGCTTTAGATGCCATAGCAAAGATCATCTCATTGCAAAGTGTCCTTATGATAGTGATGATGAAGATGCTATCAAGAAGGAGAGGAAGAAGCCAAAGAAGAAGCAAGATAAGAAGGAGAGTTCTCATAAGAAGAAGAATGATTCTCATGTTGCTACATGGGATAGTGATGATTCCTCAAGTGATGATGAGGATGACAACAAGAGCAAGAAGAAGGGACATGCTAGCATTGCCATCCAAGAGAAGGTCTCCCTCTTCGACACTCCATCGTGCTTCATGGCTAAGGCCTCTAAGGTATCATCCGATGATGAGAGTGATCATGATAATGCTAGTGATAGTGATAGTGATGAAGAAGAATTCACTAAAGATGAACTAATCACTATGCTAGAAGATTGCACTCAACATTATAAAGAATCTAGAAAGGAGTGCAAGGGCTTGCTTAAGGAAAAGAAAAACCTTATGCAAGAACTTGATGAACTTAGGGCATCTTATGAGAGTCTAAAGGTAGACCATAAGAAGCTTCAAAAGTCTCACACTAAGCTTGAAGAAGCTCATTCCTCTCTAGTTAAAAAATGTGAAAACATGTCAACTAATATTGAGAAAGCTAAAACTTGCAACATAGGCATATCTTGTGATATAATTGATGAATCTTGTCATAAGCCTATCATTGTTGCTCCCACTAACCCTTCATGTAGCGCATCTACATCATCCTCATCTAGTAGTGATGGTTTCACTTGTGACTCCACACTTATAGTTGAGAATGAAAATCTCAAGAAGGAGGTAAAAGAGCTCAATCACACCTTAGCTAAGGCTTATGGTGGTGAGGACCGCTTGCTTATGTGCTTGGGTAGCCAAAGAGCTTCTCTCTACAAAGAGGGATTGGGCTATAACCCCAAGAAAGGCAAGGCCGCTTTTGCTCCTCATAAGACTCGCTTTGTGAAGAACAATGGTAGCTATTGCAAAAGTTGCAAGCAAGTTGGTCACATAGAGCAACATTGCATGAACAAGAAATCCAAAGCTAATGTATCCTCAATTAAGTTTGATTCTTTCTATATACTTACCAAGGGTACAAATGGTGTTCATGCTAAGTTCATTGGTACACCATGGATGGGCTCAAAGAAGAAAGCCATTTGGGTACCAAAGAGCTTGGTCACTAACCTTGGAGGACCCAAACAAGTTTGGGTACCTAAAAGGAATTGATCTTATCTTGTAGGTCAATTACAAAGCCGGAGGAAGGCATTGGGTGCTTGATAGTGGGTGCACTCAACATATGACCGGGGATTCTTGTATGTTCAAATCAATTGATACAAGTCAAAATGGTGGTTTTGATGCTATCACTTTCGGCAACAACAAGAAAGGCAAAGTCAAGGGGCTTGGTAAAATTGCTATTTCAAATGACATGAGCATATCTAATGTGTTGCTAGTTGAGAGCTTGGATTTTAATCTTTTGTCGGTGGCACAACTTTGTGATCTTGGCTTCAAGTGCATATTTGGTAGTGATGATGTTGAAGTAATTAGTGTTGATGGATCAAATTTGATATTCAAAGGATTTAGACATGGTAGTCTATACTTGGTTGACTTCAATGATAGTGAAACACAATTGACATCATGCTTGCTTAGTAAATCTAGTATGGGATGGTTGTGGCATAGAAGGCTTGGTCATGTTGGAATGAAACAATTGAACAAACTTTTGAGGCATGACTTAGTTAGAGACTTGAAAGATGTGACTTTTGAAAAGGATAAACCATGTAGTGCTTGTCAAGCCGGCAAACAAGTTGGAAATCCACATCCTAGTAAGAGTGAAATGAGCACATTAAAGGCATTTGAGCTATTGCACATGGACTTGTTTGGGCCAACAACATATACTAGCATTGGTGGCAACAAGTATGGTTTTGTGATAGTGGATGACTACACTAGATACACTTGGGTGTTCTTTCTCTATGACAAGAGTGATGTTTATGATCTATTCAAGTCTTTTGTCAAGAGAGTGCAAAATGAGTTTGAGACTACCATCAAGAAGATTAGAAGTGACAATGGTAGTAAGTTCAAGAACACAAGAATTGAAGATTTATGTGATGATCTTGGTATTGGACATCAATTCTCACCAACATACACTCCTCAATCCAATGGTGTAGTTGAAAGAAAGAATAGAACCTTGATTGACATGGCTAGATCAATGCTTAGTGAATACAATGTGAGTCATTCATTTTGGAGTGAAGCTATCAACACGGCTTGCTATTGTAGCAACCGTCTCTATTGCCATGGAAAGCTTGGAAAGACACCATATGAGCTATTGAATGGAAGAAAGCCCAACATTGCATACTTTAGAGTGTTTGGTTGCAAATGCTATATTCTCAAGAAAGGCACTAGATTGAGCAAGTTTGAAAAGAAATGTGATGAAGGGTTCTTACTTGGTTATTCTACCACAAGCAAAGCATATAGAGTTTGGAATCTCACAAATGGCACCTTGGAAGAAGTTCATGATGTTGAGTTTGATGAAACCCAAGGGTCTCAAAACGAAGCTCAAAACCTTGATGATGTGAGAGGAGATCAATTGTCAAATGCAATGAAGAACATGGACATTGGTGATGTAAGGCCAAGGCAAGTTGATGATTATGATGATATTCATGTGATCAACCAAAGTGTGCAAATTGATACAAATCAAGCAAGCTCTAGTGATTCTCATGATGAAGTGCAAGATCAAGGTCAAGCAAGTGGAAGTAATCAACTCCCAATACTCCTACCTACTAGCATTGCAAGAGATCATCCTTTGGATCAAATCATCGGTGGAATTCAAAGTGGTGTTCAAACTAGATCAAGGCTAGCATCCTTTTGTGAGCATTACTCATTTGTGTCACTTGAAGAACCTAAGAAAATAGAAGATGCATTGAAAGATTCCAATTGGGTAAATGCCACGCATGAAGAGCTAAACAACTTCACTAGAAATCAAGTTTGGGAACTTGTTGAGAGGCTAAAGAACTACAATGTGATTGGTACTAAGTGGGTCTTTAGAAACAAGCAAGATCAAGATGGTGTAGTTGTGATAAACAAAGCAAGATTGGTAGCACAAGGTTACACACAAGTTGAAGGTCTTGACTTTGGAGAGACATATGCACCCGTTGCAAGATTGAAAGCTATTAGAATCTTATTAGCATATGCTTGTGCACACAACATCAAGCTCTATCAAATGGATGTCAAGAGTGCATTTCTCAATGGTTACATCAATGAAGAAGTTTATGTTGAGCAACCTCCCGATTTTAAAGATGACAAGAAGCCCAACCATGTTTACAAGCTAAAGAAGGCATTGTATGGTTTAAAGCAAGCACCTAGAGCATGGTATGAGAGATTGAGGGACTTTCTTCTCTCTAAAGGGTTCAAGATGGGAAAGGTTGACACCACTCTCTTCACCAAGAAGCTTGAAAATGACTTGTTTGTGTTGCAAATCTATGTTGATGATATCATTTTTGGATCAACAAATCAAGACTTTTGTGAAGAGTTTGGAAATATGATGGCTAATGAGTTTGAGATGTCTATGATTGGAGAGCTTAGTTACTTTCTTGGACTTCAAATCAAGCAAATGAAGAATGGCACCTTTGTAAGTCAAGGCAAGTACATCAAGGACATGATCAAGAAGTTTGGATTGCAAGATGCTAAGCCAATGAGTACACCAATGGGCACAAATGATCAATTGGATTTTGATGCTAGTGGCAATATGGTAGATCAAAAGCAATACCGGTCTATGATTGGAAGTTTGCTCTATGTCACCGCTTCTAGGCCGGATGTGATGTTTAGTGTGTGCAAGTGTGCAAGATATCAAGCTTTACCTAGAGAAAGTCACTTGAAAGCAACCAAGAGGATATTGAGATATCTTAAGGGCACTCATGATGTTGGATTATGGTTTCCAAAGGGTCAAACTTTGAGTTGATTGGATATTCGGACTCCGACTATGGTGGGTGTAAGATTGATAGAATGAGCACAAGTGGCACTTGTCAATTGCTTGGAAGGTCTCTTGTTTCATGGTCATCAAAGAAACAAAATAGTGTTGCACTATCTACCGCCGAGGCCGAATACATTAGTGCCGGTAGTTGTTGTGCATAATTGCTTTGGATGAAAGTCACCTTGAATGACTTTGGAATAAAATTCAAGAATGTGCCATTGTTCTGTGACAATGAAAGTGCAATCAAGATAACACAAAATCCGGTTCAACATTCAAGAACCAAGCACATTGATATTAGGCATCATTTCATAAGGGACCATCAACAAAAGGGTGATATTAGCATTGAGAGCATTGGCACCGAAGATCAATTAGCCGACATATTCACAAAGCCACTTGATGAGAAAAGATTTTATAAGTTGAAGAATGAATTGAACATACTTGACTTCTCCAACTTGAAATGAGTGCACCCCCCACATTCTTATATGACATGCCTCTCCTCCGACATAGCAAGGTAAAGTTGTTTGGCATATCATCCATACTTTGCTAAGGACATGTTTAGAATATATAGACATATTTGCATGACAAATAGGCTCATTCATGAAAATCAAATGAGTTTAATGTATATATGGTACCACTATTGCTTCTATGTTTGATTGATCTAGTGGTAGCATATGACATGTTTGTGGGCTTGCAAACCTAGTGTTGAATCTAGAAAATGAGCTCATGATTTGTAATTCAACATGGTCAAGATAACCCTTATACTTTATGAGGTGTGAAGAAGCTTGTCCTTGGTTCAAACCGAATTACATATTCTAGGCAAGTGATCTAGATTGAACCATAATTTGGACTCCCTCATATTGATTGACTTAACTCTCACTAAAATTGGCACCTTTTTGGTGATTGTTGACAAAGGGGGAGAGAAAAGTCACAAAGATAGAAAAGTCACAAAAGATAAACAGTTAAGTTGCAAAGGGGGAGAAAAATATAGTAAGGGGGAGAGAATGACATTGGAAAGGGATCAATTAAAATTGAGCACACAAGCAGGGGGAGCAAGCTCATGAATGATTTGTTGCATTTGTATGTGCATTAACATGATGAATTGTTGCATTGCAAAGCTTAAATTCATCTTCATGATTGTATGGTGTATGCTAGAAATAGAACTTGAATGATGATTTGTTAAGAGTAGCTTTACAAGTGGTATCTAGACACCTTTGCTTATAATGTTGATCTCACGGGATACTTTAGTGTTTGTGATCTTTACAAGTGATGTATTACAAGTGGTGTCTAGCTACTTCGATGCTAAGGATGGTATATAAAGGCAACTCCGATTGGTATCACGCTTCAAAGGTCCATTCTATATACCTTAGCATCAATTTGATAGTAGTATCTCTCCCAAAATTCTAATCCATACATATGTGCACAATTGAACCAAACTCATGAGAGCACATATGTAGGGGGAGCTAATACTATCGAAATTGAAAATTGATTTCATTTCATATCTTTGTGATGGTTGTCATCAATTACCAAAAAGGGGGAGATTGAAAGCCCAAGTTTGGTTTTGGTAATTAATGACACCAAGTTGCTAATGCCATGTGTTAAGTGTTTTGAGTTAGGCATAAGCAACACATGTGATGAAGGTGTACGTGGCAAGGAGTGGTGGCCACAAGATCACAAAGAAATGGTGCATGGACATGAAATGTCGATCATGATGGAGATGCACATAATATGATGGACATGATGATCAAGTGGAGGAAAAGGATCTAAGAGCGCAAGGCAAAGATATAACCATAGGGTTTTCCTTTTGCCGGTCTAAGATGAGTAGAGAAGTGATTGACCGGGTTTAGGATACATAGCCGACTATCAAGAGGGGCAATCATGGTTAGCTCGAAAATCAAGTGCCACTAGATCAATGTCTTGAGCATATGCATTAGGATCTACTAGAGAGCTAACATAACGCCTTGGAAAATGTTTGTGAAATGCTAACACACTTGCACATGATGGTGTACACTTGGTGGTGTTAGCACATTTGCAAAGGCGGTGGAGTTTAAGCGGTAGAGAGGGGTTTGGGTTCCTCTCTCCCTCCCACCGAGCTTGCGAGGCGGGATTCGGCGCATTTTGGGGAAGTGAAATGCCTATTTTCTACTGCGCCGAAAGTTGAAAAAGAAACGGAGGCGAACGGCGGTCACTGTGTTGACCGGACGCTGCACCGGACGCGGTCACGGTCTGACCAGCGCGTCCGGTCAGTTCTTCGTGGCGCGGCACTAGGGTTTGTGACCGGACGCTGGTCTGGCCTGACCAGCGCGTCCGGTCAGTTCACCTGTGCACAGAAGGAGAGCGCGCGACCGGCGCGTCCGGTCCCTCACGGAACCGGAGCGTCCGGTCAGGCGTCCAGAGGGGCAGAGCGAAGCGGAGTGACGATCGGACGCGGGGCGCGTCCGGTCATGTGCGATCGGACGTGTCCGGTCTCGACGGGAGCTTACTGGAACGCGACCGGACGCTGGCTCTGTCGCGTCCGGTCATTCGCAGGAGCGCGTCCGGTCATTCATGGGAGCACGTCCGGTCAGGGCAACGGCTAGTTCTGACGCGCACTGTTTCTTGCTGTCGTGTAGTGACCGGACGCGTCCGGTCACCCTGACCGGAGCGTCCGGTCAGCGTGATTTTCGCTGCGTCGTCTGTAACGGCTAGCTGCGTACCCCTTCGTTATAAATAGAGGGTGTCCGGGGTTTGAGGGGATCTCTTGCACATTTTGAGACCTAGAGACATCCTTTGAGCTAGAGAACAACCCCTCCACTCATCTCTTTGCATAGTTGCACATCTTGAGTGAGATTGAGTGAGATTCAAGTGCATTGCTTGAGAGTTGCATTCTAGAGGCACTTGATCTTCGAGTTGCTGTGGATTTCTTGTTATTCTTTCGTGTTTCCCGACACGGTAGATGGCTTGGAGCAGCGGAGGTGATTGAGCTCGCAATTGGAGATTGTTGGAGCCCTCACCAAGTGTTGTAAGGGGTTCTTGATCCTTCCCCGCGGGAGTTCGCAAATTGGATACTCTAGTGGAGCTCGTGGCTTGAAGGATCCCCATCTTGTGTGCGGTTGTGCGGTGCCCGCCGAGGGCTCGACTCTTGATAGTCGATTAGCTCGCGAACCGACAAGTGGGTGTATCGCCACAACGGGGAGTAGCTTGCCGGAAAGCAAGTGAACCTCGGGATAAATTCTTGTGTCATTCTCTTCCCGAGGATTTCTCTTGTGTGTTTGATTAATTGGTACTTCTCATCTCTACACGGCGGTATAATCACTCAAAGCTCTTCTCTCGTATTACATCTTGTATCTAGCTTGTAGTTGTTGTTGTGTTTAGTGGATAGCCTTGTACTAGACTTGTGTAGGTGGCTTGCTTAATTAGTTAGAGCTGGTGCTTTTTGCTCCGCCACCTTTTGTACTAACTTGTGGTTAAGTAATTTTTGTAAAAGTTTTAATTAGGCTATTCACCCCCCCTCTAGCCTATTTGGACCTTTCACCTGGCTCGTGAAACCTGGCTGAGGTTTGGCCAGACATGCGTCCACTTCAACCAACATGGGATCAAAATCCGAGCGCTGAACCTCCGAGCAACGGTCCACCGCAAGCACAAACTCAGGGTGCACCGCCTGCCCGCCTCCTTGCAAAGTGACGCTAGCGGGGCTGTCCTGCTGACGCTCACGTGCAGAGGGGCCTCCGAGCCAAGCACAGCCCCTGGACGTGGCCACAGACACACGGAACCTCGAAGAGAGGTGTGCCTGGAGCTCCTCCAGCGTGACGGCTGGCTGGCCTCTACCAACGAGTGCGACGAGGACAGGGGAGGGTCCGCCGCGGACGCTGAGAGCTCCACGTTCCCCTGCACGACGAAGATCTCGACCTTGGGCCGGTTATCAACGTCACCCGGAGGTGGTGATACCGGCAGGCTGCTGTTGTGGTGCTGCTGCGAGGACGATGAAGGCGCGGTAGAATCCGGCGACACCCGTTCCATCCGACTGGGGCGGCGCGCCTCTGAGGATGGGGGCTTGCACGCCGTCGATGGGCCTCGCTTGAACACCGACAAACGACCATTCTTGCACGCCCTGGCCCGATGGCCGGTACCCCAACAATGGAGGCAGCGGGTTGGGGAGCGACATTGAGCGGCGACGTGGCCGCGATCTAGGCAGTTGAAGCAGTGGCCCACCAGCCCCGGCGGGACTGGGCGCCGGCGTTTGGGGGCCGAACACCCCTGGCGGCGCCAGCGACGTCGTCGGTGCTGACGTGGTTCTTCTCGCTCCTGTCGTCGCGGCCGACCGTGGTGGCGCGCGTTGCCGCGGAGGTCCCCCGGCAGCCGTTCGGCTGCGAAGCATGCACTACCTGCAGGCCGCGCTCACCGAGTCGATGCGGCTGTGCCCGCCTCCGCCGGTCGAACTCGTAGTCGTGCGCCACGGACGATATGCTGCCGACGGCATGCACGGCGGCAAGGGCTGGTCCGTCACCTACAGCGCCTACACCGTGGGCCGGCTGCCGGCCATATGGGGATGAAGCCGTATTTTTTACAATTTAGCTCTTTTTTCGAAGAAAATTCACGTTTAGACTTCTGGACGATGTAAACTCAACTTTGGACCCTGGGGGTTGACGCCATGATTCACGGCGTCGAGGTTACACGTCTCGACGCCATGACTCATGGCGTCGAGCTTCGTTGCCCTATTTGACGTGGCGGATGATCTGGCAGACAGCTCGACGCCGTAAATCACGGCGTCGAGCTCGACGCCGCATATCACGGCGCCGAGCTCGACGCCGTAGATCACGGGGGATGAAGTCCACCGTTGCTGGTGTGGTGGACGTCAGGAAGGACGTCGCCGCCGCCGGCGTGCCGGAGCACATTCTCTGATGAAAGGGGGCTTGCCGTTGCAAGTGAGGAGAAGAGAGCTGGCTGGAAGTGCTCAATGACGACCAGAGCATCGGTCTCGTACTACTGTTTTCTATAAGGAACCTAATCAACCCAAGTATTCTGCATTTTGCACGGGAATAATTTTTCCTACGAGACATGAAACAGAAGGATTTTTTTTAATCATGTCTTCTAGTTTTGTTGCCTGTTTCTCATCCAACGAGAACTTTGGTCTTTGGATATCTGCTTGCAAGTTCACCTTGCCATGGCTGCAGTGAAACAGTACTTCACTCAAGTCAATTAATGATACTATATAAGTTAAGGTATTTTCTAAACTGTTTTTAATAGTAACAAACTGTCCACAGACACGATTGACATTTCATTTATATGTGTTAGATAGAAGATACATAAATTTATCTATATGGATTTTTAAACCCGTAGCAGCGCAGAATCTAGTAATACATTATATGTCGAGCCTTTTTCACAATATCAACCCTTCAAGCTCTCTAGGTGATCCCTGCCATCAAGCTTTGCTGCAAAGAAGCGCTTGATGAAATCCATGTAACCAATTGAACTATACTGTGCCTCACCGTCCTTCTCCACAAGCTCCGGCAGAGGACCGACTATGGCATCCTTGCATGGTTGGTGGAAAACTGCCGCGGACATGCGCTCCTTGCTTGGGTGCACCACGGCCCTGTGCTCAATGCTTCTGTATCTTCCATTGCTCAGAATCTGCAAGTGGTTATCATTCATCTCTAGCTTTTTTTTTAGTATAAAGAGAAGAGGACATTCTGAACAAGTTAAATTTTCAGAGTCCACACAACATGATCTGCTCGTTATACATGCTTACCTCAAGTATATCGCCGACATTGACGATGAATGCACCAGCGAGGGCGTTTACAGAGACCCACTTGCCATCCATTCGGATCTGCAGCCCCTGCACGTCATTTGCCTGGAGCAGCAGCGTCAGGCCGGTACCATCCGTGTGCGGCGACAGTCCCACCACCTTTTCAGCTTCCTTGCATGGAGGGTAGTAGGTCATTCGCATGCTTTGAGGTTGACCTCTGAATATTTCCAAGAGAGTCTCCGGCTCAACACCCATGTCCATGGCTACGAACTGCATCAAGCACGACACTAGCTTTGCTGCCTCAGAGGAGTACCGATCTATCGAGTTGCTGTCAATCAAGAGTTATCATGCAAGGATGAACTTAATAAGACAAAAGCATGGAGCAGTACTTACAACAAACTCATGATGCAATATATTTGATTTTGTGATTTCAGGCATACTTGAAAGAGGGAGGATGACTAGGCCAGAACCTCATGTCCCTTGAATCGCTTGGTCGGAGCATGAGATAGAACATGTCTGCCCAGTCCAGTTTCTGGTTCTCGGAAACAACAAAGTGCTGGCCATACCCTTCGAGGTTGCCTGGTACCATTGAGTACACCTGTTTTGTTTCTAGTGGCTGCTTGAAGAATTCAGCCATGTCGTTCCTGAAGTTGCAGATCACTTCATCTGGTACGCCATGATTAATGAGCTGTGGTTTTTCAAATTTCAAATCAACAAAAAGTAAGTCTACATACTACACGTGCTGTTTTAAACATGTGAATATGTGATTTGACTTTGTACCAGACTATTAATCTTTGACATCATTCTTTTGAAACTAAACCGACTTCACAGAGCAGTTCCAACCTCAATAGGTTATACTACTTCTTAGCACATCTTTGTTATAAGGTACAGAAATCCATGCTTCCTAGTAGTGGGAACTGCAGCTAACTATACTGTACTCCCTCCAGGTTGATAAATGAAGTCGTTTTGGACAAGGTTTGAGTCAAACATTGAGAATATAAATCATGAATAACTTTTAAGGTGTTGGGTTTGAAAATGTGAAAACCATATAATAGATTTGTCTTGAAAAATACTTTCATATAAATATACATATATCACTTTTCAATAAATATTTTTATAGAAATATGAAGTCAAAGTTATGTTTTGGAGACCGTGTCGCTGTCCAAAATGACTTCTTTTACTAACCTGGAGGGAGTATGTCCTTAAAACATGAATATCTTATGCTTTACATACCTGAAAGAAGCCCCACTGCTTACAGGCAGATCCAAGCTTTGCACACTCCTCTTTGGATGACCGTGAATCTAGCAACTTGTTGAGATCGATAATAGGAATTGCAGTTGCAGGAGAGATGTCATGACCATTTGTGACCTCCTCGGCGGTCTCTTCCAACCTGATGTATCTTTTGGGGATCTGCTCCTCTGAAATGTTGTAATTTTGTGCAAGTTCCTGCACATTTGGCACTGGTAGAGATCCTCCGGCCTCTGCATGAGCCATTGTTATCTCTCACTCCTATAGCTGCTGGTGAGTTCCTTGAGGAATTGAGGTGCTTCTTTTTATAACAATCCTTCTTCTTATGCTTAGTCCAAGAAGCATTATCCCCTTCTATATTAATACATGCCGTGCAGAGTTAAGCCGCCCGTTTCGAAAAAAGTCCACGAACGAAACATCACGGATTTTAATTTTTAATGGAGTAATGAAGACTAGCAAAAAAGAAAAGAAATAATAGGAGTAAGAAATAAGATTTCTGGGAGGATCGGTCAACCACGCATGCTTAGTTGAAAGAATCACACAACCTGTCATTGAATTATTAATTCAATTCCTCTAAGATCTCGTTTGGATGTAGTTAGAATCACCTCAACCCACATGTATTGGGTTGGATTGGGATGAAATTTAATTCAAGTTCCACTTCAATCCATCCAACACATGTAGATTAATGTCAATCTAACTACATACAAACAAGGCCTAATGAATAATTAATTGTGGGTTTCCTTTAAGCAGGGGTGGAGACGGGGATGGGGGCTGCTGCCCTCTAACATTAATTGGACAGTTTTCGGTACTACAGTACTTCTCATTATTTCTCACTAGTCACTAGAGATTATAAGTAAACAAGCTTTATTAACTGATTCTAGATTGTTTTTCTTTCAAATGCATCTCTTTAGTTGCCTAATGTTAAGTGACATATATGGTGTGAACCACTGATCTAATGAACAATGTCCCTTCTTTTCTTCAATTTTGATATTTAGTGTTTTTTCTAAGATAAAGAGGTTAAAGATCATTTATTATTTTCTTTAAGCCAACATCAAATTCTATGGTTTTTTAAGCAGATATCAAGGTCTGGCGGTGGTACCATATATTTTTTTGTTGACGTTCGATGAGCTTGCCTCCTCCGCCCCTAGCTTTAAGGTAGTGCAATTTTCTAAAACAGGTATACACTGTAGATAGTGAAACCAAATATCTAATTCTGGTCAACAGAATGGCTCAACTCGCCACTGAATTATTATTACAGGTACTTGCAAAATTGGTCAGGAGCCATTAATGTCGTACTAGTACAAAAAAAAAACCACCGACTTATAGTATTGGGCGTTAATATATTCTCGCTCCGTCCAAAAATAAGTATCGCTATGATATTCGTACTGGTCAAACTTTTTTAAGTTTAACTAGGTTTGACTCCCTCCATTTCAAATTATAAGATGTTTTTAGTTTTTCTAGATATATCACTTTTACTATACATCTACACATAGTGTATATACTATTAAAGAGGCAAAAAAAAATTCCTATTTTTTCGTCCAGCCAAACTGTCTGTTCACTCCAAGCCTAACCACCTGCTCAGGCTCAGCCCAACACCCCCATGGGCACGTTTCGTTTTGAGATTCTACTCGGCCACTTGTCTAGTTATCTTTATTAGCTTAGTTTGTGTTTGGATGCGCTCATAAAAAGTGCTTTTGCTATCAAAAAGCAAAAAGCCAACCAAGCATAAAGCTGTTTGCAGAAGCAGCTATTTTCTCGTAGTACAATTTTGAAAGTATCTTGGACTCTACTTTTCGTTTTTGGCTTTCTGCTTTTCAAAATGGGTGAAAACATATAGTTGTTTCACAAGGGAGATAGAGAGGAGGTACGTATTATACTCGTTTCAACCAAACAGTTTACATTTTTTCCACAGCACATAGCTCGCAACAGCTTTTCCACAGCTCATAGCTCACAACAGCCTTTTCACGGCTCACGGCTCAACCAAACGACCCTTTAAGGGCCTGTTTGGATGCACCCAACTAAAGTTTAGCTAGCTAAAGCTAAAAGTTTTCCAGCTAAACTTTAGCGGTGGTGTTTGGATACTACAGCTAATAGACTCAGCTAAATTTTAGCTGGGTTGAAATAGCTAAACCCAGCTAAACTTTAGCTGGTCTTTTACTTGGCTGTTTGGATGCCTAACAGCTAAATTTAGCCAACTAAAGTTAGGAGGCTTTTACCTGTGTGTCATTATAAAAGTTGGTAATTACACACAAGTCACTAAAAAAGTTGAGTTTTCACAGGTGCCACTGCTCTGAACTCTTTTGCCCTTCATGTCACTTCCGTCAGATTTTGCTCTAACGGTGTCAAACCGCGGATGTGAAAAGTCAAAAATACCCTCAGGTCCGAATATGCAATTAATTTTTTTTTGAGCATCTTAATGACCTCAAATGAAAAAAAAAACTCAAAACTAGAAAGTTGTAGATCTCAACAATATCTACAATTTTTGTATAAAAATTATCTTTATTTAATTCCGTACAAAAAGAGATATGATTTGATATGATTAATATGTCTTCAAAAAATCACATTTTTTGTACGGATGGAATGCTCTGAGCAGTTTCTGTTCTTATATATCCGTGGTTGGGATTCGTCGTTTCTTCGTTATTGAAGATGGGTTAAATAGCTTTTTTTCTAGATTTATTCCATAGAGAAATAATGCTATTCTTTTTTATGATAGTTGATAGGTGATATGTCCATCAATAATGAGGCGTCTACGCGACTTCATTGATCAGTCTCTCATTTGAGTGTATGTTTGTACTGTGTTTTGCCAAATAAAAAACTTCAATACGTCCTGACTAGAAACTGAAAAAATCTCTAGGTGGTTCCCTCCAAGCTTCAGGATCAGAAGGGTTCCAAAATGCAAAATGCAAAATGCATGGACATCCTATTCAGCCTTCGGCCATCTCTGGAAAATTATTCACCTTGAATTCGCTTTTGCAGTCTCCTCCTTAAATTATGTAATCATACAACATAATGCACACTTTCGGGAAAAACTAGTGAATAGTGATTATTGTGGATTTTGTGTAATGCATGAAAATGGAAAAGAAACGTCTGGACAAACTACTGAGACAAAAGTGTTATTCCCAATCCCAACATGTATGAAACATAACGACTACAAGACACCTGTCAAAACAAGGAAGCATGTCATCTCAAGCATGAAAGGCCAAATGCTTAGACTTCCGTTGAGTTCACAGCTCATTTCTCAAGCTCTCCAGGTGATTCCGTCCGTCGAGCTTTGCTGAATAGTAGCGCTTCATGAATTCCATGTAGCCCATTGCTCTGTACCGCGGTTTGCTGTTGTCGTTCAGGAGCTCCGGCAAAGGGCCTATCACGGCATCCTGGCATGGCCGGTGGAACACCGCCGCCGAGATGCGCTCTCTGTTCGGGTGCACCACTGCCCGGTGCTCGACACTTCTGTACCTGCCGTTACTCAGGATCTGTAATGCAGTAACAGATCGGTGAGAGATCAACGAACAGGGGTGCTAGACTATATTCGATACAGCATCCATCACCTCAAGTACATCGCCAACGTTGACTATCAACGCCCCTTCTAGAGCGTTCACGGTGAACCACTTGCCGTCCTTCCTGATCTGCAGGCCCGGCATGCCATTCACCTGGAGTAGCAGTGTCAGGCCGGCGGCGTCTGTGTGCGGCGACATGCCCAACACTTGGTTGGCTTGCCGGCACGGTGGGTAGTAGTTCATCCTGAAGCCTTGTGGCTGCCCTTGGAACGTCTCGAGCAGTGATGCCGGCTCAGCTCCCATGTCCTTGGCCATGAATTCCAGTAAGCAGCGTGCCACTTTCGCCACCTCCAACGAGTACCTATCTATGGATGTTCTGCAAACAGAGTTCCCAGGAAGAAGCATAACTCACAAAGCAACGTTTAAGAATTGTACAAATTACGACTTTCAGCTGGTTACCTGAAGGAAGGAGGGTGAGCAGGCCAGAACCTCAGGTCCCTAGCCTCATTCGGCCGAACCACGAGATAGAACATGTCCGCCCAGTCCAGCTTCTGCTCCTCCGACACAACAAAGGCCTGGCCATAGCCTTCAAGGCTGTTCGGTAGCTGTGAGTATGCCTTCTTGGTTTCAAGTGGCAGATTGAAGAACTCGGCAATGTCTTCCCTCAGGTTACGGATCACTTCGTCTGGCACCCCATGGTTGATTAGCTGCAGTTTTTCGTGTCAATGCTTCAATTTCATTCCCATTGCAAGAAATAATCTCTTCATACCTGAAAGAAGCCCCACTGCTGACAGGCATATCCGAGCTTTGAACACTCTTCATGCGATGATTGGGGATCATACAACTTGCTGAGATCAATAATAGGAATTGCAGTCGCAGAGCTATTAGCATAACCAGTGATGACATGTTCAGTGTTAGCCTCCGCCCTGATGTACCTCTCAGGTACCTGCTCATCAGATCTGCTGCAAGTCTGTGCTAGTTCCTGCACATTTGCCACTGGTAGAGATCCTGCAGCTCTAGCGTGAGCCATTGGTATTTTCTTGATCTTGCAGGTGCTGGTGGTTGCTTTGATTGATTCTTTTCAGAACATATACTGTACCCTTGAAGTATTGAAGATCTGAATTGATGATGCTCATGTGGAACCTATCCAGCGGAAAATCACATGGCCTGTCACCAAAGTCTAAGCTCCTACTGATTGCAATTGACAATGTCAATTTCAAGAAATAGAAAAGAATGCAGTAGCGGATTGCACGATTGCTTATTTCTCGAGGGATGCAGGACGACGACGTTCACTACAGATAATAATAAACTATACTTTCCGTCCACAAATAGTTAACTACT
The DNA here is from genome assembly GCA_038087645.1 of Saccharum hybrid cultivar R570. Lineage (NCBI taxonomy): Eukaryota > Viridiplantae > Streptophyta > Magnoliopsida > Poales > Poaceae > Saccharum > Saccharum hybrid cultivar. The sequence continues at coordinate 32,119,773 of JAQSUU010000066.1, read as the reverse complement.
CTGTTGACGCTGATCACGTGCCGCGCAAATGCGGTGATGGCCGGCGGTGCTAGGAAAACTGGACTAGCCGGTTTCTGAACTCGGCTTAGCTGGCTTCTACAGAGAACACCGCAAAGCCCACGAACGAGATGCATAGAACAGTAGGTTTTGGAAGTTCAAAGAGCCAGGGTTAAGGGTTTGGAGGAGTAAAAAGTAGAGTAGATTTGGTTTTCGAAAAAAAAAATAGAATAGATTTGTTTTTTGATTGTGCTAGATGCCTTAACCGGTCATGGACCTCTCATATATACGGAGGGTTGGTCTTATCCCACTGGAAAACAAATTCATATTGAAATCACCATGATTTCTAATTTTTTATTTGGACTGGGCAAAACCGGCTTAGCCGGCCTTCAAATGACGTTTTCATACAACCAACAACAAAGCAGGCCTAGCCGGCCTTCAAACCTGGCTTAGCCGTTTTCATACAAAGCCAAGATAATGAAAGCAACGTATATCAGGCAAAGGCATGAAAAAGCCAGCATCAACTATTAGCCACTCACCAACAGAAACATCAACTCATATCTTTGCCTTTTTTAGATGAAGGAAAGAAGTATCATCAGACCAACTTATTCAACCCAATAATTCAAGGCATACAAAGAAATTTATGACAAAACAAACTCAAAACCCAATTCTAAATAATGAAGGCCATCCGAAGGACACAAAGAGGCTCAATGCTGCGGTCTCCAAAGTACGGCAAGCCTTCAAAATGAGCGTTTGTCGATCTTCACACCAACTCACATCTTTGCTGAAAGTGTAGGAACGCTATCAATAACTATCCATTCAAAGGAAAGATCAAGGTAAACATGTTAAAATACAATACTACCGGAATCTCATAGGCCTAGCTTCAAGCTCTCCAAGTACCTCCTGCCTTCTAGCTTTGCAGCAAAGTAGCCCTTGGTGAACTCAACACCATCTATCACCTTGTACCGTGCCTTGTCTGCTGTCAGCAACTCCTGAAGTGGGCCAATTGTGCAGAAAAGGTGAATGCTGTGGAATGCTGCAATGGTAATCCTTTCCTTGTTGGGGTTTATTACTGCCCTGTGCTCAACACTCTTGTACCTGCCATTGGTGAGGATCTGTTGGAGATAAATAATGTTAAAAGGCTGATGGTTTATGTGATGCAGTCCGAAATTGCAACATGTAAGTGTTATCACTCTATAGTCACACCCTTTTTGTCTATAACATATGGAGTAACCGTTAAGCCAAATTACCTCTATAATATCGCCTATGTTGACGATGAGTGCTCCGTGCATGGCCTGCACAGAGAACCATTTTCCATCCTTTCTGATTTGTAGTCCTTCCACATCATTGACATGGAGGAGGAATGTCATGCCAACACCATCCGTATGCGGTGAGAGGCCTAACACCCTGTCAGCTTGACTACAGGGAGGGTAATAGTTGATCCTCACGCTCTGAGGTAGACCCTTGAAGGTACTTAGGAATACCTCCTGGTCAACTCCAAGGTTGTTGGCCATAAACTTGAACAATTGTGCAGAAACATTTGACAGTTGCAGTGAGTACTTATCCAGTGTATCCCTAGAAGGAGCAAACATCAGCATCAAAAACGGTTTTCAAGGTTTCTTGTATCTAGCGTCCATGTAACAGCCCAATTTGAATAAATATACTGTCATACATGTTGAATGAAAATCTGTGTGTTTCAATACAAAGCACGTTCAAAGATTATCATCCAGATGTTATTGCAAAGGCACCTTCCATGTTAGCTTATAGAAGCAATTCTTCAACTCGTGTTACCTACTTTTGCGTGATAAAAACTGGAGTACATGAAGAAATCTAATATCCAATTGTTACAGACATCAAATGCAAAAGTTCCTTAAAACATGACACAAACTGGCTGAAGTAAGATAATTTCACCTGAATGTGGAAGGCTTTGCAGGCCAGAAGGACAGGTTCCTTTGTTCAATAGGCCGTGTGGCAAGGAACAATATGTCGACCCAGTCCAACTTCTGTTCCTTAGAGAAAACAAAGTGGTGGCCAAACCCTTCCATGCCATTTGGTGGAATCGCTACTGCCAACTTTTCTTCCAGTGGAAGACTGAAGAAGTTGGTGATGTCAGCCTTAATTTGCTGCAACAATCCTCCATCCATTCCATGGTTCACTAGCTGCAATTATCACACTAATCCCATGAGTTTGTTGTGATTAGTGTCAACCATGGTATAACAGAGCAAAATAGTGGATCTCTCTTTACTAAATAAGTGAAATAATCATCAGAGGAATAGTTACAAGGCAATTGCATGTACATACAGACAGACAGTGGGATAAATGTGGGGAGGCATGCATCAAAGGGAGCTAATTTCTGCAGCAAGACAAACCTGGAAGAATCCCCAATGCTCGCAGGCAGATCCAAGCTTAGCGGTCTCTTCCTCAGAAAAATCGGGGTGGAGCAATCTTGACATATCTATTACCGGTAGATTATAACCCTCGGCATCGATGATAACAGGATCAGCCTTAGTCTCAGACCTGACATACCTTTCAGGAACCTCACCAGTGTCACGGACGTTATCTGCAACAACCTGCACACTCTCATCTTGGCTGACGAACTCCACTTTCATTTTCTCAAAGATTTCAGCCATCTTCCCTTGATTTCCTTGAAGCAACAAGCTTTCCCCGATTCAACTAGCTCCATGACGTATAGCTGTTGCTGACAAATGACCAATCACACGAAAGTCAGACTGCATATAGTATACACGAGAGAATTCAAGATTGGCAGCTAGAATGACAAGACGTCATAGTCTAATTCCAAAGGAAGCTACCTGATAATTTTATATAATTTGCTTACGCAATGGTACAATTAATGATTGCTAACGACGAAGTCAAATCTGCACATGTTACACTTTCTGTAGAATGATGGGTAGTGCTCGAGGATTGTCGGGCCGTCGGGCCGGCGCAGGGCCTATAGGGCCGTGCCTAGGCCGTTGGAGCAGCCTGTTGGCTGGCACGACACACATAAGATAAATCTAGAAGCTAAACAGTTTTTTTCTTTTTCAGTTGAAATAAATGGGTTAAGGAATGGGATACCAGATATTAGAGATATACATAGATATTATATAGATATGTATAGATTGTCTTGTATTGTACGTGATGTACTTGGACTCCAAGCCTTCTTGGCCCTCATTTCCCTGCTATTCTATCCCATCGAGAGGGACGGTGGGTTTTGAGCAGGAATAGCTCATGAAGGACCGGGTCAGGGAGCAGCAGTCGCCGTTGGCACTGACGCGCTCCGCGCCGCCACGCGGACCATCGGAGCCACAGCTCTTCTGGTCGCGGTGGCCGTGGGAGTCGCAGCTTGCCTTTCCGGCGGGCACCTGGAGCCGTAGCTGGCCTTGCTGCGCGAGCACGTAGAGCTGCAGCCCCATCGCCACGGAGCGTGGGCCGGCAAGAAGCTCGATTGGAGCAACCGCCGCAGCTCGATCCGCTATTTCGCTCGATTGGAGCAATCGCCTAGCTGGATTCGCTATTTCGCTCGATTGGAGCAGGCTCTCTGCTCACCGGCCTCCGCGTAGCTCGATTGGAGTAGCGGAATGGATAAGGCCAGGCAAGTTTGTGTTCTTTTTTTAATCAAAGAACGGGGGCCCCACTTGAACCCAAACCGTAGCCCAACAAAAGCCAAACGATGGATTGGGTTTAAATGCTCATTTCCTCATCCTTAACCCAACTGGCCACCTCTGTACAACCCAGCGCATATCCATTTCCCAATCCTGGCCACTATCCAAACGACACCGGAATACTCTGACAGACTGAAGACTTCAAAAAGATTGAACGAGGCACTTCCACGTTCGGCAGAATAATAGATATCCCGTGTATTTGCGATAGTTCTGAAGAGCACATCTACGGAACTTTTAGTTTGTGAAGTAGGGTAGAAGAACAGCAGATGCATCATTAGCTGAGTATTGGCTTGAATCTGAAGCCCAGAAAGTATGGTTCCCACTTCCCAGGCATCGATAGCCAAGAGCTCAACACCAAAACCACTGATCATGACGCGAATACAACCATATCAAACCATCAATTCAGCACTGCTGGCCGTTTCCACAAAACAAAACAAAACAAAACAACAGACCCACTACACAACGGCACAGAAGCAGAGCACCATCCAGCTTCTGCGACTGCAGGGAGACGACTTAGAAAAGGACTGAATAATGATCAAACATCGCTGGCGAGTCACGAGTTCACAGGCTACAGCATATGTTAAATTGTCGGATGAATTTAAATCAAACCCAATTTCTTTCCCGGTGTATCCACACATACTACGAGGAGGTTGCTACGAGATTAATGGCTATTCTACAACACGGAAAGTCTGATTCAAGCAAGTAAAAGCAAGGGTTAACACAATGCACTTAAGCTAGTTTATAACACATCCGAATCCTTGCGTTCCAACAAAGACTTCCTACTCCAATCCTATCCTCCTGCTTCCATACTGGAAGGCTGCAGCTATGTACAACGAGAGCTGTCCCACCGAAGGCAGCTATGACGTGCCTTCACTCAACCATGAGCTTGAGCTCTCCCTGTTTCGACAACAAGTTCATAACAGAATGACCATCAGAAGCAAAGGAAAGCAAAGAATGAAAGAAAATAAAGGATTACACTCATAAAGTAAAATAAGGGAATAAGTGGAGGTACCTCTTGATGACGCACTTTTGAAATTGCTCCTAGGAACCTTCTCGCCAGGAACTTTAGAGATTATGAGGGAACTCTGCAAGCCCTCTAGTAACTGTAGCACAAAACATTGGAGGCATATAAAATAAGAATTCTGATATGTAGGTCATTTCAGGCAAGCTGCATAACATAAGTAGACATAGCAAGTTCCATAGCAGGCACGCACTCTAGCACCACTCGGTGTGCAAGCACAGAGAAAGAACAGTAACCTATCTCAGTTGTCCAACAAAATGAAGTATAAAAAGGCTAGAAAAACTAGCAGTAATATAAGAGTATTTCATATGCCAAATTATATTTTATGCAGCGTAAACAATTAGTGAAATAAAGTGTACTACTAAAACTCAATGACAGAAGGGACTTCAAAGGCAATGTCCAGATTAAAAATAATATGTTGATATACTTATTGTACTTACCCTTGAAGTTGGTTGAATTCGCCTGTTAGATCGTCTGGGTTCAGTAGAATCAGAAGTAGTCATTTGGGGTTCACCAGAATCAGAACTCGTCTTTTCAGAGGTTTTGAGTATACTTCTGTTTGTGTTACTGACAGTGGGAACATATTTCCTTTTAGCTCGAGTAGTAGTGGATACATTCGGCTTGGAACTAGGAACAGTAGATGCAGTTTCCAGTTCAGAAACAGAAGGAACTTCAGTTCTAAGGCCCACACCAAGCGCAGGATTATTTTTTTCTGAAGTGGGCTTCTCATTGTTGGAAGTGCTTGTCGAACGTCCCACAAAACCAAAACTCCTTTGAGAAACACAATTTGGAACATGCATGAGCAAGGAATCACTGCTACCTCCAACGCTCTGAGACTTCGTAGGTTTAGGTAATCTAGACCTCGTCTCGCCTACTCTTCTTCCTCTAATAGCATCAACTTTGGAAGTATTTTCACGTGGCCTTGGCAATTGTGGCATCAGATGTTTTGCGAATCTGTTAGATGCATTGCCCTCAGAAATCTTGTCAGACTGACCTGCGTCATAATGTTTGCTTACTTCCATAAACTTCTTCTTCTTTCCATGTTTTGGAACACCATAGACAACCTTTGATCCTTCTTTTTGTAATCCAGGCCGTCTGAATGCAAGAGCATCAGATTTGTTCTCAACTACACTCTTCCCAATGTTGAAAACAATTTCCCCCTGAGACAAAGACAATGGCTTTAGTTCCTCCGGTTTTTTTGCATTGTTAGTATTCTTGTCCTTCGAAGAACCCCCCGCTTCGCCAACAACAGATAGATTGCCACCTGTTTGAAGCAAGTCTGTCCTTTGGCGTTTCTCAAGAGGTGAGTCGCCCTAAGATCATAGGAATTGCAATTCAGTCATTGAGCAAAAGCAGAACTTTGAACATCAGGTACAGAGTAAAAGATAAAAAGTCTAGAAAGTAAAAAAAAACAACCTTATTAGATTTGGATTTCCTTTCTCTTGCACGGGACCACTCTATCCATTGACCATCTTTCCAAACACGCGATGGACGAAGACTCCAAGCATCAACTACTAAGGACTCACCACCACCTCCAACTGGAAATAAATAATAAAAAACAAGGTTCGATGCAGACCGCACATGACGATACATCAGATAAGACAGTTACAAAAATAACCAATAAACCATAAAGTCTGTAAAAAAATTTAAAATATCAGTTTTAGCTCAAGAGCCTCATAGGCATAATTGCATTGGCCAGTGCTATGCCCCTACCCCCCACCCACCATAGTAATAAACTGGTTTATTCTATGTATTCTGAAGTATCTAGTTTATCCTTCATTTACATTTTTTTCCCAAAATCAAGAGCAAGAAAATATCATGCACCTTCTCATTGGCTATGATACTGCCGAAGTTATTTGGTGGCGAAATCTACGTGATCTTAGCTAAGGTGATTGGAACATATTGTGCACCTAACGATTGATGGTGGGTCGGAGACCTAATTAACATTAAATGGACATTGTCACAGGTGGTACTGAAGAATAATTGCACAGATGCTCACGCTATGGCAATGTACAGCCTCCAAATTGTAGATGATGGACCAACATACAGATGGGGAGGAGGGCCAGGACTCTTCTGAGGATTACACGGGACTTAAGAAGCTAAAAAATAACTCACTAACTCAGGTGGCTGGCATGTAGAAACACCAGGATACTGATCGACAATGCTTCGGCCATGGGTGGAGAATGAACATGAATTTCATAAGCTGTGTTGTCTTCTCGTTTTATAAAACCCACAATTACTAGAATAGTTTGTTATATTAATCCTGTATGATGTACAAGGAATATTAATTCTGCAATTTTGAAAATTCAATGGCACTGCCTGCTCTCCCATCAATACCAGACTACTAGTACAGCACTGATGAATGGCAAGCTACTGTTTCTAGCCTCTTAAGTTCCTAAAAAAGTTCAAATGAATGCATGTAAAAGGACACAAGGAGGTAAAAAGGAAAAATAGATGACAGGGGATAGTGGCTGCAAAAAATACCTGAAAAATGTACAACATATTTCGTCTCATCAGTCTCATAATTCTGAGAAATAACTCCCTCTCGCCAACAGCTGAAAGAAACAAGCATCAGATAAAGTTGATAATAAATCTAAGAACACTGATACCACAACAAATAGTGAACTTGCATCAAGCAATAGCATATACCTATTATTGACCCAAGCGTCTACATGATCACCAATAACCCATAAACAACTGCCTGCTGTTTCCCTGCGTCGTTTCCTAGTTTTGAATTTAGAGAGGGTAGCAGGGTGTGCAAGACGTATCTGTGGCGGCTTATCCCCCTCTTGTCTCAATGGCACCCATTCTTCACGAGGACCAGTTCCTGAAAAAAAAGCTTAATTAAATAAGTAGCTGTGAAAAAGGTAAAAAATGGAACGACGCCATGGAAGGAGCATCAACAAAAGGTTGATATGCGGGTCAATGAATGGATACTCACCATTGTGGTTGTCATAGTTGACAAAAGCATTATTTGCATTTATATCAATAACCTTAGCAGAAAACCAAGCTACTCCAAACCCACCCTTGTCAGATAAAACCTATCAAAAACAAAATGAACACGGTAAAAAGGTTGCATTAAGAATTGAGGTGGCAAATCAGATCAGATCACAGCAAGGCTGAGAAACACTTATACTGAAACAGAGCATGTAAAAACTTAAGGACATCATTAGCATCTTAAAACGTAAGCAGACAAATTTTCATTAGTTTTGGACTGATGCACATCAACCAATATAGATTTGTCATACGGACTCAAATATGTTTTTATGACCATTACCAACATATTAACATGAAAAGGTTGAGGTACTAGCATTTTCTGATTTTTACTATATTGATGTGAATGTAATTGGGGAGATTATGTTAATGTACAATGCAGCAATCAGGAAACAAGGAAACCAATAAATACCTAGAGTACATAATATAAGAAAAGGAATAACAAAAGGCCCAGAATCAAGAGTCCAGAGACACCCCACTCTATGATCATCATGTCGAAAGGGAGAAAGGAGAACCGTGTCCAAGCCAAACAAAGAAACTTACCTCAACTGAAGATCCCTTTTCAATGCCATTCCAGATAATGTTTATTGGCGCTATAACATTGTTACCATCCAGCGACACAGTGACAGGAACATCTTCAACAACCCCATGTCCTACATTAGCCAAACAGAAGGTAAATGAGCTGACACTGAACAATGGTCTTGATATGCCAAAAGCTAATTGTAACTTTACCTGAGTGTATTCCATATGGCTGTAATTCTTTGCAACTTGAAGATGGCTCCGAACCCAGTAGTGCTTGATCATATTTAGGTTTCCGACCACGCTTTCTGCCAGATTTGTTAAGGTTAACAGGTGCATCTACCTCCAATGTTTCTGTTACTGGATTATCATTACCACTTCCAGATTTATTCCTCACACTCGCTGACTTCCAATAGCCATTCGGCCCAGCTTCCAAAAGCTCTCTTAGGGTAAAAGGTAGTGGTTCTCCCATTCCAATAATGGTTCCTGCCCTGAACACAGCCTCCGCAGCAAGCTCTGCAGCTTTCAATATGGCATCCAAGTTTTCAGCACGTTTTGCAGCTGCAGATGCCTCTTCAACCCTCTTTCTAGCAGCCTCCCGTGCCACAGAAATGATGGAACCTGGGGCATGACTCTTGTTCTTAATTTTCAGAGATGATGCTGGTGTTGAACTTGACAAGGTACGTGGACTGCTAATGACATTAATTTGACCAGCTTCGTGATGCATGGGCATTACAGATATAGAAGAGCTAAGAGCTTCCTCTGCCATCATTTTCGCCTGCAATGCAGCCTCTGATGCCATCTTGGCAGCTTCTGCAGCTGCCTTTGCAACAGAAACTGCTGCTTCAGCAGCAGCTGCAACCGAGGTAAGCTTCTCTTCAACTTCTGGAGGTAACTTGTCTCTTGAGATTGTGGATAGATGGCTCCATAAGCCTTCCTTGTGCTTAACTGCCTCCATTGAGTCAATGCTTGCACCTTTAGCCTGTGCAGTTGATTGTTCTACTGCACCACGGATCTGTTCTGAAAAGATGATTCTTTGCTCACTATCCGTACCACCAGTGATCTGGTAGTTAGGTTCAGAGACAATCTGGCCAGTGTTAGGAACAAGCTTGCTACCGGATAAGGCAAATCCTGCTGTGTGCTTAATGGCAGGAGTAAAAGATGGCATGTCCATTTTGAGCTGAGGAGAAGCAAAGACAGGTTGCTGTTCCGGACTTGCTGAAGCTTTCTTTCTTTTTCTTGGCTTTTGTGATGCGGTGCCATGCTTAGAGCTAGAAGCAGCCTTCTGTTTCCCATCATTCACAACTGCTGTTGGAGAAGAAACGATAGAAGGTGCTGGACTGGGAAGAACTACACCAGATGAAACAGTATGTGAAATGGATATATTTTTGGATGATGCCCCCTTCGCAGTTTCATTTGTAGGAACAGCTGGTTGCATCGATGAATCAAATATTAAGTTTTGTGGTGGAATCAACCAGGGTGCAGGACGTGGACCAGGGCTTTGAGTATACCAGGGGGCAACACCAGAAGACGGATGTCTCATGTGTGAATTATATGCAAATGGTGATACTGCCTGGCTAAAATCCAGATGAGTACCTCGTTGCAGGTTAAATGTAGAACTACCAAAAGGTACATTAGAAGTTGGGGAGTGTAGGGTTACAGCAGGATGTGCTGGCACCACAGTTTTGCCACCTTTTTTGCTAGCTGGCACAGTTGTAATTGCTGTACCCTTGCTAGCTTTCTCAGGCACAGAACTACCTGCAAACTCGGCTGGTCAGAAAAAATAGAAAAAAAAATGCATGGCAGATATTGTTCCACTATCATTCATATAATTACCTATACGTGCACTTGTGGGGGTCTCTAAACTGGTATAAAGCGATTTTTGATACTGAAATCTTTCAAAAGCAGCTCGCCAAGCAGCCTCCCATGTAGGTTTGCCACTACCAACTGTTCATGTAACAAAAAATCTATAAGATACATATAGAGCGGAAGAGGACTATATTAAACGGTGAAGCCAGACAAACCAGGTTCTCCAAAAGCTGCCACCATGTAAGCCTCTCCTGGTGGCGTTCCTTGACTGCTCAAAGAAAATAAACTTATATTAGATCTCACGTTTTACAAATAAATACTCCAACCAATCCCAAAAATCATCAAGTTTCGCCTTGGGCACAAGAATTAAGGTAACGGGTACAACTGCACTATGCTCATCACTTACTGCTAGAGTTAGATAGGTGACAAGTTTAGTGCACTGGTCAGGGTGCAATTAAGAAGGGGCAGAAATGGAAGAATAAGGTAAAATGTGCATTGAAGTTTGTCATGGCTTTATAATTGGTGCATGCGAGATAATGCTATATGGATTTATTATATTTGGGATAGGAGTAACTTTAAGAGAATTATAACTCACATAAGAGCTCCATAAACAAATATCTGTGCGCGTAGCTGTAAATGCTGTGGATCTGTGAATGGAAAATTCACTAAATCTGCAGAAGAAACTGAAATATTCAAGTCAATTAAATTTTTAATAGCTTCGAATCGTCAAGATATATGAGATTTGCATACCAGAACACTCAGGGATTGGATGCTGCCGCGGCGGTGAACTTCTACTCTTAATGTTGCCGCCTATATTAGAGTTGTCTGGGGGGCTGCCCCCAGAACTTTCAGTCACTTTCCTTTCTGATAGCTGTTCTTTACCGGCGTCCACAGTAGATGCTTTCTTACTATCATCACTAGCATCCTTTAAAGAACTTCCAGCTTGAGGATTTTCTGTGGCCGTCTAAAATTTGGATACAAAACCATGTTAATATATGTCATACGAGCGGGCACACGCAGAGAGAGAGATAGAGAGAGAGAGACCTTGGTACTCTGAGAAGTTAAGTATCTAGGGAAAGGGCTCCAAACAGGGCTATGGGCTTTCTCAGCAACATTTGGTGGAGCTCCCACCTCAAATGAGAAGCTTCTATCGCCTCCTGCTGCACTAGCATCCTCAGAACCAGGAGCAGATTCTATATTTCTGGTACAGCATTGTTTTGAGCTCTGGGTAGCATCAGCTGTGGCCCCACGATCTTTAGGATCCTCAGATTGCCCACATAGTGTATGATGAAGTAAAGCATTGCTGTCATGTCCACCTTCTTGGGGAGAGGATTCAGCGCAACTAATCACTGAAGGGGACTCACATGTAACCCCAGTGCAGATTCCATTACCATTACCAGGTTCCAATAAGCTTGAGCCTTGCCTCCCTTGGGATGGCACAGTACCAGGACTACAATCTGTACCGTGATTTAACACTATATCTGTACCCAAAAAAAAACATGTCACTTTGCATTGACAACAGTTGGTGTCTACGTTAGCAATGCTTATAACACTTGGTATATTAGACCAAAGGCTTTTGTCCCAGCTCTATAGAAAGCATAATAGAGTATGCTGAGGATACCAGCTTTACATAGATGTGTCTATCACTCCATCTCCCAATCTAAGTTACTTTACTCAGATTGGGGATTAAAGTCACTGACCATGCACATTAGACAGGTCAAAAAGTGATAATAGAACATAAATGCCACCAAAATGACTAAGATAAGCCTGGCACATGACCTATTGTGCACCTGGCACATATTAGGAAAGACATTGTGATGCATGCATGATAGACCATAAATGTGCTAAGTTTGAAACATCTATTTTTCTGCTTCGAACTAGTGAAAAGGGGAAGGAAAATAACTGCATTGACATTGTGCTAGCACAAACAACTGACCTTGCATATGTGCATTCAAATCATCACTTGCATCCAGTGGAGTTTTTACTATATTTTCAGCCACCTTTCCAGTTGGGATACCTAACGTAGGTGCTGTGGCTGGATCTATACGATCTGCAAGTATTGAAGATCTATCAGTCTGGCATTTCAGTGAATGAGCATCTGGATGGTTACCTGAATGAATCCCAGTATTATCAGTTTTACAAGTAAAACAAGCTCGAAATGCACACAACAGTTAGAAATATGCCCAACAAGCTCAGGCCATGATAGGAGGAAAAAAACAAAAGGCTCACCTGATTTATCCTGAGTTTCTCCTGTGGTCAAACCACCCAAAGAATTAGGCTGCTCCTTGTATTTCTCCTTTTCTGTAGCAGAAACAGTACCACTATAAACGGCAATGTTTGAGTCCATGGGCACAGCTGGCATTTCCCCTCCTTGTTCAGAGCCAGGAGAAATACCATTGTGGTCTTGATCTCCTAAAGCGGATTTAGCACCTTCCTTGAATGCCTCCTCATTATTCACTGTGGCCATTTTCAAATCCTTTTTATCTAGTAAAGCAGAAGAATCAACAGGAGAAACACCTATTGAACAGCCATTTTTATCCTCGGAAGTACCAACATTGTCAGTAACAATGGTAGGCGTGACACCACTGCTAGAACTGATCACTGATGCTGAAATTTTCTCTTGAAGCCCAGAAGTAGATGGGAGTAAATTTGTGCTTTTAGGCTCCTCTCCTAAAGCAGGCAATTTGTGTTCCTCGAATGACCTCTCATGATTTAGCGAGGGAATGTTTGGATCCTCTGAAGCATTCAAAGTGCCAGCTGCAAAGTTTTCAGGAGCAATACTGTTGGAAGGGCCAACCTTATCTTTGGATGTACCAGTAGCATTGGTAGCATTTTCTTCATGATCATTTTCTATCATTTGCTCAATGTTCCCTGAAACTGCTGGTATTTCCTCCTCAATTATCTTTTCTCCCATGTCACCACTGTTTTGGTTGTCAACAGAATCTTGATCGTGCTCCAACACTACATGTTTTGATTCATCACCTGTACAGCAGGTGTTTGTACTACTGCCTCCAGCATTCTTTGTTTCTTCAGGAACACAAGTGGCATCGGCAATTTTACTTTTGGGAGACACAGAACTGACAGGATGTGAATTAGAATGTCTTGGGTCTGCCTCAGATTGGTCAGATAGAAGAGAATCTAAACCAGTACTAGACTCCTTAACAACGAGCTCACTGCTCCTGTGAACTGAACTTTTCAGGCCTTCAGTTCCATGTTGCACTGCTGAAAAAGATGGTTGAAGAGTGCTGTTCACTTTATTGCATGCATCATCACTCCTGTACAGCATCTTAGCTGGATTTGTGATGGCCTCTAGTAATCCATCAGAACTTTCTGACAATAGAGTTTCACCTGCAATGCACTTCTCAGCAACAGAATCTGCTGCCTGCTCAGCTTTCTTGTCCATTAAGAAAGGTGCAAAATGTTCAAGCTGAGACTCGGTGTTTGAAAGGTCAGCAATCATTCTAGAATGAGTGCTCTGAGAACGATCAAGATCTTCTGTCATTCTAGAATGAGTGCTCCAAGACTGATCTTTCTCAGTTGGCACTACAGTACTATCTGTCGGGGAGTTACCAGATTTAGGATGAGCACTCGATTGATCAGTTTGACTGTCCATACCACTTAACTGAAGGTGAGCATTATTGTCCATGTTACCAGTTGTCTCATTTTCTCCCACTGATTTCAATAGCATTTCGACAGATTCTGTGGATGTTGCCTCTGACCAGACATTATTAGTTTTAGAAATTGAGCAAGATTCAGCTGCGCTAGAGCTAAAATCAACAACACTGCTTCCAGTGGACAGAACCTCAATCCAACTATTCCCGTGCCCTTGTACGCTGAAAAATGCTTCTGAATCTATCAAATTATCAAATCGAAGATGGCCTTGTAGTTGGTCCTCAATATCAAGTTTTGGCAGTGCAAATGGTCGCAAACCTGAAGGGAATTTGCTACTGCCTTCGCCAGCTAGTTGAAAGTTTTGGCTCTGAAAATCAGTATCGTCATGATCCATGGGTGTATGCCTACAAAATAGAGGAGTTTATAACATATAAAGTTGAAGTTCCAACAAGTCAAACATAAGTCAGCAACTTTGCAGCAAGCAAGCTAAATATATTGGAGCATCATATTTATATATAACATAATTCATATATGGGAGCAAAACTACCCAGACGGATGTGTGAACATCATTGCACAAAACATCATGTATGAGTGTGTATCAGTGTATGTGAGAGAGCAAGGTAGTATTTTAGGCAGTAGGCAGCATCTCAGACGACTCTAAAAGACTGCCACTTAGTACCCAGTAATGATGATTGTTGTATAACAAATAACCCGCACAAAATTGCAGTACGCACTGAACCATAACGATTGGCGTGGCCGTTTTAAAAGCGCCAAAAGAAAAGTGCAAATTCTACATTTGCTAGCAGAACATTCTCAGTCAACTAAGACCGTACCCCCTCCTGCCTGATGAATAGAACATGCGCGGTGCACTTTGACCTCAGGAGAGCTCGCTGGCACTAAACTCCTAGCAAAACATTACTCTAAGCAAGTAAAGCTGTAATTTACAGCAGTCGGATTGAACCAAAACCGGAACCAGTCTGACCACAAAGCACATGAGGCTACTGAAAACAAAAGGCTCCAAACCCTAATTCCCAGCGTCAAGCTGGAATTGGTAACTACGCCTTCGAAACCACCCGAAAAACAAGGCGGCTAAGCTCAAGCGCCACCCAACCCAAACCCTAACCCACCAAGATACGCGCGCGCGACCCGGGTGACCCACTACAAGCCTCGCACACTGCGGCACAGGAGCGACGCACGCCACGTGAAGGAGAAAAAAAATATAAGGAGGAATGGAGAGGTACCGGGAGGGATTCGCACGCCCTTCTACCACCCTCCATCCGTGAGCGGAGTCGTCAGAACCCTAGATCCTGCAGGACGGCGGCTGCTGCTCATACCCCGGCGCCCGGCGCCGGAAACCCTACCTCCTGCAGCGGCGGCGGAGGCGAACCCTAAGCGGCGGGGGAGAGGGGCTGAGGCCGGCGACGAACAGCAAGTAGCGGAGGCGAGCGGGAGCAAGAGTGGAACAAGGTGGAGACTGGAAGGGGTGTGGTGGTCCGTGGTGGGGTGGGTTTTTGTGGTTCGGCTGTGCAGGATGCACGCGGCCCGCGCACCGGGCACACCAGTAACTTGTGCACAGGCGACGCACTGGACCGGGTGGTTGTGACTTGCGAGTTTCGGGCACACCAGTATAACTTGTGCACAGGCTTTTGGTTTAGCCTTGTTTTTCCAAAATATTTTGCAAAATATTTCAGATTCCCGTCATATCGAATCTTCAGATACATATATGAAGCATTAAATATAGATAAAAAATAAAATTAATTATACAGTTTAGTTGTAAATCACGAGACGAATCTTTTAAGCCTAATTAGGCCATGATCGGATAATAATTGTCAAATAATAACGAAAGTGCTAAAGTATCGCTACAGTTATATTTTGCAAAATATTTTGGGAACTAAACAAGGGCTTAGGGTCTGGCCGTATGACCCGTATGTGTTGTGACGAGACTGTAGACGAGTTGGGACTGCTTCACTCCACGAATTTTGTCGTGGACCTGGCTAAAAAATGAACGCTTCACAAAATCCACGTGGACCTGTTTGGCTAAAAAAATTATGGAGTGGAGCTGAAAAACGTGGAGCTACTCCACGTTGGCTAAAAAAATGTTGGCTAAAAAAACTATGCTCCACATTTTTTAGCCAAACAGGTCCAGCTTCACGTATTCTATTCGAGAACAAAAAGGTGAAGTTATGAGAGCACATAAACGGGTGTTCCACAAGCTCTAATTTTTTTTTGAGATGCTCCACGGTGAAATTTGTAGAGCAAAATTTGTGGAGCAATCCCAAACACGCCTTAAAGATGGTAATGAGGACCCACGACTCGATAGCCGACGGATATTTACTCCATTAAGGTTCGAATATGGACTAAACATGTTACCCATGGGTACATAAATGGGCAAAATCCTTCACCCATTGGATACGCAGGGATTGAAACATTTTAGCAATCCACGTACCCATTAACCCATGGGTGAAAAATACTCGGAAGCCCACGTAGACATTCCACCTCCCTTGGCCCAAAATCAAAGTAGCTTAGCACTAATAATTGGGAAACCATCTGCACCCTTCACTATTGGTGGGTATAGGTAACCCGCTAGGTCTAGTTTTACCTATCTGGGTATGGTTCTGGAGAAATTCCCCACCCGCAGCCGGGTATAGGGATTTTAATGGTATTAGATTATTTTACTAGTAGGTATGGGTACGGGGTGTCAATACCCGATGGGATTTACCGATTGCCATCCCTAGACGAGACTTTCAGGTGTCATGACTCGTGAGCAGAGGAGAGCAGTGACTTGCAGGTGGTTACAAGGTGTAAACTAGAGAAAATTCAAAACCGACATTAAAATTCCATTTTGTTTCCTATATACTACTTGTGTGTGGTTGATATCGTAGTTTGTCACCTAAACTTAGACAAACTATAATGATCATAGAAAATGTAACGAGTAAAGTAGGTTGGTGCCGTAATTTGCCACGTCTCACCTTCGGTAAACTGTGACCGGCACAAAAAGTGTGGTGAGCAAAATCTAAACCACACTTGTGGCAAATTTTTTCACAGGAATAAGTCTATGACTTGTGAAACAGGGTGCTAAGAAAGCACTATAATTGTAGCAGTGAACCAAATAGCTGCCGCAAAAATTGTGGCATAACTAACCTTTGACATGGCAAGTTTTTCGTAACGAACCAAACATGCCTTAAAATCGAAGCCACACTTATAGCAAAGTTTAGCAAGAAAATGAGACATGACATGTGAGGCAAAGTGCTAAGAATGTATGGCGTGTTGTAGCTGTGACACTGAATCAAACAATTGTCATAGACTGATCTATGGCGTGGCGACTTGTGGTCACAAATCAAACAAAGTAAATTTTAAGTGTTTTCTGTCATTCAACTTAACTTTTCTACCCTTTTCTACCACATCCATCGTGTTCACCCTTAGATGATGTTAAGTGCGACCGGAATATCAAGCTTATTGTTAGTTGATGTTAAGTGCAACTGAAAAAAGATATTGCCCCTACATACTTCTTGTTGTAAAATTTGACATGTTTTTCTTTCTTACCACTAGATGCAAATACATAATAGTTTATGACTTGCCCATGACTTATTTTTAGAAGTGTACATAAGTACTGCTTAAGGAGTATAGTTTTTCGTTCATGGTTGGTTGTGTAAAAATCAATGGTGATAAGGATGTTGGGACGACCACTTCTGTAGTAGTGTGTGGATTGAGTGGCCCACTTCATCACAACCCCCTCCACTTTATAAATAGGAGCTCTCCATTCACTTGTGAGACAACAAACCAACATTCTAAGAGTTCTATTCATCTTTTTATACATGATATAAGTGAAGCATGACCCTTCTCAATTTTCATCAATCCCAAAACTTCCTTCTTAGCCTCTATACACCTAGATACGTGGATGTTCATGCTATAAAATTGTTGGCCCTGAAAACCATAACCACATACTCTCAAGCTTTTCTTTTTAGAGTACATAGTTGCCCTATGCTTGGACCTTTTACAGCTGCAGCAAAATGGTGGGTTGGTACAAACTGGTCTTAAATGGCTAGATTGATTGCAATTAAAGCAGTTTTCCCCTCTAGGTGTTGTACTATCTCCTCAAAAACCATCAAATCCAACATCAACCCTTCCTATGGAGAGAAAACTACCCTCTGTTGGACTCCATAGATTCACGTGAAGTTCCTACTACATTAGCATCCCAGTAGTTCTCATTCCACCCTCTATCTTTAGATCGACGATTATCATCATCATTATCACAGTAATGTTGCTGGATCCACCTCTCTTGGAGAGCTCATCTTGCCAAAACGTCTCTCCACAATTGTAATTATCCGAGTAGTGCTGGGATCCACCTCTATTGGAGAGTTCATTTTACCTTAATATCTCTCTATAACTACGATTATCATCCTGTTGACCTCTTCCTCTAGAACTGTGTAATATATCTCCATTGTAATTATAATGTTGCTGACCCTTCCGTTTAGAACTGTGTAATCTCTCTCGATTATCATCCTATAGATCTCTCTCTAAAACCGTGATACTCCAAAGTTACTCTCCCTCTAGAACTATGTATCATCCCATGGATCTCTCTAGGACTGTGATACTTCAAAGGTCCTCTCCCTCTAGCACTGTGCAATATCTCTCGATTATCATCCCGTGGATCTCTCTAGAACTATCATACTCCAAAGGTCCTTCTAGAACTGTGATACTCCAAATGTCCTCTCCCTCTAGAACTATGTAATATCTCTCGATTATCATCATGTGGATCTCTCTCTAGAACGGTGATGCTACAAAGGTGCAAATCTATCTTTTTGGAGAGACAAAAGCCAGGATGCAACAATATCATCTCCTCCCACAGTCCGACGACCTAGAATCAACCCTGACCTGCACTATTCTCCTCTTATGCAGCCGCATAACACGGACCTTGGTAGCTCCTACCACCTATGGCGCGCGCGCACACGTTAACTGATGGGGTCCCAACTCCCAAGATGGAGGGCTAGAGCGTGTCCGGCGCTGGCCGTCAGGTTAGATACATCGTGTGGTAGCCACCAGCCGGCTACCGCTAGACCTAGCCGTCGAGCACCTAGCAACAATCCACAAATAGAACTATTGGAGCAACAACAGGCGGTCTGCTATGCTTTGGGTGCTGATGGCACTATCCTAGGGAAGGGTTGGGGAGGGCGTGGAGGTCTAGAGTTAGGGGCAGAGTGCATCGACGAAGAGACGACGCAGAAGTGGTATAACTGGGGAATTAGCATGAAATGTGGCCTTAGCCTCCTTAGTCTGTGAAGCTCTTATATCCTTTACTGTGTCTTTGAGTATTTAATTATAACTCTTCTCTACCTTACTTTATGCCTTAGTAGTATTGATACTCCCTCTGGTTAGTAGTAATACTTTGGTTGTGTAGCATATATTTAGTTGTATAATTTGTTTGCTTAGTAGTAGTATTACACCTTTTGTATCATTTCTTTGCTCTTACTTGAGTGCTCCAACCTATGTCTGTGTCGCGCGAGGTTGGAGTAGTATACATAGCATAAACGTGGTGTTTAGGCTATCGGGTATCTTGGTTTGCAACTAACCACATGGATGATTGTGGACCCAGAGATGGAAATGGGACCCACCCAATCCTAGGTTCCTCGCGGGGAATTCCGCTATTGGGGTTGGGGAAGGGTCCAAATTCATCCTGACGGGGGATTAAATGAGGCAAAACATTCCCAATTGGGTCTAGCAGGGGTGGGTATGGGACGTTATCTGTAACAACCCTAAAAATCCCAAAGCCAAAACCCCCAGTTTTTTTAAAACTTTTTCAAAAACCATGCATGGTGAGTGAACATGTAGGAAACCATCCCTAAATGCACTTGGTGCATCCCAACTAGTTGGATGAGCATGTGAATTAATTACCCAACATGTGATTTGCTTTTTCTTGGTTTTCAAGTTTGATTAACAATTAACTGATCAACAACTACAACTTGAGTTGTCTAGTGTGTGTGCTTGAAACCCTAGGGCAACTAACCCTATAAGATTGACCTAGTGGACCCACCCTAGTGGTGTGTACATGTATAATGTACATGAATACAAGTGTAGAGCTTGGGCAATAGAAATAGAAATAGAACAAGGATTAGAAATAGGGAAGGGAATTGGAAAAGAAGAAAGCGGCCCAGCAGCCAGCAGGTGGCCCAGCCAGGCCTGCCCCACGCGCGCTGCCCAACCGGCCCACTCCTATGGCGGAACCGTCCGATTTTACACGCTTTCGGAGGCACTTGTCTTCCATTAGACACTAGGTACCCTGAAAGTGAGCTAAACCGGGCAGTTCCATCGAGCACACCCAACGGGAGAACTCGAACAATCCACATTTTACACCCAGGATCTAATAATAAGTACAAGCTTATAATACTTAGTCCATTTCATACAATATAGAGTCTTAGAAAACATTTATTACAATGCCAGGGTTCAAAGTGCGACAAATTACACAATGAAAATAAAAAAACATCTAGCGAAACGATATGAGAATCCGTCTATACCCACCAGAAGAATCCTCTACACAAGGCCTAACTGCTCAAGGTGCACCTGCAACAAGGGTAAAATAAACCCTGCGTATACAATGTACTCGCTCCTAACTAGGGGATATATTTCCCAACTCTCAAGAAATATGACAGGCTTTATAGCTTGTGGGTTACTTGTTTGCAGAAAGCAATATTAAGAGAGTGTCCTTAGATTATTAGCAGCCATGTTTTATTCATTACCCTACAATTTTAGGTAAGCACATGTTCTATTTTCAAGCAAGGCTTGAACAATCAGATCCATTTTTTCATCTTTCATATGCCAGTTCTTACTACGGTGCCAGAGCGTAGTCAAGCCGTACCGTCATGTAGAAACGGCGATTTGCGAATCAATGTGTCTAGCTGGGTACCCCGAAAACACACACCTCGCTTGCACCCCAGGCACAAGTAAGACCAACCCGTTCACTCCTGTCAATAGTTCCAGGTCTCCATCCAAACTTGGACTCCAAGCCATATAAGGCCCAGCCTTAATGTGGTGCTTAGACCTCTACCTATCCCCGTCTCCAATCAGTCGGTCCGGAAAGAGCCGGAGCCTATGACAAGAGAGTAACAAGTCTTCCCGCTCCCATAAGTAAGTATGTGCTCGGGATAATAAATTTATGACTTGACCAGGGTCCATACAACGAACGGTCCTTAATCGACACGGACAGAAAAAACAGTGCAACCAAGCTATGCCCCGTGGCTGCGGGACACAACCTGTTACACCCACCAATACCCATACCATATCCCTGCCCGGTCACCATTTCCTTTCCACCATTTCATTTTTAGTTTTATGATAATAATAATCACCTATTGTGAGTAACGATAGGTTACCCACACTACCGGCAAACCTAAGCAAAGCAACTACGTGATCATGCAGTAGTAAGACTCATAGGTGTGTGTATATATATACACACGTGCTATTCTACACCCTAGGTGTAGAACACCGAGTTGTTATACTGAACAAAATTCAGTATTGTTCAGTAGTCACGTTTCAGTATGTATAATCGGTATATATATATGATATTAGGAGCTTAGGGCTTCCAATAGTTATTGGAAAGCCCCAACCCAAAGTCCAGCTAGCTGGTTCCACTGAACCAGCTCCCACCAACCTGGTCCAGTCACCGGCCCGTTAGCCCACCCGTCGGCCCACCAGGCCCATCCAACCTACGCCGTATATAATCCCTCAAACCCTAATCCCCATCCATCTAGATCCACCCGTCGTCACCAGCCCCTACCATGCACCGCACCCCACAAGGGGCGCGCCGCCCATGGCGCGCCGCGGCCACCCTGGAGCTCGAGCCGCCGAGCCTTGGACCACACACGGGGACGGCGACGGTGACCTACAGCTCGCGGCCGTCACCCAGCAACCTACCCCCGGCCCTCCCCGAACGGCGACAGTGCGGCCTCACTCCTCTCCGACCTCAGATGGCGTGGCCTCGACACTCCCGTATCGGCAACGGCGCGGCGCTGCCCCTCCTCGACCCTTGGTGGCATGGCCCCGCCCCCTCCCCGAGCAGCGGCAGCACAGCCCTGCCCCTCTACCACCGGCGACGTCTTGGCTCCACCCCTCCCCGACCAGTCGCGGCGCGGCCCCTCCCCCTCCCCCGATCTGCGGCGGCGCAGGGACTTGGTGGCGCTGGCGCAGACCACAGTCTTCGGGATCACCTTGTGGCTGCCATCAGCATCGCCGTCGTGATCCTCAACTGGTTCCTCACCGTTGACCCCAATTTCCCAAGGCGTGATGGCAAGCAGCAGGCTGCTACAGTGCGGGAGGTCGTGGCAAAAGATGATCGAGGAGGCATTCATGGTGTGGAACCCCACCTTCCAGATCTTCATGGGCTCAGAGCGTCAGCGGCTCATGGCTCAGGGCGTCTCCACCTCCGTGTTGCTGCTTCGAAGATGTAGCAGGTACGATGCTCGTCCAACAGGTCTCCGCCTCTGTGCTGCTGCTACTGTTCGGGGATGCAGCAGGTCTCCGCCTCCGTGCCGCTGCTGCCATTCTGTTCTTTAGATCTCTGAAGTTGACACAGCCTGATATCGAAGGCAATGAAATTGCCAGCAAGGAGAACTTTAGAACTCTTGTCATGACGCTCATTCCTTGTCTAAAATGGTTTGATGGTGAAGATGTCGATTAATTGATGGCTTCGCTTAAGAGTTGTGCAAGCTTGGTTAGTGTCAAGGTTCACGCTGTAAACTTAATTTTGCTAGAAGCCATTGATTTGCTTCATATGTACTGCCATGTTTGTTTAAACCAATCTGTGACCTGAACATGATGTTACAGAGTTCTGAGTTTTCAGGATTGAACTGTCATAGATCATACAACAAAGGTGTTACTATATTGCAAGTTCTACTTTCAGAATTTTTTTAAGTTTATAAATAAAACAGAACTACACTGCTAGTTTGCTTTCATTCACATTTGTGGTGAGCCCTGAAGCTAAATTCCTTATTAGAGGCTCTTGCTTCTAGTGTTGCAGTTGTAAGGTCCTAGATGGCTAGAGGGGGTGAATAGCCTATAAAAAATTCTACAAATACCACTAAGCAAACTTGTTAGAATAACACACGGCGTAAAGCGAGTTTTGCTTAGCCAAAGGTTGTGATACAAGCCTCCTATCCACAAGTCTAGTAGATTAAGATCTCTAGTTCACACAAGTGCTATGTCACTAAGTTTACACTAGAGAGCAAGCTAACAACACTACTAGCAAAGCTACCACTAGAGCTACACAAGATAATCTAGTAAATATAAATGCAAGAGAGAGGATTGTGATTCTTATACCGACGGTGGAGTGAAGATGTTGCCAATCACCAAGATGATATACAAACAATCAATATTGACAACAACACAATGTGAAGACCATTCACCGTGAGACAAGAGACAATATTTTTGTTCACCCGGTGTTCACTTGTGCACCGATAAGCTACGTCACCGGTTGTGTCGACCAACACTTAGATGGTTTTCCGGTGTGACCCTCAAGTCACTTGCCCCTCAAGGCACGCCCCGCAAGGCACCGCAAGACACCACTCTCAAGTGAGGTAACTCAATGACACGCGCATTCCACTAGAGTTGCTTTAGGTGTCCCACCGAGGAAAGCACAAGAACCTCTCACAATCAACCGGAGGTGGCCAAGAACAATCACCTTCTCTTGCCAACGCCTGCAACAATCTCTAAGCCGGCTAGGAGCGGTACTCTCTAAGAGTAACAAGAAATCCACCGGCTAAACAAACCACAAGTGCCACTAGATGCCCTCAAGCTATGCAATGCACTTTGGGATCACTCAATCTCACTTTTGATTTGCAATCAAGCAAGAGAGATGAGTGGGAGGAGATGCTTTAGCTCAAAGGATGCACAAGAGTGTTAGAAATGCCAAGAGACCTCCCCAAGGGCCGGCCAACGAGTATTTATAAGCATCCCATACAAATAGAGTCGTTGCCACTCCACTGACCGTTTTCTCGGGACGACCGGACGCACCGGTCGAAACTGACCGGACGCGCTCAACCGCGTCCGATCGCCCTGCGCCGTCCACGTGTACTCCCGAATTCAAACGCGACTACCAGATCCTCCAACGGTCACTGCGCGCCAATGGTCAAACACGATGACCGGACGCGCCGATGCGCACAGCACCCGCGCCCATGAAGCATCGACCGGACGCGCTCTAGACAACGACCGAACGCGACAGTGCCAGCATCCGGTCGGAGTCCAGTAAGCTCCCTCGATGACCGGATGCGTCCGATCATGTGTGACCGGACGCGCACCGCGTCCGATCGACCTTGCGAACTACAGTTCCCTCAGGGCGCCTGACCGGACGCACCGGTCCCATGAGTGACCGGACGCACTGGTTGCAAACCCTAGCCCGCGTGCCTGACTGCTGCACTGTACTGACCGGACGCGTCCGGTCAAACCGTGACCGCGTCCGGTGCAGCGTCCGGTCACCTCTGTGACCTCTGTTTGCCTCCGTTTCTTTTCCGACTTCCGGCGTAGTGGAAAATAGGCATTTCATTTCCTCGAAATCGCCTGAATCCCACGCTCGCACGCTCGGCGGGAGAGAGAGAGAGGAACCCAAACCCCTCTCTACCTGCAAACCACAGCGCGACCAACGCCACCTTTGTAAATGTGCCAACACCATCAAGTGTACATCTCCATGTGCTTGTGTGTTAGCTTTTTCTCAATCATTTTCAAAGGTTTTCCAGTTAGCTCACTAGGCCCTACATGCAATGCACTTCATGAATTCACCTAGTGGCACCCGTGCGTCAAATAGCCGATAAGACTTCCCCTCTTAATAGTTCGGCTATCGACCCTAAACCACTCACACCCTCTATGGTGTCTTGAGTGTAAAACAAAATGGCCCTATGGTTATACCTTTGCCTTGAGCCCATTTTGTTTCTCCAAATGATATGATCCACTCCATATCATCACATGACCGTCTTGATCCATCAACCTTGACTTCACTTGCTCTTCACCGTTGCATCGGTCCGTCGGCGTCAAGTCTTGCTCAAGCTTCACCATCGCATGGTCCTTTGCTTCGAAGCCTCGACTTGCCCTTCACCTTCACAACCGGTCCATCGAGCCAAGCTTCATCTTGGTCTTCACCATCTTGGTCATATGAGTCAATGTCATGTCTCATATTCAATGACCCCTTTATCTAAATCATCCACTTAGATACAAAGGTTAGTCCTAGGTTTCATCAATTAGCCAAAACCAAACTAGGGACTTTCAATCTCTCCCTTTTTGGTAATTGATGACAACCCTCACAAAGATGATTTTGATAATAAAAGTTTTGAACTTGTCATACTTGTCCAATCATTTTGCTCATAAGTAAAGTTTGGACAATTATCACAAGCTCGGTTTTGGTAGCATTAGCTCCCCCTACATATGTGCATAGAGTTTGGATTGAAAGCTTTACACATATGCATGGATAGAAGTGTTGGGAGAGTAATTCTGCCAAAATGATGCTAAGGTGTAAGAAATGGACCTTTGAAGCGTGATACCAATCGGAGTTGCCTTTTACACCATCCTTAGCATCATGAAGTAACTAGACATCCATCAAAACTCAAGAACCCCGTGAGATCAACATTATATGTAAAGGTTCTTGGACCACTTGTAAAGCAATAGGTATGTCTAGATACCACGTGTAAACTATTCCTATGCATGCTAGTAGATCATTTCATCATTCAAGTTCTATACTAGCATTGCATCACACAAGCATGTATATTGACTTTAAATACATGTGCAATGAGCAAGTCATATGAAAATGCACAAACAAATGCAACAACTTTATTTATGAGCTTGCTCCCCCTACTTGTGTGCATCAAAAATTTTATTTACCCCTTTATCATGTTGAATCATCTTTTTCTCTCCCCCTTTGTCAACAACTTACCCAAAAATGGGATCAAATTGTGGAGAGAAGAAAAAAAGTTTGATGGAGTAGGTTAAAATTTATCAAATTTGGTTCAACCTAGAACACTTGCCAAAGATATTTAATTCGATTTGAACCAAAGACAAGCTTCTTCACACCTTCTAATAAGGGTTATCTTGCGTATGTTGAATTAAACGCTTATAGCAAATCTTCTAGATTCAACACTAGGTGTGCAAGCTCACAAACATGTCATATGCCACCACTAGATCAAAACAAACATAGAGGCAATAGTGGTAACATATATCCATCAAATTCATTTGATTTATCATGAATGCTCATGCATACCACTTAATATGTCTACATGCTTTAGCAAGTCCTTAGCATAGGATGAATGACATGTCAATCAATTTTACCTTGCAATGTCGAAGGAGAGGCATGTCAATAAGTGGGTGGGGTGCATTCAACTCATGTTTGAGAAATCAAGAATGTTCAATTCATTCCTTAGCTTGCAAAACCTCTTTTCATCAAGTGGCTTAGTGAGAATATCGGCAAGTTGATCATCGGTGCCAACACTTTCAATGGTAATATCTCCCTTTTATTGATGATCTCTAATGAAATGATGCCTTATGTCAATATGCTTTGTTCTTCCATGTTGAACCGGATTTTGTGTCATCTTGATTGCACTTTCATTATCACATAGCAATGGCACATTCTTGAAGTTGAGGCCATAGTCCTTCAAAGTTGATTTCATCCATAGTAATTGTGCACAACAACTCTCCGCACTCACATATTCGGCTTCGGCGGTAGAGATTGCTACACTATTTTGTTTCTTTGAGGACCATGACACAAGTGATCTTTCAAGTAATTGACATGTGCCACTTGTGCTCTTTCTATTGATCTTGCAACCCCCATAGTCGGAGTCCGAATATCCAATCAATTCAAACTTTGACCCCTTGGGATACCATAGTCCAACATCTCTTGTTTGCTTCAAGTACCTCAATATTCTCTTTGCGGCCGTGAGATGACTTTCTCTAGGTGAGGCTTGATATCTAGCACACATGCAAACACTAAACATGACATCCGGCCTTGATGCGGTGACATAGAGTAGACTTCCAATCAAAAATCGATATTCCTTTTGATTCACCATTTTGCCATCAAGATCACTATCCAAATTGCCATTTGTACCCATTGGAGTTGAAATTGGCTTTGCATCTTGCATTCCAAACTTCTTCAACATGTCCCTTATGTATTTCCCTTGACTCACAAATGTCCCATTCTTCAATTGCTTGACTTGGAGACCAAGAAAGTTGCTAAGTTCACCAATCATAGACATTTCAAACTCTTTGGCCATCATAGCACCAAATTCTTCACAATAAGCTTGATCGGTTGATCCAAAGATGATGTCATCAACATATATTTGCATTATGAATAGATCATTTCCAATCTTCTTGGTGAATAGAGTTGTATCAACCTTGCCCATCTTGAATCCCTTAGAGAGAAGGAAATCCCTTAGCCTCTCATACCATGCTCTAGGTGCTTGCTTTAAGCCATATAAAGCCTTCTTCAACTTGTACACATGGTTGGGCTTCTTGTCATCTTCAAATCCGGGCGGTTGCTCAACAAAGACTAACTCATTGATAATCCCATTGAGAAATGCACTTTTGACATCCATTTGATATAGTTTGATGTTGTGTGCACAAGCATAAGCCAATAGAATCCTTATTGCCTCCAATCTTGCCACGGGAGCATATGTCTCATCATAGTCAAGACCTTCAACTTGAGTGTAACCTTGAGCAACTAGTCTTGCTTTGTTTCTCACTACAATGCCATCTTGATTTTGCTTGTTTTTAAACACCCACTTGGTCCAATCACATTGTAGTCATTTGGCCTTTCTACCAACTCTCAAACATCATTTCTTGTGAAATTGTTAAGCTCTTCTTGCATAGCCATGATCCAATTGGCATCCCTCAAAGCTTCTTCTATCTTCTTTAGTTCTATGGTTGACACAAATGATGCATGATCACAAAACATAGCCAATCTTGATCTTGTTTGCACACCACTTCTAATATCACCAATAACACTATCAATGGGGTGATCTCTTGCAACATGTTGTGGTTGGAGTACTTGCACTTGATTGCTTGAGCTTGGTTGATCACTTGATGTATCTTGATGAGATGAACTAGCACCAAGATCTTACACTTGAGAGTCACTAGCTAGCTTGAATGGAGAATTTAGCACTTGATCTTTATCATCATCTTGAATATCAATTACTTGCTTTGCTCTAATGTCCCCAATGTCCATGTTCTTCATTGCTTCCACCAATTGAGTTCCACCAACATCATCTAGATTTTCCTCTTCATCTTGTGACCCATTGGTTTCATCAAATTGCACATCATGGACTTCTTCTAGAATGCCACTTGAGTTGTTCCAAACTCTATAAGCTTTGCTTATAGTTGAATAACCAAGTAAGAACCCCTCATCACTTCTCTTGTCAAACTTCCCCAATCTAGTGCCCTTCTTTAAGATATAGCATTTGCAACCAAACACCCTAAAGTAAGAAATATTGGGCTTTCTTCCATGAAGTAGCTCATATGGGGTCTTCTCTAGCAATGGATGACAATATAGTCTATTGATGTAGTAGCAAGCGGTATTGATTGCTTCATCCCAAAATGATTGACTCACATTGTACTCATAAAGCATTGATCTAGCCATATCAAGCAATGTTCTATTCTTCCTCTCAACTAGGCCATTTGATTGTGGAGTGTACTTGGCCGAGAATTGATGTCCAATGCCATAATGATCACAAAGTTCTTCAATTCTTGTATTCTTGAACTCACTTCCATTGTCACTTCTCACTTTCTTGATTCTAATCTCAAACTCATTATGAACTCTAGTGAGAAAGGTCTTGAAGATGTCAAACACTTCACTTTTGTCATTAAGAAAGAATACCCATGTGAATCTTGTGAAGTCATCCACTATGACAAAGCCATACTTGTTGCCGCCTATGCTTGTGTATGTTGTTGGTCCAAATAGATCCATGTGCATCAAATCAAATGCTTTGCATGTGCTCATTGTACTCTTCTTTGGATGTGAGCTTCCAACTTACTTCCCGGCTTGACATGCACTACAAAGCTTATTCTTCTCAAATTCAACATCTTTCAAACCATTGACAAGATTGTGAGTTGTAAGCTTCTTCAATTGTTTTATGCCAACATGACCAAGCCTTCTATGCCAAAGCCAACCCATGCTTGATTTGGAGATTAAGCAAGTTGTCAAAGAAGTTTCTCTAGCATTGAAGTCAGCTAGGTAGAGATTCTCATATCTAAAGCCCTTGAATACCATATTTGAACCATCCATAGTAATAACTTCCACATCATCAACCCCAAAGATGCATTTGTAGCCTAGATCACATATTTGTGCCACGGATAGAAGATTGAAATCTAAGCTTTCAACTAGCAACACATTGGAGATACTCATGTCATTTGATATTGCAATCTTTCCCAAGCCAATAACCTTGCCTTTCTTGTTATTGCCAAATGTGATAGAATCAACACCACTATCATTGTCATTGATTGAGTCAAACATTCTTGATGTACCGATCATGTGTTGAGTGCACCCACTATCAATAATCTAATGCCTTCCTCCGGCCTTGTAATTGACCTACAAGCAAGTCAATGAAGCTTAGGTACCCACTTTTGCTTGGGTCCTTGTAGGTTAGTAACTAAGCTCTTTTGTACCCAAATAGCCTTCTTCTTTGGGCCCATAATTGGTGTACCAATAAACTTAGCTTGCACACCCTTCACACTCTTGGTAAGTACATAGCAAGAATCAAAAGGTATAGCATTAACAAGGTTCTTGCTTTGGTTCTTTTTATTACAATTATGCTCTAGGTGCCCAACTTGCTTGCATCTATTGCAAAACCGACCATTGCCCTTCACAAAGCTAGGCTTTGGAGTTGCAAAGGCCGACTTGCCTTTCTTGGGGGTGTAGCCCAATCCCTCTTTGTTAAGAGAGAACCTTTGGCTACCCAAGCACTTAAGCAAGCGGGCCTCACCACCATAGGCCTTGCCTAGGGCGTGAGTGAACTCTTCCACCTCCTTTTTGAGAGTCTCATTCTCAACCATTAGTGAGGCATCACAAGTGAAACCATCACTAGTAGTGAAGGTAGAGTTGGTGGTGGTGAATGAAGAGCTACAAGAAGGGTTAGTATTTGACATGATGATAGGTTCATAAAAGGATTCATCAATTATATCACATGTAATGCCTATATCACATGATACAACAACCTCCTTCTTTGCTTGTTGCTCAAGTAGCAATGAGTGAGCCTTTTCAAGCTTGGAATGAGCCTTACCAAGATCATCATGGTCTTCCACTAGACTCTCATGAGTGGTCTTAAGCTCACTAAGGACTTTCTCAAGTATTGCTACCTTCATTGAAAGCTTCTTACACTCCTTGTCCTTAGCAATAGCTATGTCTCTAGTTTGTTGCATCAAGTCATATAGTTGTTCTTTAGTTGGTTCATCATCATTATTTTCATTATCATTATCACTATCATGAGCATATTCCATTTCACTTTCGTTATCACTCTCATCATATAATACCTTAGCTTCTTTAGCCATGAAGCATGAAGAGGATGAATCAAATAGTGATGGCTTCTTGTTGATAGCAATGGAAGCAAAAGCCTTGTTGGATGATTCTTCTTCTTCTTCATCATCATCACTTTCCCAAGTGACCACATAGGCACCATTTTTGCCTTTCTTGAATATCATCTTGGCTTCTCTCTTCTTCTTCTCGAACTTGTCCCTCTTGTTGTTCTTCTTCTTGTCATAGGGACATTCGGCTTGAAGGTGTTCGGTGCTATCACAATTGAAGCACTTCCTTTGTTGCTCATTTCTTTTGAAGTTGTCATTTCTCTTCTTAAAGCCTCTTCTCTTGATGAACATGTGACCCATCTTCTTGACTACAAGAGCAAGTGTCTCATCATCAATTTCAAATTCCCCATCTTCATTGTTGTCTTCTTCTTCTTCAATGATGGTAGCTTTGCCCTTGGAGGAGGTGGCCTTGAATGCCACGGTCTTCTTCTTCTTCTCATCTTCCACCTTCTCCTTGTCATCAACATCTTGATCATATTTGTCATAGGTCAATACTTCACCAAGCAAATCATTAGGCTTCATTGCTTCAAGCCCATCTCTTTGCAACATCATGATCAACATCTTGAATCTTCTAGGTAAGCTCAATAAGAACTTGTGACAAAAATCTTGATCTTGAGTCTTGTGCCCTAAGCTCTTGAGATCATTGACTATCACTTGCAATCTATGAAACATTTCAATGATTGTTTCATCATCCTTTTTCTTGAAGTTCTCAAACTCACTCTTGAGCCCATATAGCTTGGCACTCTTCACAACCTTAGTGCCTTCATATGTCTCACTCAACCTTGTCCATACTTCACTAGCCAATTCCAAATCCTTGATGCCCTCAAACACTTTTGTGTCAATACCATTGTAGAGTGTATTGAGAGCCATTCTATTGCATGTTCTATTTGCTCTATCCTCATCGGTGAGATGATCGGGATCAATGATAGCAAAATCATTCTCGGTGACTTGCAATACTCTCTCATGAATAGAACCAAGGTACATTGTCATTTTTCTCTTCCAATAAGCAAAAGAACTAACACCATCAAAGAACGGTGGCTTGCCCCCAACATGATTGAACACAATTTGAGCCATTTTTCACACCGAAGGATGTTAAGCCTTGATTAACACGGTGACCACGGCTCCGATACCACTTGTAAGGTCCTAGATGGCTAGAGGGGGTGAATAGCCTATAAAAAATTCTACAAATACCACTAAGCAAACTTGTTAGAATAACACACGGTGTAAAGCAAGTTTTGCTTAGCCAAAGGTTGTGATGCAAGCCTCCTATCCACAAGTCTAGTAGATTAAGATCTCTAGTTCACACAAGTGCTATGTCACTAAGTTTACACTAGAGAGCAAGCTAACAACACTACTAGCAAAGCTACCACTAGAGCTACACAAGATAATCTAGTAAATATAAATGCAAGAGAGAGGATTGTGATTCTTATACCGACGGTGGAGTGAAGATGTTGCCAATCACCAAGATGATATACAAACAATCAATATTGACAACAACACAATGTGAAGACCAATCACCGGGAGACAAGAGACAATATTTTTGTTCACCCGGTGTTCACTTGTGCACCGACAAGCTACGTCACCGGTTGTGTCGACCAACACTTAGATGGTTTTCCGGTGTGACCCTCAAGTCACTTGCCCCTCAAGGCACGCCCCGTAAGGCACCGCAAGACACCACTCTCAAGTGAGGTAACTCAATGACACGCGCATTCCACTAGAGTTGCTTTAGGTGTCCCACCGAGGAAAG
Source organism: Saccharum hybrid cultivar R570 (assembly GCA_038087645.1). Taxonomy (NCBI): domain Eukaryota; kingdom Viridiplantae; phylum Streptophyta; class Magnoliopsida; order Poales; family Poaceae; genus Saccharum; species Saccharum hybrid cultivar. The sequence continues at coordinate 32,087,876 of JAQSUU010000066.1, read as the reverse complement.
CACAAGAACCTCTCACAATCAACCGGAGGTGGCCAAGAACAATCACCTTCTCTTGCCAACGCCTGCAATAATCTCTAAGCCAGCTAGGAGCGGTACTCTCTAAGAGTAACAAGAAATCCACCGGCTAAACCACCCACAAGTGCCACTAGATGCCCTCAAGCTATGCAATGCACTTTGGGATCACTCAATCTCACTTTTGATTTGCAATCAAGCAAGAGAGATGAGTGGGAGGAGATGCTTTAGCTCAAAGGATGCACAAGAGTGTTAGAAATGCCAAGAGACCTCCCCAAGGGCCGGCCAACGAGTATTTATAAGCATCCCATACAAATAGAGTCGTTGCCACTCCACTGACCGTTTTCTCAGGACGACCGGACGTGCCGGTCGAAACTGACCGGACGCGCTCAACCGCGTCCGATCACCCTGCGCCGTCCACGTGTACTCCCGAATTCAAACGCGACTGCCAGATCCTCCAACGGTCACTGCGCGCCAACGGTCAAACACGACGACCGGACGCGCCGATGCGCACAGCACCCGCGCCCGCGAAGCATCGACCGGACGCGCTCTAGACAACGACCGGACGCGACAGTGCCAGCATCCGGTCGGAGTCCAGTAAGCTCCCTCGACGACCGGACGCGTCCGATCATGTGTGACCGGACGCGCACCGCGTCCGATCGACCTTGCGAACTGCAGTTCCCTCAGGGCGCCTGATCGGACGCACCGGTCCCATGAGTGACCGGACGCGCCGGTTGCAAACCCTAGCCCGCGTACCTGACTGCTACGCTGTACTGACTGGACGCGTCCGGTCAAACCATGACCGCGTCCGGTGCAGCGTCCGGTCACCTTTGTGACCTCTGTTCGCCTCCGTTTCTTTTCTGACTTCCGGTGTAGTGGAAAATAGGCATTTCATTTCCCCGAAATCACCTGAATCCCACGCTCGCACGCTCGGCGGGAGAGAGAGAGGAACCCAAACCCCTCTCTACCCGCAAACCACAGCGCGACCAATGCCACCTTTGTAAATGTGCCAACACCATCAAGTGTACATCTCCATGTGCTTGTGTGTTAGCTTTTTCTCAATCATTTTCAAAGGTTTTCCAGTTAGCTCACTAGGCCCTACATGCAATGCACTTTATGAATTCACCCAGTGGCACCCATGCGTCGAATAGCCGATAAGACTTCCCCTCTTAATAGTTCGGCTATCGACCCTAAACCACTCACACCCTCTATGGTGTCTTGAGTGTAAAACAAAATGGCCCTATGGTTATACCTTTGCCTTGAGCCCATTTTGTTTCTCCAATTGATATGATCCACTCCATATCATCACATGACCGTCTTGATCCATCAACCTTGACTTCACTTGCTCTTCACCGTTGCATCGGTCCGTCGGCGCCAAGTCCTGCTCAAGCTTCACCATCGCATGGTCCTTCGCTTCGAAGCCTTGACTTGCCCTTCACCTTCACAACCGGTCCATCGAGCCAAGCTTCATCTTGGTCTTCACCATCTTGGTCATATGAGTCAATGTCATGTCTCATATTCAATGACCCCTTTATCTAAATCATCCATTTAGATACAAAGGTTAGTCATAGGTTTCATCAATTAGCCAAAACCAAACTAGGGACTTTCAGCAGTCCCAGACTTCACTAGTTCAACAACTTATAATTTCTATTGATATGCATTTGTTCTGAACCCATTTGATATGCATTGATAGAACACTTAGATATACATTGCTGGAACAATTATATGTATGCTTCTGTTCGTACAATTTTATACATTATTGATACCAAATTATATACACTTAGATATGGAGCTTGTTATGCAGTATCAGTTACAGTACTTATCTTGAGCAGTAACACTAGCTTGTTTATGCATTATCAGTTACTTACCTGGATTCTGCATGTATAAATGATGATGAATCCATTAAATTCTTGTCAAAAAAATAGTTCTATAGTTTACATGGATGGAATCACGACAGTTTTTACTAGTATAAATTATGTTTGCTACCTCATCGACATATTTCTATAACTATGTACTCAGGTTTTTGTGACCCGATGACAGTGGTGCATGGCTGGAGGTCCGATGTCCCAGTCTGCGGCTTTGGCGAGCTTGAATTGTCAGCGGCACCACCATACCAGCGCCGTTCCTCTTCTGTGTCTGGAGGTTCGAAGGAGCTGGCAGCCGGGAAGCCCTCCCATTGTCAAACACGCCTCGGTAAGAAATTGATTTTTTTTATGCTTCTCATTTGATAATCTCTATGCTTCACACGTCTTCAATGATGATGCGGCAGTGCATGTTGCGGTCTCCTTGTTGTCTCTGGCCGAAGCCAAAAGCAGATTTCTATGCATGGTTAGAGCACTCATCTATGCGCTGCCTTGAACCATGGAGCTGACGTTGCCGGCGGGATGAGGAACGAGCCTTCTCGTGGGCTGTGGAAGCAGCTGCTCTGCCTTGCAGCTCGATGAGCAGCAGGTGGATTTTTTGTGCTTCTCATGATAGTACTAGTACTAATGGCTGCATGTGGATTTTTTTGTGCTGCTATACTCTTGTTCTTTTTCCTGCATGCACGCATGATGAAATGTCTAAGGAGCTTCTTTTGTTTCTTTTGGTCATCGAGTGTGCTTTTTGGATGTGCTTCACTACTTATCTGTGCATTTGTATTTCTGGAGGTGTGAGCGAGCTCTCACGTTGGCCATGTTTTTAGGAGTGGTGTTGCGGCTACTAGTCCAGTAATTTGTTGTTCTGGTGAGCTATTGGTTTATATGCTGATAAGAATCGAGTTTATATGCTGATAAGAATTTGTTGTTCACGTGAAATATTTGATTTATGCAAGAATCGAGTTTATATGCAAGTGCATATTGGTTTATATGCTGATAAGAATCGAGTTCTATGCATGACTAAACTGTGATGTTGAAGATATATGCAAGTGTTATGTGTTTTCTATGCACGACTAAACTGTGATACCTTGAGTATTAAAATTATATATCCTGTGCAAGCTTCCCCTGCTCTATCAGATTCCTTATGATTCAATGATTCTTTTTGTAGCATGCTGATGCCCCGCTTGAATGTTGTAGTAGCGAGTGGAGGTTTGAAAATGTATGTTACTGCCAGAGCACCATCTATTTATATACATTAATGGAGCACATTTTATACATTGGATGAACTATGAATTTCCTTAGATTTTTCTAGAATTTTTATGCCTTGTGTAACTATTTTTATGCCATACGAAGAGCTTGAAATGCAAGCAAGCATGCCTTTGTGCATTTGATTTCTGATTTTTATTTACATCACAATTGCTTTCATTGTCCTGGGATGCACTGATTATCTGCACTATTGGGATGCACTGATTATCTGCACTATTGGGTTCGGACTGGTGTGAACTAATTATGTCATTGTTACAATACATCTTGTTGTGTTATCCTGATAGACTATACAGTGCAGTGCTTGTTTCACTGCAGTAGGATTCAGAAAGCTGCCACCGCAGTTTCAGAAAACTGATTCTGTCTATGTTAATTGTATGCTTAGTTGCATTGGTTTCTATGCATAGAGAAACTGTAATTAGGCAAGGTAGAACTGTGTTTTTTTCGAGGATCTGGTGTTATTAATGATTTATATGCATGGTTGTTTGTGATTATGCATGGTGGAACTCTGTTTTGTTCGAAGATCTAGTGTTGTCAATAGTGGTTTCTATGCATATCGAAGTAGACGACATGCGCTTCGGTGAGCATGTTTCTATGCATACATAAGTTTTTGTGCTTGCAAAAAATAACTTCTATGCATGTTGTTTCTAAATTTAAGGTGTCCCATGGTTTCTGGACAATTGATTGCATCACGGTGGCCATGCTGATGGTGACTGCGTCGCGTTGGCTTGCGACCGGTGAAGTAGCTGTCGATGACTCAGACCAGGTGAGGCCTCAATTTTCAGATCCCCGCCGTGATGAATGGTTTGTGGCTGGTATGGCGTGATCTGATCTGTTGGCGTGATCTGATTTGTTGCCTATATCTCAATGTAGATGAAAGTCCAGCCTTCGAAATCGGCAAGCAAGGCACGATCGTCTGGACGGGCGTCAAAATCAGCTTCCTGTGTAAGTTATTATGTTTTTATGCTTTGTTTTGGTCATATTATGTGTGTTGTTTGGAACCTTTTTATGCATTGATTTTTAGCCAGTCAGTTTGTTTTATGCATTGTTATTCAACACACTGGCCGGTGGTTAATACCTCATGTGTAAAATGTTTTCTATAAGTGTATAAAACATCTTCTACAATGCATACAAACCCCCCCAATATGTATAGAAATCCTTTGTTTTGCATATTTTGAATGTGTTGAGCTTGTTTTTATACAAGCCCTAATAGGTACACAATGTTTAATTGAATTATACAATTGGATCCTAATTAAGTGGCTTGCTTTGTTGCTTTTGCACGGTCTAGGCCTTTTGTTGGCAATTTTTTTGAGATACTCTATTTTTTAGGTTTATATCCAACTAGAATATGGTATTTTATTTTAGGTAAAATCAGTTTTCTCTGTATTTTTTCTGTGTGTGTTTTTATGCACTGGTTTGGTAAGATTACACGTGTTGCTTCATACATTTTTATGCATTACCTCTGGTCAGTCTATTGGTTCCTTTATGCCTTGTTGGTAGCATGAATAAAATGGTTACAAAACACCCTATATTAATTTTATCCTCTATAAGATGCACTTCTACGAAATTCTATACATTGATGGAGCACATTTCTATGCATTTTTCAGAACACCTTTATATACATTGTTGCAACACTTCATATGCCTTTTTGGTGCTATTGACATGTTTACTGCTAAGAAATGTTGGGGCACATTTCTATACATTGTAGTATCATACATTGTTGGACAATGCTCGAGGGAGTTGGGGCATGATAATTGTGTTCATTGTGTGAACATAAATTTATACATTGTTGTAGCACATTTTTTCTATTAAATGTTGGAGCACATTTATATACATTGTAGTATCAATTATCCATGCATTTGTTGGAAGACTTCTATACACCTCTGCCGCTCCCAGCCCATGCCTCCCACTAGAGGCGGCGCGACCGGCGATGGCGTCGCCCCCCAGACCTGACTGGCGAAGGTGCGTCAATGCCAGATCTGGTAGCGAGGCTACCGGGGCACCTCCTTGATTAATACGCATAAAAATTGATCTTTATGCACTGTTGTAACAGATTTGTATACATTATTACTGCACTTCTATATGCATTGCTGGAGCAAAGCTTTTGTATGCATGTATATACAAAATTTGTATGCATTTTGAGCATTCCATCCGGAGTAGAATTTCTATACAATTTTTTTTGCACGTACTAAACATGTTTCTATGCATGGATCTGAATTAATAATCATTATTTTAATTTTATAGGAACTAGAGCAGCAAGAATGAGAGGAAGAAGAGGGACACACTGGAAATTGAAGTCCATCGGTAGGGTCGTCGTTCGGCGGTGGTTGCCAGTGTGTCCAACACGGACTACTCGGGGGATGCAGCCGGCAGCGGTCTAACCTTGGGCATGGCGGCTGCGTGGCCTAAGATGAGGGCACGGTGCCGTAGTGTGATCTTCAATGTTGTCGATGGGTTAATGTAAATAGTTAGTTTGCTGTATGTTGTGTTTATATGCTTGAATGAGATGAGTTATATGCGTGTTGTGAGACATCCTCGGCCTGCGGCGCTGGCGTAGTGTGATCTTGATGTAGTTGATAGGTTGAGGCCGTGGCTGTTACGACATTTGTAACAGTTGTCCCACCAAGTGGGAAGGATTTTATGTTTCTATGCATTGTTCATGTATTAATTAAACATCCGTCATGAGTTATTATGCATGGAACATTTTTATATTTGATTCCAGCTGAATGGATTATCATGCATTAAACAATTTTGTCGTCATGGTCTATGTATTGTTCTCAAGTCAATTATATATCCTTGTATTGGGAAGCATGATATTAGTGGAGGCAACCACAGTTCTATTACGTGGAATGTCCATCTTATGGAGAGGTTTTTATTCAGCAATAAATTATTTTTTATGCATTCAACCTCTAATTTGTATGCAACGTGGCATGATTCAAGTTTCAAATTTCAATCGTCCAAAAATAACGCATCTTGACCTACGATTCTATTAATTCAATCGTCCAACATGTGACATGATTCAAATTACAAATTTTAGAGACGACGATATTTGTCTCCATATTTTTATGTATCCGATCACTACTTTTGTATGCATCTTGACTAGTGATTATATGCATCCAATCGGCCATCCGCGGCATGATTCAAATTACAAATTTATGAAAATAATTTTTTATTCATTCAACCAAACACTTTTATGCAACGTCAGATCCAAAAACTTTTGTACACATCTTGACCAATGATTGTACACATGATTCAAATTTCAAATTTATGAATTTTAAAAATTTTCATAAATATATTCAAAATGGATCTTGAAATATGCACAAAAATATCAGGAGTTCAATGGTGAAAACCAATTTTTGAATCGGATGCTTCGTTGAGGAATTATAGCAAAAAAACAAAAGAGAATTATATGGAATGCATACTTGCATGCGCGTGTCAGCCTTGTCAGGTGTTGTCTGGTGGAACACCCAGCTCAGCGAGAGGTTTTTATGCGTCGACGAATTGACTTTAATTCATCCAACCACAAGTTTTTATGCATCGTTGCGGCAAAAACGTTTATACGCGGCCTGCTCCAGGATTTTATGCGGCCTTCATCCAACCACAAATTTCTAAGCAACATCGACGCAAAACTTTTCTACGCATCTTCATAGTTATACTGTGCATCCAATCGGCATTTAAGTGCTACGACTCTGCATTTTTGGAGCAGACGAGAGTGTCTTCCATGTTTCTATGCACTCTCTCACACGATTCAATACGTAGATAGAAGCATAATACTGTTAAACCTTTGTACGCATCTTGACCAGTGACTATATGGATCCAAATCGACCATCATGTGGCGTGATTCAAATTTCAAATTCATGAATTTTAAAAAAGTTCAAAAATATACTCACAATGGATTTTGAATTGTGCAAAAAAATGTCATGAGTTTAATGGTGAAAACCGTTTTTGAATCGGATACTTCGTTGAGGAATTATCGCAAAAAAACGGAAGAAATTAGATTGGATGTGTGCCTGTTAGCATGTGTCAGCCTGCATCAGCGTGTGTCAGATGGAACAGCCAGCTCGCGAAAAGGTTTTTATGCTTCAACGTACTGATTTTGATTCACTCAACCACTGGTTTTTATACATCATCATGACAAAAAATGTTTATACGCAGTCTAACCCGAGTTTTTATGCGTCCGGTTTGCTGGGTCTGGAGGGGTCCCCTCACTCGCGCGCGTCAGCACCTGGATGGTTGGGCTGGCTAGGGGAGGGGAGGGCTGACTGAGGCTCCCTATAGTTATTTGCAGCCCAGGGCTCCTAATAGTTCGACCCTATATATATAGTCCTACCGACCGAACCGGCCCAGCCTGGATCTTGCTCCAACCCCCGGCAGATACCGACCGAACCGGCCCAGCCTGGATCTTGCTCCAACCCCCGGCCGCACTGCCCAGTCCCCCACCCTCCCGGCTCGGCTCGTGAAGCCAGCAGCACGCCTCACCCTCCCGGCTCAGCTTCATATGGACACTCGAGCCAGCCAGCGCCCTGAATCCTCTGTCGCCAGAAAATCTGCCGCCACTCCCCCGTGATTATGACGTCGGGCTCCAGCTGGTCCTGCCGCCGACGCCGCCCTCATTCGCGCCTCGTCTCCCGCAGCCGCGTCTCGCCCCCCATCCCTGCATCCCTTTTCCTCGCCTCCACACCTGCCATTGAAGACCCTGATCGGATTTGCCGACGCCCTTCATCCTGCTACGATCCGAGATCACAGCGCAAGAATATGATTCGACTGCTTCTCCGTATCAATGCCCGATTGATCCAGGTACGAAGGAATATCCCCCAAATTTCGCTGCAGCTTCCTCTATACTGCAGCCCCCTACCACGGCGTCCTGACTAGCGCAGTAGGCTGCTCTTCTTGGCTGCTCGAGAGGCCCCAATCCTCCATCGGAAGTGGCTGCTGGAGAGGCCCCAAACATCCACGGCGGGAAGCTGCCTGCTCGTGTCTTTGCTGTCTGCTTGGAAGTTGCCTGCTCGTCTCTACCCTGCACATCCCCATCAGGCTAGCAGAGACAGGCTACGGAGGTGATTTATCTTATCCATGTGTCAATTTTACACTATACATACTTGGTATAGATGCCCACTGCAACTTTTGCTTACGCGAACAATTGATTATTTTACTTTATGATTGCCTTCGTAGTCCCTGTTTACCAATACACATTGTTGGTCTGAGTAGGCATCTCAAACCTGGCTGCATAAGTTTACATGATTCTTGTGATTTTAATTAGTAATTGATGTTTCTGCTTTCAACCAAAATTGTGCGGATCATTCTAGCTAGTGTAAGTAGTAATTGATGTTCCTGTTTATGGTAAATTTGATCATTCTATCTAATTTTTACTGTCAATTTTAGCGCCTATATGTACTGTCCACATGTCTCGTAAATATACTGTAAGTTCTCATAACTATTCGCAGTGCAAAATATTTCTCGTAACATATTACTGTTAGTTCTCCTAACTATTGTTAGTGCAAAATCTCGTAAAAATTTCTCAGTACAAATTATCGTAAATATGCTTACCACATGACTTACTGTTGATTCTTTCATAGGAAATGAGGCCTCCTAATGTTCAGGGGAGATTGAAATCATTCACACTGCACACCACACAGGAGGATTTCAACATTGATATAATTGACGTCACTGGTGTATCTCAGACACTACCACCTCAACCAGTTCATCAGCAGCCACCACATTGTCCAGGACCATCGGCACGCCCTCGTTCAAAGGAGGAAGATGACGACGACGACTTCATGCAACCCCCAACTAGGCACCCGGTAACGAACAATAATCAACGTCGTACTACAAACATTGTTGTCAATGCACGTAGAGATGGAAAGCTGCAGAAGAAAAATGCCCCTCGCACGAATCCACCTACGAAGGTATACTATTGCGACTAAATTATTAATTTTTGTTTGTTCTGTGTACTATATTTTTTTGGCACTTTGTTCATATGGATGTACCTTTTCCCAAACAGTATCCCATTACATTCTTACCATAATGGTTACTTATTTTTCACTCTTTCTTATTATTTAGCACTTACTTTCAACAATTACACAAGTCCTCTGTCTCTTTTCTACAGCCTAAACAGCAAAAGGTTACCAAATATCTTCATGCACCAACTGTTCGATGTGCACCTTCAATTTTCAACTCATTTATTGATCTCCTCACCATGAGCCAGCGTACCAGAATCAATAATATCAATTTTGGTGGCCTCCTCCAGATCCGAGCAGACAAGCTATTTAGCAGAGAATTGTTGAAGTATTTGTATGACAGGCTTGACCCTGAAACTATGGTATTGGTTCTTGGTAAAGATATGGTTATACATATCAACCCGTTTGCTGTTAAGCAAGCGTTTGGCATTCCGGACAGTGGCGAAGAATTATCTCTTCACACAAACCAGGAAGCATGCAAGGCCCTGTCTGATTTCAAGGATTTTATTGGTTTACAAGAATCTGAGGATGTGCACACGAAGTATCTGCAAGAGATATGGGAGGCCGACATTGATGTCACAGAACGTCCTAATTATGATGGCCCACATGTACCCGTCATCGTCATAATGACCTCTGACAGCCGTACTTATGTTTCTCATAACTTAAAAGGCCTGCTTTCCTCCGAACAGGATCCAATTACAGGAGTATTGAAATATTATAACAGTTTATTCAAAATATTCAACAGAGTAAAGTAGCGGAAGTCTTACAATAACTTAGGTTTACAAACCAGTTTCCAAACCTCAAACCTTATGTAACATTATTACAAACCAATAGTAGAGAAGTATCAGTAGTAACTTTATTACATCACACAAGCGAGGTGCCTTGCCCAGAGGCCACACATTCTACTCGTCGTCACTTTCTTCAGCCACAACGGTCATGCAACAAGGCTCAAAGCAGATTTGTTCATGAACCGCACCTGCAACAAGGGGTTCAACAAACCCTGAGTACGAGAGTACTCAACAAGACTTACCCGACTAAGAAAAAGACTCCAAGGGCATGCTAGCTTTAGGGAATCAAGGTACAGATATTCAAGAATCAAATTTTCTTTTGCAGAAAAGCTTACTAAAGTAAGTCCTTATCTTCAATATTTTATTTTTATCATTGATGGTTCATTAATCAACTCTAGGTGATCCTAGTCTAGATCAAAGTAATTATCATTGAAACCTTCCTCCTTTCTTTCAATTCCAGTTCTTAACTACGATGTTGGTGCAAGGCCAAGACTCCTTTCTCGTGGAGCAACGACGATTTGAACCGCTTCATTTACCCAGTTGGGGATTCCTAACCACACGACATATGTAGAACTGAATCTCGCATATATCAACTCTTACCCGAGTAACCCAAAACCAGAACGTGTCCATCGCTACCCGAGAGCACAGTACTCCTCGAACCCAGCCCAATTCTAGCCCCGAGGGTACACGCTACTCTCGCCATCTCTCCACTCCCAGTGCGAGGTTAGACATTCTCGTAATGGACTAGCCGAAGTAAGGCTTTACCCGACATGGGTACATGGCTAGTACTAATAAAAACTCCATGACGCGAGGGCCAACAACGTATGGTCCTTAACTGATAAGGCGGAAACAATACATTGAGACTCCTCTCCCAATGCAAGTTAGCAGTGGCCAAACCACCCGCCCGATCTTACAAGTTCATTCTCATATTTCGATATTCATTAAGTATGCCGTCATGACCAAGTAAACATTCATTTGAAAAGCTTAACTCATAAGCATAGCGAAGCATACTATGCATTTTCAGTAAAACAGGTATCAAGGGTGATATCGCAATAATCAAGGATGATAATGCATCAATTGGGTTATCACTCAATTTCTAATTACTTAATGCTGTAAACCATAGTATAAATAATAAAGATTTGTAAATATCAAGGTAGGGTTTAAATGCACCGGGGCTTGCCTTGCTCTGACACGATGACTGACTCAGACTCAAAGACTCCGACTTCTGTCCGGAACCCACCGACGATAGCTCTTCTCCGGAGGCTTGCTCGGCAACTTCAACTTCTTCAAAAGCGGGAACTACACGAGTATATAACATGCTTCAACATGATGCTCGATGATAAACATGATGCTTGATGATGATATGCCACGGTTTACAACTTAAGTACAACTTTCCTTTGAGGTACGGTCGCAAAACAGTAACCCTACTAACTAATAGCGATTACTTAGGCGATACTAGCTTTTATTACCAAGTAAGTTACTAACGAGCTCAAACATGAAATTAAGGTGCCAAAGATCACCAAAGATTAGTGACCTAAGGACATCACTCAATCAAAAGGGCACACAACACTTAAAGTTATCAATTAACATTTATTTAACATTTAATTAATTAGGGCATAATTAATATTTGATCATACTTCATCTAAACAAGCTTAAACTTTTTTTATGGATTAAACATGACCTAAAACAGTGTCACAATAAATTTCATAACTTTTGGATTAATAATTTAATTATTAAAATTCGTGAAAGTTGCATTTAATCTTTAATGAAACTAATTAAATATCCTGCACAAAGTAATCAAATTTAGCATTTAACATTTTTCCTAGGTAATTTATACCTTGAAAAGCTTACACCAAATTTTTCATGATTTTTGGAGCTCTACAAAATTTTTAATGAAATAAATAAACAGCAGCACTATTCACAATTTTGAAAAAGAAAAACAAAAACCGATCGGGCCGACTCCCCTTCCTCTCTCTGGCTCGGCCCAACCGAGCGGCCCGCTCGCGTCCGCGCCCGCGCTTGCTCGCGCCTGCCTACGCTCGGCCCAGCACCGCGCACGCGGCCCAGCAACGCGCGGCCTGCTCGCGCGCGCTCTCCCTCTCCTTCTCTCGCTGACAACCGAACCCCGCATGTCATCTTCTTCCTTCGCCTCCCTCGCTCTCTCTCGCGCGCTCACCCATGCCCGCGCGGTGGCCGGTCGGTGACCAAGGCGTCGGTCGACCAACTGATCCTACCAAAACGATCTGCACCTTCCTACGAAACCGTTACACCATTCTACAGCTCGGCTCGAGCTCCGGCGACCCACTACCGACGGCGATGGCGGACCATGGCCGACGATGAGCCGCGAAAACGCGTCTCCAAACGAGTAGCGACTAAATTAAGGGCGTAGAAAGCATCAGTGGCTCACAGTGATCACGCTGGTGCTCTTGGTGACGACGGGGAGAGGCCGGAGTGGTCTGGCCACGTGAGGGCGGCGGTGACGGTGAGGTCCGACCAGGCGCGAGGAAGACGGTGGCTATCTGCGCGATACGGGCGGTAGAGGTGGAGGTGAATGGTTAGGGAGATGCACTGGAGCGAAGCGGTGGCGATGATGTGATTTGCGTGGCCGGAGGTGGCTTGACGGTGGCAGCGGCGAGCGGCGGAGCTACGCGGCGGCGGTGGAGAAAACAGAGAAGAAGAAAACCGACACACGATGAACTCGACGTATTTATAGGCAACGGCCGCGGCAACAGCGCTGGAAGGCGCTCGACGTCGCGCTGGCGCTCCCGGTCACGCGCGAAGGGCCTGGATGGCCACGGCGGCTCGCCGGCGCCCATACCGCGCGGTGGCCGTTCGCCATTGGTGACGTCACTGTAGCTCTTCCCCCCATTTTGAATTTTCAAAATATTTTCTCAAATTACTTCCAAATTCATGTAGAAACTTGAAAAACTTCCAAGATATGAAATCTTCAGAATTTCAATCTCTACAAGTTTTGTATTGAACACTTTTTCAAATTCGAACTGGATTTTGAAATTTGAGTTTAAATTCAAAAGGGGACACTTTTTGGAAATTTGGTAATTTAGAAATTACTTTGGATTTTATATTGAAACTTCAAAATCTCCAAACACCAAAGTTGTACATCTAGCCAAGACCTACAACTTTGCTATTCAAAACATTTTCAAATTCTGCCTCCATTTTGAAATTTGAGTTTGGGGACAAAAAGGGGTCAAATCTGAAATTTGTTTATTTTCAAAATTGCTCCACATTTTACACTAAAACTTTGAAAACTCAAAACACCAAATTTGTAGCCCTTGAAAAGTTCTACAAACTTGGTTTTGAACTTTTTCCCAAATTTTGCTTAGATTTTGAATTATTTCAAAAGGGGTAAAATAGGGTCTTGAAATTTAGGGTTTTCGGAGGAATTTTAAATTGGAATTTGTTGCTACCTTAATTAGTGATTACTTAATGATCAAACCATCATCCAAGGGTATCATTTGGACCAGCATGACATGGTTGACCAAATGCCACTCTTGGTTGACCAATTTAGCTTTTGAATTTCTTTTAACATTTCCCCAAATTTGAATTTAAATTCGAATAAGAAAACTCGTGACAAGTTTTTGGATTCCAATCCAAACTCAAACTTGGAGCTTCATTTTATGTGTTTTACTTGAGCTCATACCCTACACTTGACACTAGTGCGTAACACAGTCACACACTTTAAATTACGTAGGGCATGGACTAAGTATTTGCGGTGGCATTCGAAATTAGGGTTTTTGGTTCGGATCACACCACTGAGAAGCACATCTAATCTAGATAAGTAAACTCGTTTTAGTTAATGCATAACAAGGTTGACCTAATCATTGATGCTCTGCAATGCATTATGATGACATGGCAGATTAATTAGTAACTATAACACCCGGGGTGTTACAATTGAGCTAGACTCTAGGATGCTTGACGACGACATGTGCATTAAAATTTTCTTCATTATCGCTTCTAATAAGCTGTTGTTTTACTCGAACAACAACATCAGGGCAAAAGATGTTTATTTGGCTAGGAATTTGTCTCGACTACCCACCATGAACTGGTGCAAGGCTGTTACTGATGAAATCCGAGATGCTGCACGCACGTGGCGACTTGATAGAACAACAAAAGTTTCGCCTTCGATTATAGGATGCGCATGCGCGATTTTTCTGTTGGTCAGTTTCCCATTTTTCATAGATAATATGCCTTCAAATATTTTGATACCTGATTAGGTACCCACATATATTATAGTAAACTTATTGTCCCATATTTCCATTTTTCTCAGTGTAGATTGTGTATTTGGATAACTTACGCTGCAAGGACCAGATCAATCACAAGGATATTCCCCGTGCCAAGTACTTTAATCAAGATTTGATTAAAAAAAATAATTGCTGCTGACAAGACAAAGGATGACCAAGGAAAGGTCACATTTGGGAGATTACCGGTGAGACACAGTAACTATTGTCCCCCAATTTTAAACACGGTCCTTTGTGTCAATGCCTATTTACAACTTAGGCCCCGTTTGGTTTCTGAATCATTCAGTTTAACTCCCATCACATCAATGTTGCGGCAAATGCATGGAGTACTAAATGTAGACTAATTGCATGCATGTTGACACAGATTAAGAGTAATTTACGAGACGAATCTATTAAGCCTAATTAATCCATCTATTAAGCCTAATTAATCCAAAATTGAAAACTTTTTGTCAAATAAGACAAAAGTGCTACAGTATTTATTAAACTTTAACACATCTAACCAAATAGGCCTTTACGTATTTCCTTTTTCTATGTGCAGGTTAGGGACATCAAAGATACTGTTTACTACATGCCTCATCATTGTATTCCAGAAAAGTCAGCAAGCATTCAACCTGTTCCCTAGCATTCTTTCAGATCTAGGTGGAGTAGTAAATGTGTCGGTTCCCAAGCCAAAGAGGAAGCTGTTAGCTTTGGCGGAATTTGATATCAAGGCCGTGTTCTCTTCCCTTCCAAATTTCAAGTTTTGCACTCTCTCTCCATCACATCAATTTTTGGACGCATACATAGAGCATTAAATGTTGGTAAAAAAATAACTAATTACATAGTTTGGTAGTAAATCACGAGACAAATCTTTTAAGCCTAATTAGTCCATGATTGGACACTAATTACCAAATACAATCGAAAGTGCTACCGTAGCTAAAGTTGAAAAAAATTGCAATCTAAACAAGGTCCAAAGCAAAAAAAAAGGCAACAACTTTCTTGAACAGGGGACAACTAATGCTACAAGCTTCACATGACCAGCTCGTTGCAAAGGTGCGGTCAATTTTAGAGAACCAAAGTTGTGACAATAACAACATAGATCACCAGGCTCAACCAACCGCTCCTAGCGCAGGTCCACAGATCTATCCACTACTAACTTTTTTGTTCTAAAAAAATAGTAAATCTGACCCTATTTATTGTTTCATGCATGAAGCCGATGCCAATGATCTTGACATGCATGATATCCATAACGGAGATAGCGTACAGTCTGAACATGTAACCGAGGTGCCAAATCATTCTGAAGGTAGGTGAAATCAGATATCTGTTGCTAATTTTTTTTGGTAAATGCATATTGCAGATCCTCATGAAACATGCAACTACAGTTATGTCTCCACTAATTTACATTTTATTTGTTTCAGGATATGGCACTAACCAACACATACACCAGGAGGCACATGTGCCACTGGAACAGAACAGTCCCACGGAGGCAGCGGCACCACAGCCCACTGATGCCACATCGAATGCCGAGTCAGAACAGGAATTGGATCATGAACACTCACCGGTTTGATCTCTAGTTACCATATGTCCAATCACATTAAGATTGCAGTATATAGCTATAATATTTACTATACAACTTTATTAGTCAGTCGATAAACATGTTATTTTTGTATATGCAGGTTCACACGGATGTGACAATTGGTGATGTTGTTCCTCCAATTCTGGATCAGGCGACAGACCAAGGAGGCACTGGACAAGCATCACAGATTGGCAGTATGTGTTTTCTTAAATTCGTTTGATCAAATATCATCATAATTCTTATTTATATCAGCTGCAGGCCCCAATGTCAATAATGTTCATGGAGGAACCTCATCCCTGGATTCTATAGCTGACCTCATTAGTGCATCTGTTATACCGTACCTACTGCCCACCCACAAACTACAACAACCGACGCGATGACATCAGAGCCTGCTGTGCTTACACAGATCCAACATCACCTTAGCCTTGTTTAGATCCCAAATATTTTCCCAAATTCCACTATGCAAAAAGAAGATTTCCCATCACATCAAAATGCCAGCACATGCATAGAGTACTAAATGTAGATGAAATCAAAAACTAATTGCACAGTTTTGTTGTACTTTGCGAGACGAAACATTTTAAGCTTAATTAGTCAATGTTTGGACAATTTTTACCAAATAAAAACAAAATGCTACAGTGGCACACAGTAAATCCGCCGCCCCAATTCGGGGCAACTAAACACGGCCCTAATGAGGTGCCTTCCACACGTTCATTCCCCATTTATTGTACTTTTATCAACCTGCTTACTACAATTTTACTCTTTGGGGATGAGCACAGATTCTACGACCGGATAGCACCATTGATGATGAGCCCTCCTACCTGCTGCCCACCCACAAACTACAACAACCGACACGATGACATCAGAGCCTGCTGTGCTTACACAGACCCAACATCAGCTTCCTAATGAGGTGCCTTCCACACGTTCCTGCCCCCTTTATTGTAATTTTATCAAGCTGCTTACTACGATTTTATTCTTTGGGGATGACCACAGATTCTACGACCGGATCGCACCATTGATGATGAGCCCCTCCTACCTGCTGCCCACCTACAAACTACAACATCCGACACGATGACATCAGAGCATGCTGTGCTTACACAGACCCAACATCAGCTTCCTAATGAGGTGCCTTCCACACGTTCTTGCCCCCTTTATTGTAATTTTATCAAGCTGCTTACTACAACCTTACTCTATGGGGATGACCATAGGTTCCACGACCTGATAGCACCATTGATGAGGAGCCCATCCTACCTGCTGCTGTTCATCCAAAACCACAACGTCTTACAAGACGCCCATCCAAGTACGTGTCGCCATTTAAAGGGGATCCAATGCGAACACGAGTACCAATGTCAAAGGCATTAGCTCTGAGGAAGAAGTTTCGCCCTGGTCTCAAGAGTTTAAAGTACGACTTAAGACCCCTTCTCAAATTTTGTATCATCCTACAAAGTTACTGACGGCTACCTTTTTTCCCATACCAGTGAGGTTTTCATTAGCACAGGGTTCATAGAATTCACTAGCAATGAAATATTAGATTCCTTCCCTGATGATCAGGAGCTTTCGACCAAATTTATGTCCTACTTAGTTCAATGCTTGAGCCATGACGAATCAGTCCGCATGCCTGATGGTGGTGGCTACAGGGTGTTCCTATCCCACCGGATTGGGGTGAGTCCACACAAAGAACACCTTAACAGCCGTGCCATCAAAATTTCAGTGTATTACTAATATGTCTCAACTGTCTTTTTAGGAATACGTCAACATGGAGGATGACGAGCAATTCGGAGAGTGGGAGTTTCATGATGCCCTGGAAATTTTAGAGAGTGACATTGCTGATGTTGACACAACTAATGTTAAGCTAGTAAGTATTACTTCTCATTCCATGAAATGCATATTAATTACAGTTTCCTTACTACTATCTTTTTGGGCATTTGCAGTTCTTTTTGCCGATTATGGAGGAGGACCACTGTACTGTTTACTGCATCAACCTTATACATGACCGAATAGATATACTCGACTCTAGTCCTGATGACCATAGGCTTTACCATCAAGTTGTGGGAAACAAAATTATTCCAAGGCTCAATCTTCTGTACCAGGATGCCACAGATGGTAAGCTTAAGTCGTTTACTCGATTCAGGCGACCCATCCTACCTATCCCGCTGCAGCGGAACGCCACCGACAGTGGATTCTTTGCCTTCAAATTCATGGAGTTATGGAATGGTGAATCTTTCCATCTTCCAATCCTCACGGTACATCTTATCATTGTACTTACTTTCACATCCAAGACTCTGCCTCTGTGTTGCAACGTTGCTGATCTCCTTTCACTACAAATCCAGGAAAATGCGGGAATGTATAGAGATCAGCTTCTCTACTACGCCATTTATCACCAAATTAACACTATTGACAAGCTTCCTGCTGGTCTAGAAGCACTGAAGCCACGTCAATGAACATCACGTTGGGACCATTCTCCTTTGGAATGCCAGAATAAATAGGAATCCTTCAGATACTGTGTTTTTACTTCACCGCTAATGTTGGTCACCGACGAGCCAATTTAGCAAGATCAAATTTGAGAGCTTGTTTTCATAGTTTCACTTCTCATACGGGATTCTTTGTGTGACATATTTATCTGTACTCTGAACCTATAATATGGTCACTTTGTTTTCAAATCTACTATTTTCATTTGGATATTCAACTTTGTTAGTTTTGTGGTTTACTAGTTGTTAAACTATTCTCGTAAATACATATCTTCATTAGCAGCGAATTCTCGTAAATATTATTCTGAGTTACGGTCAGAATATTATACAAAAGTCTCGTAAATATTCCCAATACATGTTCCTAAAGATAGTCCTAGTCCAATTGTACCATGTTTTTGATATTCGGTCTCCTCAGTATTTGGATCCTTGCTTACTAAAATATTCTCATAAATCCTTGTGTTCATACAAACTCTCGTAAATATTATTGTGAGTTCGGCTGGCGTAGTAGTCATGAAACAAAATTCCCATAAATATTGAGTAATACAAATGTCATGTCGCAACTTTTACCATTGTCTTATCAGTTATATAGTAAATATAATACTTATATTCCTCAATCAAAATGGTTCTCCTAACTGCGTCTTGAATGTCCAACCTGTCAATGGGTACCTGATTGTTTCTCCCAAGAATAAATTAATCAAATATTCCAAGTTCTACTTAATATGTTACCACATTCAAAATATTTTTAAAGATAAATTCTGATACAAATTCACAGAGACCACGTACCCCAAACTTAACCACACAATACTTATATATTATCACCACTTTTCATAGTACTTAATTATTTATACATCACTAACCGTAATGATAATTAAAAAAATTCTAGGTTTTTGCACCAATCCACCCACTTCATGCAACGTCATCAAACTCATCCTGCAATTGCCTTTTTGTGGGTGGCCTCCCTCTCTTCCGTCCCATTGTACCACGCAAACTACCACTGTCTCCTTTGAAGCGTTATCTGGGTTTGTAGGACATCCCGTAGTATAATGGCCTTTCAATCCACAATGGGAACAAACGCGGGTGCCCCTGACTTCTTGTTACAGGTCTCATCTCTTTCAATCCTTTTCCCTCCGCGCTTCCTACCCTTTGTCATTGCCTCCCTCGGTGCACACTCTGATATCAGTTCATGGTTTATATTTGGAGGTGACTGGGGATCCAAACCAGTTTCAGTTTCCTCTCCTTCCCCAGATGTTGGAGCTTGACGTTCTTCTCCTACTATATTTGTTGGAATTTACATGGGCTTGGCCCAATAACCAATTGTAAAATTCCTAATAAATCTCAAAAGCTCATTCATATGAGCAAAAGAGGATGTGGAAACTCTTTAGTACCACCTTGCTTGTTGAAATGGAGGTAGTCATACTTAAATATGGAAGTCCTCTCCACTTCCTCAAGTCTAGTGTGAGAAGGAGTAAGAGAAGCCCACACGCGCTTGCCCCGCCTCGCCGGACCGGGCCGGGCGAGGCGAGGCGAAGGGCGCGGGTGGGCAGCACCTGCGTGAATGGTCCGCCGAAATCCGGCTCCTCGCCTTGCGGGAGCGCGATCTCCTTTTTCTGTTTTCGTTTTTGGTTTCTTGGCGTTCAAGTTGCATGAGTCCTAATTGGTTACAAATTAAGAGTTCTAAATCAATTTAGATTGTGATCGTGACACGAGATTGGTTGGACAGAACTATATAAGTAACCTGCCGGCCACACCAAAACGTATCCAGTTGAGCTAGGATTTTTGCCTCTACTCGCTATTGCGCTGCCGCTGTAGCTACTCCAGTCCGATCGCTTGCGTGCACCAGCGACCGGGTGAGCAGGTCTCCGGAACCCTCGTCTTTGCGATCCTGCACCGGGAGAAGGCGAATAAGGTTTTTGGGAAGCGTTCTTCGCGCGACTGCTCCCAAAGCTTCCACAACGGCTCGTCTTCCAAAGGGTGCATTGGCGCGTCGGCTTCGTCATGCTAGAGCTCGCGGGATCGTCATCAAGAATACTCCTCCGCCTCTCATCGACGACTTCGATGAAGACTTCAACATCAACGATATCGACATCAGCGATCTCGCTCCATCACCACCGCCAGCCACATCTTCAACACCATCTACTACTACAACCGAAAGGTATAATTCTCTTGATCTAATCTTGACGTTCGTACTATATACTGTGGAATATGCTGATCTGCTATACTAGTATGTCATACATGTTTAATCTAGTTCATATATTTGCTATGATTTATGTTCTAGATTTAATCATGCTTTTAATCTGGAAATTGTCTAATTCTTTAACAATCCAAAAATCTTATAATAGGTCGTTTCCAGAATTATCTATGGCTAGTTTTGTTAACGCGTTAAGGTTTCTGGTACGCATTTTAAAAGGTGGTCTGTCAAGGTCACTGACTGGCTTACTACCATGAAAGTTTTCTGGGTCAAAGATGACATGCCTGAGGGAAACATCTCTGATGAAGATCAGAGAAAATTCCAGGAAGCTAATGATATCTTTGTGGGAGCTGTGCATAATGTGCTTTCAGATTATCTATTTGATTCTATGATGCACTTAAGAGACACAAAGGCTCTATGGGATCATCTGAATGCTACTTATGGTGCTTTAGATGCAGGCAAAGAGCTGTATACCATGGAGAGCTTTAATGACTACAAGATGGTTGCTAACAAATCAGTAGTCGAGCAAGCTCATGAGATTCAGCGCCTGGCTAAGGAACTTGAACTCCTTAAATGTGTCTTACCCGATGAGTTTGTTGCTGGGTGCATTATTGCTAAATTACCTTCTTCATGGAGGAATTTCGCCACAAGTCTCAAACACAAGAGACAGAAAATATCAGTTGAAAACCTGATAACATCTCTTGATGTCGAGGAAAAAGCTCGGGCTAAAGATAACATTGAGAAGGGGAACGAGAAAAAATCTAGCACCCACTTTATCCAAAGAAACCATGGCAAGAACAAGGGAAAGCCTAAGCAATCTGCTTTCAATGCCAAACAAAATACTGCCTTTAAGAAGAAGAAAGACAAAGCAGAGCTACCTTGCTTCGCATGTGGAGAGCTTGGTCATTTTGCTAAAGATTGTCCGTAGCGAGCGGACAAGAAAGAGAAAAAGAAAGTTTACCTCGTGACTGCTAGTAGGGTTGATGACGGGTATGATAATTTTTCTACTGTACTTTCAGTGTTTCAATCTTCAAATTGGTGGGTTGATACAGGTGCTAATATTCACGTATGTGCTAATATCTCTTTGTTTTCTTCTTACCAAGGGCTTCAAGGTTCCTCCATCCTAATGGGGAATGGGTCACATGCTTCTATTCGTGGTGTTGGCATGGTAGATCAGAAGTTTACTTCGAAAAAGATCATGCAACTGAAGAACGTACAACATGTCCCTACTATTCGCAAGAACCTTGTTAGCGCCTCCCTTCTATTGAGAGATGGGTTTAAGGTCGTGTCAAAGTCTAATAAAGTAGTCATGTCTAAGCATGTACAATTTATTGGTAAAGTCTATGATTGCGGAGGCTTGTTCCGCCTATCTTTGGCAGATTTTTGTAATAAGTCAGTGAATCATATTTGTGGCACGATTAATGATAATTCGAGTATTTGGCATTCTCGCTTATGTCATGTTAACTTTGGATTGATGTCACGTTTGTCTAGCCTAAATTTAATTCTAGATCTCACTATTGCCAAAGGTTCTAAGTGCCATAGCTGTGTGCAATCTAAGCAACCTCGAAAGCCTCATAGGGCAGCGAAGGAGAGAAACTTGGCACCTCTAAAACTCATACATTCTGATCTTTGCGAGATGAATGGTGTGTTGACAAAAGGTGGAAAGAGATATTTCATGACTTTAATTGATGATGCAACTAGATTTTGCTATGTTTACTTGCTTAAAACTAAAGATGAAACGCTAGACTACTTTAAAATCTAGAAGGCTGAAGTTGAAAATCAACTAGAGAGAAAATTAAACATCTAAGGTCATATCGTGGTGGTGAATATTTTCCTATATTATTTGATGAGTTCTGTGCAGAACATGGTATTATTCATAAGAGGACATCTCCCTATTCGCCCGAATCAAACGGGATTGCCGAGAGGAAAAACCGCACACTGACTGACTTGATGAACGCCATGTTAGACACTGCTGGTCTATCTAAGGCATGGTGGGGGGAAGCTCTATTGACTGTGAGTCATGTCCTGAATAGAATTCTAAACAGAAATAAAGAGACAACTTCATATGAGAATTGGATTGGAAGGAAACCATCACTTTCATACTTGCGCACGTGGGGATGTTTGGCGAAAGTCAATGTCCCAATTTCTAAGAAGCGTAAGCTTGGACCGAAGACTGTGGATTGTGTCTTTCTAGGATATTCTCACCATAGCATTGCCTATAGATTTTTAGTAGTAAAATCTGAAGTTCCTGATATGTATGTGGATACAATTTTTGAATCTCGTGATGCTATATTTTTTGAAAATATATTCCCTATGAAAGATATGTGTAGCAATGCTAGATTTTCCTCTGAGATAGCTCCTGATTTTACTATACCTATTGAGTCTTCTATTGAGTCATTTGAGCAACCACTTGAAGAAGTCCGTGAGGAGAATGACAATGAAGTTCCTGCGAGGAACAAGAGACGAAGGATTGCAAAATCCTTTGGTGATGATTTCATTGTGTATCTTGTGGACGATACTCCTACCTCTATTACAGAGGCATACGCATCTCCAGATGCAGATGATTGGAAAGAGACTGTTCGTAGTGAGATGAACTCGATTCTTTCTAATGGAACTTGGGAGTTACCTGAGCTACCTTTTGGTTGTAAACCAATTGGATGTAAGTGGGTGTTCAAGAAGAAGCTTAGGCCTGATGGTACTATTGACAAGTACAAGGCTTGGCTTGTGGCTAAGGGTTATACCCAGAAGGAAGGCGAGGATTTCTTTGATACTTATTCACCTGTTGCTAGAGTGACCACTATTCAAGTGCTACTTTCTCTGGCTGCCTCGTATGGTCTTCTCGTTCATCAAATGGACGTGAAGACAGCTTTCCTTAATAGTGTGTTGGATGAGGAGATTTATATGAATCATCTAGATGAATTTGTAGTAAAAGGTGAATAGCAGAAGGTGTGTAAATTACTGAAGTCTTTGTATGGCTTGAAACAAGCACCTAAACAATGGCATGAGAAGTTTGACACTACTTTAACTGGTGCGGGCTTTGCTGTTAATGAAGCTGTTAGGTGTGTGTATTATCGACATGGTGGGGGCCAATCTGTTATATTATGTTTATATGTTGATGATATTCTAATCTTTGGAACAAACATTGATATTATTAATGAGGTCAAGTCTTTTTTGTCAAAGAGTTTTGACATGAAAGATCTAGGAGAAGCTGATGTAATTTTAAACATTAAGCTGATTAAGGAAGATAGTGGGATTACCTTGTCACAATCTCACTATGTTGAGAAGGTCTTGAGCCGTTTTGGCTTTATGGATAGCAAGCCTACTCCAACACCTTATGATCCTAGTGTGACTTTGAGAAAGAATAAGAAGATTGCTAGAGATCAGTTGAGATATTCTCAGATAATTGGTTCACTCATGTATCTAGCTAGCGCAACCAGACCAGATATCTCTTTTGCCGTGTGCAAGTTGAGTAGGTACATGTCCAATCCAGATGATAATCATTGGCATGCACTTGAGAGGGTCTTGCGTTATCTCAAAGGTACAACGAGTTTTGGGATTCACTATTTTATGCACCCAGCTGTGCTAGAGGGATATAGTGATGCGAACTGGATTTCTGATATTGATCAAATCTATGCCACTAGTGGGTATGTGTTTACTCTTGGAGGTGGCGTAGTGTCTTAGAGGTCTAGTAAACAAACTATTTTGACTAAATCTACCATGGAAGCAGAACTTACTGCTTTGGATACAGCTTCTGCAGAGGCAGAGTGGCTGCGTGAGCTCTTGTCAGACTTGTCAGTGGTTGAAAAACCAATATCGGCTATCCTTATGAACTGTGATAACCAAACAGTGATCACTAAAGTAAATAGTGCTAAGGATAATGTGAAGTCAACAAGACACGTTAAAAGACATTTGAAGTCTGTCAGGAAGTTGAGAAACTCTGGAGTAATCACTGTGGCTTATGTGCAAACAGACAAGAACCTGGCAGATCCCTTTACCAAAGGGCTATCACGGAATGTGATAGAAATAGCATCAAGGGAGATGGGTTTGAGACCCATGAGTTTACAGTAGTAGTAACCCAACCTTTTTGATCGGAGATCCCGTGACTTAGGATCTAGGAAGAACAAACTATTGGTAAACTGAGGAGAGTATAATTATAACCCTCTCTATGTGAAGATGCAATACTCTCAAAGCGTTGAGATACTGTATGGTAGGTTGGCTAATGCCTTAACATGTTCTATTGGCTTTAACAAGCGAAGATGTTGTCCTACAGAGCATTCTTGAAAGAACATACCTATATGAGTTCGACTGTATAACGTCGCAGTCTATGAGACTTGGGTGGTCTCTAGTAAGCTCATGAAGAGACCAGGGAGTACGACGTATATGCTCCACCTACGGAGTAAGGCTATTGGTAGTCAGGTACTAGTTTGACTTTGAGCAAAGCTTATTCGCACAAAACTTGCAATTCAAGACATAGTCCATTGTTCAAGTTGTGGATGAGTGTAGCTTGAGGTTCTAGGTGAAAGTTCAACTTCACAGTCTCTGCCGAAACACTGGTATATCAAACAGCAGTGATAACAGGCAAATCTCTAAATGGGTATTTGAGATCTGGTGGGGGATTGTTGGAATTTATATGGGCTTGGCCCAATAACCAATTGTGAAATTCCTAATAAATCTCAAAAGCCCATTCATGTAAGCAAGAGGGGATGTGTGAACTCTTTAATACCACCTTGCTTGTTGAAGTGGAGGTAGTCATACTTAAATATGGAAGTCCTCTCCACTTCCTCAAGTCTAGTGTGAGAAGGAGTAAGAGAAGCCGGCGCTCGCCCCGCCTCGCCGGGCCAGGCCGGGCGAGGCGAGGCGAAGGACGCGGGTGGGCGGCACCTGCATGAATGGTCCGCCGAAATCCGGCTCCTCGCCTTGTGGGAGCGCGATCTCCTTTTGCTGTTTTCGTTTTTGGTTTCTTGACCTTCAAGTTGCATGAGTCCTAATTAGTTACAAATTAAGAGTCCTAAATCAATTTAGATCGTGATCGCGACACGAGATTGGTTGGACAGAACTATATAAGTAACCTGCCGGCCACACCAAAACGTATCCAGTTGAGCTAGGGTTTTTCCCTCTACTCGCTATTGCGCCACCGCTGTAGCTACTCCAGTCCGATCGCTTGCGTGCACCAGCGACCGGGTGAGCAGGTCTCCGGAACCCTCGTCTTTGCGATCCTGCACCGGGAGAAGGCGAATAAGGTTTTTGGGAAGCGTTCTTCGTGCGATTGCTCCCAAAGCTTCCACAACGGCTCGTCTTCCAAAGAGTGCATCGGCGCGTCGGCTTCGTCGTGCTAGAGCTCGCGGGATCGTCATCAAGAATACTCCTCCACCTCTCATCGATGACTTCGACGAAGACTTCAACATCGACGATATTGACATCAGCGATCTCGCTCCATCACCACCGCCAGCCACATCTTCAACACCATCTACTACTACAACCGAAAGGTATAATTCTCTTAATCTAATCTTGACGTTCGTACAATCTAATCTATCTGCTGGACTATCAATGCTTGTCATGTTGATGCTGTGGAATATGCTGATTTGCTATACTAGTATGCCATACATATTTAATCTAGTTCATATATTTGCCATGATTTATGTTCTAGATTTAATCATGCTTTTAATCTAGAAATTTCCTAATTCTTTAACAATATTTGCCGCAACTCCTTCATTCCCATCGTCCCCATTCAATGTTGCACCAGTATCTCTAGCAACGGATTCACCCCAGTCAGCTAATGCCATAAAATCTTCACAGCCTCTTTGAACCCCAATGTTTGTTTTGCGGAGTGCCCTTACTGCCATCATTGCAACCTCTACTAGCTTCTTGGTATTATACCGTTCATCTTCACAGTCTTCTCCCAAATTCACAATGTCATTCCTGTCCCAAGTTACCATCATCCTTGGATCCCTGGTGTACCTCTTCTTTATATATTCTGAAGGTATATTTTCAATTTGCAGGTATGTGAAGGCTTTAATAAGATGAGCACAGAACAACCCTGAAATGATCAATTTTGTGCTTTCTAATTAATATGGTTACCATAACAATATCATGATAAAAATATACTAGCCTTACTTTACTAAAACACTCTCTTACCGGTATGCTCCCATGTCTCGCATGTGTATTTACCTTCTCTCACATTTGCGTGCACTTTGAAAGAATGTTGAAACCATACATATTTCCAAGACTGATTCGTGTGGGTCACCAGGTAACTATCGATGTTGTCTGCGTCAGGATCTATACGAAATGCGGTACTGTATAAATAAGCATCCCTGTACTTTTTGTACACAGCCCTTGTGTACACCCTGCTTAAATGGCCATCAAAGCGTTGCAAGGTCACACGGAAATTATCAGCCTGTTTCATATACAAACACACCAAACATTTAGTCAACATAAGCAACAGGGAAATCTTTATCGTATTTGGACAGTATTTATATACATACAAGTTCATACTAATTCAGTTTTAACAACTGCTGATGATCTTACCTGTGACCAATGTGTTTCTCCTGCCGCCGTGTGATTTGTGTGCTGAATGAACTCAAGCATCTTGTGTGCAAATTTGCTTATGCATGTCATATGACCTGTGAAATGCCTACTCTTGAGCATCTTATTCACACTTTCACTTCTTTGTGTAGAAGTCATCCTCCCACAATACAAGGGTTTCAGATAAGCCGCAACCCATAAGTGCCTACTCTGCCAAAGACCCTGAATAGCTTTATCTTCACGTATACCATATTCATCCACCAACGCATTCCATGCAGCCTCAAACTCTACAGGTGTAAACGGGTGATTGATCACAGTGAGCAATTTTATCTTCAGACCCTCATGCAACTTGTATAGTTTCTTCAGCTCGTTCCGATACTTATTCAGCATGTGCCAACGACACAACCTGTGTATCGTTTTTTTAAACACCCTACCGATGGCTACAGCCATGGCCGGATCCTGATCTGTACCACAAGACACTTTTTGTAAGACATATTTATGAGAATTTGTACTAACAAGCATTTACGAGAATTAGCACCAAGACATATTTACAAGAAATTGCACAAAGAAATATTTACGAGAATTTGTAACCAAGAAACATTACGAGAAATTGCACTAACAAACATTTACGAGTATTTGCACCAAGAAACATTTACGAGAAATTGCACTAACAAACATTTACGAGAATTTAGTATCCTATCTTTGAGAAATAATAAAGAAAATTTTGTATGCTAACCTGTGAGTATACATCTTGGATCACGACTCCCAGTCATGCACTTTTGGAATGATTTAAACAACCACTCGAACGTGTCAGCCTGCTCATCCTGTAAAAGTGCCTGCCCAAACACGACATTTTGTAGTTGATGGTTCGAACCGACAAACATAGCCACAGGCATGTTATACATATTCGTTTTGTATGTGGTGTCAAATGTGACAACATCTCCAAAATCTCTATACTCTGCACGCTGGCTTGCATGACTCAAAAAACATTCTTTACAATGTTTTTTTTTAACTTATTCTTTACAATGTTTTCGTTGTCCACCTGCACCTCAT
This sequence comes from Saccharum hybrid cultivar R570, assembly GCA_038087645.1. Classification (NCBI taxonomy): domain Eukaryota; kingdom Viridiplantae; phylum Streptophyta; class Magnoliopsida; order Poales; family Poaceae; genus Saccharum; species Saccharum hybrid cultivar. The sequence continues at coordinate 32,059,961 of JAQSUU010000066.1, read as the reverse complement.
AGAAGAAATATTTCGTTGTCCACCTGCACCTCATAGAAGAAATATTCATTCTGAGCCTTCATCTCCGAAAAAACTCTAGCAGCTTGGGAATATCGTTTTCCCTCTCCGGCTTGGCACCTGCAGCTTTCCTGAAATTACAACATCAAACAAATCATATCAAAACAGATAAATTACCAAATGAGATGAGATGCGCAACGTAAGTACTATACTTTCTACATTACCTGTTTTTCAAGTCCATCTCTGTGAATGTGAAGTTTTGCCGACCACCATATATGCCTGACAACACATTAACGGTTGCATTAAGGGGTACATCACACCTCTGCATCTGATCAACAATCCCCATGATTGTTGGGTCCTTCTCCTTGTGCGCGTTCAGGTATTGTGTTAAGCATGGCTGTGGATGCAAGGGGTGAGAGTGTTCCAACCGTATCCTCTCAAAAAACCAATACCCCTTCTTCATATTCCATTTAACCTTCACAAATGCCTTGCATCCACACCTCATTGACATTTTCTCTCTGACTCTCTCCTCCCCGGGCTTGTAGAAATCCCAGTGCCCTTGTTTATTGCAGTTCAACTCTATAACAGTTTTATGGCTCTTGGTTATGCGGACGCCGAATCCTGCTTTGCTCGCATATGTGTAGTAAAACTCCTTAGCTTCATCACTACTGTTGAAACGCAACTCTTCATTTGGCACAATTGCTTCAGGCAAACAGGGTTCCTATTTCACAGATAACAACTTTATGATCACATCCTACATCTACTGTACAGTACAAATTATCCCAACACCGTCGAAGTTTCTTATGCACACATAGTATATACCATACTAATTAAAAATCATCCACTTTGATTACAGCAGTTCATATCAACAAAAATTTACGAGAATTGGCAGTAAGAAACATTTACGACAATTTTCACTAAAAAATATTTACAAGAATCAGCACTACGAAATATTTAAGAGAATTTACAAGAATAATATTTTTTACGAGAATTTGCACCAAGAAACATTTACGAGAATTTTCACTAATAATATTTACGCGAATCTGCACTACCATACTATTCTTCGAATACTTAATAAAAAATTTCTCCCTACCATACTACTACCATACTATTCTTCGAAGCTAGTAAATATACTCACATGCATGTACGTCTTTTCCTTATCAGGAGTCTCCATGGTTGCCGGCGATACAGGTTGAAGAGGAGTCACTCTAACTAATCTTGCTGGTGGCGATGGCGACGAGTTGCTCGATACTATCCCATCTGGAATCGGCGTTGTCATCGGCGTCACCGGCGGCGCCGACATCCCAGCCAGCGCCGACTCTGTTGACTGCTCTTCCTGGCCGCCATGGATGAACATGGTTGATGGAACTGATGACTCCCCAGCCGGCAATCTAGAATCTGAATGGGTGGATTGGAAGAGTGCATTGGACGTAGGCTACGTAGTACATGCAAGCCTTCAACGCCAATAATCAGGGCAGTCCCAATGGCCTATTAATGGTAGTTTCTATCCACAATAAATACGTTGTCAACTCAACAAAAATATGACATGACAGCCTATTTAATAAAGAAAGAGAAGGAAATTTGAGGAAACGGTTTCCTCGTAGAGAAACGGCGTCGACGCTCGGAACGATGCACTAGGAATCCGTCGTTTTTGCGTTGGGGAGAAAGTTTCTACGTCTTCACTGCCGCGCCCAAGGCTGTGCTCGCTAGCTGCGAAGGGCAATCCGCTATGCAGGATGCGCCTCCGCCGAGGCTGTGCTCGCCGGCCGCCACGCGTAGGACGCTCGTCCGCCCAGGCTGCGCTCCGCGGATGCCGTGCGCAGGACGCGCCTCCGCCAGGCTCACGGGCCACCGCGCGTAGGCCGCAAAGCTCCTCGCGCACGCTCGTGCTGTCCGCTCAGGCGCTGGCCGCGCCGCCGCGCAGGACGCGCCTCTGCCCAGGCTGCGCTCGCCGGACGCCGTCGCGCAGGACGCTCCTCCACCTAGGCTGCGCTCGCCGGCCACCGCGCACAGGTCACGAAGCTCCTTTCGCTCGCTCCTCGCGCCGCTGCTGGGTTGGAAGATTCGATCTGAGAGAAAGCGATCCCTTGCTAGCCTGTATGATTCGTAGTTCATCTATCGATTTATGCACCGGCCGTCAGAGTGCTCCCCCGCGTCGTCCTTTGTGCTCAACGGTGAGCACGAGTTCACTGGTGGCCAGACTGCGTTCGTCTGTGTAGGCTCTGGTTTACCGGTTCACTGGTGGCTGGACACGAGCCCAGAGGAAGACGGTGGACTCAGGGGAGAGAAAGAGAAAAAAGGCAATATTTATTAGGCTAAGAAACCTCTACTGTGTGAGATGGTTTCTACTGCTGACGTGGCTAACCCGCGTATAATTTTAACCATTGGACTGCCCTCAGTGCCGGAAAGTAGTAAATGCACCCACGGGTCCCACGCACATCAGGTACGTCCATGCATGCACTAGTGCTACGAGCGAATCTCACGCTACGCCTTCAGGCGACGGAATTCTCTGAGAAATACGATAAAGCAGCTGCCTTGACCGCACATAAATGCACCATATAATCAACGGGGAGGACCGGTCTCTTTCATGTCGTAATTAATTACTACAGCTAATTACCGCATGCAGCTAGGCTCTGGGCGCGGTCAGATTGGCTTGGCTCTGGGCGCTCGGCTAATTACCGCATGCAGCTGGGCTAATGCGCTCGGCTAATTACTACTGCTGCATAAATGCGCTCGGCTCCAGGACGGGCACCAACAAACGAACGATGGGCTCGTGGACCTGCCTACAAAATAAAGTATTTTATAGCTAGCTATAGCTATAGAGTATATATATATAGTGTATTTTATATACTCCCAGGAGCAGTTACTCCCTCTATTGTTGAGCAGACAACAGAAAGCTTAACGGGTCTGAGGAGAATGAACAGACATGCTGCATGCCGAACCCATTTAGAAGCGTTAGACTACCCGCAGTGGATACTCTAAAACGATACTCTAAAGCTTTAGAGTATGAATATAGAGTAAAAACTATTGCACAGGGTACTCTAAAACGATACTCTATACTTTCTCTTACTCTATATTTAAAGTAGTACAGTACTTACTCTATACTCTACAGTGGCAGGCCCCATTAGCTAAACAAAGGGAAAAAATGCTATAACTCACAAACTAAAAATCCAAATTAAATTTCGATTGCACCATTAAATTCATCTCAATAAATCCTTCAAAACTAGATCACACATGGATATATTTAGATAAAGTGACAAGTGGGTCCAATAGTGGATAGAGGATGGATGGGTGCGGAAGAATTGAGTATAGAGGAGAGAATCTTGCTGACTAGAACGTATAAAGGATGAATATAGAGGTCCATGAGTGCGGGTAGTCTGACGGGATTTTTTGCGGCTGCTTGCATGGCCGTTTTCAGAGATCGTATACTAGAATATATAATTTTAAATTGGAAAATATTACATACGGAGATCCAGTATCAATGCATACTTCTTAGTACGGGAGTATGTGTACATACGGCCTTAAGAGTACGTGTGCATACTAGAATTTATACATTTTTTATGGAAACTAAAAACATATGTTAAGAGTATCAATACATACTTCTTAATTAGGCAGTATATGTACATACAATCTTTAGAAAAAGTACGTGTATATACAGAACGTAAGGAAGTATTAATGCATACTCATCGTCAGAAGCTAATATGTATCAATACTGTAATTCTTAGTTTCAAGTGATACTTTAATCTAAAAAAGTATGAATTGATACTACTGTTATCTAAAAAAGTATCCAGTGATATTACAATATTGAAAGAAGTATCAAGTGATACTTTAATCTAAAAAAAGGTATCCAAAGATACTTTTAGATCTGAAAAATTATCGAGTGACACTTCGATCTCAGCATCTGGAAAAAATAACGCAGGGTTGCCGCTCTTGTCATGCTGTTAACCACCATCCTCTGGTTTCCATGATAATTACTGAAAGTCCAGCTTCACGATGATTTTTATGATGGCCTCCACGTATGGCGTATAGATGGATACGCTAATTGGAGAGTGGCCGGATACCCTGATCCAAAAACGAAACAAAGCACAACAAATTCAACATCGCCATTGCATCGGGCACATTATGCTTGCTGAATAAAAAATGTATGAGATCCATGCTACTCCCAACTCTGTTGAACGGCAAGGATCACAGCAGGCAAGAGAATGTACTGTCGTCGAATGGGATTGAAAAGATTCAGAGGCATAGGATATACCTAGTCACCGTCTGCCTGGGGAGGAAGGTGCCATCGCCGCCGTCGACTGGATCTGCTCACGGCCCTCACCTCTTCGGGAGAAGTCGATGCCATCGGGGTGGTCGCCGCCGCCGCCACCACGGGAAGCCGCCGCCGTCGCACGAGATCCAACATGGGGAGGCCGCCGCCATGGATCCGCCACCATGCCTGGGGGAGGGTGTCATCGCCATGGTCATGGGGGCTGGACCACGACACCGTTGTGGCTCACGGCCAGGGATGCACGCATCTGCGTGGGGGAGCACCGTCCGCGCAGGACGGGATGCACCGCCGCCAGAGACCCTGCCGCGCGAGTGGAATGGGCGCCGCGGCCTCTAGAACCGCCGCCGCCGACGGGATGGCCATGCGCCGATGAGAAGGGGCGCGGAGGCGCCGAGGAGGACCGCGGTGAAGGCTGTCGCCGCCGCCTCCGGAGGCATCGAATGTTTTTTCCGATCCAAATGGGGAGGAGAGAGAAGTAACATACGACCGATTGTTTTAGGCCATTGATTAACGGATCCACACAATTGACCCGCTAATCAACTTGACACCCATCATGTGTGCGGGAGGGCAGAATAGACAGGTGCATGTAGACAGGAGTAAGTAGAAATATTTACCCCATATATATATATATATATATATATATATATATATATATATATATATATATATATATATATATATATATATATATATATATATATACTCTATGAAGAAGCAAATGTATGTCCCGTCTGCCACAGCAGTTTTCGTCCGACCTCCGTCCACTCTGACCCCTTCGCTCCCGCGTCGACCGCACCCACACCCACTCCAGAACTCGATCGTCTGGCCGACGCACGACGTCACGCCCCAACTGTCCCCTTCCCCCGCACGGCCACGCACGACTCCTACACCCCCCGGCCAGTCTGATGGCTCTGCGGGACGCCGAGGTGGAGGGCATCATGGTGGATGTGTGATGGGGCGTGGTGTAGTGGGAGGGTCCCGGCCGCTACAACTGGGAGGCTACGCCAAGCTTGAAGCGTGTGTGCGCATGGTGGAGCACGCCGGCCTCCGCCTCCAGGCCGTCATGTACTTCAATATTTGTTTTATCTTCCTCAGGTTAGTGATAGTATTTTTGTGTTGATTGAACATCCATTGGATTTTCATATCATAAGGTTGCTTGAAGGAACTAATTAATTATCTTCTGTTTGGTTTAATTTCGAAACACTGCATGTACCCTGTATTTAAATGGCGTATCTCGTGTGCTTATAAGTTGGTTGTATCTGTTTATGATCTTCTCCTTAGTCTGGAAAGAAGAAATCAAGTTCATACATTTTGGAAATGTTAAACTACCAGAAGAAATTGACCGGTGAATACTATGGGAATTGTGATGCCCTGTAAGGGAGGAGAAAAGGTGTAAACATGATCCTGACGTTTGATGAATCTCTTAGTTGCAGAAGTATAAAATGTTATTTTGCGTGTATAAAACGTATGGATATGTAGCGTTGTGTTTCCCGGCTTCGGCCATCGTTTGTATTTGCTGACTGCTCTTTCTTTCTTAATGCAATGATATGCACTCTCGTGCATATTCGAGAAAAAAACGTATGGACATGAGGATAATTTTGATTGATCTTTTTTTTTGTTGAAATGCTCAGGCCACATAACATTCTAGAAGGCCTCTTAAATCAATTTGTAGCAGACTGAAAGCTAAAGGACAGATTCGAGCAAACTTGATGTGGAAGCGTGCCGATTTTCTCAGCATGTACTTTGTACTGTAGTCACAGCAGATCCCAACATAAACATGATGAATTGGGACTTGGGAGTACCATGGAGTATTGCTTTGAACCTGACATATCCTGAAAATGTCACTCCATATAATATTGATATGTGAACCAGTTTATTTTTATTGACAACTGTTATTGAACTTGGTATTAGGCATTAGCCCGTGCGTTGCTACGGTATGAAATGATGTGCAAGCAGCTTCCAAGATCATGCCACCCCAAGCCTGTCAACAAGGGCCAGATGAGTTACGATCTGGCCAGCAAGCTCATCTTCCAATGATCTGGACTGTGAAATCTGAATTGCACACTGTGTTATCCTTGATCAGATGTCAAGACCATTGACAAGGGCGCCCAGCATCTAGTCCTTGCCGATATTCCGCTTTTCAGAGTAAGAAGATCAGTTATCTCGTAAGTTCAGTCTCATCTGGCCCGTTACTCTACTGGCTACTGGATTGGGAGGAGCGTTCTTGTAACTGGCCTGGATTTGCTTGGATTCTATGGGTCATCACTATTGTTCTAAAAAAATTCCATTCATTGCACTTAATGTCGGTACCAACAGTATGAGGGTCCACACATCATCGATAATAAAAAACAAAACGACTAAGCCACAGCAAAACGCAGCCCACCTCAAAACCACACGTCAGGTCCGTCTCGTACGAGGCCGGCTCGACGGAGCGCCTCGACCGCGCTCCGGCTCCGACTCGTACGAGGCACCCTCGACGGGAACGTCTCGACCGCAACCTGTACGGCGAAGCACCTCGACCACACTCCGACTCGCATGAGGCCCAACGGAAAAATCTCCGACTCGCATGACCCCGGGACGGGCGCTCGACCCCCTCACTTCACCTACCCCAGGACAAAAGTTAGAGCATTTAATGAGATTACCTACTCCCACCAACTGGTATGGTCGCAACCAGGATCGACATGTGAGCAATACCGGTGTCAGCCTTCACTGTTTTACTGCCCATCCCGGGATGGGAGGTGAAAGCTGTCACTATACAACCTTACCGTACACTGTTTACCGACGATCACCCTCGAGGGAGGATACGACAAGACCCGTATTCCACAATCTCGGGGATTCGGCCTTATCCGTTCGACCTCGACCTGGCCTCGACCCGGCCTCGACGCCCAGCACAGTTCAACAGGAAGGGAAGGCCGGCATGGCACGGTGCTCCGGGTCATTTCGTCGTCTCATCCCCGACGTCACCATCGTATCCAGGGATGGCCGGCCATTTCTAGGGCACGTCGCTACAGTCACCTCAACAGGGATCGACAAAACATCGTCTCAAGGCTCCCCGGTACCCTGGCCTCTTCTGACCCTATAAAAAGGGCAGGCCAGGACCCTACGAAGACAGACAGACAACGAGCAAGACACAAGATAGAGATCAACATCTCAAGCAATCATCCTTGTACTCTTTTTCCTCCCTTTGAGACTTGGGCTCGTCGCCCTTTCTCACAAGTTTGTAACCCCTACACAAGCACCTCGGTGCAAGGAAATACAAAACTCTCTCCCCCCGCTGGACGTAGGGCATTCTTCGGCCCGAACCAGGATAAACCCCCGTGTGTTCTCCTTGCATCACCATCTAGGGTAGGGACACGCAGCATTTACTAGTCGGTTTAGGACCCCCTCGGGACCGGACACCGACAGTTGGCGCGCCAGGTAGGGGACCGCTGCGTGCCAACGTCGCTTTCCCGCCTTTCTTCCTGGATGGCTGACCCCGAACGCCCTATCCCGTTGGCCACGGTGATCTGGTTCGGGAGTTTGGAGTTCATGTCGCTTGGCTATGGCTACGATATGGTCCTCCTCCCGCCCAGGCACCCAACCGACGAGGATTACGAGCTCTCCCAGCCTGGGGGAGTGATCCGCCGGTACCGTCGCTCCAGGCAGGCGCGAGCCGCCCGACGACGACGAGCCCGGCGCAACCACCGTCTTCGCCTCACGGAGGGTGATGGGATTCCCCGATCCAGCGCCTCTTAGCCAGACACCGGCCTAGATTTCCTCGTTGAGGGTCTGGGTAGGATGAGCTTGGCTGAGGGTATGATGCCGACGGAGAACTCCGCCGTTCCCCCGTCCGGTGAGACACCACCATTACCCGGATCAACCATTCCGGCGCAGACGGCAACATCTCCATCACCATTCTCGCTTGGGCTAAACTCGGTTGCCCGGACCTACGCTTCCTCCATAAGCACTAGCATGAGTGCCTATGAGGAACTTCCCGGGCACCATCTACGCTCCACTCTGGACCTCGTTGCATCCACGCCAGCCTCTGATTATCTGGATTCTACGAAAACCCCAGAAACAGAGCCCCGTGTGGCCGTTTCTCAGCGTCGCGATCACGGACGCAATCTGCAATGGCATCACATTCCCCCGTCATACTACTACTTTGGCGCTCCTGACTCCGACTCGGCTGATGACACCTACGATCCGACCCGCGAATGCTTCAACATCGACGTTGAAAGCACGTCGGAATCGGAGGACAAAGAGCCAGTCGAAGGAAGGCACACGCCACCTCATGTCGAGCTCCCTGCTGAGCAAGACGAGGCTCAGTTCCTCGCGGATCAAGGAATGCAGCTCGAGCATATTCGCGAGTTGCAGGATAGGCTTGACGAGGAACGAGAAAACCTGCACCTACTCTAACAAACCCTCGAGCGTGAGCGCGCGGAACGCGCACTTGGCGGAAGGGCTCGCGAGAGGGCCCGCGACGTCAACCGTCGCATCGACGAGGACCGGATGGCCGACCCCCCGGTCTTCGCTCGAGCCAGCCAAAACGTCGTCGCCGCCGCCATGCTCCTCCGCAACATGCCCGAGCCATCAAACCCCGACGCCCGTCGGGCTCGAGATGAAATCTGAGAACTCCTCGAGACTGCTGCCATGCAGCAGGCCGAGAGCTCTGCCTCGAGGCGACGTGAGCCCGCCTCGGAGCGGCTCGTCGAGCCCTCCCGACAGGAGAGAGAGGCTTCGGTTCATCCCGAGCCTGCCCAGTGAAACCGGGTAGCTCCTGCCCCTGAGCCCACTGCCAACGACCGCGAACCTCGAGACACCTGTGGCAACATCGTCGAGCGCCGCACACGCAAGCACGGTGATGGCATGGCTCGAGGCTACCACGTGCACAGGGGCGGACGCTACGACAGCTCGGAGGATCATAGCCCTTCACCCGAGCCTCCGAGCCCTCGGGTCTTCAGTAAGGCTATTCGTGAAACAGTGCTCCTGGCTCGGTTTTGCCCTCCCACGACACTCACCAAGTACAACGGCGAGACCAAACCCGAACTTTGGCTCGCCGATTTCCGCTTGGCGTGTCAGCTGGGCGGGGCCACCGACGACCGGGTCATCATTCGACAACTCCCCTTGTTCCTCTCCGACACCGCCCGAGCCTGGTTCGAGGATCTCCCACCTCGATAGATCCATGACTGGGACGATCTCGTGAGGGTGTTCGAGGGCAATTTCAAGGGGACCTACATGCGCCCCTCACGCCTAGGGACACGACCGCACGCTAAGCAGACCTAATGCGGTTCATAACTTTGAAAAGGAATACACCCCCCATCGCTTAGATCAGGTTCTTACACGATCTACGAGGCCGCAAGAGGCACCCTGAAGCTCGAGGACAGTCGAGCCGCGAGATCGCCTACGCCTCCGAGGCTACGGTACCTCCACTCGCTCCCTTACACCAAAGGGCGCAACTGCGTGCTAAGTAAATCATGCGAGAACATGATTCAAGCGATAAAGGGAAGAAAAGCTCAAACAAAACTTAAAAAATCAAACACCAGTTTATGTTTCGAGTTTTTAAGGCCTCCAAGGCCACCACGACCAAAATACGAAAATACTAACTTATTACATGGGCCTTTGCGCCCAGATTTGGCTCACAGGCCCTCATCGTCGGTAGGCGGAACCACCTCGGCTTCGAAAAGTGAGGCCAGGCGGCTCCCAAGCTCTTCTGCGGCTCCGATCAGCTCCAGGCAGGCGTCCTCGTTCTCTTCGTCCGTCCGGTCAGGGTCTGTGATGAAGCCGTCTGCGACAAGCTCCATGTCGAATACAAACCCAGACCGAACGATGGCCAGTGCCCTCTTCATGCCGTGGTGGAGGCTGTCCCGTATCCTTTCTCGGACAAGGCAGCCCAGCGCTGCCATCCGGCGAACGAAGGAGTTCCCCGGGGCGTCCTCCCCGGTGTCGGCGTCGGGCTCGACCCCTAGGCCGTCGCACACCGAGGTGATCGCGCCCTGGAGCAACTGGGTCCTCCGTGTCTCGGCCTCGAGGAGGCTCTGGAAGGAGTTAGCAGACGCCTGAGCCACCCGATGCTCCCTTTCCAGCTCTGAAAAAATAGCAAACTGAATTAGCACCAGCACGGGGCTTCGACGCCAAGGCCGTAACACCGATACTTACCCTCGGTATGGGTCTGCAAGCCCACGACCTCGTTACAGAGTCCCCCGCACGTCCTCTCGAGCCCTTGGAGAGCGTCGTCCCTGTCATGAACGGTCGCCCTCAGTGCCTCGATCTCCTGGCGGGCGGTCTAGAGAGCCGCGTCCTTCTCTTGGACGGCTCCGTTCAGCGTCGCGATCTCGTCCTTCAGGACGCCAAAGCGAGCTGTGGCCTGTCCGATCTGGACGTTGAGGGTGTCGTGCTGACGGCTGACTAGGGAGACGTCCTCCTCGAGCTCCTTCACCCGTGCTAACAAGGGCTCGAGGTCCTTGCGGGCCTGAGCTGCCTCCCCCCGGGCCTTCTTCGCGTCTTCACGCACCACGGCCTTGGTCGCCCAGGCTTGCACCGCCTCCTCCTTCACCGCCGCGTAGGCAACGCGCAGCTCGGCCATTTCGGCGTTCCGATCAGAAAGCCGCTTCTAGGCCTCCTCGACCAGAGCCCGTTGCCGGGCAAGCACCGCCCACATGCCACTCTCATCCCGGATGAAGAGCGACTTGCGGCGGGAGTACTCCTTGAGCTCCTGATCATAGTTCGAAAAAACAAAAAAGATTAAGAGCCGAGGGAAAAAGACACCAAGAGAACCGCGAAAAGGGCTGACAAGTCAAACATACCTCGGTGGCATCCCGCATACCTCGTGACACGGTCTCCGTCGCCACATGAAGCACTCGCTCGAGGTGTCCACGGAGACCCTCGAGGTACTCCCAGCGGTGCACCTCGTCCCTGTCGTTCAGGGTGAAGATGGGCTCGGCGTCGGGGTTCGCGGCGTCCCTGAATTGGAGGGACAGACCCCCCCCACCGTGGTATCTCCGCCTCCGCCCGCGCTATAGCCAGCGCGGCGATGTCCGGCCACGAGGATGATGATCCGGCCGGGGCGTCTCCCGGCCCCGCGGAAGGACCGGCCTCGCCCGCGGTTCCCGCCTCTCCGACCGCCGTCAAGGCACCAGCCTGGTCCGCGGCCTCACCCCCCTCGACTCCGACCACCTGTTTCCCCTTGTCCAGGGGAGAGTCATCGAGGGTAAGGTCCACCGTCACGGGCGCCAGCTCTTCTGTGAGGGCCGGCCCCTCGACCGCCGGCACCTCAGGAGCCGGCGCCTCGACTGCCAGCACCTCAGGAGCCGGCGCCTCGACCACCGGCGCCTCCTCTCTTAGGGCCTCGGGCAGGGGCTCGGTAGCCCCACCCTCCACCGTAGCCGCCGGCTCCGCCGGCGGGTCTTGCTGCGGCTGTGGCTCTCCCGCCTGTGCCGCCTCCTGTCCCGCCGCCGGCGGGACCTCCTCCATAGCCACGTCCGCATCCGCCCGCTCCGCATCGCGAGCAGATGCTTCGGCCGTTATGGCCTTGACGACAGCCTCGGCCGTCGACGACGGCCTGGGCTCCGCCTCGCCCGTGCTGGGCGCCACCACCTCCGCCGGTCCTGGCCCCTGCGTGGTGGGGTCGGAACCGGCAGCCCCCGAGGCACCTACCGTCGCCTGGGCTGCCCCCTGCTGCTGTCGCAGCCGCTCCTTCACGGCTTCGACCCGCTGGAGCCAGCCGGCATCCTGCGCCGCCGTCCGGTTAATGACGACGGCGCTCGCCCAAAGCGACTTCACGGGGGTAGGCCCCATCAGCTCTGCCTTCCGCTTTAACCTACAAAGTGAGAAGGAACGCCAGTGAACGGATCCAGAGAAAGGCGGAAGAATCAAACACAAACACTTAACCAGAAATTGGCACCAAGGGCCTCGACCCCGGACGATCCGAGCCTCCCGGGGCGGCTGGCGGTGGCCTCGCGGCAGCCCCACCAATGGGCCGGGCACTCCTTGGGGCCCTGGCCAGAACGCCGCTGAAAGTCCCTAGTTTGGTTTTGGCTAATTGATGAAACCTAGGACTAACCTTTGTATCTAAGTGGATGATTTAGATAAAGGTGGTCATTGAATATGAGACATGACATTGACTCATATGACCAAAATGGTGAAGACCAAGATGAGGCTTGGCTCGATGGACCGGTTGTGAAGGTGAAGGGCTAGTCGAGGCTTCGAAGCGAAGGACCATGCGATGGTGAAGCTTGAGCAAGACTTGGCGCCGATGCAACGGTGAAGAGCAAGTGAAGTCAAGGTCGATGGATCGAGACGGTCATGTGATGATATGAAGTGGATCATATCATTTGGAGAAACAAAATGGGCTCAAGGCAAAGGTATAACCATAGGGCCATTTTGTTTTACACTCAAGACACCATAGAGGGTGTGAGTGGTTTAGGGTCGATAGCCAAACTATTAAGAGGGGAAGTCTTATCGGTTATTCGACGCACGGGTGCCACTAGGTGAATTCATGAAGTGCATTGCATGTAGGGCCTAGTGAGCTAACTGGAAAACCTTTGAAAATGATTGAGAAAAAGCTAACACACAAGCACATGGAGATGTACACTTAATGGTGTTGGCACATTTGCAAAGGTGGCGTTGGTCGCGCTGTGGTTTGCGGGTAGAGAGGGGTTTGGGTTCCTCTCTCCCTCCCGCCGAGCGTGCGAGCGCGGGATTTAGGCAATTTCGGAGAAATAAAATGTCTATTTTCCACTACGTCAGAAGTAGGAAAAGAAACAGAGGTGAACGGAGGTCACTGAGGTGACCGGACGCTGCACCGGACGCGGTCACGGTGTGACCGAACGAGTACGGTCAGTACAGCGCAGCAGTCAGGCGCGCGGGCTAGGGTTTGCAACCGGTGCGTCCGGTCACTCGCGGGATCGGCGCGTCCGGTCAGGCGCCCTGAGGGAACTGCAGTTTGCAAGGTCGATCGGACGCGGTGCGCGTCCGGTCACACGCGATCGGACGCGTCCGGTCGCGAAGGGAGCTTACTTGACTCCGATCGGACGCTGTCACTGTCACGTCCGGTCGTTATCTGGAGCGCGTCGGGTCGATGCTTCGCGGGCGCGCGGTGCTGTGCGATCGGCGCGTCCGGTCGTTTGAGCAGCGCGTCCGGTCATTGCGTTTGACCGTTGGCGCGCAGTGACCGTTGGAGGATCTGGCGGTCGCGTTTGAATTCGGTGGACACGTGGACGTTGCAGGGTGATCGGACGCGGTTGAGCGCGTCCGGTCAGTTTCGACCGGCGCATCCGGTCGTCCCGAAAAAACGGTCAGTGGAGTGGCAACGGCTCTATTTGTATGGGATGCTTATAAATACTCGTTGGCCGGCCCTTGGGGAGGTCTCTTGGCATTTCTAACACTCTTGTGCATCCTTTGAGCTAGAGCATCTCCTCCCACTCATCTCTCTTGCTTGATTGCAAATCAAAAGTGAGATTGAGTGATCCCAAAGTGCATTGCATAGCTTGAGGGCATCTAGTGGCACTTGTGGGTGGTTTAGCCGGTGGATTTCTTGTTACTCTTGGAGAGTACCGCTCCTAGCCGGCTTGGAGATTGTTGCAGGCGTTGGCAAGAGAAGGTGATTGTTCTTGGCCACCTCCGGTTGATTGTGAGAGGTTCTTCTGCTTTCCTCGGCGGGACGCCAAAAGCAACTCTAGTGGAATGCGCGTGTCATTGAGTTACCTCACTTGAGAGTGGTGTCTTGCGGTGCCTTGCGGGGCGTGCCTTGAGGGGCAAGTGACTTGAGGGTCACACCGGGAAACCATCTAAGTGTTGGTCGACACAACCGGTGACGTAGCTTGTCGGTGCACAAGTGAACACCGGGTGAATAAAAATATTGTGTCTCTTGTCTCCCGGTGATTGGTCTTCATATTGTGTTGTTGTCAATATTGATTGATTGTATATCATCTTGGTGATTGGCAACATCTTCTCTTCACCGTCGGTATAAGAATCACAATCCTCTCTCTTGCACTTACATTTACTAGATTATCTTGTGTAGCTCTAGTGGTAGCTTTGCTAGTAGTGTTGTTAGCTTGTTCTCTAGTGTAAAATTAGTGACTTAGCTCTTGTGTGAACTAGAGATCATAATCTACTAGACTTGTGGATAGGAGGCTTACATCACAACCTTTGGCTAAGCAAAACTCGCTTTATGCCGTTTGTTATTCTAACAAGTTTGCTTAGTGGTATTTGTAGAATTTTTTTTATAGGCTATTCACCCCCCTCTAGCCATCTAGGACCTTACAGCCGCCCTGCGTCCTCTGTGCCTCCGAGGCCAGCTGATCCCGGGTCCTCGCGCCCACCGGTGGCGCCGCCGATGACGACGCCGGGGCCACCGCTCCAGCCTCCGCCCGAGCTGTCGGGGCCTGAACCGGCGCAGGCGGTTCGGTCGACCCCCCCTGCTGGGCCCGGGTAAGGCGGCCCCTCCTATCGAGGGGCCCGCCTCCTTCTCCTCCTCCTCATCCGTCTCCTCGACCACAACGACCGAGGAGGATGACCCCCCGACAGGCTCCAACAAGGGGCGAATGTCGGGGAGGTCCCCCAGGCCGGTCGTGGCTTCATACCGCGACAGGGCGTCGTCGTCTTCGCCGTCGCTATCGTCGTCATCCTCCCCCGAGACCGTCTCGGAGGGAGACTCTGCCAGGGGACCCCGTCGATGGTCTGCTGGCGCCGAAGTTTCTTCAGCGCCTCCGCCTCCTTGGCCTTACGGATCACCCGCTTCTTGGCAGTCTCCTTGACTTGCTTCTTCTTGGACGTGTGCCAGCGTTGAGCCTCCCGGGCGGGCCGGTCCTCTGGGACTGGCGGCCGCGTCTCCCGCAACGCCGACAGATCCTGCGCGTCGGCCTCGACCAAATCAGCAAAATCCAAAAATAAACGAAACAAGCGAAACGTACCGACCCAAAAACACTTACCACGGGCTCGAACCCCTGGGTAGGTCGCATGGGGACCCGGTCGACCTCCTCCACCTTGAAATTTCCCACCATCCGGCGCGCCCACCGGAGTACCTCCTCGAGGGCGAGGGACTCGTGGGACATCCGGCTCCCCTCCAGGGATGCCTCCGGAGTCATCTGGTCGAGGCGGAGACGGCGCTGACACAGCGGCATCACCCTACGTCGGTGAAACGCCGTGGCCACCGTCGCCGCCGTCAAGCCCCGAAGGCGGAGCTGCTGCAGTGCCGCCAGCAGCGGGTCCAAGCGCGGCTTCTCGGCCTCCGGGACTCCGTAGATCCAGTTGTCCTCTCGAGCGGTCAGCACTCGGCCGGTATACCTCGGCAGCTGATTCTCATCATTGCGGAGGTAGAACCAGCCCTCGTGCCAACCACTGTTCGAGGAGATGAGGTGAGCCGGGATATACAGATCCGCCCGGCTCGACCTCACCTGCAGAACACAGCTCCCTACTCGAGCCGCGCACCGGACCCCCTTCTCCCCCGCCTTCTTGGCAAAAAGCTCGGCCTTGAAGAGGTGAAGCCACAGATTCCACTGCGGCTCCACCCCCAGGTAGCCCTCGCAGACCGCCGCAAAGATGGTGGCCTGCGCAACGGCGTTGGGGGCGAGGTGGTGCAGCTCCACCCGGTAGTAGTGGAGGAGCGTGCGCATGAAGACGGACGCCGGTACGCCGAATCCTCGCTCGTGGAAGCAGATGAAGCTCACCACGTACCCCTCGGGGGGCGCCGGCTCCCGGTGGGCAGGAGGCGGCGCAATCCACTCCGGCTGCGACCGACTCATCCTCGGTCACAGCAGCCCATCCTCGACCAACTCCTCCAACCTCCTCTCCGTCACCGAGGAGGCGGCCCAGTCGTCGGCGGGGAGGATCTGGCTCTTTCCTGCCATTGGTGCTACGGAAGGCCGGACGAACGAAGAGGGTGCGGTGGCGGCGGCGCTGGATGTGGGCGGAGAGCGCAAGGGGCAAGGGCTGTCTAAGGCAAAGATTGCAAGAACGCAAAGGACCGGTAGGGGAGGCGGACCCCTAGGCTTTGTTTTTATAGCCCCAGCGGAAGCCCAACGGCCACGCAAAAAGGTAGGAGCGGTTTCCTGCATTAAATGCTCTTACCTAACTGTTTCCCTCAATCTCGCAGGAGCTGGGCACGTGGCCGTCCCCCACGCCGTAACCGAACGCCACGTTTCCCACTACCGCGCCGATCTCACCCTAAAAAGGCGTGCCTGGCTAACGGGCGGGGCGAGATCCACGGACGGATATTCCTAGATACCTGGTAAATGGGCTCCGAGCCCGCCATAAGTCTCGAGGGAACGGGAGCTGGCCCTCGACCCGGGTTCGACAGCTGCCCTCGAGCAACGAAGTTAGGGACTACTAGGGGTGTGCCCGTACATGGCCAGGGCTCGAGCCACACTCTCGAGGCACCCCAAGATGTATTCGAGGCCAAAGAAGGAGGTCGACGTAGGAATCCCCTCGAGGGAGGCACCGAGCCCTCGGATCCCGTCGCAGGGAACCAACATCCACACGACCACTCCTTGACATTTTTTGAGGGCGCCTCCGAGGCACTAGCCGACTCCTAACGACCGGAGCACGCGCTCGCACTCGAATTCCCCTGCTAGCAGCTCGCCGGAGATCGTCGGAACTCGCCCAAACAGGGGTAGTACGGCGTTCCCCACCCCTCCTCCTCCTCTCTGAAGAAGGAGCGTGAGGGTCGCACAACGAAAGACGGCCGGGACTCTGATCGACCTCACGCGCACGAGGCTTGGGGGCTCGGCCGCAACGAACCATTCCCAAATAAGACGTGCAAAAGACCTTGGAGGAGTCTCAACACTCCACCGAGGCCTCGGGAGCTACACCCGGCGGGTGCGCTCGCGCGCCCCCACCGGAAAAAACTACGACGCTACGACTCCAGTTCATTAGCTAACAAACCTCTGGGAGAGTGATCCCACACTCACCCAAAGGCTCGGGGGCTACTGTCGGTACCAACAGTATGGGGGTCCACACATCATCGATAATAAAAAACAAAACGACTAAGCCACAGCAAAACGCAGCCCACCTCAAAACCGCACGTCAGGTCCGTCTCATACGAGGCCGGCTCGACGGAGCACCTCGACCGCGCTCCGGCTCCGACTCGTACGAGGCACTCTCGACGGGAACGCCTCGACCGCACCCTGTACGGCGAAGCACCTCGACCACACTCTGACTCGCATGAGGCCCAACGGAAAAATCTCTGACTCGCGTGACCCCGGGACGGGCACTCAACCCCCTCACTTCACCTACCCCAGGATAAAAGTCAGAGCATTTAATGAGATTACCTACTCCCACCAACTGGTATGGTCGCAACCAGGATCGACGTGTGAGCAATGCCGGTGTCAGCCTTCACTGTTTTACTGCCCATCCCGGGATGGGAGGTGAAAGCTGTCACTATACACACCTTACCGTACACTGTTTACCGACGATCACCCTCGAGGGAGGATACGACAAGACCCGTATTCCATAATCTCGGGGATTCGGCCTTATCCGTTCGACCTCGATCCGGCCTCGACCCGGCCTCGACCCGGCCTCGACGCCCAGCACAGTTCAACAGGAAGGAAAGGCTGGCATGGCACGGTGCTCCGGGTCATTTCGTCGTCTCATCCCTGACGTCACCATCGTATCCAGGGATGGCCGGCCATTTTTAGGGCACGTCGCTACAGTCACCTCAACAGGGATCGACAAAACATCGTCTCAAGGCTCTCCGGTACCCTGGCCTCTTCCGACCCTATAAAAAGGGCAGGCCAGGACCCTACGAAGACAGACAGACAACGAGCAAGACACAAGATAGAGATCAACATCTCAAGCAATCATCCTTGTACTCTTTTTCCTCCCTTTGAGACTTGGGCTCGTCGCCCTCTCTCGCAAGCTTGTAACCCCTACACAAGCACCTCGGTGCAAGGAAATACAAAACTCTCTCCCCCCGCTGGACGTAGGGCATTCTTCGGCCCGAACCAGGATAAACCCCCGTGTGTTCTCCTTGCATCACCATCCAGGGTAGGGACACGCAGCATTTACTAGTCGGTTTAGGACCCCCTCGGGACCGGACACCGACACTTAGGCTTCAAATCTTTATACATTAATGATTTCTTCATCGGGAACATACAGAGCAATGGCTCTGCTTTTTGTTGTACCAACTCAGTTTTTTTATCTTAATAAATTGCAGTAGGGGCTGAAACCCCTCCTTCCTTAAAAAAACATACAGAGCAACTAATTGATGTAGGACTTAATGTTCTATATGCATCTGATTCACTCGTTTGGTAATTGTCAAAACACTGGTGACTTCAATTTTTGGGTATTGGGCAGGTTTAGAAATTTTTCATATTTCTGAAAAATTGTGGTTCATAAAGTTTTGTGATTCTATTAAAAATAAAGGGAAATCCTATCATAAATCGTTCCATTAGCTAGAAGTGAACTCTTTGTGTACTTTTCACTTGTGAAATCACCTTAGCTGATAATGGATGTGCTCCCCGCTCATGTTATTCTAGGCCTTTATCATGAGCACTTTTGTCCTAATAAGTGGCGATGGACTTCACAGGTGGGATTGGAAACTAAGATGAAAAACATGGATACAGAGTATGACAGAGCCTATGATAGTCTTCACAGGTGTCATTCTATTATGTAATGGTAAGTTAAAAGGTGAATAGCTCTAATCCATGTTTATATAGACAACTGACACATCAATCCTTTATCAAGGTTAAGTTGCATGTCTTCATCAAGCCTCGGCTACTCTGGTTTTCTAGGATGACCCTTTGGATCAATAGGCCTCCCTTGAATGGTGAAAAAAAATCTGCAATTGTCGTATCAATTCTTGGACTCAAGCATATTTGAATTTAGTATTCTGTTTTGCTGTTGGGATCAACAGAGCTCCTGGGCGCAAAGGAACTATGGAAGGTGAAGGCACCAGGAAAGATCAAATTCTTCTTCTGGGTGTGCCTGCACAAGCGAATTTGGACGGCGGAACGGCGTTGGAGACACGGATTGCAGGATTCCGACGCCTGCACATTCTGTGACTAGACAGCGGAAACGGTAGGCCATTTGCTATTGGGATATGATGCCCATTCAGCGGGCAGGTGTGGTTCCTAATCTTGGAGGCGCTCGGGTTGGGGCCATTGACACCGGAAGCAGATGACGACTTGGTGGCTGCATGAGAAGTCGCGACTCGGTAACGTGTTCAGGCTGGCCTTTGACTCAGTTGTCTTGCTCGTCGCTTGGTGGTTGTGGAAAGAGAGAGAGACACCAGAATTTTCACAAACAAGAACAAGAACCCAATGCAGCTGGGCAAGAGCATCGTCGATGAGCTCGAGCAGTGGATGCAAGCCGGTCACTCGAACTTGGCAGTTCTGATGGCTCAGCGGTCGCACAATAGTTTGGCAGTATAGTCTTTTAAGCTTTCATGTATTTCGTGCCGTGCTGTGCTGTGCCTGCTTGAATCTCACTAGCAGGGCACACAACCAATGGCGGAACCAGGACTTTTGATTAAGGGGACCGGACAATACGATGACACATCATAAATGTGATAAATATATATAACGTGTATGCCTCAATCGCTTTTTCAATACTTTTGTATATGTATTTAGTATCCACAACAAAAAAAATACACAAGTTTATTATTAAAAATGGGTGAAATAATTATTTTTATGGCTGTGTAGTTGAAATATTTACAAGTATTAAAATGTCTTTACTGTGTTTTTTTTGTGTGTGTGGGGGTGCGGGGGCATGGCCCCTGCTAGCCCAATTTTGTACATATTTGGTTAGTTAATTGAAAGTTTGAAATTACCTTCGTAACATATCTTAATTCAGAGAGTGGCTGTGCCATTTCTTCTCATTGTTATGAGCAAATTATTTTTTTCATTGTCATAGAGAAAAACTTGTGAGCACGTGTGTCATATATAGTTTTAAATGAATATGCATATTGGACATATATGGTGCTTTAGCAAAAGAACAACTAAAGTTGAATGTAGTTAGATTTTTTTTGTTTGAGTGTATTCTTGGTGGCGCCAATTGAATAGCACCCGTGCACATATATATAAGTCATACGCATAATTTTGTTGTTATAATCTTGCTACATGGCATTTGGGGAGAAGTTGGTTGTGTTAAAAGAGACGAAGGCATGCGTTCTTACTATTTGTGGCTGCCAATGGGGTAACAAGAGTAATAAAGAGACTACTATTCTTAATAATAATATTAGATTGTTTGATATTGGTCTAATTTTAATATTTATTGCATGTCATGAGATTTTGCATATGGTTTACCCGTATGGCTAAATGTCCGATTCTATATACTCCCGTAACAACCCACGGGCACTCAACTACTGTATATATATATATATATATATATATATATATATATATATATATATATATATATATATATATATATATATATATATATATATATATATATATATATAATATATAAACTATTGAAAGCTCCAGCCAGCCACCTCACCGACCCTTCAGCCAGCTGACACGCATGCAGCTGGCCTGACACGCGCAGGTGGGGACCTAGAGACCCAACCAATAAGATGCATAAAATCATATGTCTGACTGCGTAGAAACGTTTTTGTCACGATGATCCATAAAAACAGTGGTTGAGTAAATTAAAACCAGTTCGTTGCCGTATAAAAACAGAGATTGAAAGCTCTATGTTTGGTGTTGGTAATTAGTGACAATGCCCAAGTGCTAATCATGTGCTTAAGATTGTATGTAGCAAAAGATGATTAGCACATAGCATGGTGAAGCATGATGATCAAGTGTGGATGATGAAGTGCTTACCATGGTGATGAAGGAGGAACAAGGTGCAACCCTATGGAGCTCAAGGCAAAGGTATCAACAGGGTTTTTGTATTTTGATGATCAAGACACATAGAGGGTGTGATCACATTTAGGATCGATAGCCGTACTATAAAGAGGAGAATTTCCGGGGCTATTGATCACTTAAGTGCCACTAGATGAAAATTCATTTGCATATGCATTTAGATCTAGTGGAGAGCTAACCTAACGCCTCAAAAATAATTGTGAAAATGCTAACACACATGCATATGATGATGTACACTTGGTGATGTTAGCATATTTGCGAAGGCGGTAGAGTTTGAGAGGTAGAGAGGGGTTTGTGTTCCTCTCTCTCCCTCCCGCCGAGCTTGCGAGGCGGGATTCAGCGCTTTTCGGGAAATGAAACGCCTATTTTCCACTGCGCCGGACGTGAAGAAACGGAGGTCACAGAGGTGACTGGACGCTGAACCGCACG
The DNA here is from genome assembly GCA_038087645.1 of Saccharum hybrid cultivar R570. Classification (NCBI taxonomy): domain Eukaryota; kingdom Viridiplantae; phylum Streptophyta; class Magnoliopsida; order Poales; family Poaceae; genus Saccharum; species Saccharum hybrid cultivar. The sequence goes on along the minus strand of JAQSUU010000066.1, from coordinate 32,038,484 downwards.
CGTCCAGCCAGTGTCAGCGGTTAACATGGCGTGGAGCAGAATCAGCGAAAAGCTAACCGGACGCGGTGGCGAGTCCGGTCACGAACGATCGGACGCGTCCGGTCATGGTGGGTGCTTACTGGACTCAAACCGGACGCCGGGTGTAATGCGTCCGGTCTGTTCTGCAGCGCATCCGATCGGTGCTCAGTGTTTGTGCGCGTCTCGGTCTTGTGATCGGACGCGGTGACGCATCCGATCACGATCAACTGGATGCGTCCGGTCACACATGGAGGCTTACTGGAAATGACCGGACGCAGTCACTGTGGCGTCCGGTTCGTCTAGCGTGCGCGTCCGGTCGCTGACTCGCTGGAGCGTTGCTCGGCTTGACCAGCGTGTCCGGTCGGTCACGGGACCAGCGCGTCCGGTCGTGCTTTGCGCGTGGGTAGTGTGCGCACCTGCACGTCCGGTCAGTTTGACCAGCGCGTCCGGTTAGCGCGGCTGCAGCAGAATCAAGTACCTAACGGCTAGTTCTTGTTGGGGACGTCTATAAATACTTGTTGGCCGGCTCTTTAGGGTCTCTCTTGGCTTGTTGATCATTCTAGCACTCCTTTGAGCTGAGCACACGCCCTCCCACTCATCTCCCTTGCTTGTTTGCCTAATCAAAGCGAGATTGAGTGATCTCAAGTATATTTGTTTGTGAGTTTGCATCTAGTTGGCACTTGGATGTTCATTTGCTGCGGGATTCTTATTTCTCTTGATGGTTGCCGCCACCTAGACGGCTTGGAGCAGCGGTGGAGGTCCGGCATGTGTCGGTGATTGTTCGTGGCCGGCTCCGGTGAGCTTGTTGTGAGGGGTTGTCGTGGTTCCCCGGCGGAGCGCCGAATTCCAACTCTAGTGGATTGCTCGTGTCGGAACTTCTCACCATTTGGTAGGTTCTTGTGGCACCTTTTGAGAGGCTCGGTGTGTGATACCGATTAGCCACCGAACCACGTGGTGTAGGGGGACACAACAGGGACTAGCGTGCCGGCAAGCACGTGAACCTCGGGATAAATCATCGTGTCTTCACTTCATTGATTGTGATTGATTTGTCTCGGTGGATTGGTTATCTTGAATATCATCACTTGGAATTATTGATTGGTTGGCTCAATTCATCTCCCCTCGGTGAAATATTTCTTACCCTACTCTTGTATTACATTTCAAGTACTTAGTTGTTTTCTCTAGTGCTTAGTAGCTTGAGTAGAGTAGCCTTCTAGTTTACCTCTTGCGGTTTGACTTGTGCGGTTGAGTGAAATATATTAGAATTGTCTTTTGGATAGGTGGCTTGCAACACTACATAGCTAGGCAAAACTCGCTTTTCGCTATTTGTTTTTGCTAATTAAATTATCTAGCACATTTTGTAGAAAGTTTTATTACGCTATCACCCCCTCTTGCCATCAAGACCTTTCAGCGCCGCCTTGGGGTGGCCTGCACGGGGTCGCCGCTCGATCTGGAAGCCACCAGGAAGGGGCCCGTCACTAGCGCCGCCACTGTTGGTAGGTCCTGGGGCGAGGAAAGGGCCGACACCGCCGAAGCTGCTGGTGGGCGAAGGGGCCGCGGCCACCGGTGGAGAGAAAGTCGCGCGCCACCGGCCACGGAAGCAGTGGGGGTGTGCTGTCGCGGGTCAGGGAAGAGGCTGGGACGCGCCACCGGCCTAGGGAGGAGTGGGGCCGTGCCACCACGGGTCAGGGAAGGGGCGGGGCCGCGCGCCAACGGTCGGTGACGGAGCGGGTCGGAGAAGGGGCCGCCGTGTGCGCCGCACGCGGGGCTGCCCGTGCCGCCACCAGGTGCCGCCAGTGGGGACGGAGGAGAGGTGCCGCCAGGGGTGGTGGGGATCAGGGGATTAGGGTTTGGAGGCATATATAGGGCCTGGGAAGGTGGGCTTGGTGGGCTAGTTCGGTTGGGCTGGTGGGGAGGTGGTTTGGTGGAACCAGACCCACTATGTTTGGTCAGGGCTTCTTATAACTATTGGAAGCCCTAAGCTCTCAATATCATACACACACACATATGTATGTATGTATGTATGTATGTATGTATGTATGTATGTATGTATGTATGTATGTATGTATGTATGTATGTATGTATGTATGTATGTGGGTATCACAAAATTTCTGCCACGTAAATGCACCATATATAAATATAATGATTATAAAAAATACGGGTTATGCACCGGGGCTTGCCTTGGGCATGAGCAAGGTCAGTAGCGTCAATCACGGGCGGCTCCTGGAACTCCTCCGGCACGAAGATCTCCTTCTCGTACTCTTCGACGATCTCCTCGTACTCCTGATCATGAGCGGTCCCGAACTCCACCAGGTCATTCTCTACATGCATGCGATAATGATGTAACATTTAGTATTAAGGCAACAACAACTCTTAAAATGCAATGCACACACTAAGCTACAAAGCTAGCTCTAACGACTAAGGTAGCAAGCCATCTTTGAACTTTATCAAGCAAGATATCCAACTCGTTCTGCGGTTGCATTCATTTTACAAGCCGATATTATGCTTTTTATTTACATTAGTTTTAGCGGCTATTTAGCTACCACATAAAATGATCTCAACTAGTGCCACGGAATCTACAGCAAGCACATGATACTACAATGAGGCTACCGTGAAAATTTCACGATCAAAACTACTACCGATTTGCCACAAAATTTCCTACAATTATTATCCGAATAATATTAACCCTTTCGAACCGATTTAATATACCTTGGCATCAACGCAGGAACCTATAAGCTAATTATACCATTAGTTAGGCCACGAATTTATGAACTTAACTAAAGTTGTTCCACAAATTTTTGACATCTACACGAGTCGTTAAAAATCATCAAAGTTTAGCTTAGAAACTAACTTACAAACCAATACTTAATTTGCTAGAAAAAAGGAAAACCCTATTCCTCGGCTCGGCCCGCACGAGGCGGCCTAGCCGCGCGCAGCGCGCGCCTGCACCCGCGACCCAACCACGTAAGGCGGCCCACGCGGGCACGGCCCATGCGCGGACGCGACCTAGGCGGGGGAGCCCGTGCGCGCCCCGGTGTTTTGCAGAAACGCCCTCAAACAAACCGGTAATCGCGCGACCACTATGCTCCCTATTCACACACTCAGCACATATGCACGAACACCCTCGCACACTCCTATCTTTACATCGGGGAGGTCCTCGACGCTCCTCCGCACGCCAGCACGGCGTTGGCCAGCACTGGCCGGTTACGCCGGCCAACGGGAAGCCTCTATAGTGTACATGAGGGGGAGACGCTCACCTAGGCGCAGATGAGAGGCACGGGGCAGCGGTTCGGAGGCCGGAGACGGGGTAGCGCGGCCTCCCCACGACAGTGACCAACCGGCAAGAGCGGTGCTAGCGTTCCGGTGAGCAGGGACGCTGCGATAGTGGCAAAAGGGGGGCGACGAGCTCTGGTGATCCACCCCGGACCCGACCGCAGCGACGGGATGGCCGGAGACCGCCCGAGCTGAGCCGGCCACGCGTGACCCAACTGGCGCGGTGGCGCTCCGCAGTGGCGTGGATGCGTCAGCAACGGCGAGAGGGCGGTGGGGGCTCCGCGGTAGTGTGCAGGGTGGGGCGGAGGTGGTGACCAGCCTATCTATGCAACCAATCGGGGTTTGAGGCGAACGAGTTGGGCTACAGCGGTCCACGGCCGAGCTCGGCCTTAAAATCATGGCGGGAGGGGAAAACTCCAATTGGAGCACGGTGAGGCCAAGCTCGGGGTGGGACAGGGACGATGGTGGTCTCTCCCGACCAAGGACACGGGTGATTGGATGATGGTGGTCTCTCCCGACCAACTCGCCTGCAGCAGCCCTATAGCCATGGTGGACAGGGGAAGAGGGGGGGAGATGTGTCAGCGCTCAGGTCACATCCGCGGCCTAGGGAGGGGGCAGAAAGTCGCCAAGGCGTGCGCGAGCTGGCGGCGGAGCAGCGTGTCGTGCGCGAGCTGGTGGTCGGCTGGCCAATAGCGGCGCTGGGCCAGAGCACGGACGCGACGTCTAGTTGACCTCGACGCGCGCAACGTGGGGAGGACAGCGGGGCAGTGTGGGGCAGCACGGGTGGCGTGGGGCAGCGCGGGGTAGCGGCCAACCACAGCTAGGCCAGGACGGACTGGGCCAGCCCAGCGCGACGCGCGGCAACGGTGGCCCACAGGGTGACCGTGCTTGCCGAGGCTAACAACCGAGACAAAGATCGTTTACAATTTTTAAAGCGCATGTACCCACTAACCAAACTTGATCGAGCTCAGCCAACTATATCATACCTGAGAGGGTACCTAGGGCTAACTACCAAGCTAAACCACGACACAATCTACTAACAAACTTAAGCACAACAATTGCCCGAACATGGCCTCGTCAAGCTGTTTATAGACTTGAAAGTCGTGCTAAGTCTTGAGCTGATTTTTGTTACAAGTTCAATATTCGAGCTACTAGAACTATCAGCTAGCCATGACACCTTGCTACGACGATCGTTGCATCATCGTCTACGAAGTTCACACTACAAACTTTATTTAAGGTTCACATATCTGTCCTATAGTATTTTTGTTCAATAAAAATTAGTTTGCCACCTTAATTGATATAACAAGGGATATCACGTTAACTTCCATTTCAACATTTCGATTAGTTCTTTTAAGTTACTAACTGATTCTACGCACCTGACCCATGCAAAATCACATAGAGATGATGTCATGATATGCTTTGGTGCATTGTTAGCGCGGTACCACCGAGGGTGTTACAACTCCCCTGCTCGAGCCACTGCAGCGGAGAGAGAGCCAGCCCACTACCCACTGTCACCCGCCACTGACAGGCGGACCTCGAGGGCCCCAACTGTCATCCCCTCTCTCACCCGCCGTTGAAATTATAGTGGTCAACCCAACTTCTGTACACCTTGGGCAAAATTAGCCAAACCCTTCGTCCCATACTCCCATCCTTGCTATTTGCTTGCTACGGAATAGTACCAACAGTGCAGCATCAACGAGACATTTACATCTAGCCATCACTATCGTTGCATCACAGCGATCATTTGTCTTGTCTCCAGCGGAAACGGGCCAAACGGCACCAGCTGCGAGGATGGTGTGCGATGCGATGTGAAGCAGCTAGCAGTGTGGCTTGTCGACCATGCTCCTGCCGAAGGCATAGCGGAATCTGGCGGTGTACGGCAGCCACTCGACGGCCTGCACGGCCTTGCGCCGGCGCTGAACGGCCACCTGCTGTGTCCGATCGTCGGCGGTGAGGCTGACGCTGACGCCCCCCTCCCACTGCGCCCATGGGAGGACGTCGTCTGGGCCCACGCACGCTTCCCTCGCGTACCGCTCCACTAGGCGCGGCAGGAACACCTTCTTGGACTTGCGCACCACCACCGTCGCCTGCAGAAACTCTCGCTTGGCACGCTCCAGCTCCTCCATCACGTTCTTCGCCGTGTACACCCGCAGCTGCAAACGTATTGTGAGATCAGATCATGGAGTATCAGATAGAGCAGGTATTTTTCAGCAAATCAACAATGTTTTTCTCTCATAACATTTTAGCATAAACATCAGCATAAACCAAATTTCAGCGAAGCAAACAGGGGTACTGCATGTGAGTAGAGTACATACCATGGGGTCAGACGAAGCACCGGTGCACAGGGCGAAAAGGGCTAGAGGCTGGCAGTCCTGCAGGCCGAACTTGAGCTGGACCAGCTGCTTCTCGTCTGGGCATTTCTTCCGCATAGCCGTCGAGAGAATGGATTCGAACCACTGCAGATGGATTCGTTGGATTCTCAGTCAGTTTAGTAGGTTGTCATGTATCCTATGTCATTGAAAAAATGTTCTTTTTTTCATAGTGATGAAAGTGTTCTTTGGGTTATTTCAGTAAACTGATAGCCATAATTAAGTGATCTAGTTGAGGTGCTAACATAATTTTATTCTATTTTCCCAGCTTAGAATTTTTAACTCAACTTTCCAACTTTGCATCAATAACCAAACAAAAAATGAACTTCGGGATGAAATTGCTGATCTACATACACGACCGATCCGTGGAGATCTGAAGCACAGCAAGGCATGTTCAATGGAATTGGCGGTAATGGCATGTCCTCCAATATTGTAGGCAGCCTGCAATAGGGTGAGTTACTGGTTACTAACATCTACAGAAAAAGAGTGTGACAAGCTATTCACAGCATGGTGTGTCAAAGCAGATCAGAACATTTCAGGATTCGTGGCCAATCACAAATCTACTCAGGGAAACGTCTCACCTTGTGAAATAGGGTCATTCTTTTCAGAGAGCTGTTTGGAATCCCGTATGCCAAATACGCCTGCAAGTGAATAACACACAGGTTAATAAGGTTAAAAAAAAGCATAAAACATAAATTTCTTAAGTCACCGTAGAATATCTAGCATTACATGCATGATAAGAGAATTGTACACGTTAATCCAGAAGGCCAACTTAATACTGTTCTCCGACATGCTCAGATCAACTCTTTCAAGCTGTTCCACAAGCAATCTAAAATCCAAGAGAGAAGGAATCTGTTACTTGCGATTTTCAGGAGAAATTTGAGGGCATAATTTGCAGTATTTTATTTTTGGACTAACCTGTAGTGGGTAATCGCATAAGAGACATCTGGCATCTGATTCTTGTCAACTGATATGGAAGCTATTTCCACTGTATATTTGCTGTTTGATGTGCTATTTTCCTCTCCATTCACCCTCCGAGGAAGTATGACATTTGTTGATGATCTTGACAAGAATGGTGAACGGGCCTTTTCTGGCTTTTCTGGTGCCTCCGTGCGCAGAAGATAATATATGGATGCCATGCATCTAACCATTTCTTCAGATATTTTGCTTGGGCATTGATAAAGGTGATCTTTCAGAGTGCGAGCAAGAGAGCCACTCCCAGAATAAGGTAGCTTTTCATAAGGAGAGAAGTCAAAATCAATCTACTGCGTGGTTTATCCATTCTGGTTCGAAAGCATTCGTATTATATAGAAGTGCAAATTTTGGATGAGATGTATCAATAGTGCATTTTTCTGAAACTAGTGTGATGAGCACGAAACGTGCATGATAATCATAAAACTACTATCTCCCCTCAAAAGTGCATACAGAAGGACTACTTTAAGTTTTGGTTGACCAAACACGGTGCATTAGAGCAGGCATATCAGCACAGTAAAGTTATATGATTTGTAGTTAATAATGTTTGCAGTAAGTTAGATGAGCTTGTTGGGAGAACTCTTTGCTTTTCTGTATTACCTTTTTTGGATCCGGTGGGAAGGAAGTAGGATGAATATCCAATGTTTCACTTGAAAAAGATTGGTGCTTGATCTTAGCCTTGAGCATATTCTTGGTTCTTCCTGATTCGGAGAGTGACTCCATGATGTGGAAGGGCTGAAGTGGGAGCTTCTTGGATGAGCAAAATGCACTTGATATTATGCTTGGCTGCCTTCTTGTCCTAGTAGTGATACTTTTGGTGTGCGCAGGGGATGAAATACCAGAACTCTGGCCAGACGATGGCCCAGACATGCACTGATCGAAGATGCTTCTGTAGAGAGTAAGAACATGCTGTTCACGGTTGGCGATTTCCTCTTCCAGCAATTCAATCTCTGCTATCAGTTCCTTTGTCTGTGGGGAAGAGCAGTCAGTCTTCAGAGTGGTAGTCAGAGAGACAGGAGAGAGAGCAGGCTTGGATTATGAGAATACAACAACCATAGTCATGTAAAAAATATAAGCAGCTATACGATCTCTAATAAGAACGCCATTAACAGTAGTATTGAGTAGCAGGGGCATAACACGTTCCCTTGCATGGTCTCTTGACTTGGGCAACTGTTCTTTTAGCTGGCATCAAACTACTAGCTGTCGACAATGCTAAACAGAAAGAAAAAATATATATATATATATATGCCTGGATTTCGATGCCGGTGGTTTCACAGCTGTCTTTTTAGACTACTGAATTTTCATTCCAGTCCAGACAAAATAAACTACTGAATGCTTGCAAGCTGCCACGGCAGTGCTGAGAGCACTCTACATGGAAATGAACAATTCTACAGCTAACTTGAGTGTCACGTGAGATGCAAGAGTCAGCTGCAACTTGCAGGAGGAAAATTTTTGAGTTGGCAAATGGACGATCAGTCATACCTGGGCTGGGAAATGCCTATGGCCAGGAGACAATGTGCTAGACGCCCGGCCAATGGCCCGATCAAGCATGACCCGGATAGACCTCTCCTGATGCAAATGCAGCTGCAGCTGCCTAACCTGCCAGCGAATTCATAAACAGTTATTCAGACGAACAGATCCGAAAGCTGGACACAAACGGCGGCTTTTCTTTAGGTTCTTCTCACATCATTCTCCAGGGACACGCGGTGGTTTGGCGACCCGTTCGGCCTTTGATCTCGCGGCCCCTGGTGAAGAACTGAGCATGCCGCCGGAGGAATCGCGTAAGACTTCCTCGCGTCCAGCGGGTTCTGATTCTGACAGAGAATTCACAAATAAAGCCCGTCAGTAATAAGAAATCCACACATCCTCCCGTTGTGCGTGGTGCGGTGAAGAGTTGAGTAATCAGCAACGACGAACCTTGGACGAGCAGGGAGTGATGACGGCAAGCTGTGCCTGGCCGCAGCATTGCTCCACGGCGCCACGCGACGGTCCATGCTTGCATGCCTCCGCATTCCTGTCGGAAGATGCACTGAAACACGAATAGAGACGGCGGCAAAGTTAAACACCGAACGAAGCTTCGAAGTCCATATGTGAAGGAGACGAAGTCGAGGGCAGCACGTGTCGAGACAGACCTCTTGGACCGCCGGTGGCGAGGCATCGGCAAGGCAGCAGCCGCCTTGGGCGCACACGCCGCCGCCTCGGGTGCGCCGTCCTTGGCGTCGTCGTTGTTCTCGCTCGATCCTTGCCGTCCGGCCACCGCCCCGCCCTTGTGCTCCACCGCCTTTTCTTCCTGGCCCGTCGTCATGGATCCCGGCGCCGGCGGCGTGCCTAGCTATCGGGTAGCTAGCACTGTTTGCCAACTAGCTAGGCAGCCACTGCTACATCGCACGACGCACGCGTCGATCCAGAAGCTGCTCTGCTAGCCGCGCGCTATATGAGCAGAGGTGAACAGTAGCAGGCAGGCAAAGAGCATCCTGCGCACAGGGGCAGGGCCGCGTCGCCGATGTGGTGGTGGCAAATGCGCTGCTTCTGCGGGGCCGTGTGGTGTGGGCTTCACGGCACTGGCGGATGGAGATGGAGGGGGATTAACGGGAGTGGCATGCACTGCACAGTGTGGACTGTGGAGTGGAGGAGGATGGATGGCGAGGGAGGGAGGGGGGAGTAACTGCGCTGCCGGCGTTGGGGGGCCGGAGGGTCGGACGAAGGATCCGAAGGGGTTGAGCGAGCTGGTGGGTGAGCCGCGTTTAATGCCTGCACTGCCCCCGCACTCATCAGGTCTGATGAGTCACAGTAATGGAGCAAGAACAAGGACTTGCCGCCATGCCGTCACGTCACACTTACCTCTACCTCTTTGAAAAGTGAAAACTGGCGACGTTCTACGTGGGCGATGTTCTACTAACGTGGTAGTGGTACTGGTACGGTTGACTAGGGACGAAAGAGTTGCCGCTACTGGTTTTAGGCCTGGTCTAGTTATCAAGAGCCAAAATCTGCATAGTAAATGTCCCGTCACACTGTAGTAATTTTATTTTTATTTGGTAATAATTATCCAAATATTGATTAATTAGGCTCAAAATGTTCGTCTCGCAAAGTACAACAAAACTGTGCAATTAGTTTTTGATTTTATCTACATTTAGTACTCCATATATGTGCCGACGTTTTGATGTGATGGAGAATCTTCTTTTTGCATAGTGGAATTTGGGGGTGAATTTAGGTATCTAAACAAGGCCTTAGTGCGAGTGCCACTGCCCACTGTACCTAACATCCTTGACCACGTTTGTGCATCAAGAGAGTCTCCAAAGTCCAAACCAGGAATCAATCGGGAGGGATGAACTTCATAGCTATCTTTGGCTACGCGCATGCACATGGACATGATGAGCCCTGGCGAAGTGGCACTCCTCGTCAATCAAACTCGCCTAGCTCTTTCTTCTGATGTCTTACTCTTGACCGAGCCCAGCTTGTGTTTTTCTATTTTGGAGCTGCCGGCCTGGTTTAGTTTCAAAATATTTCGCGAAAAAATAGTAGATTTCCCGTCATATCGAATCTTTAGACATATACATAGAACATTAAATATAGATAAAAAAATAAAACTAATTACACAGTTTAGATGAAATGGACGAGACGAATCTTTTAAACCTAATTAAACCATAATTAAACATTAATTACTAAATAACAACGAAAAATACTACAGTCGCATTTCACGAAATATTTTAAGAACTAAACAAGCCTCAGTGGATTCAAGCTCTCTTCTACTGGCAAAGTGGCAACTGGCACAGGATCACGACTCACGCAGGGGGTAGGTGACGGTATGAATGTCCAAGTTAATGCGCCCCTCGTCTACTTGTGGGGCCTGCCTGCCTGGTGACTGACTGCTACATGTTGACTTTGGTGGAGCATACTGTACGTACGCGCATCGATCTCTTTTTTTTCTACCTGGCCTTGTCAAAAATTTGGCGCCGCCAAAAAAAAAATACTGTAACATACGGTAGTGTTTCGTTTGTATTTGATAATAATTGTCTAATCATTGACTAATTAGACTTAAAATGTTCGTCTCGCAAAGTATATTCAAACTATACACTTAGTTTTTGATTTCGTCTATATTTAGTACTCCATGCATATACCGTAAGTTTAATGTGTAAATTCTGGATTTTAAAGGTGAACAAGGCCCTGGTGATCCATAATTGAATCTGCAATCTACCGCTGTTGTTGTCTAGGAGCATGCTGCTACCGAGTACCCATTGCCCTCATGTGGAACAGCCAGGACGAGAGCTACTGACCATCCACTGCCTTGCGTTTGCATGCGCCTTGTCTCATGAAACTGATTTATGGCGAGGATTAAAGACGTGCCAGCACGGCCGGAACCCATTTTCTGAATAATGATAGGCTGTATTTAGTTCGCGAAAAGAAAATTTTTGGGTATCACATCAGATGTGTCGGAAGCATGTCGGAAGAGGTTTTCGGATACCAATAAAAAACAAATTACAAAACCTATCAGAAAACTAAGAGACGAATCTAATAATACTAATTAATCCGTCATTAGCACATGTTGGTACGGTAGCACTTAAGACTTTTTATGGACTAATTAGGCTTAAAAGATTTATCTCATGTTTTTCTCGAGAACTGTGCAATTAGTTTTTTTCGTTCTCGTTTAGCACTCCATACATGTGTCATACATTCGATGTGATGGATGGAGTTAAAAAATTTTAGGAGCTAAACCAGGCCATAGTACAAATCCAATTGCGGGTATGGCAATCTTGCAGAGGCGTCAATGAAACGATGAGGCGAGCCGAGCTACACGAAGGGGGTGAAGGGGTGAGGTCGGAAACAGTGGCACGATCCGGTGGCGCCGTTGATGCATTGATGGGTTTGATTCTTCTTGGACGGGACGGTCACGGCCTCACGGGAGCAAGGGCTCGGCCGTTGTGTTACCTTCTGCTTGGTTTGGGTCCGCACATCCATTGAGCCTCCCACGTTCCTGTTGCGCCCAGAGCAACGCGATTCGTCGCGCACTCGCCGGTCACCCTCAGCGCTGACGATGTGTTCCAGTGTGGACTAAGGTCGCGGGACGACCGATCTTTTTTATTTGTCAACCTTTTTCTAAATCATATTTATATCTTGGACGTCTTTTTGCGGCGCGTATGCAACCGGCCCCCACAACTGTCAAGTGTCAACCTCCTCGGGGCCTCGATCGACTGGAAGAAATAGCACATCTCCAATCGTTTCTAGGCAAATAATCATCATGATCAGCTCATCAACTCATCATTGTATTGTAGTAACAGTTCGGTTCTTATCTCTTCATGTGCATGTTTCTTCATTTTTCAGCCGGTGTACTCAGATGTATTTTTTTTTGAACTGGGTAGTCTTTTGCTCCTCGTTCCTATACCTGCGCACATAAATACGGTGGGGCGCCGGGTTCGTACCCGGGCTAGTCGAACGCACGGCCTTTGACCTTGTGCTGGTGACCAAACGAGCACACACTCGTTCCCCTCAGATGTAGCTTCTGAAAGGCTCTTCTAAGTTTTATAGATCAAGAAGAGAATCAATTATCTAAAACCGTGAGATGAAAATTGAATCTGAGGAATTAAAAATTATTTTCAGCTGCTCCAGGGACGTCAGGCTTCCAATCCAATCCGGCACTTCGGTTACAGTATTTCATAAGGGCAACATGATAGATCAAGTACTCAATCGTTTGTGACCATTTTTTGCGAAAATCCCTGTGCTCAAGACAAGAGTTTCCAACACTCCGGCCCGGACGCCGGATCCCCTGGCCCAGAGCCGCCGGTGGCAGGCAGGTCCCTGCTGGATCTGGCCTACACGACCGCACCCCTTCCCACCGCAAGGCTCCAGAGCTCCAGGACGCCGGCCCGCCGCCCGCCACCAGCCGGATCTCCAGAGCCTCTCGGCGGAGCTCCGAGCTCCAGGACGCCGGATCTCCAGAGGCTCCCGCCGTTTCGCCTGGAGCACGCCTCCCTACAGACTCCGGGCGGCCTCCACCAAGCTGCCAAGACGAGGATAGGGAGAAGAACTTATAGCTAGATGAGAGTCTCCTCTGGCCCTCTCTGGCGTCCTCGCCGTCGACTCAGCTGATCTCGCCGCCGTCCCCGTGAGATCTCCTGAGTTTCTTCCGCTCCAAAGCTTCGTCGATCATCACGCTCCTCCCTCCTTCCTACTCCTCGCCGTTTTCCTATGGATCTGCCTGTGGAATTGGAGAGAAAGTTGGATTTCTCTCATGGGAAAAAGTTTCGAAAAGAAATTCTCCAACTGTTTGGCTCTTCTGTTCACCATCCGCTGGCTTCTGCATCTGGATCGTTCTTTCTATTGGTCACTTTTCGTCGCTACACTTTTCGTTTGACGGAAGAATCAGTCGCTTTTGCTTTGGCTTCTTGTCTTGGTGGTGCTCCGGCTGGTTTTCATGTTCAATATCAAAGCGATCGTCACTTTCGGGTCTCCGTGGCCAACAAAGCAGTGGGTTTTCATGTCTGTTCTTCTCTTAGAAGGTTCATTGGAGAGCATTTTGATGCTTATTTTCACCTCTGGCGTGATGGTACTGCAAATTGGGAAAGAGAAAAACGCCTTTGGGAGTTGGAACAGCAGAAAGAATGGACTGAGATCCTTTCTAAGAGGCAGAAACGCAAAGCAAAAACCTCTAAGAGGGTTAGATTTGCGCCTAGTCCCAACTCGTCCTCAAAGCGTGCTAAGAAAGTTGAAATTTCTTTTGGGCAGTTCAAAGTTACTTGTTATCCCGAAAATCAATCTGCTATGGGATCACGTCTGTTTGGTTCTTGGGCTCATACTGAAGATACACACCCTGTGTTAAAGAGTTTTATTTTAGATCATGAAGATCAACCAGAAAAAACTCATCAGCCTGCTGCGTGTTCTTCGGATCGGGTTTCAAATTTTGAATTACACTCATCGTCAGAGATGGAAACGGCTCCGTCTTTTTCGCGGCAATCAAGTGGCCTTTCTGTTCAAATGCAAATTTGTTCTAATTGTCTGTCAATGGGCCACCGAGCGGTTTTTTGTCAACAACAGGTCAGGTGCAAGGCCTGTTTTAATTATGGCCATAAGAAAAGATGGTGTGTAACTCGGACCCAGCCCAGGTTAATTTGGCAGCCCAAAAAGGTGAATTTGGTAAGTGTTGCAGAGAATCATTGCTCAATTGCGCAACCTGCACCGGCCGACCTCGACAAACGCGCCATCCCTCCGCCTACCATCAGAGAGCAAGAGAACCTTCACCAATCTACAGTGCAATCGCCACCATTACCATCGCCCTGCCCCAAAGTGCAGCAATCCTCTCGCAACAATGCAGGTTGGCAGGCTTGGCCTCAGCAACCTGTACAGCCGGAGGAATTGCAGGTAGTGGAACAGTTAGCAAATAACTTGGTTCATCAAGCCATGCTACAGCATCCGGACCATCCGCAGTTTTCAAGATCTGTCAGTCCAGAAGCAAGGGACCTTTTCAGAGCCCAAGGTCCACCAATTACAGCAGAACTGCCTCTGATGGAACCGTCAAAGGAACTGGAACCACTCATATCCTCTGATTTGGACAGTGAAAGTGATTTCTCAGTTCGAAAGATGGCCCAGAGTTTATGGCTGCTTCAAGATTTTGGCCCAGCACCATCCATCCAAATGCTAGTAGAAGACATCTTAGCTTTGGCACAAAAGGCCCATCATCAGAAATATATTCAGAAGCCCATCCAGCAAGGTCTTGAGCAATACCTTGGGTTCTTTAAGCAGTACTCTGGTTTCTTAATTAACTTTGATGCCCCTCAACCAGTGATAGTGGATCCCTACTGGGGGAATAATTGGGAAGCTTCATCTTCATCTACCAAACAGGGTCTGTCAGTTCAGGACAATGCGACAATGTTAGTTCAGGAAAATGCAGCGGCTTCTCCACTTTTGTTGACCTGGCATGAGCAACCAACACAGGCAGAGCATCCAATTCCTCCAGTGACAGAGGAGGAGCAAGCAGCACAGCAGGAAATGGCGGAGCAACATAACAGTTCAACTGTTCAAATTAGTTCAACAGCCCCAACTCTTGCTTCGTCTAGGCAGGACCCTTTGGGTCAGGCAACAAATTCAGTCCCTACAGAGACAGAACCCCAAGCCCCAGATGTTCAGTCTGAAATCAGCCAATCTGCTGCAGTCAAGCCGGCACCAAAAAGGAAGCCCCAAAAGAAACCAACGCCGATAGTAGATGATGACCTGCGTCGCAGTACCAGACTCAATAAGTCCAAACTTAATGAGTCCAAATCCAAGGATTATATATTCTATACATTGCCGGAGAAGAAGAGAGCAAAGAAACAGACAACGGCTCTAGCGCCAGAACCTGTGCAGCTCAAAGACCGTCTTGAGATGGAGCAAGCTCAAGCTTTCAACAATAACCAGATGATTCCTGTTCCTGTTCTTCAAGACTTGGGTACCCAATACTGTCAAGTATCTCCTTCGGAGCTTACTTCAGAGCGACTCCACGCAACAGTGTCCAAATGAAGATCACTTCTAAGATTCAATGCTTGCTGGAAGACTGCAAACTTCGATTAACACTTTTTGGCTGTTCTGTGCTTAGACGCATAACTGTATCCTCGTCCTTTGGTTGTGTGTGTGCTGTGCATTCACTACTTTCTGTCAAACTTGTTTTGTTTAATGGCTAGTCAAACCAGAGATTGGAATGTGTTATGCTGGAATATTCGTGGTATCAATGATGAGGCAAAATGGTTACCATTGCGCAATAAGATCGATGAGAGCTCGTGTTCTGTTGTTTGTCTGCAAGAGACTAAACGGGAATCATTTGATATTACTTTTGTTCGGAAATTTGCTCCAAGGCGTTTTGATAGCTTCGAGTACTCCCCCTCTCTAGGTGCTTCAGGAGGAATCCTAGTACTTTGGAACTCATCTCTTTTCACCGCTGAAGTCCAGGAGATTTTATCGTTTGCAGTTCTCATAATTTGCAAAAATGGACTTTGACAACTGTGTATGGGCCAACAAGACAGCCGGCTAGATCAGTTTTCATTGAATGGTTCCAAAGTAGGACGGTTGATTCAGAGAGTCTTGACTTATTTTTGGGCGATTTTAATTTCTATCGTTCCCTGGAGAATAGAAATCGAGCAGGGGGTAACTACCAAGATATCCTACTGTTCAACAATGCCATTAGTCAACTTGGTCTTATTGAACTACCCATCAAAGGAAGATCATATACTTGGAGCAATATGCAAGATAACCCTCTCCTTCAGCAACTAGATTGGTTCTTTACAACACCAGCATGGTCCCTGCAGTTCCCAAACACTACAGTTCTACCTCTTTCAAAACCGATATAAGATCATATACCATGCCAAGTTCAGATTAGCACAGCTATTCCCAAAGCTCATGTATTTCGGTTTGAAAATTACTGGCCCCTCATTCCTGGTTTTCAAGAGGTAGTTTCTGCCACTTGGTCAGAGCCATGCTCGGTTGCCAATTCAGCTCAGGTCATTTCTGGCAAGTTCAAAAAATTGAGAGCCAAACTCAAGCAGTGGGATAGATCCAAGTCAAAGCTCACAGTACTCATTCAGAATTGTAATATCATCATTGCTTTCATGGACAGCTTAGAGGAGGTCAGAACTTTGCACACCCCTGAAAGAAATTTTAGGAACATCATCAAGAACCATCTTCTAAAGCTTCTTAAACTGCAGCAAATCTATTGGAGACAGAGATACACTGAAAAATTAGTAAAGTTTGGAGATGAAAATACCAAATTTTTCCATGCTAGAGCCACAGAAAGATATAGGAGAAATTATATTGCCAAAATTTTTACAGATGATGGTAGACAGGTTTCAGATCATGCTACTAAAGCAGCTCTTTTCTATCAAGAATTCAGAGGGAGGATGGGAGTAACAAAGAGCCCACAAATGATCTTTGACCTTGCCAGTTTGATCCAACCCCAAAATTTGGAAACCTTAATCTTGCCGTTTGATGAACAGGAGCTGGAGATTATTATTAAAAACCTGCCCTTAGACAAAGCTCCTGGACCTGATGGCTTTAGTGGTCTTTTCATCAAGAAATGTTGGGCTACAATTAAAGAGGACTTCTTAAATTTGAGTCACAGCTTCTTTCATCATAATGCCAACCTTAGATGCATCAATAGCTCTTATATAACTTTAGTGCCCAAAAAACTGAACCCTAAGAAATTAGTGACTTCAGGCCTATATCTTTGCTCAATTCAGCCATGAAGTTTTTGACCAAGATTTTGGCTAACAGGCTGCAAAAGGTGATCCTCAGTGTTTTGCACAGAAATCAGTATGGCTTCCTACATGGCAGATCCATACAAGATTGCTTAGCATGGTCTTTTGAGTATATCCATCAATGCCATCATTCAAAAAGGGAAATTGTGCTTTTAAAGCTAGATTTTGCAAAAGCTTTTGATACTATTGAGCATGGAGCCATCTTGCAAATCCTAGCAGCTATGGGCTTCCCAGAAAAATGGAATTTGTGGATTAAGGATATTCTTACCACAGGAACCTCATCAGTTCTGTTAAATGGTGTCCCAGGCAAGGATTTTGAATGTAAGAGAGGAGTAAGGCAGGGTGATCCATTCTCTCCACTCCTTTTTGTTTTGGCAGCTGAACTTCTTCAATGTATTATCAACAAGGCTTATCAAATGGGATTACTTGGGCTGCCTATCCCTGGAAGAGATACAGAGAATTTTCCTATTATCCAATATGCAGATGATACCCTGCTTTTTCTTGCAAGCAGATGCTAGGCAAATGTTTTGCCTCAAAGCTTTGCTCAACTCTTTTGCAGAAGCAACAGGTTTATTAGTAAACTATAGCAAGTCCTGTCTAATTCCTCTCAATGTGCCTGTAGAGAAAATACAATTACTAACAGGGGTTTTAGGATGCTCTCTAGGAGAACTTCCTTTCACATACTTGGGTTTTCCTCTGGGCACTACAAAGCCCTTGG
Organism: Saccharum hybrid cultivar R570; assembly: GCA_038087645.1. Classification (NCBI taxonomy): domain Eukaryota; kingdom Viridiplantae; phylum Streptophyta; class Magnoliopsida; order Poales; family Poaceae; genus Saccharum; species Saccharum hybrid cultivar. Next base: position 32,020,923 of record JAQSUU010000066.1, on the reverse strand, counting down.
TCAAGGACTTTGCACCACTCATTTGTAGGGTTGAAAGGAGACTGTCAGCAAGCTCGACCTTTCTCAACTATGCAGGAAGGCTGCAGCTAGTCAACTCTGTTTTCTCTTCATTACCTACTTACTATATGTGCACTTTGAAGCTACCAAAAACTGTTATAAAGGTGATTGATAAATATAGAAAGGATTGCCTTTGGAGGGGCAGTGATATAAACAAAAAAGGTTACAATTTAGCTGCCTGGACTATGGTAACCATTCCAAAAGAGAAAGGGGGTCTTGGAGTCAAAAATCTATACTTGCAAAATGATGCCCTTCTAGGTAAGCAGTTGGCCAAATTTTATAACAAAGTAGATGTACCTTGGGTACACTTGATCTGGTCTACATATTATAATTTTAAAGTGCCTCACCTTGTTTCACCAAGGGGCTCCTTTTGGTGGAAGGACCTGCTTAGCCTGAGTACAGCTTTCAGAGGAATTGCTACATGCATGGCAGGAACACAGTCAGCTTGTGGGATGACAACTATTTGGAGCAGGCACTTGCATCCAAATTCCCAATGTTGCAAACATATGCTAAACAGAGCACTCTTTCTCTACAAAAAGGTTATCAGGAAGAAAATCGTATTGATCTCTTCAGGTTGCCTCTTAACCGAGCTGCATATAATGAATTCATCATTTTTTATCAGATCATGAATGACCAGAACCTCCTCTCTGATCAAAAGGACACATGGACTTTCATCTGGGGATCTCTCTACTCTTCTGAGAAATATTACAAGCAACATTTCAAGTCACTCACACCCCCTAGACCCATGCAATGGACTTGGAAATCAAAGTGTGTACCAAAAATTAAGTTCTTTGCTTAGCTGCTTCTCAATGATAGGCTGAATACCAGGAATATGTTAAAACGTTGACACAAACATTTGGATGAAGGTTACAGCTGTGCACTGTGTCTAGATAATGTTGAAGAGACATTAGAACACCTTTTCTTTGAATGCTCAACTGCAGTTTCCCGCTGGTTCTGCATTGGCTTCGTTTGGGATATGCAGGGAAGTATTTTTCAGATGATAGAGCGCCAAAGGAGTATGTTGCAGTTGCCTTTCTTCATGGAGGTGTTCATGATAGCAGCATGGTGCATCTGGAATGAGCGCAATGCTTGGATCTTCAATGGAAAGACGTCTTCCTTGGCTGCTTGGAAGCTTTCTTTCGCAAATGAAGTTAAACTTCATTTGCACAAAATCAGTCCAGTCTTCCACCTGCCTGTAATGAATTGGCTCAGCAGTTTGTAGTTTTTTCCCCCTTGCTCCTCTAGGCTCTTCTTTAGAGGGTCTTCTCTTTAGTTAGCTCTTGGCTAACTGCTCTGTAAGTTTTCCTGTTTTGTACCCTTTGTTTTAGTTAATATATTTGGTGCTGTGCTGGGGAGCAGTTGCTCCACAGTTTCTCTTCAAAAAAAAAAAGAAAATTGAATCTGAATAAAAAATATGAGAGTAGGAAGAGTTTGATGCTAACCGACCAATGGACAATGCTACTCCCTTTGTCCGGCAAATGATGCAATTTTAGCTCCTTGGTCTTGTCCAACAAATAATGCAATTGTAGACTTGTAGGTGCATAGGTTAGGCAAACAGCAGGTCTTGCTCTCACGTCCCTCCATGCCTGCAAACGTTTCTCAGACTGACCGCACTCATCATCCGCTATTTTCATCCTCTATACATCCTGGTCATAAAGATTCTCTCCTCTATACACATTTCTTCCGCCACCGTCATCCTCTATATCACATCCTCTATAACAACTAACAACAGTGGGCCCACTTAATAGGTATTTTTTCTCTTCACTCCTCCCCGTCGCGCGGTTCTTCTTCGTCCGTGCTCGCCGCCGCCGCTCGGCCTTGCTCCGCTCGCCCAACGCCGCCCGTCCCACGCAGACTGCGCCGCCCATCCCACGCAGGCCGCGCCGCCCGTCCCACGCAGGCCGCGCCGCCCTGCCCTGCTTCGCGAGCCCCTCCCTGCACTGGTCTGCACGCCGCGCGTCGACCGCCCTGCAGTGTGCCTAGATCCGGCCGCCCTTGCTGCGCGCCGGCCGCTGAAATCTGCACCGGGGACAACTGCTGCGTCCACTTCGAGTGCGGCCGATTCTTCGAAGGTACTTTTCATGCCTCAGCATTGAGTGGAGTTCATCTCCCTGTCTCTTTTGCGAAATGATATCATGTGTGCTAAAATGAGCTGTGGCCGCTTGGGAGAGTGAATGGCAGTTGTAAAATACTGAATGTTCAGTGCGCGCGCGATTCCTTTCACTCGCATTGGTTGCGCACAGTTTTGGTTTCTTCCAATTGCAGTCAAAAGTGGCCTAGAGAGTCTTGAATCAAGTACTTGGGGAATATGGTCCAGCCGACCACGCATGGGTGAATTTACTTTGGTTGCTCCTTGAATGGCTTCTGTAGATTTACTCTGTTTTGTATCCGTGTAGTCAAAGGGGACCATGAACTTATTAGGTCAAAACAATCTGGCTTAACTTTCCTTTCACCTTTTCTTTTTATGAAAAAGTTTGCTTGTATCCTAGCTTTTGTTCGTTTGAGAAAGTGATAGTGGCTGGCGGCATGAACTTGATCAAAACGGACTTGACATGTGCGCATGGGAAATCCCATGCTGCTATCCTTTTATTTCTTTCTTAGGCATGCTGTTCAGGAACAAAAATGTTTTATGATGCTTAGTCACAAATTCAACAAATTCAAACTGATAATTGCAAGATAATGGTAGCAAAGTAAGCTTTGGAGATGTTGGGCAGAGGAATTAACTCTTGGATCATATACGTAGCATGTATGGGAGGCTTTGAAGAATCAAACAAATTAAGTCTAACAAATTGTCTGTAATGTAACCATGGCTTCAAGTTGGTAACAGTAAGCTATTTTTTATTTATTCATAAATGAATAAAAGGAAAATTACTGATTATTTGATGGTAACAGTAAGCTGTCATCCTTTGCTTTTAGATGGAGAAGCATATTATCTGACAATGTAGAGTTGATTACTGGGTTGGTGGGTGTTTGGATGAATCTTATCATACTTTACCACAAAGATATGATGTTACCACAAAGATATTCATGCCTCAACATTTCTCATGTCGATATGAATTCTTTCCTTGGTGGTTCTTGGATTAATTCCTCCTATGTCATGGGAATGATTGCAGCCCCTTCATTTGCTCATTTTGTAAACAATAAGGTCACAACTAATTTAGGCATTGTATTATGGATATGACTGATTGCCAGTGTCATTTGGTTGAGGTTCAGCTGCCTTTTTTATTTTTTTCTCTTATCATCAAAGCAATACTATGATTGTTCATCGTTCAAGTATGGAAATTATTGTGAAATAAATGGATGATGCAGGCTTGAGTACCAGGAACGCCATGGATTGGTTCTCTGGTCCCTTGCGCAGCCACTGGATGATGGAGGAGGAAGAAGATGACACTGAGTTGGCTGATGATGATGAAGCGGAGGAAGCCACATACAACTACCTCGTGGAATCAGAAAGTTCTAGCAGGCGCTGGCGCTGTCGATCTGATGCGCCAAAAAAAAGTAATTCGGCCGAGGGACCTTCCTTCCGGTCACAAGAGGATCAAAGCCGACTACTTTGCTATAAATCTTGTTTACTCTGAAAAGCAGTTCCGTAGAAGGTAAAGGCCACTATATTTTCAATATCGATCCCTCTATGTGTGTAGTACCTCATAGCTTAACTGTTCTTCTAGGTTCCGGATGCGACGTCATGTTTTCAAGCGCATTAAAGACACCGTAAAAAATCATGATAACTACTTCAAAAAGAAGTTTGATGCCTGTGGCAAGGAAGGACTATCGGCTTTGCAGAAGTGCGTCGCCGCTATACGCATTCTCGCTTACGGTGTCCCGACAGATGCCGTCGACGAGTACGTGCGCATTGGTGAGTCAACTGCTCGACAATCTTTGCAACATTTCTGTCGGGCTATCATCGAGGTGTTCGGCAAATATTACCTAAGGGCACCCAACGCTGCTGATGTAGCTAGGCTTCTTCAAGAGGGTGAGGAACGTGGGTTCCCGGGGATGCTGGGTAGCATTGACTGCATGCACTGGGAGTGGAGAAACTGCCTAGCAGCTTGGAAGGGTCAGTTCACGGGCAGGGGGAAGCATCCAACAATGATCTTAGAGGCGGTTGCATCGCATGATCTATGGATTTGGCATGCTTACTTCGGCATGCCTGGTAGTAACAATGACATTAACGTCCTTCATAGATCCCCGGTATTCTCTGCTTACCTAAGGGGTCGTTCATCCCCCGTCTCGTTTGAAGTCAATGGAAGAAGGTATAACATGGGGTACTACCTTGCCGATGGGATTTACCCTGAGTGGGCGGGCTTTGTTAAGACTATTCGTTACCCCATGAAGGTGAAGACCCAGCACTTTGCCACCCAACAGGAAAGTGCACGCAAGGATATTGAGCGTGCATTTGGTGTCCTGCAATCTCGGTTTGCGGTGATCCGAGGACCTGCATATGGTTGGGACCGTACGCAGCTCAACGATATCATGATGACTTGCATTATTTTGCATAACATGATCGTGGAGGATGAACAACACAATGCTGGTGATACTGATTTTCATAATATCGGAGATGTAGCAGTTCCATACAACAACAATCCGGACCGTGAGGCATTTGTTGCTGCACACCATAGGCTTCATGACCGAAACACACACTATCAGCTACAATCTGATCTCATCGAGCACCACTGGATGAGGCGGGGATCTCAGCAACAGTAGAGAGTCTAGGAGCAAGTGCAAGCTTAGGGACTATAAAGACTACAAGGTATGCTTGTCCCTTCTAGTTCCTTTTGCTTTTCTGTGGGATACATTGCAAGATAGTTATGTTGTAACATGCATTTCATTTTTGTAAGGGTTCTGCATCTTTTCATACTTTGGTTTAGAATAGACAACTATTTTTTATGTCTACCTCTGTTATAATGGATAATGTATGCCCCAACAGTTGCCACTAGTCCTGTTAATTTCCATCATGCCTTTCTCACAAATGGAGGGAGTAAACCATTGTGTAGTCAGCACAAGACATAATTTCCATCATGCCTTTCTCACATATGTCTGTTTATGGTCACTAGTCAGGAAGATGCATGCATGATATTTTAATTGAGTGTTTGCTGAAAAGATTTAACTAAAGAGTTCTGTGAATGTAAATTTTCTGTAATGTGTTGTGATCTAGGTTCAAAAGATTTGTACTGCAGTGTGTTTCATGATTGATGCTTCCTGCAAAGTTGAGCTCACTGTGGCCTCTTGGTGACTTTTGTTCTTTTCAGTAGATGGTAGGATCCACCTTAATCTCAGCTCACAGTGGCTTGCCTAATAAGATGCCCAAACCTACAATGACGAAGCTCAGTACAACGGCAAAAGAAAAGAAAAATAAATCAACAAATGTGAGTAATATTTGTTTTTTGAGCTTAGCAGCGTGTAGGTTGCTTTGTGAAGTATCTGCTGGTTGGATTTTTCACAGTTAGCTTTACCTTTTGGAATATTTATTCTTTTCTGTAGAATTGGATGACTGTTCTAGGCCTTTCACCAAGTAAGGCATGTACTGTCGACCAAGGATCCAAAAATGGGCAACAACAGACATGTGTAGTGCCGTTTTGAGTTCATTTTATTTAAATCATGATAACTGCAACTGGTTTAAAAATTGAAAACACCAATAAGCTGATAGCACAGAAATATGGCAACTTCTTGCCTTTTGCAATATATTCATGAGCTTTAATGTCAGAATGCTTAACAACTTGTACTTTCACATGATCCAACAGGTCACTGAGGTAAGGGACTTTGCTGGCAAGGACATCGAAATCAAGAACTTGGTTGATGCTAATTCAAAGGGGGCAATCGAGAAGGCCAAGGCAGCTAGTGCCGCCCCATCAGCTGTCGACAACATTCTAGAGCAAATACGGAAGAAGCAGAAGCTGAGCATCCTGGACAAGACGAAGAAAGACCGGGGAGAGTACAAGGAAGATAACCAAGGCCTAGAGGAAGATGTCCAAACGGAGCTGACAGATATGCGGGAGGACGATGTGTAGGACTGGAATGTACCATGTTTGGAGGCTTTTTGTCCACTCCTTTGTTGTAGACATTCTTTTAAGATAATGGTAGACACTAATTTGTCAATGCCTTGCAGTCCATTTAATCTATTGATTACATGCATAACTACATATGCCGGTCTGCACTCATGATTGTAGAGGCTGGGTTTGGCAACAGAATAGGGTCAGAATCCATGGACGCCAATGATGGTGGGGAGTTGTCTCAATCTATATATACAATACTTGATACTAAATCCATTTTATCCACTATATTATAGTCACATTTGGAATATGTGCCAGCTTGTTGTCATCCTCTCCATCAGCGTGTAGGTTTCACAGTTTAACAGGGTCAAGGTCTGCAATGTGGTCAGGTGTTGGATGCTTGCAGGTAAAGTGTCCTTCCCTGCCTGATAAGATGTACCTGGCACTCCTTGGGATTGATGGTTCAAACCTCAACCTAGAACAACTGCATACCTCCAAATCTTGAATATTTCCAACTCCAGGTTGATTAATTCGGACATTGTAATTCTTATGAGCTTTCTAAGTGGTTCAGCGCACCAGATGCAAACTTTGGATCCTAGGTTGTTTTTCCATGAAATGTGCAGCTCTTCTAGACTCTGTAACTGATCCAGACGGAGATGTTGAAATTGCACACTGGAGAGCTCCAATTTCACAAGGTTCTGTAACTGATCCAGACGGATATGTTAAGTACCACACTATTGACCTCCAATTTGACAAGGTTCTACTGTAATAGGGAACTACTCAACATTATTTCATTTCTGGACAAAAATCAAAATCGGCAAGATGGGATACCATGCTGGACACCCACCTGCTGGAACATTTAAGTTGAAGGCAACATTCCACATACTGAAGATGGAAAAACATTTAAGTTCAAGGCAACATTGCAGATACTCAAGATGAACAAACATTCCGACTACACAAGGCGAATGTTCTCATGACAACTAAATTACATTCCGACTACACAAGGTAAATGTTCTCATGACAACTAAATTACATTCCGACTACACAAGGCGAATGTTCTCATGACAACTAAATTACATTCCGACTACACAAGGTAAATGTTCTCATGACAAATATATTACACATCACAGTGAATATAAGAACACATCACAGTGAATATAATAAAGTCTCGGTGGTTGCCTCTGCTATCCGAACTCACGGCGCTTGGCTCTTTCGGCGCCTTGCTGCTTGCCTCTCCAATATTTTTTCCTGACAAGTCTGGTAGTACAATCGCAATGATGGTGGGCATGCATCAAGATCAATCGCAAGGATCCTTTCATCTTCTTTCTTCTCCTCTTTGCGCCTTTCATCCTCGTGCTGCTCACGCATCAACCTAATCTTCTCCTGCTCAATCTGTATCAATGCTTCATTGTGTCTTCGCATTTCCTCGAAACGCTTCTCGTCGATGGCGGCAAGCTGCTAGAAACGATCATTTTTACGCACAGCTTCGTCTTGCATGAGAGAAATTCTTTGCAATGAAAGGTCTTGCATTCTCGCTGCGTACTCTGCAGAAGACGTTGAACCGGCATCGGAATTTGCTTTCTTCTTCGCTGCTTTGGCTGAATCCCTGCCCATAGGCCTCCTCGCTTGAGCTCCGGATGGAACAGGGCTAGCCTGGCCCTCTGCATCGTCCACGGTGTCAGTCCATGCGGTACTATCTTCCCCAAATCCTTCACCTCGGGCCGATCTTGCAATGTCTCTGGCATTCGGATCCTGCCATTTGGGTGCATCCTTCATAAGCTCCCAGCAATGCAGGAAACCAAACTTGCGTTGCTGTAGAGCAGCAAAGTTACCAACTGCATGAGTGGTCTGCAAGACAAATAAAAGTGTTAGCATAGATTCATACATACAAACTGAATGTAAACTAACTATGCAGAAAATGCATACCTTATCGGCATCCGACATCCCGCTAGGATTCTCGCGAATGCTACCTGCATAGTAGGATGCAAACAGGGTAACTTCAGCCCTGATTGTGTCCCAACGGCTCTGTAGAGACCTCAAACTCCTGGCTGGGTTGGCTGCTCTCCTCGAATTGTACCGTTCAATGATCCTCGCCCACATGCGATCTCTTTTCTATCCGGTACTTGTAATTGGGTCACAACTTATTTCAAGCCATGACTTCACAAGGTTGTTATCTTCATCTGGATTGAAGTTACCCAACTTTGTCCTAGTGGCTGATTTTTTGCCCCTTCTGTTTGCTATGGCAGCTGGCACTTCCTCCACATCTGCCTCAGAGTGGTGAACAGCTGGTTCTGGTATTTGAGGCTGCTGGAAACCTTCTGGAGCATAACCACTTGGATTCATCATTGCAACATTCGGTGGACGGGGTTGGAATCCTTGGGGGAACCAGCCTGTAGCACCTTGGTACCCATACATGTATGGGTTCCAGCCAGGCTGGTATGCACCAATGTTGCCACTAGGAAATTGCCCCTGTGATCCTTCACCAACATTGGACTGGCTAGGGTCCATCCTGAAATAATACCAAAATAAAAAAAACTGAATCTGTGTCAGCACCAGCAGGCAAAATAGAATTTCCACATTAATACTGAACAAACCAGCCATAAGAGCAGTGAGTCTGATGAATAAAAGATAGCGGTAAAGAAGCATCTTTATGCTGGTTTCAAAATTAATGAAGTCAATTTAATTAGATGTATAGTATCATCGAAGACCCACATGTACAATCTAACAGTTACCAGTGCTACCATGACGAGTCATAGGCGCTCCATCCCTTTCCTTGAAAAAAGCATATATAAGCTGCTCAGCTTTGAAACACCTATACATTTCATATGTCAATTTACTCTTTTTGGTTATAATTTTGAATTTATCACATCCAATCCTAATAACCTTACACTAACAATACTTTTGTTTGCCTGCTAATTTGCAATAGCATCACCACAACTGAATTAGCTCACCCACATGACCTGGTTATCCAAGTTTAGGTCAACAAGATTGCGACTGCTTAAGTGTTTTTATGAGAAAATAACATGGCATGGCATATCCTTTCTTTTAATTACTATCAGGCATGTATCTCTTCTTTTTATTACTATCAGGCTTATCATTGTCCTCTCCACACTAAACACGTCTTTTTCTTTCCTTTTCAGTTTTGTGTTGTCCCTGTTATATCAGTTGTTTCTTGAAAGGAATAAGCCATTCTTTTATAGGTTCAGGTATGTCTCAATTAAGTGGCAATATGGAACCAGCTGCAGTTTACCAGTCACTCGACGCGCGTGAAGAAACTAGCTACAAGTCATCACACTAATTAACTAGAGCACGATGAAGTTTTCGCATTTAATTATGAAAACATTCTGCAAAACGTCTGTGTTCTCTGTATCTATATGTTTAGACACTGATGTACTACATCATTTGTCTCATCAATGGAGATGTATACTTCACCCATGCACTTGCAGTTAAATAAAAGACCAAATCAACAGGCTAAAGAACATCTCATCATCGATTCAAAGTTTACTTTATTCTTTGCTTTGCAGAATACGAGATATAAATGCATTGCACAAAAAAATCTCATAGGATTGATCAATTGGAAAGCAAATGCAAAACTTGGGTTACAGTCATTTAATTTTATTTGATAAAATCACATATCCTAGAGTGCTACAAAGATAACCTAATGGAACTCAGGCAAAACTACACCATCGCAACAGCTCAGCTCAAAGATGGCGCGGCGTTGCCGCGCCCCGGCTTTCTAGTTAGTTAGCTGACCCCAAAAAAAAACACAATTGGCTATCGACTTCGCCATCGCAACAGCTCATCCTTTAAGATGCACAGGCATGAGGCATCTGTTTAATGTCATATTAGTGATAAACAAGTGTAGCCTTTAATTAAAACAACAAATTGATATTTGCTGGCAGGGTATGTCTGTGTTCCAACATTTTAATTTAAATCTTTGCAGTTCAGGGTACTACTAACAACAAAGGATTTTGCTGCCACAATTCATTGAAATAATATGCAGTAACAACATGGGATAAACATAGAACACATTTGTGCTAGAGTTAAATTCACAGGAAGATGTATAAAGCTGGTTCCTTGTATACATCATAGATGCATGCACACACCTGAATTGGGCAGGACGCTGTCTGGAGCGCGCGGTGGAGCTCTCCTCAGATGTAGCTGTCTCGACTGATGAACCTCCCCGCCGCCGCTTACGCAACTGCCTTCTGCCCCGGCCCTCCTCCTTGTCAGCCCCAACTCCGAGAACCCCCGATGTAGGGGGGCACGTTCCTTGTCCAGGATGGCCCCCTGCTCCAGCGCCACCAGAGGCGGCCTCTTCAGTGCTGTCGGCGTGAGAGGTGGCGGCCGAGGTCGGTCCGGGCAGAGGCAGGCGGGTGGGGCCAAGGCAGGTCGGTCTTCCTCCATGCCAGCGGACGACGCGCGCCAACCGAGAGACCTTGGAGCTTCGGGCTGCCGGGCGGGCCACAGATCCGGCCCTACCAGGTGCCTTCCACCTCCCGCCGGCCTGCCACGACGGCCCGGGACGTCCGGCGGATCCGGCCGGACGAACTGGCCCGCGGCGCCCTACCGAGCCGACGGCGGAGCGGGGACGAAGGCCATGCCGAACAGCTGCCAGATCCGCCCCGACGCAGCCTCTTCGAGCTGCCGGCGCACGGGGGGGAGTCCGGCGGCGGACGGGCGTGACGCCGGCGCGGGGCGGGGCTGGGGCGCGACGCGGGGGCGGATTCGGATTTGGGCGGTTGCCGTTGCGGTGGTGGGCCAGTGAGGGGATAGCGTAGCTACGGGAATCCGCTGCATATAGCGGACGAGAGACCGTGGCGGACGGTCTAGCATATCGCGCTGCGGCTGTTTTTCTCCTTCAGGATGCCGTGGCGGATGATATAGAGGACCCAGTGCGGTCAGTCTCAACCACAAGTCTCCGAAGTCACCTTCTCTCCATACCAATTTATCGATCCTCACGGATTGGCAGTGCGCCTGTGAATGTTTGTAAGAGGAATAAAGCAGGGGCGTACAGGTAATTTCACTTTGCCACGGATCTGACCTTGGGAACGTAGAATTACATCTTTTTTACACCTTCAAGCCACCCTTTATGAACTTTCACCGTGAAAAAGCACCTGCCCAATTGTTAAGCAGACCATATCTTCTAGCAATAACGCTAGTTTGAACCACGTGTTCCATCCGCATTGATCTTTACCATGGCCGGACTCTGCAGCATTATGTCCGCTAATGCCAATTTGAAGTGTGTACACTGTACACTACTGCAATTCTCAAGTATGTACATGGCTGCTCCTTAATTACTTGTTGCTCCGATATGTCAAAAATTAGAGTTCATATCCCAATGATGAGTCTAAATTTTAATCATTTTGGATAGATCTCCAAGCCACATCCAATTATGTGTCTAAATTTTAATCATTTTTCTTTTGTTTTGATCGGCTCGCTGCTGTAGCAAGGGCGCTGGTTTTCTATTTAACCTAATTTGTAATTTATCGTTTCTGCTTAGTGCAAGTGATATCGAGGGCGGGCATGGGCCTCGGGCTGGGGGCTGCATCCCGGAACACGGCCTAGGTTCTATAGGAGCAGGTCTTCAGTAGACAGTAGCCCAAGAATGGAAAGGTAGACCTCCCCCAGCCGGCCCAAGGCAGCCCTGCTCCACGCGTCCATGCCCAGCTGAGGCAAACCCTAGCCCTAGTGCTGGCGGCGGCCTGGCCTGCTCAGGTGCTAGCGGCGGCCGCCTCACCAAACGCGGAACGCTCAATGCCCCTCGACCGATGACCGCGATTCCACGACGAGTCCGCGTCGGGCGTTGGCGATGGCGAGAGCTCTCCACGCGTGGACCACGGCTCCAAAAGCCCCAGCTAGCCGGCGGCCGCCCCTTGGCCCCTTCTACAGGCTGCAGCCTTGCCCAGCGGCCGCGCACGGCAGATGTCTGACCCTTCTGCAGCAGGCAGCCCGCCCTAGGCTAAGGCGGTGAGGCTCCACGCTCCAGCTCCAGAAAATCACGGTGAGAAAACAGACGAACACTTGAAGAGCATAACGACACCGCATTTTAATTTCGATTTCAATGTCTAGTCCACTTCCACGTGCGGAGCTCAGTGGAGGCCAAACTGGGCTCCAGCCCCCTTGTTCAAAAGAAAATTCTCAAATAGGAAAAAGTCTACATTACTTCTCTCAATTTTTTGTGAAAGTTTGCTTTTCCTCCATGAACTCTAAAACCGGGTAAACAATCTCTTTGAACTTTTAAAACCATTCGTTTTACCTCCCTGATCGGTTATAAGCGGTTTTCAAATGCGGTTTTATCTTTTTCTTTTTTATTTATTTTGGCTGAATCTTTGAAAAATCATAGTAAATCACAGAAAAATCATAAAATAGAAAATTCAGTTCTGTTGGACTCCACATGAGTAGATCTACACAATGAACACATAATATGGTATGCTTTAGTACAACTGTAGCTTTAGATCTATACTTTTCTATAATTAATTCATAGCTGCAGTTTCTAAAGTCCAATTGTGGTGAAATTTTTATGTGGGGCTAATTATTATATGCTTGAACCGTAGTAAAAAATCCATACTTATTCGATCATGTATAACTCAGTTATAGATTTATTTAACAATCATACACCTAAATAAATCTATAGCTAAGTTATACATGATGCAATGAGTATGAAATTTTTACTACAGTTCAAACATACAATAATTATCCCACCATAAAAATTTTATCATAATTGGACTATAGAAACTGCAACTATGAATTAATTACAAAAAAACATAGATCTAAATTTACAACAAAAAAAATTATACTAAAACATACTATATTATATGTTTACTGTGTAGATCTACTCACGTGGAGTACAACAAAATTAGATTTTTTTTATTTTATGATTTTTTTTTGTGATTTAGTATGATTTTTTAAAGATTTAGCTTATATAAATAAAAAAGAAAAAGATAAAATCGTCTTTAAAAATTACTTATAACCGGTCGTAAACAAATATTTTAAAAGTTTAGAGAGGTTGTTTATCTGGTTTTAGAGTTTAGGATCAGAGTTGAGGGAGGTAATGTGAATTTTTTCCGCTAAATTTTGTTCAGCCCACGAAGGCCAGTGGCCAAACAGCCCAGCAACGAGAGCAGAACAGCTGAGCGAGGGAGCAGTCATGCCCGACTCGGCGACTCCTCCGCGGCTCCGCCGCTTCGTCGACCCGCCACGGCGCCGCGCCGTGCCGCCGCTAGCCCCCAGCCGAGCAGATAGCGGCACACCGCAACTCCTCCCCCTCGTGACTCGTCGTCCTCCCTCCGTCCCGCGGCAGTCCTACAGCGCAACAGCGGTGGTCGCCGGCTCCTCTTCGGCAGGTCCCAGGTTATTTCTTCTTCTCCAATCTTCAACTCCAATCTTTTGCTCTATTACATTTCCAGGTGGTTTTGGTAGATGCTAGATTCAGATCCAGATTAACTGGATGCAATTGTTTAATTAGGTAGCAAAACAATGGTTCGCATGAAAACTGTCTCTCCATTCTTTTTACAAAAGAAAACGAGATGAATCAGATGTTGGGGAAGAGGAAGATACCGTTCAGGCTCCTCCAATACTTCAGCTAGGTGATTTGGAACCCCAAAGGCAAGAAGGAAATGAGGAAGAAGCAGCAGCTCAGTTAGATGAATTGGATCACCTAAGGCAACGAGAACAAGAAGCTGCAGCTGCAAGTGAGTTAGATGATCCGGAGCCGCAAAGACAAGAAGTCCAGGAAGAAGCAATTGGAATAGCAGAAGAAGAAGATACAGATACGGAAGGAGCCAGAGCTGAGAAAGAAGATCAAACAAATGAACACATCATGTTTCCAGACATTGAATTCTTGGAGAGAGATCCTGCATTGTGTCCACAAATTTGGCAATATCCAAATTGCGGCGAGCATACTTGCAGTTAGGTCCCATGCAACCATTATTTGAAGAAATACAAGCCTTCTGGACCCCAAGGGCATCGTCGCCGTTTCAATTATACTTCATCACTTGTGTTCTGTCAAGTTGCCAACATCACCCCCCCCCCCCCCCCTATATTTTTGTTCACCCTCTGCCACTGTCCACTTCTAGTTCTAACAGTAGCATTTTAATTAGCAATATTTCATATTGGAGGCTAGAATGGAAAGGTATTTTAGTCAGAAAGATGTGTCTAAGATTAGTACTGGAACCAAAAGGAGCCGGGTTGAGCAAAAAAAGGCCATGGCTTGATCTGGGTTGAAGATTAGCATTTTAAATCGATATAGTCATGCTATTCTTTGTTATATCTATTAGTGTGCGGTGTGCCGCTAGTAAGATTTCTAGTTTTCTATTATTTAGCGCCCCGACCCGCGGCATTGTTTCGGGTCCGCCACTGCTTATATGCCATTTTTTTGCAATGAATCTAGTGAGAAATAGTACAGCTAACAAGTTGTCGGATGATTGTTTTGTCAACTTTATGCACCGTGGTTTCGTTGAAATTTGGCTGATGCTGATTTGTTGTGAGAGGAAAACACTGTTCGTTTGCTGAAAAGTAGTGCTGAAGAACAGGGCGATTTTATCTAATTTAAGCGAGGATAACATAGTCCACACTTTCATGGCCATGAAGAAGCGTAAAGCAAAAGCCCTCAAGCGGTCAAGCCGCCGCTGTTTCCTTCCCTGCTGCAACCATATCCGTTACCCGCACCTGCCGCTGGTGGATCCTTTCGTCTAGGTGCCACCACCGGCTCTCTTCCACAAGCTCTGGCCTGCTGCTGGTCAATTGTTGGTTGATGCTCTGCTCTCAGTAGTTTATACATCATGGGTACCAGGGTATGTAGGCAAGATGACTATACTGCTGACTAGGCTCTATTGTATGATTTGGAAACATTGCTTGATCTGCATCAATTCCACATCCACAACCACATTCTACTAATTAGGATTCTGCATGCAAATTGAACAGACCAAATTCAGTTATAGAAGGTCAAATGTGTATTAAAGTTTCTGGGCTGTAATACACTCTTGTTCTTACACAGATTGACTGGCATTGGTATTTATTGAGCACTGCATGCGGTTGAGGTAAACATGCTGAAGAGCATCTTGAGCCAGTCATGGAAGAGAGGAGCACGTATGCTACAACAACAACATAGCCTTTTGTCCCAAGCAAGTTGGGGTAGGCTAGAGATGAAACCCAAAAGAGACGAGAAACAGGGAGACACAAAAAGGGACATAAAGGGCACAAGACAAAAAGAGGTCACGGTTCAGGCACGTTGATTGCCAATCTCCAAGCGCTCCTGTCCATAACTAAATCCTTGGAGATATTCCACTCCTTAAGAGAGGAGCACATATGCTACGTGAAGGAAAATCAGCACCAGCTCTATTAACTTGCTGGAGTCAATTTCACAGCGGTCAGGTAACACAGATCATTGTCTGACAGCGATAAGTTTAACCCTCAGAGTTTTGTCGTTACAATGATTAAATGAGAAGATTTTTTTTAACTCAGCAACTTACACACCATGAAAGTAGGTTAAGATGCTTAATGGATGATGTGAATATGCAAATGCTGATAGGATTGTTTCTCTTTTCATTTTTTACAAGTTTTTAGGATGAAACATCCTGGTTGGATTAGTGCTAAGTTTTCTTTTATCAGTTCCTATCTGGATTGTGAATTACTGCTTGCCATTGGGTTTAGAACATGAATGATTAAAGTTTGACATATATTGTATGATTGTATCACTATCACTCATGTCTCAAGTGACAGGTATCTCTCCTAGGTCAAGTGACTGTACAATAGCTTGTCTCATAATCCATTCTAGTCCTAAAAAACTAAGCAAATCTATGATGGCTTGTTTGATGATAAGTAGACTCATATACATTAGCTTGGATTGTCTTCTTGTATACAGTAAAGTTGGAAAGGTCCATGTTACTCCCATAAAGTATAGCCATAATTTGTTTAACCCCCTAAAGCGTTTAATTAACCCTCTGTTTTCACCTTTTGCTGCTAACAGTTCCCGGTGTTCCCTACCTGTGCACTAGATTAGACGATTTTGCCAAGTAGGAAGACCACTGGTGATTGACCTAGCCAATTAGGTTATTTTGTTCCACGGAAAGATTAAATAGCTCATGGTTGACTAAACATAATGATACAAATTTGAGGTCATTTGACAGCTGCGCGCTGATGTAGCCTGCGTTTCCTAAAGGCCTTGTTAATGTGGTACCAACACAATAGAAGCAATCAAGCGCCAGGCCCGAAGATTTGCATGGACGTGTGCCTTGCAACACAGCTTCACGTTGAGGAACAGTAGACGTTGACCGTGTAAGCAGCACTACAAACTTCATTCGTTCTGGCATATCCTTGCGAATGTTATCAATATTGCCCGCAACATTGAGGGACCCACCAACTTTGGCATTTGCCTCAACGCTGAGTATGCAGATTGGCTGGCTCCTTTCGCGGCGTGGTTAGCTGTGACATGGCAAGCACGCTGGAGGGTTTGCCTTTATTCTGGCACGGTGAACTCTCGTGGTTCTTCAATTTCATGGTGAGATGAGGCCGTTACAATAACATTACACAAATAGTAAATCTATTGATATAAGTTATTCTGGTTGGCAAGACCAAGCAGACTTACATCCATGTTGCAAAACCAAGAATGGTTAGAAGGAAAAGGTGAAAATGATCTGGTTTAACAAAGAGAGAGGATTGATTAAATCAAACTATACGTTAGGGGGGGGGGGGGGGGGGGGGCTAAGCAGACATCAGACATACTTCCAGGGAGTAAAATTAACTTATTCCTACAATGTTCTTGCAAAATCCAGATAAATCTTTTCCCTCTGTGGTAGTGCCTGGAAGAAATCACATGCCTGAACTGGGTTTTAGTCTTGTGGCCTTGTGGGCATGGAAAGCTGTAAGATGTACTTAGATGAGCTATGTAATGTGTTGAACGATTCATTGACCAAAGATGCAATAGCACTTAAGTTCAATGTACTACTTAATGAGTCAGAATACCATGGCTCCTGCAATTTGTTTCTAGAATTTGTTATAACTGAATGCAATGTAACCTGCTAGTCTACATACTTTTCAGATTCATCAGTTGCTGACAGGTATTGGATTGTGTGTTTCCTTTCCAGGCCTTAAGTTCTTCCAGGAGCTTCTTTGGCGTGGAGGACTTTGTGGATGAAGACAACAGCAGGCCATACACATACAAGAAGGAGAAGAGATCTAAGAACCCCCACAAGCACATTTCTTTCAAGCAGCGCACCATTGCCTACATGGAGCCCTTCACGCTCGATGTCTTCATTTCCAAGCGCTTCGTCTCGGCATCCCTTACACACCGATCGACCTGCAGGCAGGTCGCGGTTGCTGGGACCAACTCAAAGGACATCAAAGCGGTGCTCCAGTCGAGGTCCGACATCCCGGCCTGCTTGGCCATGGGCCGTTTCCTTGTGGAGAGGGCAAAGGAGGCCGACATGTATACCTGCACGTACACCCCAAGGGAGCGGGACAAGTTTGAGGGAAAGATTAGGGCAGTTGTTCAGTCGCTGATTGATAATGGGATCAATGTGAAACTTCATCTTGACTGAGTTTGTGTCGGTATGAAATAGTTCTGTTGAAACTTGCAAATGAGTTATCTGTTGCTAGGGATGCAGGCTCGAATTATTTTTGTGTCATTAAGTCGATCCAAAAACTTGCTCAAATGAAATGGAATGACATTTAAGGTAATTTGAGTGGGGGGGGGAGAAATGAACTAGAATGATATTTGACTGTAATTAGCTAGCTGAGCTAAGACACATCATTGGATACCCACTTGCATCCCTGTGACCTTGTCTATTGCATCCTTGTGACCTTGTCTGTTAGCGTGACCATAAATATACTTCGAGCTTTATTTATGGTGCCAAATAAGCTATCGTTCTCATTTTTCTTGTACTGTGTATTGTGATCGCCCCGAAGCTGAGGCACTTGTCTATCTATCTATGACTACCGAGACGTCATCAGAGCATTCTTTTTTGTGTGCAACCAAGGACCAGTGCTGCACCTGATTCTTTTTTTTGCGTGCAAGCAAGGACCAGCACACCTGAGCCAGGTTGGTGGGAATTGAGATTGTTTTATGAAAAAAAAGTAGTAGCGTTTGACGCGAAGGCAATTAGTAATGGCCCCGTATCCTATTTGCTTATGCTAAAATTTGGCTTATACTGATGCGCTGAAATATTGTGAGAGAAAAACACTATTTCATGGCTGAAAAGTTAGCTCAAGCAAAAGAGAAATTCGCTGCCATTCCCCTAGGCATGCCGGGCTGTCCCTGCCGGACTTGGGGCATTCATGGTATAATTGTCGCACTGGCGCTGACAACACATTGGTCGATCTGTATGTGCCAGTGGTAGAGCTTAGCAGCATCTGCGTTAGATATTTTGTGAATTTCCCTAAAGAAAAAAAGAGAGATATTCTGTGAATTTGTACTCTCTCGGTCTCGCTCTCGCAGACGTTTGCCCCTGTAATGTTCCATTCATGATGCGTCGGCTAAACAAAGGCAAGTCTACGAGCGGAAAACAGGGAAGTGAAAGTGTTTTTCGCTTGCGGCAGGATGGATGGACCATGGACGCAGGAGGCGTCGCTTCCACAAGAAGCAAGCAAGACAAGGAAGAAAGCGCAGGGCGACGGGGCATAAAAAGAGACGCGGTGCTTATGCTTATCCATGGAGGGGAGGTGATCATCACCACGTACTTCCGGAGTAATTAACCACGCACTACACTAGAGTAGTACACTTTGAGATACCACTGCTTAATAAGCGAGACAAAAAGAAGGCCATCTTGAAACAGAGAGTATATGCATACATTAGGACAACAATTTTAAAAGTTTAGTGTGGTATCAGTAAGCAACCTACGTAAACCCCTTTTAGCCGCTCGCAAAAAAGGCACCCGAAGTAAAGCAAATGATGAGGAGAATTGGGGTAAGAACTACCGTATGGTTATGGTATGTAACACTAGCTAGCAGAGCGTGCTCTCTCTCTCTCTCTACCCAAGGTGTTCGATAAAACTGGGCCATGGCTTGGATCACGCGCGCAAAGGGGACATGGTCCAGACGGTGCAAATAAAAGAGACGGAAAGGAGGAGTAGCATGCATAGAGCAAAGTTTTTAGTGGAAAAGAAATGTAAAAAGTAAAAGAAGCTAGCTGACACGTCAAAATCTCCCAGGACGAGAAATGCTGCCCCAGCTAAATTAACCGGGATACTTTCTTAAGCCTAGTAGCAAACCATTCCATCAGCATTATGGTGTACCATACGCGAGTCCCCCACCTCAGTGTCAAGCCTCTGATGTTCTCAAGCAAGGCCCAGATGTCGCCGGCTCGTCGCACTTGCCATCCTCTGATGGATTCCTAATACCCATCACTTGCCCACCAGGAACGGCCGTGGCAGCACTAGAAAAGCGACGACCCCACGCGTGCGGTTCCGCTGGGCAGGAGGCACCGATCATTGTCCGCCGGCTCGGCCGGCGTCTCGACAGTCGTCACGCCCGACTGGCACGGCCGGAACCCATCATCATCCATGCTTGCTCAGCCGGCGCGCGCCTGGCCTGATGAAGTGATGAGGACGGGATTGGCGGTGTGGGCCACCAGCTGACACCTAACAGCCTGTGCTGTTGTTTATTTTTTTTGTTTCGGTCGTAGCTAGTGCTCAAGTCCACCAGCAGTTGAGCTGAAGGCCTGCTGAAGCTGAGCCAGGCCAACAGGAAAAGAAAACTGAAGAAAGCGAAGCGAAGAAAAGGCACAAGCCCCGGGCTCACAATCACAACGACGGAAATTCCTAGCTACGGCGGGTCGCTTCGCTTTGCTTGACTGCTCCACTAAGTTTGAACTGATGATCAGCTGCTAGCTAGCCTTGACATTGTTATTAATTTCTAGTGTATGTACTAGGAGGTCATTGGAGATCGATTTGGACCCCCACTAGGATGATGGAAGTACACATGACACCGAAAAAGGTTAACAGTAGCAGAAGAGTAGCCATCCCATCCCATTCCCATCCATCAGCATGGCAATTGCCAATTGGCACCGATTCCTTAGGCGCATGCGTTGCGTGCGTACTCTGTTGATTCTAGTAGCCATTTTCTGTCCGTCCACCAGTGGTGTCTATGATGATGACGATGGATGCGAGAGGCATTCCATTTTCTCAGTTTTTTCTCAGCTAACCTACCTGGCTACAACGGCGTGACCGTTCCGTTGCTCCGCCTGACCTGACCTGCTCCGAGGCTCCGTTCGGTAGAGACAAAACAAAAGCGATGGGCCTGGCCCTGCACGAGACAACACACATCGAGAGGCAGGCAGGCATCAAGCCCCACTCCTGCTTCTGCTTGGAGAATGGAGGGAGAGGCAATCAAGATCAAGCCAAGGGAATAACAAGGCGAGCCCGCCCGATAAACAAAACCAACGAGCACAGACAAGCGGCCAAGACCAGGGGGACAGTGTCCTATCGCTACCGGGGGACAGTCCAACAGATGCAGCAGTGAACGGACACTGTCCAGCTTCCATGGGTCTCTTCTCATCGACGTCTGCTGACTACTGACTGGTCTCCAGATGCAGTGCAGACCATATAATAATTTGCATGCATCAGCGCTCCTTATCGTTGCCATCAAGATTGTCGCGGACGAAAATATCTGAAATCTTGCTTCGTGATAATGCGTGGTCTGTGGATTTTATAGGATTTGGAAAACAAAACTTGTTGGCAGAAGAGGAGGCAATACCGTCCAATACAACACCACAAATGTTAACTCCAACCAGTGTCCACATTGCTGCAACCGCAAACAATTCAATAATTCTGAATTTCTAATGATGATGTTGCTTGAACGCAAGAGGAGTATACAAATACAGGCGCTGCACAGTACTGTACCTTCCGTGAGGCTGGGACCCGAGCAGTGCAGAGGCCTCCTCCAACAACCGCCGAAATGCCAATCCAAACAACCAATCCAACCCCCCTGGTTCCTTCATCAGACGGGAGCTATCAGAGGTCCGAGATAGCTCACCTGCTGCGAGCAGATCGCTTGAGAACGGCGACACGGGTGGAGTATTTTATACTGGCATTGCCATCCAGCTAGTACTGGACAGAGTCGTCGATCGGCAGGGTAGAAAAGGAGGCCAGGCCAGGAGCCTGTCAGCCTCGTGTTCCCTCTCTCGTTCCTTCTGCCTGCCTGCCTTTGCCAGCCATAGCACGGCGGCTCCACACCCCTGGCCTTGTGCTTCGTGCGTGCCTCCCTCCCTATAAGTACGCGGCATCGTCTCGGGGACACTTGCAGAACCATCACTAGTGACCTGCAAAGACACTGCACCAGCTGGTCTGGAAGATGGCGATGGAGAAGAAGAGCTGGAGGGCCACCAGAGACGTTGCTGGTGCTTTCAGCATGGACTTGGAGTTGGTGGGCGAGGAGGAGGACGACGACGCGGTGCCGGCGATACCGCCACCGCAGACGCCGCTGGAGCCCATGGAGTACCTCTCTCGGTCGTGGAGCGTGTCGGCGTCGGAGATCTCCAAGATTCTCGTCGGTGGAGGAGGCAAGAAGAGCAGCGCTGTTGCCGCGGCGAGCCGGCTTCCGCCGGAGGTGACTATACCGGAGCAGTCTGTGCTCGCCACCACGTCCTCCTCCATCGTTCCTCTTCCGTGTCATCAGCAGCAGCATGTAATTAATTTAATGCACATCTCGCTTCATCCTCTTTGTGATTTTATTTGGTCATTATCTTGTTTTTTTTTCATCTGATTCTTGGTGCTAATACTGCAACATACATACAAACAGAGGGATGCGAGAAGATCTTCCATGAGCAGCGGCCACCACCACCACCAGATCGGCAAATGGTTCCAGGTTCACCACAGGGAGACATGCCGGGCGAAGCAGAGCGGCAAGGAGAAGCAGCGCGCCGACAAGGCGCACGTGCACGCCATGGTGTCCGTGGCCCGGGTCGCGGCCGCGGTGGCCGCCGTCGCGGCGGCCACGACCACGAGCTTCGACACGCAGGCGGCTACCAAGATGGCCACGGCCATGGCGTCGGCCACCGAGCTGTTAGCCTCCCACTGCGTCGAGGCAGCTCAGCATGCCGGCGCGCGCCATGATCAGGTGGCTGCCGCCGTGCAGGCCGCGGTTGGCGTCAGAAGCCCCGGTGATCTGATGACGCTCACGGCGGCCGCAGCAACCGGTACGCAATCTGACGGTGTCTTTGTGTCATCGGCTCATCGCATTGAAGGTTGAACTGAGTCCATGTGCTGGTTCTTGAACAAGATGCTAAGTTTTCTATGCACTTCGGCTGTGTCCATCACATCAGCTTTGCGAGGAGCAGCGACACTGAAGCAGAGAGTGCAGCGAGAGACTAGGAGCAATGCGAGTGTCCTCCCGTATGAGAAAGGGAACTCGTGGAGCCCGGACATCTGGTGCAAAGAGGGGGAGCTGCTGAAACGCACAAGGAAAGGTAAATTCAGATTTCACAACATGCATTCATCCAGCTACAAAAATCAGGATCGAGATGCATAAAAGCTTCGAAGCATGGCCGAAAAAGCTAAGGTGCAGAGTTTCGTTCTTGATGCAGGGGGTTTGCACAAAATAAGAGTATCTATCTACATCAACAAGAGGTCACAGGTAAGAAGATTTCCATCGTTCAGTTCCAAATACTGGTCAGACTAGAGACAGATGCACAGTTACTGACAACATATACATATGTAACAACAGGTGATACTGAAGCTGAAAAGCAAACACATAGGAGGTGCGCTGTCAAAGAACAACAAGAGTAAGTTCCGATATCTACTACCGAAACATTGAGTCCAACAGATTAGTAGTTTATGAAATTCAAGTTCAGTACTAACCCTTTCGCTTGTAACTGGTGCAGGCGTGGTTTACGGCGTGTACAGCGAGCTGCCAACGTGGGCTGAGCCAGGGAAGGACTGTACGGAGGAGACATGCTGCTTCGGCCTTAGCACGGCGCAAGGTCTAGTGGAGTTCGAGTGTGGGGGCAACACGAGCAAGCAGAAGTGGGTTGACGATGTGCAGAACCTGCTTCGTCAGGCGGCTCTGCATGATCAAGTAGGGAATAAACTGGGATTAGTAAAGCTCAGCTAGTGCAGTCTCAGTATATCCACTCTCATGGTAGCAGATTGTGTCCTGCATCAGCGATGCGAGGGGTACATAACGAGAACATATTGCTGGTACTCTTGTCACTGACATACATGCTATACCACATACGGAATATATTATATGTTTTGTAAAGGACCGGAGCAGACAATCAAAATCGTCGGAAGGATGCTGATCGCTGGTTTTCTGAAAAACCAGCTACATGCCGAGTTTTAAGGTCGGTTAGGTAAGGGTGGACGTTCGGTCTACAGGAATCAAACTGATCAGTTGTTCTAAAAACAGAGACAGGTCGATTAGGTTTTAAACCCGGAATCGGGCAACTTCGGTCTCGATCATGATTGAACTACTCGGACTAGACTAACAGCCACAAAATGGCAAATTTTGTAGCAAATTTCATCAATATTTTTTCTATTTCAAGGCAAAAATGACAAGACAACATATAGATAAAACAAAATGATAAAAATAGTGATAGTTGATACAAACCCACCAAAAGTAATATTACATCATTAATAACAGTTCAAATTATGCATTATGACAACAAAGTCCAAATTTTCGATTAGTTCGGTTATCCGAGGCATATAATCGAACCAATCATAAAAAGTTTGGTTAGTATGGACTCAAGGCTGAACTAATGACCGGAAATTTCGATCTCATTCTCCATCAGTTTGGTTTGGCTTTCGGTTAATTGTACCCAACCCTAGTTAGGCGGGGTTTGGTAAGGTTGTCATAATGTAGAATAGATTTCACCATTTCATTCCTCTCTTTGAGACGATCGAAAAGCATATATAAAACATCTAATTTGAAGTCTAAGAAAGTTGTGGCTTGGGAAGATTCACCCTGTAGAAATCGATTAGGCGGGGTATAGAAGTCGGCTAGGCTGGGTTGATAACATGGAGGTATTACATTGTTCTGCTTGATCAACTGTGCCTGTGCAAATGAAAAGTGCCTCTATATGCAACGTTGGGACAAAGTGAACTGTGCCTTGTCCTCTGCTGGTCATCTCTATGTCTATGTAACATCAAGATGGAACATACTGTCTCTAGAACTAAATGACCATCTCTACATGCAACTTTTAGATGAGTTGAACTGTGTCTATTATATGCAAGGAATTAGCGTAGAGACAGACCAACCATGTCTAGCTAGTCCGATGTAAATTGTCGTCTCTAAGAGATCAAGGCGAGAAGTGTCTCCATGTGTGATGAATGATTGACATGAGAGTTGAGAGGTTTGAGGTTTTTTAGATCAATTTTCATATGTGCTTGATTATGCAAATGGCTGATCGGAGATGTTGTGTATGCATTAAGTATGTTCGTGCAACATGTCTCTTAACTTGTAAGTGTGTAGGTGTTGGGTGTGCCAAGATAGTCGATGGTAACAGAGAAGGTCAAGTGCAAAGTCCGTACGCAATGGACTGGAAGCGCGAGGGGCGAACGAGAAAGCTTGAACCTAGGGACCGGAAACCACAGAGTGTTTGCAGCTCACATTGGCATAGGAAGAGTAAGAGTACATGGGTGATGATACGACGTCGGCCAAGTCACGGAGGAGGGAGATGGCATTGTGGCACTTGGCGGAGGCTGGACAAACATCTTCATGGGTGATGAAGACGACGTCGATCAAGTCAAGAAGGAAGGTGAAGGCATCAACCTTGGCGTAGGTTGGACACTCCTCGACATCGATGAGTCACTCCTGGTGAGGCATGCATGAAGATTTGTCGGTTTAGTTCTCAAAACGAGCAAGAATGGTTTGGTGGATTGGGCCTTAATACCATCGGCGACAGGTTTGACCATTTTAGGTCTCAAAATCGGGGAGACGGATCGACAGACACGTGGTGGAATATCGGAGCTTACGTCGACGTGAAGTAGAGTTAAAAGGCACCGAGTCTATTGGACCATTGAATAAAAACTTGGGCGCTTTTACTCCTAGGTGGTACTTGGGCTAAGCTCAGAGATTGAGCTTTCATTTGTTAGGTTGTGATTTTTTGAGTTAGGGTTAGAGAGAGGGAGAGAGAAGACCTTTGATTGAGCCTTTTGTCATCCTAAGCTTTGATGTGCTAGGAGTAACACCATCCCAGCAGCTCGAGGCTTTACTTTCCTCAGGTGAGTAGCAGGTTAACGGACTTACATTCATCTGTGCATTATCTTTGTTCAGTCTGACAGGAACAATGGTGCCGAAGGACTGCAGTGCTCTGTTTCCTTGTTTGCAAGATGCAGTTCGGTTCTGTAGGCTGTAATAACACTTTGCTTTTGTCTTAATTGATCTAGGATGCTAGCAAACAATCAGTTTAATTGTCACTTGAGCATTAGTGCATAGCATTAGTTTATCTGTTGAGTCCTGTGTGATCTGGAGCTTGATCTTTCTCGTGAATTTTGTGAGCTATTGAACTGACATGCCATCTTGTTTGTAGATGCTCTGTCCTAGTAGCTCTATATGCTCTAAAGTACAAGATTTGATATTTCTGCTTGCTCATAGCTTGTCACAGTAGTGTGCATCATCCGGAATGCTTTTCAATTTCTTTGCTATGGTTTCTTTAGTCAAGCCTTTCATGCACAGTGTACTTGGTTTATTTAATTCCAGCATGAGCACGTCTCTTCTGAATTGGCACTTGGTTTAATATTTCACATTTCTTGGGTGCTGTTGTTAGCTTGTTGGGTTAGAGCTATTTTTAATGGATTAATTGAATCGCAGTACCTTAAGAAATACTTAATTATTTCTAGGGCGAGCACATCAGTGGTTGGCTTGTGTCACTTTCGTGATTAGGAGAGAGTGATGTTGGGTCATAATTAGACTTCAGTATTTTTCGGGCTGAGCTAGGCCAAAAAAAATCCTGTTTATTTTGGGCCAAAAAAAAGTTGACCACAACCGTCCCATGGAGGAGTTGGTCTAGCATTTTTTGGGCCATTCCCAGGTCTAAGCGGGCAGTTTACTGTTTTTAGTTGGAAAACAAATAAAAGAAATACTTCAGGTCGTGCTTCGGCCAAGAAATTTTTCTCAGCAGCTAGACCTATGCCCAGATCCTACCCACTAAGGTTCATGGGCAGGCCAAAACCCATTGGGCTTGAGCTGGGCCAAGCCAAGCCGGGCTTAATTTGTTCTCATAATTGGGAGACAGGCCAAGGATGCCCTCGGTAAAGAATTTTTAGTGGCTCTCATTCACCCTCCCTTTGGTCATTATTTTAGTCCTTCAGTCTCCACACTTTTGATTTCAAATTTTATATTTAAAATTAGAGATGGGTAATTTAAAATAAAGAGAGACATTCCGCCACCTACAAATTTCATTCAAAATTTGATTTTATATTATAGCCACAGTTTGGACCATGTTGAAGGACCATTTCATGCTAATAGACACGGTCTTTACAACTGTATCTAAATCTAATGCTTTGAGATATGGTTATAATTAGCCATAGCAACATTAGCTAAAAAACGTCGCTATTTGTTTTGTAGTGATCTGTTACTATAAGTATGTCTATATATATTAATAGATACGTTGTATAGATGCATAAGTGTTCAGATTTTTATTATGACATAATAAAACATGACTATAAAACATGTTTGTATCAGTAGACACAAAATATAAACGTACATATAATTGTATCTACATTTTTTTTGATACACAAAATTGTGTTGGTATACAATGTATCTATTGGTATTTGGTAGACATAGGATATATATGTATCTACTAAACTGTCTCTATACTTCTTCATACATAATTTAGCGTCGTTACACAATATAACTACATTAGTACATACACAATATATTAATCTATGAGAACATTTCTACATTTATAATTATATCTACGAGAACATATTTATATTTCTTAACACATAATAAAGCATTGTCGTACAACAGAACTACACAAATAGACCTGATATGCTTTGAGAATTTGTCTCTATAAATCTTGACACAGTCCATGCGAAATCAATTTTAATACACTTTATAAAAATATGCCTATATTCTTGTAGAGATGAAATAAAGTGTATCTAATATATAAATAAAATGTCACTAAGGGGATTTTTCTAGTATGGCTAGTAGAGGCTTGTTGGGCGCACACCTTGGGTGTTTGAAGGGAGTTGGATTTCATTGAAGGGAGAAAATTGTTGCTACAATTGAGAGAGTTCCACGCCCCCATTTTGTGCTAACATTGTTGATTCTTTTTAGTTAAAACTTTTTTTTTGTGAGATCATTGTCCATATGTGGTAGAGTTGCATGGGTTGTAATACTGGCATTAGTGGCTCACTGGTTTCAGTAATAGTTCTATAGTTTGTCTACGAAGGCTTGGTATGCTGATGGATGTTGGCTTAACGACCTGGCCGACCTAGCGGCTACTTCAAGTAGCAATGGCTTGAGCAGACAAAGAGAAACATCGTGACGAATCCAGCATGTTTAGAAAAAAATAAAAGCAACTATAGATTCACATGAGAATTATAAGGCGGTCCAAAATTTAAGTTAATATATGAGGGTCAAGGAACAAAACGATATATAGGAGACTTGGACAGTGGTTTTATTGAGGGATATGGAGCTCACCAAGAGAGAATTAAAGCTCAAAAAACCCAAACATTAAGTCTTTTTCGTGAGTCTATTCCAAAAAAAAAGTCCTTTTCGTGAGTCAAACCTAAAATCTACTGCTCAACTACAATAACTCCTTACCACTGCACCACACATTCATTGTGAATACAAAACAATATTTTGGGACTCTAAATGGTTATAAATAGAGAACTTCTCAACTACAAAGTTGTTGATCGTGCCGAGAGCTACAATTTTGATATAAAATTTATCTTTATCTGAGTTCATATGAAAAAGTTATGGATGATTTTTAGATAATTAATTTTTAGAGATGGACGCTTAGGATGGTTGTCTGTGTTAATAGACAATTTTCAAAGACAAGCATCTTAATATATCTGTTTTGAAAATCGATTTACAGACACGGGTGTTATCTATTAGATTTTCGGAGACAGCCATGTGCTGGCCTCAGCTAATCAGATGGTTTGTCAAAAATCGTTTTTTTCTGGTAGTGACAAAAAGACTAGCTACCAGTGCGATACCTTGATATTGCTAGTATTAATGTAGCATACTGCTAGTATCAATACCAGCAGTGTGTGTACGTATATATATTCTTCAGGGCTAGCTAGTCGTGCATCGATCGCATATACATTTAATATTTCGTGCGTATTATCTCGATCGTACCCTTAATTAACCAATGGCCTATATATGCTAGCTAATGCTCTGACCGACATAGGTCTTTGCTATGAACGGAACCATCCGAGGTCGAGCCGGCCTGGTTCGTAGCCTGCTGCTGCGGCCGGCGCTGGTGGCGCCGGAGCCTCACCGTCGGGCACCTTGGCGAACCGGCCCTTGACGCGCGGCCGCATCTCTGCGTAGGCCTTGCGGGAGGCGTACCGAATCTGCTTCTCGTAGCGCCTCCTCTTCCGCTTCTCCTTGTATCGCATCACCTTCGCCTCCCGGTCCACCGCCGGGTCGGCACCACCGCTTGCGCTGCCGTTGGCCGCTGCAGCAGCCGCGTCGCCGGGGACGGCGCTCGCCGCGTCAGTGAACGTGCTCCCGCAGAAGGACATCTGAAAAAGGATGTGTCGAACATAATAAGGCACCGATGCATGTAGGGATGTATGTCCAACATGCATGTAGCCATCATATAGGGGACGAAAGGAACTAGACAAGACTAGCTGACCCACAAAACAACTTTAGATATACCCACTTACTTACACGGCATTATTCCTAGATGTATGTAAGCAGCTCCATCCTAATTTGATGAATAAAATTGCATGGACCCGGAATCCAACTCTCTCTCACATGGATCCCGGACCCTGATGGACAACACGTGACATCCAAAAAAAAAATCATACGATCAACTAATCTATCAATTACAAGTCCAACAGAGTATTACTTTATCTAGATCAGTTGATCATCTGTGTGATTAATTTTAGATACACACGTGTCGTCAATCAAAAGTAGAGGACCCCCCGATAAATGTAACCTTACGTGTTGTAAAAAATTTACTCCTATTGGACAAGAGCTAGGTGCGATGCATAACATCGCTTCGGATTTATGTTCGGAAAACGGATACACTATGTCAGCACTCAGTAACCTAACACTACTCAACAGAAATAATGAGAATTGGGATCAATATTGTAGAACCACATGAAATGAGAATTGAGCTGCGTGTTGGCTAGGGTTATCATCTTCGCGACCCGTCGTGAGCTTGTTGATAGACAGATAGCGATAGCAAGAAAGGAAGAAAGAAAGAAAGAAAGAAAATTGCGTTTGGCAAGGTCTTGTGGAGTTGTGGTTATCATGTTGTCAGAAAGACAGCGACGCTGAAGGGTGAAGGGAAAAGAAAAACCTTGCATTTGGGCAGGGACCATGTTCCAGTTCATTGTGCATCATTGTAAACCCAATCAAAATTTTGTTATGTTGTCATACTACCTTTAGTGTTCTCACTAGCCACTGAACAAATAAATCAACTGTAAATCTGCAATTAACTGATGTTCTCTGTGATTATTCTCCCTTCTATCTGCCTATACTATAAACTAATGTGTATGAATGGTTTGCAATTTCTGTACCTTCTTCTTAGCATAGATAGATAGAGCTGTCCGATCTAATAATTGTTCATGCAGATCTTGCGCCCCGTTCGCTTGAGTGATAAGCTATGGCTGAAAATGCTATTCGCTGATTTGTTGTGAGAGAAAAACACTGCTGAATGACTGACTGATTTGGCTGATAAGCTCAAGCGAACATAGTGTTATGATTTTCAATCATTTCGGGGATTTTTTTTGAACTGTCACGGGTGTGTGTGTGTGTGGGGTGGGGGGGGAGGGGTGGATCCCCACCTAAATGGTATTGATAAACCATCAATCCATCAATTTCGGGGATATGTACAACAAAGTAATGCTTTGATAATGTGACTTTATCCTATTGGAAAGGTAGAGACGGAGAAGAAAACACACAAAACTTATTAGTCATGATGGTGCACTGTTCTGGACTAGTTAGCTCCTAGTTGGAGCGTTGGACCACAAATTGACAGCGGCTTTTGACGTTTTCAATCACTTTTAATCGGCCAAACAGCTAGATAAAGATAAAGATATGTATCAATGCAAATTAAGCTAGCGAAATCAGATGTGTAGCTCCTTTCTCTCTCAAGCATCAAGCAATTAACTGACACAACGAACCAAGAGGTTTAACAAGAACCAAGCGCGATAGATTGCACCAAGATGCATGTATTCGAAACGGAAATGGCCGAGCAGTGCCGCAAGCCTGAAAGGACATATCAGCGCCGGTTCAGCGTGCACATACAAACACGAATCGCATGCATATATCATATCAGCTTGAAATTGGAGTTGTCGACGGGGGACCATGCATGATTCAGGAGAGAGATGTGGAACCGAACCACTCACGATTGTGGCGCTGGACGTCGTCGCCGGATTGCTGCCGCCGCCGCCACCGCCTAGCCGCAGCCCTGCCTCCAGCACCGCCGCGGAGGCCACGTCGCCGCCCCGGCTCAGCGGCACGTCGAACGTGAGCCCGTGACCCGGCAGCTGTCCGTACTGCGCGTGCGCGTGCGCGTACCCGTTGTCGAACAACGGCGGCGGCGCTCTCCGCTGCTCAGACTTGGCCGCCACCCCGTTCGCGACCGCGGCCGCCGCCGGGGCCGGGCCGCGGTGCAGGTGTGGCGCTGGGTCGTTGAACAGCCACGTCACGCTGTCGTGGTCCTCGTCGTGGCCGAAGAACTGGAACTCATGCAGCCCCGCCGCGGCTGCGCCACTGCCGACGACGCCGCTGGGTTCCTCCTCGGTCGGCTGGTGCCACATCCCGGGAAACCCGCGGTTGAGGTCGGCGACAAAGACCCCGCACCGCGCGCCGATCCCATGGCCGTGGCACGCGCACTCCCCTACGCCGCCACCGCACACGCGGCACGCGGCGCTCGACGCCGACGCCGACATCCTACGTACGACGACGTCGCCGCCGCACGTATGAATATATGAACTCACTACTCTCTTGACCCGGCCCTCTTCCTCCTCCGGCCAGCTTCCACCACACCTCCCTGCTGTGTGGTTTGTGAGCTCTCCTCTCTCCCCCCACTTGCTTGTTTGCTTGCCCGGCCGGCCGCTCTCTCGCTTCGCTGGATCAGCCGGTAGGCTTGGTGTGTGTGTGTGGAGGAGAAGAGAGGGAGAGGGGCGGGGGGAGGAATAAGTACGCGCGCGCCGTGATGCGGATGCGGCCAATGAGAGCGGGGCAAGAGATATGAGATGGGAGCGATTCTTACGTGGAGGATCCGGAGCCACCTTTCGCGTCCCTCCAAAGGCTGGATCATTTGGCGATTCCCCATTGGCCATCCCCTGCCAAGCAATACATGCATCTTGCATTGGGTGATTCTGTGCAAACATGCTTTTACTTTCTTCAGTATGGTGGATCGATTTTGGTTGTTTGTGCTGTACTGGCTGATCGTCAGTAAATTACTAGTGCGTGTGTGTAGTCTTCTTTTTAACTAACTTTTGCATCACAAAAGCTACATAAGTTCCTTTTTGAGTGCTTTTCATATAGTCTGCTACAAAATGCAAAAACAATGGAACATTTTTCATATTATATTTCGTTTTGCTCATTGTTGTTACTTACAAAATTTCCTCTGGTTGAATTTTGTTGGTGCGCGAAGAATAATCATGTGAATCATGCTGCGACAAGGGTTGCTTTGTTGAATGTTCCCAAACGGTGAAAATGGAAATACGGGTCCATTTCATCCACTCAAGGAGGAAGGCTTGGACGCAGGAGATCCACGTTTGACTGCAAGGATAGAGGCTTCATGTGTGATGGGCATTCTTCCTCGCTCCACGCACTCCAGCACCTCTGGGGCTGTGACAACATCACATAATTAATACACTATTTTTTTTGACAACCATAATTAGTACACTATTGTTCATAGCATAACAGATCGATGCAAGGTACATGTTAACCTGCAAACCGCAAACTCTTGTATTGATCGAGCACGCGTCAAATTAACAAAAACACATACTAATTTGTGGTCAACTATAGATAACTTATTCTATGGTCACTTGAGTTATCATAACCACTATTTATAAAATTATTATAGCTCCTCCTAAGTGATTTGGGCTTTTGGGAGCAGCTTTTTACTTCTAAAAAGTCAAAAGTCAACCAAAGGGGTGGAACCCCGGAAGCTGTTTTTTTAGAAGCAGCTACTTTTGGGTAGTACAGTGTTGAAAGCATCTTAGACCTTGCTTTTGGCTTTTACCTTTCTAGCCCTGTTCGGCAGGCTGTTTTTTGGCTTATAAGCCGGCTGTGGCTGATTTGCTGTGAGAGAAAAATACTGTTCCACGGCTGATAAGCCGTGCTGATAAGCTCAGCCGAACAGGGGGGCTTTTTGAAATAGTGAAAATAAATAGAGCCATTTCACAGTTGTTTCAAAGAAAATAGAGATAGGAGGTAATTTTTATACTTTTGAACCAAACAGGTCACAACTTTTCCACATGCCACAACTTACTATAGCTTTTCCACAATCCACATCTCGCAGCAGCTTTTTCCAAAAGACATAGCTGAACCAAACACACCCTTAAACATAGACTTGTTCTACAGTTCAAGTTACAATACCTAGCAGTTCAAAAACTGCAGCTGAAGTGAACAGAGCCACTATGATAAATATCATTATGATAAACATGCATTCGCATTATTGTAAAGTAGTACTCCCTCTTTCTGGAGAAGTCAAACAATTTCAATTTTAAACACCTCTATAAAAAAGTACTAATATTTTCTATATCAAAAGATAGATTGATTATTGAGTATATATTCATAGTATCTATTGGTGACATAAATGTTGATACATTTTTTGCTATAAATAGGTCAAATTTTAGACAATTTGAGTAAACTTAAACCTAGAATATCAGAATCAATATCAAAATAAAAAAATGCACAATGCAATTTCTCTTGCATTTTTAAACATTATCGTAAGTTGATATAGTCATAAAATAAATTATTCTGTAATCAATCACATATTAGCTGGCGTACCACCATGCTACGTACTCCTATCTACTGAGACAGTGACCGTCACTGATGTAATGTTAAGTAAGTCATACCAATACCAGTTGGTACTTGGTAGTACATGTGTGGCTGTCAATAGGTCAAGAGCCTACCTCCGCGACCTCTCTTTTCAATATTATATTAAAAAGTAGATAAATATAAGCGTCGTCATCTAGGGCCATCCGGGATTGCACGAAAAGACTAATCTAATGCGCTAAAAGTAAACGTGTTTAATGCATGATGTAAAAGAAATAGGTCGGCGAATTGAACGTTCCTTAAGTGGCTAGGTTTCTTGCAGTGAGCTCTACCCACCAGCGTCGATTTGAGGTGGGTGTTCATGTTTTCTAGATTTTTCTAGGATTTTAATTATGATGTTATTCTTTTACCTGGATGTATTGTAAAATTTAGACGACTTGCACTTGCTTCTTGACAACGAAGCATATGTAATTGTTTATAAGGGTAGATGTGTATCTTTATATGTAGGTGCCTATAGAGGTAGGATATGTATCTTTAAGTGGTTTACGAGTAGTTCTTTCACTGGATTTATTCTAGGATTTTACCACATTGTTCTTTCAGTGGTAGAGTGTGCACTGTGGTCCAGTCCTAGGGTCTCTTTGGTTCAACTGTGAGCTGTGAAAAAACTGTTGTAAGTTATGTGTTGTGAAAAAGCTATAAGTTGTTTGGTTAAAACAACTTTGAAACCTACCCCCACTCTTTATCTTCCTTAAAACAACTATAAAATATCTCTCTATTTTCATCCATTTGAAAAAGCAGAAAGCTAGAAGCAAAAAGGTGCTACGAAAATTATACTACGTGAAAGCAGCTGCTTCTAGAAAAAGGAACTTCTAGTTCTACTCGTTTGGTTAGTGTTATGCTTTTTGGCAGCAGAAGCACTTTTCAAAAGTTGAACCAAACATAGCCTTAGTCTTTAAAACTACTTATGTGCTTATTAGCTGAGCATCCCATTTTTGCTAAGCCATGCCAGTGGATGCAAGTATGTTTATACTTACTCATTGTCAACAAAATTTCGCAAATAGCAAGAATCAGTGTGACCAGACTTAGGGCCCCTTTGGTAGGGCTTCTCACTACTACAAAAAATCTTTTGCGAGGCGTTTTGAAATGGGCCTCGGAGGCATGCAACAATTTCAACCGCCTGGTTAATGCCCCGGATTAACTGAGGCGGTTATTTTTATTAACCGAGGCGGTCACATTCAACCACCTCGTAAAATAGATTTACGGAGGCGGTTCCTAAAATCTATTAACAGAGGTGGGCATTATAAGAGGGCCGCCTCCAAAAATACCCCCATTTTCGGAGGCGGGCCTCTTATAAAGGCCCGCCTCGGTTAATAGTGGCCGAGCCCATTAACTATTGGCGAAGCCCATATGAGCCCGGTTTCTGTCTAGGAGTATATATACGAAGGAAAACCCTAACCCACTCACCTCCCCTCCCTCTCCCAGCAGCTCCTCAGCGCCCTCAGCGCTCGCACTTAGCACTCCTCCACCACGCCCTCTCCCCCACATCTCCTCTCTCTCCCCCACCGCTCCTCCCTCTCCCGAGCTCTCTCCCCTCGGTGGCGCCTCCTTCCCTCCCTCGGCGGGCTGCGGGCCACCTGCGGCGGTGGTGTCTCCACCACCCTCCAAGCAGCGGCGGTGGAGGCCTTCTCCCTCAGATCTATCGCCCCTCCTCCCCCACGCACCAGATCTGGTGGTGTATTGGCTGGATCTGGCCGCCGGTGCTACCCAGGCGGCAGCGGCACCTAGGCGACGGCGGTGGCGCCTTCCTCCCTCCCCTCGGCAACGCATCTTGCTCCCTCTCCTGAGCTCCGGAGGCAGCGGCACTTCTCCCTCCCTCTCCTGATCCCTGGCGGGCTGCGGGGCCTTCTACTGCGGCGCCGCCTCCACCACCCTCCAGGCAGCGGTGGCAATGGCCTTCTCCCTCATATCCGGTGACAACGGCCTTCTCCCTCAGATCCGGCGGCCCTCCTCCCCCACGCACTGGATCTGGCCGCCGGTGCTCCTCTGGCGGCGGATCTGGTCCTGGAGGCACGGATCCGGTGGTGGTGCAGCCGGATCTGGTGGTGAAGGCGTGGCTCGGGGCTCAGCTCTTCTTTGGCGGTGACGGGTGCAGCAACACCGGCAACGGTGTGTGGATGGGCTCGCTGGGCTTTGTCTATGGGTTTTTCTTTTTTATTTTTTTATTCGATTAACCATGGCAGGCATCCAAACGCCTCGGTAAATACCTCATTTACCGTGACCTTAGGTCCGAGGCGTTTTGCATGCCCGCCTCGGAAAAGATTAATGTAGTAGTGTCTTGAGCAACTCCTGAAGCTGTTTTCAGCTCATTGTACCAAACACCTCATTTGCTAGGTGCTCTATAAAATGTGCTCTCTCATAGCGTACTGGCAGGTCGTGAAGCCGAAAAAACTAGCTTTCTATATGGTTGCGTGGGCCCTCCCCGAACTGTCCTACTTTGTGCAGGTAAGGTGTGGGGCGGGCAAATGGGACGGAGGAGCTGAAGTGGGCAGGGACACAAGGGTGCCCAAAGCACGGGGATGGCGCACATGGCCGAGCAGATGCAGGAAGCGGACAAAGCGGAGTCACTCGAGCAAATGCGGTGGCGAATACATTCAAGCACACGCGCTGGAGGCAGGCGAGCAGATGGATGAGAGGAGCCCGAGTGGATAGAGAGAAGAAGAAATAGGAGAACAGATGGATGAGAGAGGTGCCTGAGTGGATAAGGAGAGAAGAAAATATAGGAGGTGAAGGAAAAAATGAAAAAAATATGATGTTATGGTCATTTTATTCGTTTGTCTACTGTGAGAAGCTATTTTACTAAACATTTTATCAGAAACAGTTTTAGCTTCACTAGAGGAGCCGCTCTTGGAGTTGAAGTAAAAAACAATAACTTCACTACTGAAACTGTGCCGATCGGGCCCTTAAGCTTTTCGTTAGTGACTCTTTTGGTGAAGCTGTGAAAAATATGATGTTTGTACTTTAATAGGTTTCTAACTTGGAAAAATTAGTTCCAATATTTCAAAAATGGACATAACTATCTTAGGCATGAATGTTGAGGTGATTTTTGCAACAAAACAAATAGGGGTCTGCTTTTGTAACCAAAGGTCTTATGACGAGGAATATCAAACTCAGAGTAACACCAGAAAAAACAGCCACATATGTTTTTTAGACTTAAGGCATAAGATGTATTGTCTCAAATGCCCACCCAACTCGATTTTGTTGCAAAAACCACTCCACCAAGAATGAGCTAACCCAATTCTATTGGTTTTTTTTTCCAATTTAGAGCATGTGACATGGCATTTATCAAAGTTGTATACTTATAAATACAATTTCAACATTTTTCAAAACTTCTACTATCTGCAAAACTTCTTCCGTTGTAACACGATTAATAAGCACAATCCAAGCACTAAAGTAATCTTGACTTGTCTAGAATAGCATGTAGTGGCTCCATGGTAGAGATGGCAATGGGCGCGAACCCATTGGCTTTTGCCAATCCAAAACCATGCCCATGAACATAAAATGTGCTCGTTAAAAAACCCATATGACCCATCATGGATTTAATTTTGCACCCCGATCCATGCCCACTCAGGTCATCGGTAACCAATGAGTTGTTCATGCCCGCAACAGCAACCACACCACGTCACCACCAGTAAGCAGATAATAGTATAATACATATTTAGAGGTGTTATATACTCATGTATGGGTACTGCATAGTATAATGAAAGATAACATAGATAATAAATCACATCTCACCAATTATACAACAGCCAACCACATAGTTCATATACTAATGATATGCTCCGTTTGTCCTGGAAAGAGTGTCATTGTCACTTACCGAGAAGTAAAACATTTCTAACTTTGACTAAATATATATAAGAAAATATTAATATTTATGATGCATAATTGCTGAATATATTTTCATTATAAAGTTAATTGGATATATAAATGTCCACAATATTTTCTAAAAGTCTAGTCAAACTTAGAAAAGTTTGACCAACACAAATTCCATAGTGACCTTTTTTGGGTAGAGCATCAGTCAATCAGGATCTCAGCCTTTCGAATGTGGCGTGATGTGCAAGCTCGAGCATGAATGTGTGATCTAGATACATGTTGCTGCCGCCGTAGTATGGTCAGGTGCGTGAGAGGAATGAGCTAGGACAGGGTTTGGGATGAGAAGCTTGTCTAATATGTGACTCTAAATGGATCAATCTAGTCGAGAAAATTGGAGTATTGTGGACTGAGACGAGCTACTCTTCTATGATGGACTAGGTTTAAAAAACTCATGGGTTTGCGGGTTTGGGTACTACGGCCCTAGACCCTTGTTCACCAACCCGCTGGATTTGGCTTTTTGCCCATCAACAAAATGGGTAGAGAAATCAACCCATGCCCTTGCCCTGATAATAGGATACCCGTTGGGTTTCGGGTACCCATTGTCATCTCTACTCCATGGGTAGAATTGGCCAGGCAAGTGCTCCCGTGGAGTGTTTTTGCAATAGAGTTTCACTACTCTAGGTCCATGGATCACTACCATATCCAAACCCAGCATCATTGCTATGATCTCATAGACGGTCGGTATGATGGGCTTGCCTACCACTGTCAGTTCCTAGACCCAGCAATGATTGGAAGATACATCACCATTGGGTCAAGACTTGACCCAACAATGATATAATAAGGGTCAAGGTCCATAGGTCAAGCCTCTACCTAATAGTGATAGTATGATACTCACTGTCAGGTCAATTTCTTCAACCTGGCAATGACCTTGATTTCCCAATTTTTTGGTGATACATTTTATTATTGCATTTAAATAGAGGTTATTTCTAATAAATTTGATTTTATTAATGCATCACATATCTCACTGCCATCAAGATTATACTAGAATTATAGTGTGTTTGAATCTCCATCACATGATTCAATAATAAATATATCATAATAGAAAACCATACATGGTAGGTAGAGATCAAGTTAATACAAACCTGGTGTCATGGAGTACAAACCAAAGTCCATACAAATATTACACACGATATTTATATTCTCATTAATACAAACCAAGTGGACCACACCCACTACTACCAGTTATTACATTGCATGTATAGTCTGTGTGGTGAATACCATTGATTGTGTAACTGAGCACTTTATTTAAATAAATCAACTTATGAATTAGTGCACTCTCTTGCTTCATACAGCTGAGCACATGGACTAGCAGAGATGTAACATATTGGTCTAAATTGTCATGGCCCAAAAACAACCCAAATAAAAACTTTGCTAAGCCTCCTTGTTAAGCCTAATTTGAGCCTACTATCAGTATCAGGTGTGTGACTCAACGGTCGGCTTAGTGGTCACCTATCAGAGGTGACCAGACCCTGGCAGCAGAGTCCAGTCTGATCGTAGAGGCGGGTCCAGTCGGTGCAGAAAGTGCCCACCAAAGGGACCAACGGCTATATTTGCTTGGGGGCCTATATGTACCTCCATGGCCAGCCATTTGAGGTGTGTGAGAACCCAAGGAATTGTTATATGAGTTGAAACTCAATCTTAGTTGCTATAGCCACCAAAGTGCTTAGCGAAATATTAGGTGATTAGCGTAGGTGCTTTGCGAAGTGCTTAGGTTAGTTAGACCACCGCTTATGCACTTGCTCTAGGTTTAGGCCTAGTGTTTAGTGAGGTTTGTGAAAGCATCTAGGTCCCGAGAGTTGGTTTCGGCAATTGATGACAACGCATTATTACCATGACTAACGTGTGTTTTGCAGAAACTTTGGTAAGTTAGGTCATGGGGTTGATAACTGCTTTGGGCACTGTGGTATTCATGCCCCTTGATGGAAATCGTTTCGGTTTTCAAAGGATTGACGTCAAGATTAAGGACGGTTAGTTCCGGATGTCAAGGTGTTGAGTTACATTCGGAATAGTCGTTAGGATCTTCGCTTTTTTCTTTTGGGCCGTACTATAAAGGGGGCATGAGCGAGTAGCTTGACCTAGGTGAGTCTTTTGTTTAGGTGTGGTGAACACTTGTCAAACTTAGCACTAGGTAGCTCAAGAATAGCTCAAAGTTCAGTTGGAAGCAACTTGGTTCAAGTTACGTCGTGTTTCGGAGTTTTTAGAGACGTTTTCCCTTGACCGGACGCGGTCTCTGGCTTGACCGGACGCGTCCAGTCAGTACTAAATAGTTACCGTGTTTCAGTGCTATTGACTGGACGCGGTCCTTGCGAGGACCGGACGCGGTGTTCAGGCTAACACATGTCACAGGAGGGATTTCACCTAATCGGACGCGACTGGGAAGTGATCGGCGCGTCCGGTCACGTTCCAGTAAGGTACTCTGACGATCGGACGCGTCCGGTCATCACTGATCGGACGCGGTCGTGCGTCAGGTCGAAGTACAGTAAGCTCCCTGCACGACCGGACGCGTCCGGTCACTCAGCCAGTGTTTCAGTTTTCGACCGTTACGATCGACCGGCGCGTCCGGTCACGTCGACCGGCACGTCCGGTCATCGCGTGTTTTGCTGAGTTGGCAGGTAACAGTTGGATTTGACTGTGGGGTGTATAAATACATCCCCTCCACCTCTTTTAGAGGTCTCTTACTCATTTGTTCAGCTGAGAAACACCTTTGGAGTGCAAGGGAGTGCAAGAGCTCTAGTGAGGGTAGTGTTTTGAGAATCAAAGCTTGAGAGTCCCTCACTAGTGACTAGGGAGTAGCAAATGTGCATCCATCTTCTCATTAGGCTCGTTGTGATCAAGTGAGAGTTCTAGCTTGTTACTCTTGGTGATCGCCATCACCTAGGCAGCTTGGTGGTGATTGGGAGTTTGGTGATCATCCGACGGAGCTTGTGGATGACCCAACTCATCTTGTGAGCAGTTTTGGGCGATTCACCGCGACGGAGTGTCGAAGAATCAGCCCGTAGAGAGCACTTGATCCTTGCGCGGATCAAGGGGGAGCTACACCCTTGCGCGGGTGCTCCAACGAGGACTAGTGGGGAGTGGCGACTCTCCGATACCTCGGGAAAACATCGCCGTGTTCCTTGCCCTTACTTTCAAGCATTTACTTTCTCATATTACTTTCATTGCTTGGTTTACTTTCCTAGAATTGCCATGCTAGACTAGGATTGGAACTTAGGGTGCAAAACTTTTACCGGTAGAATCACAAGGAACACTTGTAGGCACTAGGGGTGAACTTTGGCTTGTAGGATTTAATTCTTGCAATTAATTTTTAGAAAAGCCCAATTCACCCCCCTCTTGGGCATCTTGATCCTTTCAGTTTGCATACCTCTTAACCCAAGGTGCTTGCATGCATCGTGTTGTACATCAGAGGGGCTTGTAGTCTTGGGAGATCACACCAACTGCGTTTGTGGTGTGGCTGCCACCGTGTACTAAAGGGAACAAAGCCCATGGTGTTTCAGCCGGAAGCTTGATAGTGGAGACGGTAGGGAGCGGTCCGGGAGAGGCTTGCCGAAAGGCACACCGGAGACCCACTTGCGCATGGGGAAGGCCCGGAGCTATCCACGGAGTTACCTGACCGGGAGCTTGGCCCTTGCGAAGGATTCCTTGCGAGGGGCTCCAACAAGGACTAGGGGAAAGCTTGAGAGCTTCTCAATACCTCGGTAAAAATACCGGAGTCGTCAACGGGAGTTTGCATCTC
This sequence comes from Saccharum hybrid cultivar R570, assembly GCA_038087645.1. Lineage (NCBI taxonomy): Eukaryota > Viridiplantae > Streptophyta > Magnoliopsida > Poales > Poaceae > Saccharum > Saccharum hybrid cultivar. Next base: position 31,980,141 of record JAQSUU010000066.1, on the reverse strand, counting down.
TACCTCATCTTTACCTTCTGCATTTATATTGCTACCTTGGTTGTGTGCTTTACTTTTCTAGCTTAATTGATAGGCTAGTTGATAGTATTGTAACCTACGTTGCAAACTCTTTTGCGGTAGAGATAGCAACACACTTAGCAAAACCATAGCTGCATATTTAGATAGATTACTTTCTTGCATATGTTTTGCTAAAGTTGAAATTAGAGGCCATAGTAAGAAGTAGAATTTTAAGTTGCCTAATTCACCCCTCTCTTAGGCGTCACGGTCCCTTACAAAATCTAATTTCATTAAATCCATTATCAAATATGTCCTAATAATGCATTTATGTGGTATTGTAGAGTTAATCTGTCGAGTTATGATACCTCGGATATCTTAAGGCACCGATTAGTTAGCTCGGACGGCCCACGACAAATAAGCTAGTACAAGCCCAAAGCGACCGAGGCCCAACTAAGCTACGAGGGTCCAAGCACTGAGACAGAAAGTCGGCCATGACCTCTTCCCTCTCCATTCGCCATAAATTGCACAGCTCCGCACGACCTCTCCTCCATCCTGACCCTTGGAAGGGGTGGAGAAGGGCTGAGCTCCACCAAGTACGCCTGCTTTGACTAAGGTAGGCACGTCCCACTCACTCCACCAGGACTGATGGGATAGATATCCCCTCGGTTCGGACAAACGTCATCCCTACGCCATGTTGCACAAACAAGACATCACCTCCAGGCAGTGACGACAGGTACGGTGAACCACCGTCCAAATATGACCTGACGGGATGGGTGTACGGCCCCATCCACCACGGGATGGGCCACACGACTATGGCCTTGACTTTCGAGGCCAGCCAAGCCAACGAAGGCCACGACCCCAGAGCTCGGGATCGTGGCCACCAGCTCCGTGACTAGCAAGACAACTGACGACCCTGGGGCGGCTACCTACTCTTGTACTATGCCCTCTAAGACCTAGAGACGATGACAAAGGCCACGGTAAGACCACTTCACACAAGACGGCTGGCGAACCACCACCGCGCCAACAGTGCCAATACGACCGGCACTGTGGCACCACGCTACCCCTTGCCGTGATGGGACCATGACGACAACCATGTTCGGGTGTGTGCTGACATCAAGACAAGCGGCCTTCCTCGCGAGCCAAGATAGCTAGTTTCTCATCCCTCAAGCTCACGACTGCCCGGTCAGGAGAACCGAACTCTTTGTACGTGACCTAGCCCCGGACTCTATATAAGGGTAGCCAGGGCACCCTTCCAGGGGGACGGACTCTCGAGACTTTATTTGAGTTGTCCCTCTCCACTCTCCTATGTACCTCTTCCACTCTTCTTGCATACCCCATTGTAAGAACTTCAGAGCATTCAACTGAGGAACATGTACTCGACCTTTCTCTGAGACTGGACGTAGAGCTCCGGTTTGAACCAGTATAATTCCTTGTGTCTTTGGATGCTACCACCGTCTTCCTGGAGCAGCGCGACATTCATATAAATTCACTCGTCGGGTGTCAAAACACCGACATAATATATAATAAACTTGGTAACATAAGTAATAAGACAAATAAAACACCTTACCCTATATTGGATGGAAGATGGAAGGGGTATGGCTTATGAGTCTCATTGTTTGTAATGCCTAATGTGGGAACGCTAGGATCATGCACTACAAAAAATACCCTTATACATGACGGTTTACCTTGGTCACAGACAAGCGAAATGCGTCATCGTTAACTCACCATGATGATAAAAAAACATGTATCCCGCGTCATACATTTGTTGGCCCAAATTGAGCCGTCACAGATTGAAATTTGTGTTCGCCATAGAATAGTTGTCTGCATCTTATAACTAGCCCATATCCAAGCCTAGATTCAAACCATACTGACGAAAAAGAACATCACAAACTAGTGTCAAATCATCACTGCATTAACATACATCACAGCTTATAAGATACACCAATCATATAAACAAACATTGATCATTCATGTATTAGCAAGCCCATTGTTGTCACATTGTCACATTTTATCAAACAAAGAACTGGCCTGGCTCACAATCATTTTATCAAACAACGAACTGGCCTGACTCACAACAACTACGTTTGAACTTAAGGATTTCATCTCTAGGGAGTCTAAAATAACTAAACATTAGTATCCATGAGCACTTCAATTGGCTTGTTGTCCGTAAGATGTGCAAAGTTAAAATGCATATTAAGATAAATTAGTGCAAAGATTCTAAAGCAGTTCAATGCACATATTTTTGAGAGCCCAATAAGTAGAGCATGAGAGTCTAAATATCAATTCCCAACTAAGTTCATATTTATCACAGTAAGAGTAATAATTCAACAAATCTCACATGACATACTTGTTTAAGGGCAACTGCTTTAAGTGTAACATAGTATAGCACACAAGTAGATGTCTCTGCAGAATAAATAGGGTTAGCATAAGTAGATGACTCTGCATAATATATCACCATGGTACCAAATGACTAGAAATGACAGACTTACCTGCACCATTCTGTTATACTAAGTTATTAAGATCGACACCACATGTTATCTGCAAAGTGTTGTCCAAGTTCAGCGGCCACTCGTCAAGCAAAGTCACACATGCAACTCAATTACAAGAACTCAAATTCAGTAACTTCAGTATTACAAAAGATAAATCAAAATGAATACTAATGAGCACTTCTGAATTTTCAATTTGAGGTCACAATCCATACTATCCTCCTCTCCTGCAGAAATATAAATAGGCGAGTGTTCTTATAGGCATTTAATCAAACAATTCAAGTGCAAATTTCCAAACAATAGTATTCTTGCATTGGTTACAATACGTGGCTCAAGCAAGCAAGCGAAAAACTTCAGCATAGTTCTCTGTTCCATGATTAGCAGCATGCACTGACCTCAATTGACAGGTGCAGAGGTTCAGCAACGGTGCGGAGAGCAGCTATTGCTGCAGGGGCCACCAGTAACCACTCGGTCAGCAGGCGCTCGGGCAGCAACCCATTTACTTATCTGTAACATAAAACACAACGGCAAGTGAGTGCAATTGGTAACTTTATTTGTCCTATAACGTTAATTGTTTACAGAACAATGCAATTGACAACTTGCTCATACATGTAGGCCACAGACAATCTGAAGATGCCCTTGTATCATTGTATCATTCAAGGACTTGTGTTTACACCAAGATTTGGTAAGCTTACCCTGAAGAGGAAAGAATCAGACGATATCAAAAACATGAAAATCATATTTGCAAGCCAGCCACAGGTTCAGTTAGGCTAAATCATCTACGATGTATTGCCGGGTAGACAAAGGTCATTTAATATTCCAAATATTTGGCAAGAAGACACAGTCCAGTTTAGTTAATCTACTACGGAGATCTTACGTGGACAAGTCCAAAAGAAATATTATTGCCGACCTGGATGTGTATACGTGAGGAAAAGCAGGAAAGGAAATAGGTCGGTGATTGCTTGCAAGCAAAGGAAGTTACATGCATGCAAGGTCGGATAAGGAAGGAACGCGAGCAAGTCCAAGAGAAATCGTCAATTTGATCTTGCATGCAAGTTTATATTTGCTAGAGGGAGATACACATATACGTAGACTTCGTGTACATGGCTAAGGAGGAGAAGGAATATTGTTTTATCTAGGACAAACTCAACGTCCAGATGCAAGGGCACGTATATCATGTATATGCAAGGCCGGCGGTGTCATGTTCATATACGTACTCGGTAAGGTATGTCTGCGTACAGGACTTTTACCAATTGAACCAAAGGCACGTCGGTTAAGGAAGCTTATTAGCAAGGACTCTACATAAGGGAAATTAGAGTCAATGTATTTTAATATTTCCTTTTTAGATATTGTTAGGCAAGTTACGTGCTAAGCCCCGGGGTATAAATATAAACTCACGGCCAATGTATCAAACATCTATCACCAATCAATCAAACCAGTACCTTTACTTTTTATTTTTTGCTTACGCTACCCTAGGAGTAGGAGTAGAGTAGATCTCGGCGAGTTATTTGGGCAAGCAGTGCTGCATCGGTTCAGCCGACCTCTGGTTTGTCTGTGAGTACCGTCACGACTTATATTATTACTTGTAAGCTGCATCAGCTAACTCGATCTCTTGCAAGTCGTGGTATAAGTTAGTTATCGATCTATATTGTTATTTGTAAGGCTGCATCCGCTGACTCGATCTTTTACAAATCGCGGTATAGATTAGTTATCGATTCGTATCAATCTTTACAAGGCTGCAACATATGAATGATCTCTTGTAAACATTGATATTAGTCAAAGTTATCAATAGTGTCAAATAGTTTACTGTTTAATATAATATCACCAATTACCCGATCTAAGATCAGGATTCATTAGTTTTACTATTTTGATCTATCGTCTGCCGGTTGCTTCCATGATTGAACTCAATTCTTGACGTTAAATCCTGCTTATCGACTAAGTTATCTCAATCTTGATTGTACATAGCAAGTGTTCAAAGTTATGTTCTATTAAAAGGTAGATTCATTGATTAGCAGTCTTCGTTTTAATTTCACTATCAATGCTACATCAGTCGACTCGATCTGTTGATAGTGCGTTAGATCGAATATTGTTGATTAATAGATTTATCTATTAAGAAGAGTATGGCGTCAACCATTCACTATGTCTCTATCGGCTATTTAGCCAATGGCTTGAGCTTTCATGTGTATAATATGCCTTCATGATTCTGCTGAAATATGAGTAGATCTATCGATTGCTAGTCTCTAATTGGGGTCCTAGTGTCAATGTTACATCAGCCGACTCAACCTATTCACAGTATAATAGATTGAGTCTAGTTGGTTTGTAGATATATTTATATTCAATGGATGAGTGTTTGCATGTTATACAACAAAATTATTGGAATCGGCTATTTTAGCCGATAGCCTGTCTATTGAGAATATATTGGTTCTTCATACGCTTGTACTTATTTTGGTCTTGGTCAAAAGCTAGTATGATTCTCAATTAACATAATATTTTCATGCTTATTCATTATATCTTTATATGCTTTCATGATCATCGGTTGTTAGATCTACATAAATAATACCTGATAATTGCCGATAATGCTTATTTCATTTACTTCGCATCATGAACATGCTGGATATCGACTCTTCAGTCGATAGCCTTATCTCATCTGCTACTTAGCCGCACATTTGGAACTGTCTGGAGCAATACCGGTATGTTCCACCTTAAATTACTGATTAATTTTTTCTCTCCTTGTCAATTACAGGTCAAATTGACTGGCACGCCTTAAGTCACGGCCATCCGGTCCAGTGTTTCCTTAAGCTCGGGGAGAGCTCAGGATCTGCTCCACGCGGTTTCTTTCGGCTTGCTCACGTGTTGGCGGCAAGGCTCGGCCTATCCCCCTGTTCGGTTGAGCTTATCAGCACGGCTTATCAGCCGTGGAATAGTGTTTTTCTCTCACAGCAAATCAGCCACAGCCGGCTTATAAGCCAAAAAATAGCCTGCCGAACAGGGCCATCACTTTTTCGCCGTTAACAACTTTGTTATACATACTGCATCTTTTACTATCAAAAATCCAAACTAGCCAAGCTTCATTACGGAACAATGCATCAGTTATCATCATAGCCTCACAAACAACATGGTGCACCTCACAAATGCAGTCTTAATGTTTACCCAAAATGCATCATCCATCTAGTATATCTTGACATCAAATTAACTGGACAACTACAACATTTCATCCAAGCAATACAATTGATCCAGAGCTAATGGCTTGTATTGATAATTTATACCAAGAAAAAGCAAACTTTCATGTTAATAAATGATACTAAGATAACGACGCTAACATAATCTTGACCCAGTGGTACGGGTAGCTAGCAGCATGTCACCTTTCACAGTTTGCCACCCTGGGCAGCTGCACACACCTCCGGCCGCATGCTCGTTCTCGGCCACCACAACGCCCTAGCCGCCCGCAACCCTATCACCTCCAGGCAGATCTGAATCTAGGGATGAAAGAAGGTGTGCTCACCTTGGTTCGTCGCCGGCAAAGGCCAGAATGACGGTGGACGGGAGGAGGCAGCGGGCAGTGGCAGGGGCCGAGTAGAGCGACAATGCAGCGCCACCGATGGGATATGCGGTCGTCGGAGAGACGGTGAGGAGCGCCAAGTGGCGGTGACTGGCGGGGACGGCGCCAGCCGCAGCCGGAGGCGGAGGCGGCGTGTGGGGGAGGAGCAGGGACAGGCGGCTTGTGGGGGAGGAGCAGGGATGGGCGGCGCTGTGAGGTGGAGACCGAGAGAGAGAGAGCCTAAGGAGTCGGGCATGAAGGAGAAGGACGGAGGATGGGGAAAAGTGGTTGTCCTATAGTCCTGCCTCTCTCTGTCTATTTTTTTTACCAGATTAAATATACAAAACATCACAGAATAAAACTTTTTATGATGATTTCTTATAACGTCGTACCTAAACTGTCATTATAACCATATTTCTTGTAGTGATGCAAAGCAGCGCATGAAAAATGAGACACAAGCATGTACGCGCAAAAGTTTAGATGCGTTGTCGTTACATGCACAGCAAGAGCTAGCACAGCGTGCACATGCCCGGTTGTACGCACGCTTCCTAGACGCATAGCCGCATAGGGACAAGTGTCTGCAGTGCGGTCCATGGAGTCGCGCAGTGGAGAAAAACCAAAGTTGGACTGCTTCTTGATTCAGCACTCGGCATGCCAATTGCCAAGCACCTTTACGGCATCACACAAGCAAGACTATTGGAGGCGGCGACGTCCGTGGGCCGTGGCTGTGGATTCACGACGTCGACGTCGGCCAGCGCCTCTCTCGGCGATCGATCGATCCTGTGGTGGTGGGCGGGCGAGAGTTACAGCACTGTTCCGCCCGTTCTTTTCCATGACGACGATGCCATGTCTTGTGGTCAATCAAGACGTTCCACAATTTCTACTAACTGTATGTATGCAGTGCAGTCAAGTCGTGAGATCCGCAGTAGCCAGCCAGCTCGATCTTTATTCCCCTGTGCTGTCCGAGCTGCAAGTATTTTCATCCACAAATCTCCCAGTGGCAAGGTAGCTACATCCACGTCGCTTTCTGCGCGGCGTTGTGTGAACCATATCGAAAGAAGACCAGGCCGAAGGCAAAGCCAGCTGGCTAGGCTAGCTGCTCCGACTTTTCCGGGCTCGTTCAGTTGCTGTGCGTGGTACGTGTGGCGAGCCGACCGCTGCGAGCGAGGCAACGAACTGCCCCTGGACCCTGGTCCCTGGTGGCCAATCTGCGGTGCACGTCCACCAGGCCCTCGCATCCCCCGACCCGGGGCAAAGCAAAAGCAAAGCCAGCGCACATTCGCCTTTGGCGCCGTGGACAGCGACGAGGCTAGGGCCCGCGCCGGCACCACACCAGAGAGGAGATCGATCGGAGAGAGGCGGCCCCGCGGCCCGGCCGACGCCACACGCCACCGACATCGCATCGCATCAAGAGCGAGCCCATGCCGTGCCGGTCCTGCGGCGAGGGTGCGCGGGGAGCACGCGCGCGCACGTGGGGTGGGCCGGGTCCGTTACCTGGTCCGTGTCGCGCCACCGCCGCGCCGCTCGGCTCCGGCTGGGGTGATCGAAAGGAGGACGCCTGCAGTGCAGGGTAGCTACTGAATTGACACGTGTCTCGCTCTGTCAACTCTCAGAGAATGGGGATGATACGCATCAGACGTTATAAGAAATCATCATAAAAAGTTCTATTATGTAACGCATGGTTCGGGGAACGCACGTCCGCGCATCATCATCCTGTAATCGGAGCGCATGGTTCAGGAGATCCCTGTCCTGCCCTGAGAAGGCCACTGCTCGTTCAAGCATGAAGTTACACCAGTTTGATCCACCGGTGGTTGAAGGCCACTGATATATTGACATCACTCGGCATGCTCCGGGCGGCCGGCCGGAGCAACCGCTCACCGCTAATACATAGGTACCTAGCTACTACTAGTAGGGTAGAGTAGTAAGTAGTTGTTAGGATCCAGCTGCAGTACTGTTCTCCACACGTATTACCGGTGCCACAAGTAAACGGGACAAGGTTACCACAGCCACTAGCTCGACCCGCCGACCGATCAAATCCGAACAACCAACCCCTTTGGACACGGGTGCGCCGACCTGTACGCTCCTCGCTCACTCGCTTATCGACCCTACAGTACCTAGGAATTGACTCGGCACATGCATGTTTGTACTACCGCCAGCCACGAGCTCAAACGTTTTCTCACCGCACGCGGCCGGCCGGGATCGGCAACTAACGAGCGGCAACGGGGCCGCCACGCGGGTGCGCGCTTGCGGCGTCGTACGGGCGAAACGCCGCGGCCAAAAGGGACGCCTCGCTCCCCGCGAGCCACGCGCGCGCCTCACTCCAGAGCTGAGCTCGCCAGGGCAGCCGACGAAACGATCAATCCAACGGCGCGCGCGGCTCGGCATCGGCATGGGCACGTGTCCGGATCATCTTTTGCTGCACGATGACGGCTCATCCGAGGAGGTGATGCTCCTCCACTGGATCAGCACGTTGCGACATCAAAATAAAAAATCTGATTCTACTGGTACTATTCGAGTACTGGATCGCCCACAAGATGTTACTGGATCGAAGTGATGCAATGCACCCAAATAATTTCCCCCCTGATCGGATGCATTGCACTTGCAAGGTTATGTTCCCACGCACGCCGAACAGGTTATGGGTTTATATGAATGGATACACAAGCTGACAGCGTTAGAATGTACAAGGTGGGTCTTGCCTTTGAGCTTTCAGAGTTTGTTCACAAATGCAAACCAATCCAAGGAACGAACACAGACGCACAAATATTCAACCACAAACAGGCAATTCAGCCTTCCTGTGCCTTCAGCAGGGTGCTTCGTTTCCCTGAGAAAAAAATGAGAAAGCAAACAAGCAACTGCTATGAACGCCAGCGCACAAACAGGGTGGAAAATCGTACAAATTTTAGCGAAGTGTTACGGTCTGTAGGATGACAGGGGCTCCTTTGACAAGCAAGTCCGAGCAAGTTTTACTTTATTATGTATGACGTGGGAAGTAAACTGTCATCAGATGATAAGAGCTTCGTGCTTTACCTTCAGGCTTCAGCTAACCAATAATCAGCTTGTACTGCCGAGGTCGACGTCCATTGTGTAATCATACTCGATAGTTGGTATGACTGTCGCTATGAATTTCAGAAATATGAAAAGGTACCTATTCACAAGTGGAGCCAGAAGTTTAGAAACTGGTCAAAAATAAGGGTGATGCGTAAATAAAGAATATTACTTGTCAACTTCTGGTTCCACTCCCCCCGACATTGGAACGTCGATGATCTTTTTCATCACAGCTGCATGTTTGCATGGGTGCACTGAAGCATGCTTTCCAGCCAATAAGTGAGGATGGTCCTCAATAGTCACCTATGCAATACAGTGTAGTATCTTAGCGCATTGGCCATTGTACAAGAAAACTTCATTGTTTCGCTGGTGTAAGAGAAAACTGGGACCTGCTTCTGACACTAAATAATCATCTTGAATGGCACGACGTAGATAGTTTACAAATAAAGCCTTCAAATGCATGAAGCAACTATATGGTGCTATGATGGAAGAACCTATCTTCTAAGGTCCTCTCCTGGCACCAGCGGCAGAGCGTGAGGTGAAAGCGGTAAGTGTTTCACTGCTTCTATTAGCTAAATTAAGTTCCAACTCACAATCGCTAATGTAAACGGCTTGAAAAGAAAAAGGGTAGATACAGGAAGGGCCTTCAATGATCCATGAGCTGTGAGCCCGTGCGCACAAGATATCGCAGTTATGGCGGTGCCCGAGCACAGCGACTGCATGGATATCTGCATTACAGCTTCAAGCAAGGCGAACGAACTACTTATGTAGTTTTTTAAAGAAGGGAGAAGAGATTGGCACATTTGGCAGGAACCTAGATCATTACGTGACAGCTCATGTCACAGGATTTTACTGCAGCGTGACATGATTCAGTCATTTGGCACTGGAGTTTTCTCCCGGCAACAAACCTTCATCACAATCCTAGAATGGGCTAGTAGTAATGGACTGGACTCCATACAGAGCCATGTGGTGAGTATCCTTGTCAGTGAGGAAACAAAAAGGCAACACATGTTCATCCATATATGTTTGCATGCACATAGTCCTGCATTGCCCCCCTTTCAAATCTTCTTGGTGAGAAAGGGAGGATGCAGAAACCAGGATGGCTATAATGTGGCAGATTCCACCACTGTCTAACCACTACAAGGCAGGTTGGCGCGCTTTGCTGCGCCTGCTGTGCACATGCTCCAACACACATCTTTTTTGACGAAACTCCAACACACATCTTGACTATTGTGCACAATGATGAAGTGGTGGTTTGCATTCATGCTGCTGTAGATCGCAAGTCAAGCAGAGACGATTTGTTGTGGCCAGGAACAACGCCCATATTACATTTCGCAGCGCGTAGATCGTACGCATGCAGCCAGCAGAAGGCCGACATGTGGATGGGGGTGAAGTGCTTGGCATAATGGGCCAGCAAACCAGAACGTGCAAAACCACGTCGAGATATCGCCAACGGCATGCAGCGACTCCATGCAAGAGAAGACAACGGGAAACGCAGGCCACCGTCAAGGCGTCAAAACGTGTCACTGGGCCATTAGCAGGCAGGGATAGAGGTGCTCTGTGAACGTGAATCCTCCCGCAGATATAAATTTTAATATGACACATTGCAAAATGAAAAGATGAACTACATTTAGTTCCAAAAAAATATACAGTTGAATATCCTGTAACCCGTGACACCAAATTATACCCTTTTTCTGATCAATATATATAGCTCAACTCTCAACACGAAACGTATGACGTAAGGTTTAATTCTACCAATTTTAAGCATGTTGACTCAATATATGGTAAAATTTGTCCTATCCGTGCATTCCGTTGGGTATATCAGAGGATCAAAAGAATAAATGGAAAAAAAATGAAATTACCGTTTTTCGCGCGTGGTCTTGGCTGATATCTTCAAACACAAGTTCAGGCTTTAGTGGCATTCTTGACTACAATGGCAAAAAAAAAACAATCAAGTCTGGCTGCAAAAAGACCACAGTAACTATATGCAAGAAGCACTTGTTATGTTCAAAATTACCTCATCATATCCAGTCAGCCAGACGCGTGGGGTTTGGTAGTATTTGTCATACCTGCAATAGGATCATTAATTACATGTTTTCTAATTCAAGTGTGGTTCACAAGAAGTAAGAACTGCTTTTCACACAACGTATTAATTAGCTAATCTTATCTTAGAAATAACAACTGCACTTCAAGGAAGCAGCCACTAACTAGTTAGAACTTAGAAACTTTTGGTTGCAAAGCAGATGAGCGTCATGCTTGCCAATCAACTCATCATGCAATAAGCATGCAGTTTGTATAATGTATGTAGGCGTCAAGAGACACAGCTATTCAAAACACAAAACTTGGCTGGTACAGAACAGAACATTAGGCAAGATGTCTGCCACAATACACCAATCAGAAAACTATTGTACGGTTGGACCCAACCCTGAAAAGGAGAATTGACCCTATCCTGTAGGCAATAAAAGATCTTACGTTATGCTAACATCATATGTTCTGGTATGAAGGATGTTGTCATCTTCCGGTTCTTCTGCGACGAAGTATGATGGCTCAGCAGCAGCCTGCAATTAGAACAGAAAGGCAAAGCTGGTATCAGCAACTTTGTCAGCTTCGCTTAGCCCTGTGTAAGATAGAGAATTGAGATCTCTCCTACCAAATTATTCCCTGTGTCTTCATAAGTGTCCATGTCAGGTATATCTTCTTCCTCTTCCTCCTTACCACCGCCAAAGTAAGAGGGGATAGACTTTATTCCATCAGATCTCCCTATATCCAATGTATCCATAGAGGGAATGTCTTCCTCCTCTTCTCGCTTTGATGCTAACATGATCAGTGCACCCAAAAAAAAACAGTTAAGATCATATATTTCAGTGAGTGGAAAACAAAGCAGCACTTAAAAGGATATTAACCTTGCACCCCATGTGTTGCAAGCCAGCCTTCACCATCCTCATCATCATCAAGAACCACCTCGGCTCCTGCTGCATCATACTCCTCCTCAACCGAGATGGCACGTCTTAAACAGGGCACTGGGAATTCATGAATTTTCAATGAGTGATATATTCGAAAGCTACAAGCTTTTTAAACAATAAAGTAGTAAATTCAGTAGTTCGATGGCATGAATGAATTCCCTCTAATTTTCTCTGTTTCCCAGTGTTTATGCTTCAACTACTCCAGAATTTTTGCTAAACTAGCATGTTTCATCTCATCCACTACATCAGGTTTGGGAAAAGAAACCTAACAGTTGTCCAATTCAGAAACCTAACAGTTGTCCAATTCTACCCACCAGGAATGCAGCATTCGCAATACTCAACTTGAAAATAGATAGGAGCCGACTCAACTTCAGTAGCAGCATACCGTTGCGGGTGACGAGGAACTGCTTATCGGCGGGGAGATACGGCTTCCTCTTGCTTGGATCGCCCGCTTCCCTGCGAGCGCACGACACACACCAGATCAATCAGTCAACCAAACAATCAGCAACCACCCAAATCAGTTAGAGGGGGAGGCAGAGCGAGGGGAGAGGAGCGGAGAACACACCAGGACCAGGTGGGGCACTTGGCAACGAGGTTGTCGCCGGCGAGGATGAACTCGGGGACGGAGAGGACGCCCTTCTCGAGGAACGCGGAGACGGTGCGCGGGGCCGTGACCCGCTCCACCGTGCCCTTGTAGAGCTCGTAGACCTTCTGCTTCACCTGCATCGTCGCTCCCTTCTCCTTCCGCTCGCGGCGCCCGGACCAGCTCTGGCTTCCTTCCTCTCGACGGAGACGAAGGGGAAAGCGGAGAGAAGTCAGATGAGTTTGCTTGCGAGGCCTGCGGTTACGCCACCGGGGGATGCTATGTTCGCTACGCCAGCGGAGTTGGAACACGACTCCTGGCCTCCTGGGTCCTGGGTTTCGATTTGAGAGTTCTCTGTTGTGGGCTTGTGGCAGGTGGCTGGGCCGTACGTGGCTGGAAAGGGCCACGGCCCAGACATCCTGCTTGGTATCTTCTACTGCTATTGCAAATTTATTATGATGCACATGTCAAAACGTATATTATTTGATTCGGTGATTCACTAATTCAGTTGAGGTTGAGGATTTCAGTGAGGTGATGATTCAGTGATTGATTCACTAGACCAGGTTTACTGATTCAGTTAATTTTTTATTTACAATCTTCAAATATAACTTTTTTATGCCTCTTATCTAGATATACACCACTTGCACGCAAACAAACTTACCACTACATCTAAATCTGAAGACCGCGCCCTTAGAGATCACTAGGACCATCTATGGCACTATAGGCAATGGGGGCGTCGCATTCCCTTTGGCTCCACGTGTGAGAAGGCTGCATGAAATTATTTGGGGGACAAACCATGGTGACAGACATGAGTTGAGTGCGATTCCTAAGAATCGAACTCGCGCCGGCTGCATGTGCACCCGCACCGCTAGCCACCTATGCTCGGTTCTCTTCAAAATACAGCTTGGTCATGTCTGTTAAGCGGGAATATTGAGTGACATCATCAACTGCTTCCAAGCCATAAAGGATCACAAAGTTAAAAGCAAAATCGTGGCTCTGTTGAAGTATTTTATAAATTCCCTATGAGCTATATTTTGAACCTTGGATTAGACTTTTTTTTTTGAGGTGAGAATACTCAAGTTGAAAATCCTAGCTCCGCCACTGTCTGTTTGGAGCCTTAAAAACTAAAATGGTCTAAAATTTAGTGGCTAACTTTTAGATCATGGGATCCAAACATGACAACGTATAAAGTAACTAATAAATTCATCAAAACCGGACATATATAGATGCATAGGTATCATGTTAGAAAATAAATAAAAAAGAATATGCAAAAGGATAAACAATTTTAATTAGTTGTAAAAGTTAAACACGAGGCAGAGGCTGGAAGCTTTTCGTTCCAAAGTCGTGTATCATCTCAATATACTGTTACTGGAATGCAATAAAATCTTCCGTTTCTAAAAAAAAAGTTAAACACGAACTTCTAACATTGTTGCCCATAAAAGACCACCGGTTATATAGACCAAGCGTTTCTTTCATTATACCTTGTTTGATACATATGTATTCACTTCAATCCACATGTGTTGGAGTGGAATGGAATAGAACTTATTTTAATTCCACTCTAATTCACTTCAATACGTGTGGATTGAGATGAATACATGCGCATCGAACACGGCCTTAATGTGTTATTTTCATTTGGTGGCGCCACCACATACGCGCGTAGCTGCTTGTTGTCTTGCTTCTCAATTTCGGACCAGCAGCCGGCCGGCGGTCTCTGTGCCCAGTTTCTAGTTGCGTTTGTAAATGGTACTGTATACGTTTGTTGTTCACTGCGTCGTCATGCACGTTTCGTACAGCCGGTTGGTGGCATGGCACTGTTGCTAAGGCCAGGGCAGTTCACTGCCCTCTTGGCAACGGAACTATCTCTTTCTCATCGTTTTCTCGTTACGTGGGCACAGGGTGGCGGGTGCGTGTTACTCCTATGTATGCTGCTATATATGATGTCGAAAAGAATACGGAGTATGTTGCTAGTAGTAGTATGGTAGACAGATTTGGCAGGTAGTCAGGTACATCACGTAGTATATACACCAGTACCAGATAGTAAATTAAATAAGGAGTACATTCATTAAAAATCCGACCGTACCCTGATCACTCTATTAGTCTACGAAACTAATGCAACGGTACTGCTGTATTTGGAAATGTTGTTAGGACGTACTCCCTTGGTTCTAAATTATAAATTGCTTTGACTTGTTCATTTATTTTGCTACGTATATAGACATATTATTATATTTAGATGCATAACAAAATGGATATATCAGAAAAGTCAAAGCGGCTTATAATTTGAAACCGAGGGAGTACATATCTACTCCCTCTGTCCCTTATTTATTGTCGCTGTGGCATTGAAGCTGATACATGCAAGATGCTTCGGACCTGACCCTGCTTCCGTCTAGGTGCAAGTAGGAGACGACGAACGCAGACTATGTACGGCCATGCCAAAACGACGGACAAAACGGGACAGAGGGAGTATATAATCACAGGAGTAGTGTTTTATGTATCCAAACCACAACAAGCCCTATACCATATCATTGACAGAACGTGAAAGCTCGCATCGCATTCGTGCTTTAAATTAACCAATCTATAATTCTTATAAAGCAAAACTCCACTAGCTATTTCTCTTGACATGTAAGGTCTCCACCTCAGCAGTCCACTATCATTTGCCACTAGCAATTTCTTTTGGCATGCAAGGTGTCCACCTCAGCAGCCCACTATCATTTGTAATTAAAGTTCACTAGCACAAGAATTATAATATCCACGTCAACGAGACACATCATCCACTATAGATACAATCTCCATGATTATGTTAATAAATCTATATATATATATTATATCATGTTCTTGTATTACTAACATCATACATATAGACTCCTCCTTCATACCCGCGGTAACGCGCGGAGAATCCTCCTAGTTTGAAAAATGTTACACTCCTCATCAGTTCTTCTAGTAAATTTTGCCTGTGTGATATTGTTAATATATTATTACATCCCTCCTATGCGATATGGACATATGGTAAAATAACATGAGTTGTTCGGCTAATGGTTTCTATGGCTGATAAGCCGGCTGAAACTAATTTGTTGTGAGAGAAAAATATTGTTTTATAGCTGATAAGCCAGGCTGATAAGTTTAAGCGATGTTGTGAGAGAAAAATATTGTTCCATGGCAAGTCCAATTAGCTTGAAATGAACCTGATGCACAATAACCAACATGGTTCCGTCACATTTTCTCTCGTCAGACGGGTGCGATGTTGTTTTCCCCGTCGCTCCGAGCTACTACAGGAGGGATATTCCTGATGTATCTCGTTGCTACTAATTGAAGATCTTTAGAGGCTTCATATAATCCTCACAAGATGAATTAATTATAAAAAAGAAAAATTTAAACACTCTTATAAAAAACAGAAACACCCCATCATCAGTTCAATAAACTCTAAACATCGAGGTAATATGTTAAATCTATATATATATACACACACCGTGGTGGGCTAGATGGGGTGACCGGCTAGGGCTTCAACAGTAGGACCCTATGGGAACCAACAGAACGGACGTATAAAATTCTAGATCAAGTTGCGCAGAAAGGTTTTTATCATGACGATGCATAAAATCTAGTGGTCGCATAAATTAAGGCTGTGTTCGACTAGCTGTATTTTTGACTGATGCTGATACTGATTTGTTGTGAGACAAAAATACTGTTCCATGGTTGGCTGATAAGCTCAAACGAACAGAACCTAAAATCAATTCATTACCACATAAAACCTCTCCGCGAGCTGGACGTTATACCTGACAGCAGCTGACGCAGGCTGACACATGCTGATACATGCATGCATACATGCGTCCACTCTAATCTCTTCCATTTTTTACGATAATTTCTCAACGAAACATCTGATTCAAAAACGGTTTTCACCATTGACCTCCTGACATTTTTGTGCACGATTAAGATCTATTGTAAATATATTTTTTGAAAAAAAAATTAAAATTCATAAATTTGCGTATTAAGATATAGAGTTTTTTTTGCTGCCGTCTACGCATAGAATCTTATGAGGGAGAGCATAGAAGCATGCAGAGGATCTCATCTTTTTTCAAAATTTGAAATTTGAATCATGGCACGTGATGGCCGATTGGATGCATAAAAATCACTAGTCAAGATGCGCAGAAAAGTTTTTGGCGCCGACGTTGCATAGAAATTATTAGTTGAATGAATAAAAGTTTAATTTTGTTACTGCAGAAAAATCTCTCCACGAGATGGACATTCCACCTGACACAACCGTGATTGCCTACATCAACATCATGCTTCGCAATATGAGAATGTATAACTAACATAGGAACAATGCATAGAACATGGAGACCCCAACATCGCAATATGAGGATGTATAACTAACATGGGAACAATGCATAGAACATGGAGACCGCACGCATGAAACATAGAGATGATCTCATCTTCTCCATAATTTGAAATTTGAAAAATAACACGTGATGGACAATCGGATTCATATAATTAATGGTCAAGATGGGCAAAAACGTTTTTGGCACCGATATTGCACAGAAATTAGTAGTTCGATAAATAAAACTGCATAGAAACTGCTCCAACAATGTATAGAATTGTGTACCAACAATGTATAAAGTTATGTAGAAGCATACAAATAATTGTTTCAATAATGTATGCCAGAGTGTTCTAACAATGCATAGAAGATTGCTCCAACCATTTATATAACTATGTAGAAGTGCACAGATAACTGCCCCAACAATTTATATAAATTGGGTGTAACAATGTATAAAATACATTCCAAGTTACAGTTTAGCCACGTATGAAAACTTATGCACACAAGCATAAGAACATAAAAATCAACAAACAAAATCAAAGTAAGCAGCCCCATTGGGAGGAGGGGATGGGAGGATGCACGTAGATCCACCATTGGGAGGTTGAAAGTCCCTAGTTTGGTTTTGGCTAATTGATGAAACCTAGGACTAACCTTTGTATCTAAGTGGATGATTTAGATAAAGGTGGTCATTGAATATGAGACATGACATTGACTCATATGACCAAAATGGTGAAGACCAAGATGAGGCTTGGCTCGGTGGACCGGTTGTGAAGGTGAAGGGCAAGTCGAGGCTTCAAAGCGAAGGACCATGCGATGGTGAAGCTTAAGCAAGACTTGACGCCGACGGACCGATGCAACGGTGAAGAGCAAGTGAAGTCAAGGTCGATGGATCGAGACGGTCATGTGATGATATGAAGTGGATCATATCATTTGGAGAAACAAAATGGGCTCAAGGCAAAAGTATAACCATAGGGCCATTTTGTTTTACACTCAAGACACCATAGAGGGTGTGAGTGGTTTAGGATCGATAGCCGAACTATTAAGAGGGGAAGTCTTATTGGTTATTCGATGCACGGGTGCCACTAGGTGAATTCATGAAGTGCATTGCATGTAGGGCCTAGTGAGCTAACTGGAAAACCTTTGAAAATGATTGAGAAAAAGCTAACACACAAGCACATGGAGATGTACACTTGATGGTGTTGGCACATTTGCAAAGGTGGCGTTGGTCGCGCTGTGGTTTGCGGGTAGATAGGGGTTTGGGTTCCTCTCTCCCTCCTGCCGAGCGTGCGAGCGCGGGATTCAGGCGATTTCGGGGAAATGAAATGCCTATTTTCCACTATGCCGGAAGTCGGAAAAGAAACGGAGGCGAACGGAGGTCACAGAGGTGACCGGACGCTGCACCGGACGCGGTCACGGTTTGACCGGACGCGTCCGGTCAGTTCAACGCAGCAGTCAGGCGCGCGGGCTAGGGTTTACAACCGGCGCGTCCGGTCACTCGCGGGACCGGCGCGTCCGGTCATGCGCCCTGAGGGAACTGCAGTTCGCAAGGTTGATCGGACGCGGTGCGCGTCCGGTCACACGCGATCGGACGCGTCCGGTCGTCGAGGGAGCTTACTAGACTCCAATCGGACGCTGGCACTATCGCGTCCGGTCGTTGTCTGGAGTGCGTCCGGTCGATGCTTCGCGGGCGCGCGGTGCCGTGCGATCGGCGCGTCCGGTCGTTTGAGCAGCGCGTCCGGTCATTGCGTTTGACCGTTGGCGCGCAGTGACCGTTGGAGGATCTGGCGGTCGCGTTTGAACTGGATGGACACGTGGACGATGCAGGGTGATCGGACGCAGTTGAGCGCGTCCGGTCAGTTTTGACCGGTGCGTCCGGTCGTCCCGAAAATACGGGCAGTGGAGTGGCAACGGCTCTATTTGTTTAGGATGCTTATAAATACTCGTTGGCCGGCCCTTGGGGAGGTCTCTTGGCATTTCTAACACTCTTGTGCATCCTTTGAGCTAGAGCTTCTCCTCCCACTCATCTCTCTTGCTTGATTGCAAATCAAAAGTGAGATTGAGTGATCCCAAAGTGCATTGCATAGCTTGAGGGCATCTAGTGGCACTTGTGGGTGGTTTAGCCGGTGGATTTCTTGTTACTCTTGGAGAGTACCGCTCCTAGCCGGCTTGGAGGTTGTTGGAGGCGTTGGCAAGAGAAGGTGATTGTTCTTGGCCACCTCCGGTTGTTTGTGAGAGGTTCTTGTGCTTTCCTCGGCGGGACACCAAAAGCAACTCTAGTGGAATGCGCGTGTCATTGAGTTACCTCACTTGAGAGTGGTGTCTTGCGGTGCCTTGCGGGGCGTGCCTTGAGGGGCAAGTGACTTGAGGGTCACACCGGGAAACCATCTAAGTGTTGGTCGACACAACCGGTGACGTAGCTTGTCGGTGCACAAGTGAACACCGGGTGAACAAAAATATTGTGTCTCTTGTCTCCCGGTGATTGGTCTTCATATAGTGTTATTGTCAATATTGATTGTTTGTATATCATCTTGGTGATTGGCAACATCTTCACTCCACCGTCGGTATAAGATTCACAATCCTCTCTCTTGCACTTATCTTTACTAGATTATCTTGTGTAGCACTAGTGGTAGCTTTGCTAGTAGTGTTGTTAGCTTGTTCTCTAGTGTAAGTTTAGTGACATAGCTCTTGTGTGAACTAGATATCATAATCTACTAGACTTGTGGATAGGAGGCTTGCATCACAACCTTTGGCTAAGCAAAACTCGCTTTACGCCGTTTGTTATTCTAACAAGTTTGCTTAGTGGTTTTTGTAGAATTTTTATAGGCATCTAGGACCTTACAAGTGGTATCGGAGCCGTGGTCACCGTTTTAATCAAGGCTTAACATCCTTCGGTGTGAAAAATGGCTCAAATTGTGTTCAATCATGTTGGGGGCAAGCCACCGTTCTTTGATGGTGTTAGTTCTTTTGCTCATTGGAAGAGAAAGATGACAATGTACCTTGGTTCTATTCATGAGAGAGTATTGCAAGTCACCGAGAATGATTTTGCTATCATTGATCCCGATCATCTCACCGATGAAGATAGAGCAAATAGAACATGCAATAGAATGGCTCTCAATACACTTTACAATGGTATTGACAGAAAAGTGTTTGAGGGCATCAAAGATTTGGAATTGGCTAGTGAAGTATGGACAAGGTTGAGTGAGACATATGAAGGCACTAAGGTTGTGAAGAGTGCTAAGCTATATGGGCTCAAGAGTGAGTTTGAGAACTTCAAGAAAAAGGATGATGAAACAATCATTGAAATGTTTCATAGATTGCAAGTGATAGTCAATGATCTCAAGAGCTTAGGGCACAAGACTCAGGATCTAGATTTTTGTCACAAGTTCTTATTGAGCTTACCTAGAAGATTCAAGATGTTGATCATGATGTTGCAAAGAGATGGGCTTGAAGCAATGAAACCTAATGATTTGCTTGGTGAAGTATTGACCTATGACAAATATGATCAAGATGTTGATGACAAGGAGAAGGTGGAAGATGAGAAGAAGAAAACCGTGGCATTCAAGGCCACCTCCTCCAAGGGCAAAGCTACCATCATTGAAGAAGAAGAAGACAACAATGAAGATGGAGAATTTGAAATTGATGATGAGGCACTTGGTCTTATAGTCAAGAAGATGGGTCACATGTTCATCAAGAGAAGAGGCTTTAAGAAGAGAAATGACAACTTCAAAAGAAATGAGCAACAAAGGAAGTGCTTCAATTGTGATAGCACCGAGCACCTTCAAGCGGAATATCCTTATGATAAGAAGAAGAACGAGAAGGACAAGTTTGAGAAGAAGAAGAGAGAGGCCAAGATGGCATTCAAGAAAGGCAAGAATGGTGCCTATGTGATCACTTGGGAAAGTGATGATAATGAAGAAGAAGAATCATCCAACAAGGCTTTTGCTTCCATTGCTATCAACAAGAAGCCATCACTATTTGATTCATCCTCTTCATGCTTCATGACTAAAGAAGCTAAGGTATTATATGATGAGAGTGATGATGAAAGTGAAATTGAATATGTTCATGATAGTGATAATGATAATGATAATGAAAATAATGATGATGAACCAACTAAAGAACAACTATATGACTTGATGCAACAAACTAGAGACATAGCTATTGCCAAGGACAAGGAGTGTAAGAAACTTTCAATGAAAGTAGCAATACTTGAGAAAGTCCTTAGTGAGCTTAAGACCACTCATGAGAGTCTAGTGGAAGACCATGAGGATCTTGGTAAGGCTCATTCCAAGCTTGAAAAAGCACACTCATTACTACTTGAGCAACAAGCAAAGAAGGAGGTTGTTGTATCATGTGATATAGGTGTTACATATGATATAATTGATGAATCCTTTAATGAACCTATCATGATGTCAAATGCTAACCCTTCTTGTAGCTCTTCATCCACCACCACCAACTCTACCTCCACTACTAGTGATGCTTTCACTTGTGATGCCTCACTAATGGTTGAGAATGAGACTCTCAAGAGAGAGGTGGATGAGCTCACTCACGCCCTAGGCAAGGCTTGGGTGCTTGGTGGTGAGGCCCGCTTGCTTAAGTGCTTGGGTAGCCAAAGGTTCTCTCTTAACAAAGAGGGATTGGGCTACAGCCCCAAGAAAGGCAAGTCGGCCTTTGCAACTCCAAAGCCTAGCTTTGTGAAAGGCAATGGTCAGTTTTGCAATAGATGCAAGCAAATTGGGCACCTAGAGCATAATTGCAATAAAAAGAACCAAAGCAAGAACCTTGTTAATGCTATACCTTTTGATTCTTGTTATGTGCTTACCAAGAGTGTGAAGGGTGTGCAAGCTAAGTTTGTTGGTACACCAATTATGGGCCCAAAGAAGAAGGCTATTTGGGTACCAAAGAGCTTAGTTACTAACCTACAAGGACCCAAACAAAAGTGGGTACCTAAGCTTCATTAATTTGCTTGTAGGTCAATTACAAAGTCGGAGGAAGGCATTGGATTATTGATAGTGGGTGCACTCAACACATGACCGGTACATCAAGAATGTTTGACTCAATCAATGACAATGATAGTGGTGTTGACTCTATCACATTTGGCAATAATAAGAAAGGCACGGTTATTGGCTTGGGCAAGATTGCAATATCAAATGACATGAGTATCTCCAATGTGTTGCTAGTTGAAAGCTTGGATTTCAATCTTCTATCCGTGGCACAAATATGTGATCTAGGCTACAAATGCATCTTTGGGGTTGATGATGTGGAAGTTATTAGTGTGGATGGTTCAAATGTGGCATTCAAGGGTTTTAGATATGAGAATCTCTACCAAGTTGACTTCAATGCTAGAGAAACTTCTTTGACAACTTGCTTAATCTCCAAATCAAGCATGGGTTGGCTTTGGCATAGAAGGCTTGGTTATGTTGGTATGAAACAATTGAAGAAGCTTACAACTCACAATCTTGTCAATGGTTTGAAAGATGTTGAATTTGAGAAGAATAAGCTTTGTAGTGCATGTCAAGCCGGGAAGCAAGTTGGAAGCTCACATCCAAAGAAGAGTACAATGAGCACATGCAAAACATTTGAGTTGATGCACATGGATCTATTTGGACCAACAACGTACACAAGCATAGGCGGCAACAAGTATGGTTTTGTCATAGTGGATGATTTCACAAGATTCACATGGGTATTCTTTCTTAATGACAAAAGTGAAGTGTTTGACACCTTCAAGACATTTCTCACTAGAGTTCACAATGAGTTTGAGATTAGAATCAAGAAAGTGAGAAGTGACAATGGAAGTGAGTTCAAGAATACAAGAATTGAAGAACTTTGTGATCACTATAGCATTGGACATCAATTCTCGGCCAAGTACACTCCACAATCAAATGGCCTAGTTGAGAGGAAGAATAGAACATTGCTTGATATGGCTAGATCAATGCTTTATGAGTACAATGTGAGTCAATCATTTTGGGATGAAGCAATCAATACCGCTTGCTACTACATCAATAGACTATATTGTCATCCATTGCTAGAGAAGACCCCATATGAGCTACTTCATGGAAGAAAGCCTAATATTTCTTACTTTAGGGTGTTTGGTTGCAAATACTATATCTTGAAGAAGGGCACTAGATTGGGGAAGTTTGACAAGAGATGTGATGAGGGGTTACTACTTGGTTATTCAACTACAAGCAAAGCTTATAGAGTTTGGAACAACTCAAGTGGCATTCTAGAAGAAGTCCATGATGTGCAATTTGATGAAACCAATGTGTCACAAGATGAAGAAGAGAATCTAGATGATGTTGGTGGAACTCAATTGGTGGAAGCAATGAAGAACATGGACATTGGGGACATTAGAGCAAAGCAAGTAATTGATATTCAAGATGATGATAAAGATCAAGTGCTAAATTCTCCATTCAACCTAGCTAGTGACTCTCAAGTGCAAGATCATGGTGCAAGTTCATCTCATCGAGATACATCAAGTGATCAACCAAGCTCAAGCAATCAAGTGCAATTAATCTAACCACAACATGTTGCAAGAGATCACCCCATTAATAGTGTTATTGGTGATATTAGAAGTGGTGTGCAAACAAGATCAAGATTGGCTATGTTTTGTGAGCATGCATCATTTGTGTCAACCATAGAACCAAAGAAGATAGAAGAAGCTTTGAGGGATGCCGATTGGATCATGGCTATGCAAGAAGAGCTTAACAATTTCATAAGAAATGATGTTTGGGAGTTGGTAGAAAGACCAAATGACTACAATGTGATTGGAACCAAGTGGGTGTTCAAAAACAAGCAAGATCAAGATGGCATTGTAGTGAGAAACAAAGTAAGACTAGTTGCTCAAGGTTACACTCAAATTGAAGGTCTTGACTATGATGAGACATATGCTCCCGTGGCAAGATTGGAGGCAATAAGGATTCTATTGGCTTATGCTTGTGCACACAACATCAAACTATATCAAATGGATGTCAAAAGTGCATTTCTCAATGGGATTATCAATGAGTTAGTCTTCGTTGAGCAACCGCCCGAATTTGAAGATGACAAGAAACCCAACCATGTGTATAAGTTGAAGAAGGCTTTATATGGCTTAAATCAAGCACCTAGAGCATGGTATGAGAGGGTAAGGGATTTCCTTCTCTCTAAGGGATTCAAGATGGGCAAGGTTGATACAACTCTATTCACCAAGAAGATTGAAAATGATATATTCATAGTGCAAATATATGTTGATGACATCATCTTTGGATCAACCGATCAAGTTTATTGTGAAGAATTTGG
Source organism: Saccharum hybrid cultivar R570 (assembly GCA_038087645.1). Classification (NCBI taxonomy): domain Eukaryota; kingdom Viridiplantae; phylum Streptophyta; class Magnoliopsida; order Poales; family Poaceae; genus Saccharum; species Saccharum hybrid cultivar. The sequence goes on along the minus strand of JAQSUU010000066.1, from coordinate 31,955,951 downwards.
TGCTATGATGGCCAAAGAGTTTGAAATGTCTATGATTGGTGAACTTAGCTACTTCCTTGGTCTCCAAGTCAAGCAATTGAAGAATGGGACATTTGTGAGTCAAGGGAAATACATAAGGGACATGTTGAAGAAGTTTGGGATGCAAGATGCAAAGCCAATTTCAACTCCAATTGGTACAAATGGCAATTTAGACAGTGATCTTGATGGCAAAATGGTGAATCAAAAGGAATATCGGTCTTTGATTGTAAGTCTACTCTATGTCACCGCATCAAGGCCGGATGTCATGTTTAGTGTTTGCATGTGTGCAAGATATCAAGCCTCACCTAGAGAGAGTCATATCACGGCCGCAAAGAGAATATTGAGGTACTTAAAGCAAACAAGAGATGTTGGACTATGGTATCCCAAGGGGTCAAAGTTTAAATTGATTGGATATTCGGACTCCGACTATGGGGGTTGCAAGATCAATAGAAAGAGCACAAGTGGCACATGTCAATTACTTGGAAGATCATTTATGTCATGGTCCTCAAAGAAACAAAATAGTGTGGCAATCTCTACCGCCGAAGCCGAATATGTGAGTGCGGGGAGTTGTTGTGCACAATTACTATGGATGAAATCAACTTTAAAGGATTATGGCCACAACTTCAAGAATGTGCCATTGCTATGTGATAATGAAAGTGCAATCAAGATGACATAAAACCCGGTTCAACATGGAAGAACAAAGCATATTGACATAAGGCATCATTTCATTAGAGATCATCAACAAAAGGGAGATATTACCATTGAAAGTGTTGGCACCGATGATCAACTTGCCGATATTCTCACTAAGCCACTTGATGAAAAGAGGTTTTGCAAGCTAAGGAATGAATTGAACATTCTTGATTTCTCAAACATGAGTTGAATGCACCCCACCCACTTATTGACATGCCTCTCCTTCGACATTGCAAGGTAAAGTTGATTGACATGTCATTCATCCTATGCTAAGGACTTGCTAGAGCATGTAGACATAATAAGTGGTATGCATGAGCATTCATGATAAATCAAATGAATTTGATGGATATATGTTACCACTATTGCCTCTATGTTTGTTTTGATCTAGTGGTGGCATATGACATGTTTGTGAGCTTGCACACCTAGTGTTGAATCTAGAAGATTTGCTATAAGTGTTTAATTCAACATAGGCAAGATAACCCTTATTATGAGGTGTGAAGAAGCTTGTCTTTGGTTCAAATCGAATTAAATATCTTTGGCAAGTGTTCTAGGTTGAACCAAATTTGATAAATTTTAACCTACTCCATCAAACATTTTTTTTCTCTCCACAATTTGATCCCATTTTTGGGTAAGTTGTTGATAAAGGGGGAGAGAAAAAGATGATTCAACATGATAAAGGGGTAAATAAAATTTTTGATGCACACAAGTAGGGGGAGCAAGCTCATAAACAAAGTTGTTGCATTTGTTTGTGCATTCTCATATGACTTGCTCATTGCACATGTATTTAAATTCAATATACATGCTTGTCTAATGCAATGCTAGTATAGAACTTGGATGATGAAATGATCTACTAGCATGCATAGGAATAGTTTACATGTGGTATCTAGACTTGCCTAAAGCTTTACAAGTGGTCCAAGAACCTTTACATATAATGTTGATCTCACGGGGTTCTTGAGTTTTGGTGGATGTCTAGTTACTTCATGATGCTAAGGATGGTGTAAAAGGCAACTCCGATTGGTATCACGTTTCAAAGGTCCATTTCTTACACCTTAGCATCATTTTGGTAGAATTACTCTCCCAACACTTCTATCCATGCATATGTGCAAAGCTTTCAATCCAAACTCTATGCACATATGTAGGGGGAGCTAATGCTACCAAAACCGAGCTTATGATAATTGTCCAAACTTTACTTATGAGCAAAATGATTGGACAAGTATGACAAGTTCAAAACTTTAATTATCAAAATCATCTTTGTAAGGGTTGTCATCAATTACCAAAAAGGGGGAGATTGAAAGTCCCTAGTTTGGTTTTGGCTAATTGATGAAACCTATGACTAACCTTTGTATCTAAGTGGATGATTTAGATAAAGGTGGTCATTGAATATGAGACATGACATTGACTCATATGACCAAAATGGTGAAGACCAAGATGAGGCTTGGCTCGGTGGACCGGTTGTGAAGGTGAAGGGCAAGTCGAGGCTTCGAAGCGAAGGACCATGCGATGGTGAAGCTTGAGCAAGACTTGGCGCCGACGGACCGATGCAACGGTGAAGAGCAAGTGAAGTCAAGTTCGATGGATCGAGACGGTCATGTGATGATATGAAGTGGATCATATCATTTGGAGAAATAAAATGGGCTCAAGGCAAAGGTATAACCATAGGGCCATTTTGTTTTACACTCAAGACACCATAGAGGGTGTGAGTGGTTTAGGATCGATAGCCGAACTATTAAGAGGGGAAGTCTTATCGGTTATTCGATGCACGGGTGCCACTAGGTGAATTCATGAAGTGCATTGCATGTAGGGCCTAGTGAGCTAACTGGAAAACCTTTGAAAATGATTGAGAAAAAGCTAACACACAAGCACATGGAGATGTACACTTGATGGTGTTGGCACATTTGCAAAGGTGGCGTTGGTCGCGCTGTGGTTTGCGGGTAGATATGGGTTTGGGTTCCTCTCTCCCTCCTGCCGAGCGTGCGAGCGCGGGATTCAGGCGATTTCGGGGAAATGAAATGCCTATTTTCCACTACGCCGGAAGTCGGAAAAGAAATGGAGGCGAACGGAGGTCACAGAGGTGACCGGACGCTGCACCGGACGCGGTCACGGTTTGACCGGACACGTCTGGTCAGTTCAACGCAGCAGTCAGGCGCGTGGGCTAGGGTTTACAACCGGCGCGTCCAGTCACTCGCGGGACCGGCGCGTCCGGTCATGCGCCCTGAGGGAACTGCAGTTCGCAAGGTCGATCGGACACGGTGCGCGTCCGGTCACACGCGATCGGACGCGTCCGGTCGTCGAGGGAGCTTACTGGACTCCAACCGGACGCTGGCACTGTCGCATCCGGTCGTTGTCTGGAGCGCGTCCGGTCGATGCTTCGCGGGCGCGCGGTGCCGTGCGATCGGCGCGTCCGGTCGTTTGAGCAGCGCGTCCGGTCATTGCGTTTGACCGTTGGCGCGCAGTGACCGTTGGAGGATCTGGCGGTCGCGTTTGAACTGGATGGACACGTGGACGATGCAGGGTGATCGGACGCGGTTGAGCGCGTCCGGTCAGTTTCGACCGGTGCGTCCGGTCGTCCCGAAAATACGGGCAGTGGAGTGGCAACGTCTCTATTTGTTTGGGATGCTTATAAATACTCGTTGGCCGGCCCTTGGGGAGGTCTCTTGGCATTTCTAACACTCTTGTGCATCCTTTGAGCTAGAGTTTCTCCTCCCACTCATCTCTCTTGCTTGATTGCAAATCAAAAGTGAGATTGAGTGATCCCAAAGTGCATTGCATAGCTTGAGGGCATCTAGTGGCACTTGTGGGTGGTTTAGCCGGTGGATTTCTTGTTACTCTTGGAGAGTACCGCTCCTAGCCGGCTTGGAGGTTGTTGGAGGCGTTGGCAAGAGAAGGTGATTGTTCTTGGCCACCTCCGGTTGTTTGTGAGAGGTTCTTGTGCTTTCCTCGGCGGGACGCCAAAAGCAACTCTAGTGGAATGCGCGTGTCATTGAGTTACCTCACTTGAGAGTGGTGTCTTGCGGTGCCTTGCGGGGCGTGCCTTGAGGGGCAAGTGACTTGAGGGTCACACCGAGAAACCATCTAAGTGTTGGTCGACACAACCGGTGACGTAGCTTGTCGGTGCACAAGTGAACACCGGGTGAACAAAAATATTATGTCTCTTGTCTCCCGGTGATTGGTCTTCATATTGTGTTGTTGTCAATATTGATTGTTTGTATATCATCTTGGTGATTGGCAACATCTTCACTCCACCGTCGGTATAAGAATCACAATCCTCTCTCTTGCACTTATCTTTACTAGATTATCTTGTGTAGCACTAGTGGTAGCTTTGCTAGTAGTGTTGTTAGCTTGTTCTCTAGTGTAAGTTTAGTAACATAGCTCTTGTGTGAACTAGATATCATAATCTACTAGACTTGTGGATAGGAGGCTTGCATCACAACCTTTGGCTATGCAAAACTCGCTTTACGCCGTTTGTTATTCTAACAAGTTTGCTTAGTGGTTTTTGTAGAATTTTTATAGGCTATTCACCCCCCCTTTAGCCATCTAGGACCTTACAGAGGTCGGGCCACCGGTCGATGAGGGGTGGCCACGTAGAAGCATCCTTTCAACCATCCTACATCACAACAAAGGCATAGAAACATGTTTTAGAAGGTGTAGAAACCTTACAATGGCAAAGGAAAGGCATAGAAACGTGTTTTAATACGCGTAGAAACCTTACAGCGGCAAGGACATGTAAACATTTTTTTGCAGGAAAAAAATGTATTATGGTCCCAACCCAAACCTTGCCTCCTACTTGGACGGATGTATAATTAATAGAGAGACAATAAATTAAAAAAGAACCTAATAAAACCCATCTCTGTGGGGGGTTATTTTCTCCAAAACTGTGATGGCCCCAACCTAAACCATTATTCTCACTTTGAGAACGTATAAGTAATAGAGAAACAGTGCATAGAACCCAAAATACCCTCCCTTCTAGGGGATTATTGTATTAGGATCATGACGGTCCCAACCCAAACAACGCATAGAATAATGTATAAAATTGTGTACCAACAATGTATGAAATTATGTAGACGTGTACAAATAATTGTTCTAACAATGTATGTCAAAGTGTTTTAACAATGCATAGAAGTGAGTTCCAATAATATATAGAATTGTGTAGAAGTGTACAGAAAGCTACTCTGACAATATAAAGAAATGTGCAACAATAATATATAGAAATATGTTCCAACAATGTCTAGAATAGAAATCCCCCATGACAAAAAATTAAGACATTAGTTTCATTGCACATCATATCAAGGAGAAGCATAAAACCAGTAATGAAACAAATACTAGCTACATTAATGCATTCGAAAATTAAAGATTTCAATTTCATTCACACTAAAATCATCTCTCAGCAGTAAACATGTTGACAGGCATAAAAAGACATATGAAATCATGCTTGCTTGCATTGCTAGTTCTTCGCTTACCGCAACTCGCAAGGCTACAACTAAATCGAATCAAAACATAAAAATCCATGGCATAGAAACAAGAAAGTCCAAGGCTGCAATCAATGATAAAATAACACTTAACGATTAAATTGAGACTACAATTGAGTACCATACGAATTGAGGAAAAAACAAGAAAATTAGGAATGAAAGCTTGCAATTGGTGACACCTGCATGCATCTACCTAAACTGCATAGAAACCTTGCCACTAGATTATCGCAATGACAACTGCATGCTTCTACCTAAACCACATAGAAACCTTGCCGCTAGATTACCGGACAAGCAGCCGCCTACGAGCATCCAAAAATGAGTAGTTAAGAATCTAATCCATGTGTAGAAAAACTTACAGCGGCAAGAAAGACACAGAAACATGTTTCAGTAGGCGCAGAAACCTTATAGCGGCAAGAAAGGCATGGAATCATGTTTTAGCATGTACAGAAACCTATTCGTGAAACTGATGTCAACTACATTAATGCAAAATCACAACAACATAGCATATAAATATAACTTGACAAGCATACAAAGCTCAATGGAGATAAAGCAGTTGGAATGTACATCGAATATCCAAAATTGCGTGTAAATCAACTTTTTGGTCAAATTTGTGTTGTCCTTGCAGCCATCGACAAGCATAAAAACTTGTGCATATAAGCATAGGAACCAAAAGCAATGAACTAAAAGCATAAATAATTTGAACAAGCTAATAACACGTCCCAAGAAACATACAAGCTATTACACGGTTGGCATGAAAAAATTGAAACCTATGGCCATATTCCTCACACAAAAAACATTTAAACATGGCATAGAAACATCCAATGGAGGGATCCGATGCCGCCGATCAGCGGAGGACGTCATAGGAAGCATACAATCTATTACACGGTTGGCCTAAAAAATTTGAAACCTATGGCATAATAACACGTTCAGCCCTGCAAGGAAGAAGGCAGACCCCTATAAGAAATCATAGCATAAGAAGCATAGAATCACATGTATTACACTCAAGCAACTTAGGAACTAGCAGATGTATTGCACTCAATCAACTTAGGAACTAGTAGATGGGCTATGCATTTCAACAAACACCTTGGCTTAGTCATGCCATTCATTCAAACTATCACAGCAAGTTAATTCATCGAACATCAGCAGGGCATGTCATCGAGGTAGCAATTACTCACAAAATCATAGGTGCAGCTAGCCGCCATTGTCGCGCGAGGAGCCGCAGCTAGTAGGTACATTGTTGGCCCACGAGCGGCCAGGCGCGCGCGCTGCCAGCATGGAGGGAATCGCCGTAGGTCACCAGATCCACCGTGGGTGACGGAGCCGGATGTGTCGCTGGTAGAGAAGGAGAACAGGCGCCGCGGTGGGGAGTGAAATGAGGCACCACCGGTTGAAAGGCAAGGGCACTGCAGGGTGAAAGGCAGGGGCCGCGCGTCAGCCGTGAGGCGTCCCCGGATTCGTGAGCTCCGGCCGAGGGGGAGGAGCCTCCGCCACCGAATTTGAGGAGAGGAGGCACGGGGAGGGACGGGGCCGTGCCGTCGAAGTCGCGTACAGGGCCGTCATTCGGTAGCCGGGAACGGGGCGTCGCCGCCGCCATGCCATCCGCCTGCCCTGCGCTGTTGCACGCCGCTGCTCTCCTGCACCCACACGCCGCCGTCGCCCTGCTCGGTGTGAGAGAGGAGCACCACCGGGAGAGGGAGCGCCGTTGCCACAAGCGAGGAGCACCACCGTGTGCCCGCCACCGCCGTCCCCGTCCGCCGCGCGCCGCAGTCGCCATTAGCCGTAGCCTTCCTGCACGCGGGCGCGAGCTCCAGGGCGTCGTCGTCGTCGCTGTCCCCGCGCATGATGGCCTCGTTGCGCACCCACCATCGGAGCTCCAATGGGGCAGCCACGCGGGCTCCAGGGGGCGGACGCAGCGCTCCAGGGATGGCGGGCCACGCTCCAGTGGGGAGGCATCGCGCAACAGGGGGTGGCGGCCAGGGGTGGGTGGAGATTAGGGTTTAGGGGAATATATATGGCCTGGGAAGGTGGGCCCACTGTGGGCTGGGTTGGATGGCTGGTCCGGCTGCCTTTTTGATTTGGTTGGACCAGCTAGGGTTTGGGCTGGGGCTTATATATATATATATTCCCTTTGTCCTATAGTATAGTGCATTCTAGAAATTTTAGTACAGATTAAAAGAGAACACAAATTTTTAGTACAGATTAAAACATGCATGTGTCCTCACTTTATTTCATTCGAACGTTATCATCAACATGATTAGTAGTGATTGGTTGATAAAAGAAAAGTATTTAATGCAAAACTCTTTTTTGTCCCCCTAGATTTCCTTATATTTAAGTTAATTTTCAATGCTTGAATGCGCTATATTATAGGAGAGGGAGTATTTCATATTATGCCACAATGAATGAGTAAGTGAGTAACCTATAAATTTACATCTAATTACACATCCTTCCATTATGAAGGATAATATAAAGTAACTCTTAAGTTTAAATCTAAATTACCTATATATGCTATTATTAAAATAAACAAAATAATACCTTAAATCCTGTTATGAAAAACTGTTATAAAGTACATATAAGTTCCTTCTAAAGGTTCCTTAGGAACGTAGGAATTTCAAAAAAAGCGCAGGAAAACAGATTTTTTTTTCCACCTTCCAAAGGGGCCTAGTCAAAAGCTAAAAAGTGCCATGAACATTAGCTGCAAATAGAGGCTTTCTCATGTGTTATCCTAAGATTAGCACAGAGTAGATATGGAGCACCCTTGAGGCTCTAATTGATTTTTGCCGGCAGAAAGAGTTTATGGCTGAGATGTATGCAAATATGGACTGTGTTTAGAGTGCTCAAATATTTTTGAAGAGTTAGCTAACCTTCTGTCTATGAGCACATTTCTTGTGAACAGTCATTTGTCAGCTTTAAATGTGCTTGCTTTGGATGGTTTGGTTGCTGTCATTCAGGCAATGGCACAGCGGACTGATAATGCACCTCAACATCATGAGCAAACAGTACCAGAAATATGTGAATATTTTCTTTTCTGCCAGTTGAAGTGTGAGAGCAGTAATGATCCTGAATAGTTGCAGACTGATGCATCTACTATCCACTGTACCTAAATAGGAGAACCCCACTAGCATATGTTTCCTGCGATTTCGTGAAGCCACGTCATTCAAAGGTCCCACCACCACAAGTCCTCATGCAGCCATGTCATCATCATCATCATGTTCATGCACGCACAGCTCAATTGTCAACCAAAAAATCGCATCTATCGTTTTGCCGTTTCTCCTTTCCCATACGCACATACAAACCACTGATTGTCGTATGCATGTATCAATTGTTTATCATAAAACGGCTCCCCACCATTGCTAGCCAATTAAGATCAGTCGTAGCGTCTTGCTACCAGTGCAATGCACTTAGAAGCCAGAGAGACTGCCGTTAACTTTAGCTTTGAAACTGATGAAAAACGTCTCCATCTTCCTAATAATCATGTCCTGCTTCTATAAAAGCACAAGCAAGCATGGTTCAACTATGTACATGACCCAACCATTCACCAAATTAAATAAGAAATCAGGAAGCAGCAGCCCGTGGATTTCATACATGGCTTCCAAGAGACCAAGAAGGCAAGATATCGATGAAGCAAAGGTGCTGCCGGTAAATAGTTTTATCAATTTTGTGCTAAGCATCCTGCCGGACGTGAACAGGGCAAAAGCTGTACTTGGATGCGTCGAAGCGGAAGGGCACATGCCCACACTGCAAGCATCTGATGATGACAAAGGTGATCCTACCGTCGGCGCTGATACGGGCAGCCGCTGGCACGGTCAGGATCGAAAGGGACGGAGACATGGTGAAGATGTTGGTTGAGATAGCATTACAGTGAAAGGGTCACCTGATCATTGATAATGTCCTAATTAGTATGTAATGTATCCTCCTCTATTACCGCGCATATTCTACTAATCCATATTCTTGCCTTTCTCGCAAAAAAATAGTACATGTAAATATCTATGTCCCTAGCTAATTATTGTTTTATCCATTTGGTTCTACAAGAAGGATTAGAGCAGGCATGTGCTGATGGTCGATTTGCATGATTTTTAGAGTAACGAATTGGTAAATTCTTTTTAGGGGTGCAAAGAAATCTATTCAATTTGTACTCCATTTTATGTTCTTTTTGCATAACATATTTAATCTAATTTAATTGAAAGTTTCCGCGGCAATGGGCAGGGTATTCTCTAGTTTTTTGAATTACACAGGACAACGTAGACGTCCACGACACGCTACCGCTTCCAAAATAACTCATTTAATTCTTTACGGAGGATTTCCATGAGTGTGCCTCTCCGTTGCTTCCAAAATAATTTCTCGTAGTTGTAGCTCCCCAAGCCACCGCTGCATAGGCAAGGAAAGGAGGCCCTGGTTTTCCAAAAGCGTCACATGTGAGAGAGAAGAACTGTCACGCTGCTACGGATCTCATCATGGCAGGTGAAAGATCAGCATCTGCGCGCGAGCTGACTGCTGCGGGCGTCCGTATCATGCATATGATGAGCACCCTTTCCAACACTAAACGACTGTCAAGGCTGTGCTGCATCAGACGAGCATGCATGAGCTCATGATCCATCTCCTGCGCTGCCTTGCAGAGAGGGGTTTCCGGTTTTGTTCTTCAGCACCCAGTGATGAACATGCAGGCCAGCAAAGGTGTTGATCGATCTAGAGACACAAGTGTACGAGTTGGGGTCTGCTAACTTGTGGTTTCGCTTTGCTTTATTCCTTGCTTGTACACGCAGCACAGGGTACCCCCATTGCAGTAGTAGCTTGTTTCTTCTCCACGGCCTTGTTCCTTCTTTTCTTTTTCCCTTTTTCCATGAAAGCAGCAGAGTCAAGCAAAAAAATTTGCACCCTTTATTTGTTGTCCAGTCATTGTTAACACCCTTTGAGTTGGCCACGGTTGCTGCTTCCTCCTTTTCCAAAGCCCTCGCTAGCTAGATCTTGACTAACTGACAGATTGTTATGCGTTTGTAGGAACATCTGGAGGATATCGATCATCAGGCTGAGATCCATACGTTTCTAAACCACCTTTGAAATCAGAGGATGGTCAAGCTAGCTACCACATGCATGCCTATCAACAGTACTAATTACCTATGCTACGTAGTATAATAAGCACTGTTAAGCTTTATTATCGAGTATATATTTCACTATTTTGCTTTTGCCAAAAGCATCCATATTCATTTAATAGCCTTCTTTCTCATGTGCAGTATTTCGTTACATTTGTGAACATGATGAGGTTGTGATAACAACTTTGCAACCAGCAATATGAGTTCAAAGATTTGCTTTGGTTCCCCTCTCGCTTTTGCTTTAATTGCATCCATGATAAAGTTCTTTTGTGGGACTGCTCATGCAATTTCCTGTTAATCCCCATATGAAATGCAGGTTGATGTCACTTCATCATGTGCTATTATCTCGTGGAAAAGGAAATTGGGAGCAGGTCAGCGTCTCACAAAGAGACGAAATCAACGTGCAGTACCACCATCAGCATGGGCTGCACTGCACATAAATTAAAACAACATACTGTGGATGTTACTTCTGTACCCTGCAGTTTGTTGGTTCTGACATAATTAGCCCCCACACAAACCAACAAAGATATGTTTGTTACTAAATAATTGTTGTTGGTCTGAATATTTCTTACTCCTATATGATGGAATACAATTTACTAGGTGGTATAAGAGGTAACCCCAGCTTCAACGGCAAGACATTTCATCTAGCTAGCCTTCAATGAAAGATTAGTGGACACATTCTGATTCTGAAAGCAAAAGGAAAATTCTGAAAACATTTTATCTTGGGACCCCTTTGTTAGAATATAGGAATTTCACAGAATCATAAGAAAAACATCAGAAACATGAAAAAATTCCGCGTGCACAAGAGGCCTTCAAGAGAAAACCTATATGCCTAACGCAGTAAATTTCACGCAAAGTCGAAATCAACAGCTGGTTAGTTTACACCGCAAGATCAGTGTGGTCTGCAGAAACACTGTTTTCATGTCAACCTGCTGCAACTCATTGCAGATTCTAAAGCTAGCTACGAATGCAGCTGCGCAAGAACCGTCCTTGTTGAAGTATGCCTCACACAAGAGAACATGACTCGCCTCGTCATGATCGATCTATCCATCTCCTCACCATCAACATGTGACAGACAAGTTTACTGGACTAGTGGACTGAATCACCGATCGCTCTGATCAGTGAAGTTCACGGAACAGAACGGGACGAGACGCTGAATGCAATGGAACGGAGACTTGTCAGAGGTAGCGGCGATGTGGGTCCTAGTTTTAGCCTAAATAAACATTTAAACGCACTAAACAATCACCTATTAGTTAATTACTTATGTGGGTCCTAGTTTTAGCCTAAATAAACATTTAAACGCACTAAACAATCACCTATTAGTTAATTATTTATTCAGACTAAACGACGATTCAAATGGATTAAACAATGATTAAATGGAATAAATGACTGATTAAACGGGCACGGTAAGTCAACGTTAGAGTTTACACAGCCTGGAAACGGGCTAAACTTCCGTGTAGGTGAACAGCGGTGGGATCTAATTCTAAACAGAGATTCTTTTCGGCTACTTTTGAAAAAGCACGAAAACCATGGCACCCGAATGCACACCGTGGCTCATCCTCCCTCGTTAAGTCATTCAATGCTGCCCAATTAATGGCCCAGCAGGGGTGTACTACTCCAGACGTGTAGTAGGGTGACAACTGTGTCCAGCTCGACCGCGATCCTCATCTCGAAAACGACCGCGTGGCCGCCTGACGTGTGCACGTCCGCGTACGTACGCGCTACGCAGGCAGGAGTACCAGGTGCTCCGTACTACAAAACCGCGCGTATTGTATTCGTGTACGCCACCACGTCCGCACGCACGTCCAGGCCGGCCGTATACGTCCAAGTATTCACTCCCACGCAAGTCAAAACTGAGCTGGAGCTGATCACCAGCTCAGCCACCCAGCTGCCGACGTGGCGTGGCCATCGCCACCGTGGCACGACCAGGCGGCTGTCACGCACGCTTGGGGTTGGCCGTGGGGCCCTTTGCCTTGCCGGGAGGGGCAGCGCCCTGTTCCAGCGAAAGGGCAGGCCAGGGCGAGCCCAGACCAGACAGAAGGCAGAAGCCAGCTGCCCTGCCCAGCCATGGTAACTGCGGTAAGAGCGAGCATCAGCTTTCCGCGCTCCCTGTACCTGTAGCACTAGCATCGGCGTGGGCATCGGCATCAGCATCTCCGGGGAAGCAAAGGAGCCTTCCAAAGCTGCAGAGAAACTGTACTCCTACTAGATTGAAGGCGAGATGCTGCAGCTAGCCACATGAGGAATGCAACACTTTGTCACCACTTGATCATGGGGGTGGGGGCAGAACAAGACGGGACACGCCAATCAGGATTCAGAGACGCCGCCTGTTGCCGCTGAAGCTGAACAATAAGTTAACTACACTTGATGATAGAAAAATGTTAGGGAATGGAATATGTATGTGCTGGACTTGGACTGGCCAGCTCTGGTTAACGGTAATGGGTTACCTGCACGGCAATTATAATAGATAGACAATTGCCATTGACTGTGAGGTTAAGAACTTAAGACATTTCGTGGTCAACAGTAACCAGTAAGGTTAGATTCTGCCTGGGTTCCATTTCATCCCAGGTCAGTCATTACATTCAGGCTGTGTTTAGATCCAAATTTTGGAGTGCCAAAATACACTGTAGCATTTCGTTTGTATTTGGTAATAATTGTTCAATTATTGACTAATTAGGCTCAAAACGTTCGTCTCGCAAAGTACAACCAAACTGTGCAATTAGTTTTTGATTTTATCCACATTTAGTACTCTATACATGTATCGCAAGTTTGATGTGACGGGGAATCTTTTTTTGCATAGTGCATTTTTCAATGGATCTAAACACAGCCTCATTTCCTTTTTGTCCTCTTACTGGGGGATTTGGTACAGCACACATGGGATAGTGGAAGCACAAGCAATAAAATCTAGCAAGGTCAACTACTGCTCGAATTCACACACTGGATCACATGCTTCAAAGTTTCAAAAATTTTATAAGATTCTCCGTCACATCGAATCTTTAGACGCATGTATGGAGCATTAAATATAGGTAAAAAAATAACTAATTACACAGTTTGGTTGTAAATCACGAGACGAATCTTTTGAACCTAATTAGCCCATGATTGGACACTAATTGTCAAATAAAAACGAAAGAGTTACTGTGCTTCCAAAAATTTTACACCACCATCTAAACACAGCCTAATACTGGTACTAGTATATGTAATAATTAATTAACAGGTAGGTATTTACTCGTCTTACACTTATAAGTACACAACTTATATCTCTCATTTATATATGTTTATACTTATTTAACCCAATTAAAAAGAAGAAAAAGAAGAAGAAAAGAACTAGCTGCTTTTCCAAAGTAGTAAAAAAACAAGGAGAAAAGAGAAACGGGGAGAACGAAGACGAAGAAATGGGATACCACTGCTACTATTGTTTTGTTTAGACCTTGTAACGCAAGCAACAAGCATCTCTGACTGCTACTCCCAAAGCAGCGGCTCCTCGAGGCGCAGCTCCGCATTGACCTCCTCCACGTCAGTGAGCGGGGCCCACATCGGCGGGAAGCACCCGAACCCGTCCCGGATGTCGAGGAGCAGGTCCGGCAAGTCGAACAGCTGCCGCTCTTCCTCCACGCCGCTCGACGACGGCGTCCCTGGTTGAGAGACCGGCGGTGGTAGTACCGGTGCCTCAGCGGCGGCCTCCTCCTCGGGCGCGGCGCCGTTCTTGGCGGCGGCGGGCTCTTCGCGTGCGTCGCATGGCGCCACCGGCGCGCCGGCGGCGTCAGGCTCCTCCGATGATGGTGACGACGACAACGGCGACGTGAACGCAGCGGCCAATGCGGCGGCGGCCTGGACGTCCTTGGGCGCCGCGGACGCGGCGCGCGGGAGCACGCCGGCGAGGTCCGGGAAGTTGAGGTGCGCGGCGCCGGCGCGGCCCTTGATGGCGAGCGCGGCGACGTCGTGGGCGCGCGCTGCCATCTCGGCGGTCGGGAACGTGCCCAGCCATATGCGCGACTTCTTCCGCGGCTCGCGGATCTCTGACACCCACTTGCCCCACGCCCGCATCCGCACGCCGCGGTACGTCGGGTGCTTCCCCTCGCTGCTCCGCTTCCGCTTCTTCGCCGGCGCCGTCTTGCCAGCACAACCTTCTTCCTCTTCCTCCCCGCCCGCCTCGGCCTCGGTCTCGGTCTCTGCCTCCGCCGCCGCCTGCCGCTTCCGTGGCGCGGGCGCGGCATTGGCCGCCGCCGGTGACGGCGGAGAAGAAGACGAGTCCGTGACAGTGGACGAGCAGCAGGAGGTGGTACACGACGAGGTGGTGGTGGCAGAGGAAGAGCACGTTTCTTGGAGCTCTTGAGCCATGGCTAGATAGCTAGCTCTGTGCACGGATGCGCAGTGTCGGTATTAGATCCCAAAATTTGGATAGCCAAAATACACTGTAGCATTTCGTTTGTATTTGGTAATAATTGTCCAATCATTGACTAATTAGGCTCAAAATGTTCGTCTCGTAAAGTACAACCAAACTGTGCAATTAGTTTTTGATTTTATCCACATTTAGTACTCCATATATGTATCGCAAGTTTGATGTGACGGGGAATCTTATTTTGCATAGTGCACTTTTCAGTGCATCTAAACACAGCCGAAGAGTATGGTTAGCTTGCTTGGAGGACTTGTGTGCTGCCTCTGTTTGTATGTGGTGCGAGGGCCCTTTTTATCGGAGCCGGATTCACTAACTTTGCTCAGTAACGTTACGTCGTAACTTTCCGTTGATCTGGTGCCTCCATTCAAGATCCAACACACCTAGTGATTTTAAGCCTAAACAATTTCCAAAGTTGGCTATTTCGGCCTGGGCAGCTGCCTGCTGGCGTGCTGGGCGCTCACGCGTACGCGTGCTAGCTAGCGGCGGCAGAGCGCGGAGGTGACGATGTCGACGCGGAAGAGCATGGCCCCAGGAAGCCTCGTTGGTGCCCTCGCGACGTTTGCGACCCGCGCGTTCGCCGGTGCCCAGATCCTAGCCTGACTTTCTCGCTCACGCGCGCGCACATGGCCGCGCCGGCGCCGGCGCCGCTGCCCGTGACGCGCGCCGCCACAAATGACGGCGGCGGCGACGACGCTCCTGGCCACCTCCAGCAACAGCAGGGTCACGGCACCGCGCAGCCCCAACTCGTCGCTACCGGAAGCGGCGTCTCCTTTACCTGGGCGCTCTCGTCGGGCTCTGCGTCCCTCGCCGGCTCGACGCCGTCCTGCCGCCTGTGCGACGTCGCAGGTCGCCAAGCTGCTGCACGCCATCGTCTGCGAGCCCCAAGCTGCACCGACAATGGTGGGTTACTAATAGGATTCGTATTTGTCGCAGAAGGGGAGGCGGCGAGGTTCACGTTCCTAAACCTGCTCGCAGCTTTCCTCTCTCCATGGCTTCGTGCAAGCTTTCCTCTCTTCCACAGTTCCGCGGCGCGGCACGAGTGGCCTGTAGCAGGGCCCGAGGGCCGGACGGCGGCGGCAGCTCGACGCGAGTGTCCTGTAGCGGCACGGCACGACGCAAATGGCCTGTAGTGGCGGGGCGGGAGGGCGGCGGCGAGGAAGGGACCGTGGGAGGCGGGGCAGAGCCGGCTGCGGGGGTGGCGGCAGGGCAGGGTCGGCGCGCTGGGCCGCGCGGGGCTCGCGACCACGGCGGCGCACGGGGGCGGTGGGCGACGCGCGGCTGGCTGGACCACGGCATGGCGGCGGCGCCGAGCAGGTCCCCCGTCGCCACGACGGCGCGGTGGTACAGCACGAGGCACGGGAGCGCGACGGCCACCAGGAACAGCAGCGCCTTGGCCGCCCTCCACACCTGTGCGCCCGCGCCGCTGTGACCCTGCTGCTGCTGGGGAGGAGTGGCGTCGCCCAGCACGCCAGCAAGCAGCTCCCAGGCTGAAATGGCCACTTTGGAAATTGTTTATGCTTAAAATCACTAGGTTCGTTGGATCTTGAATAGAGGCACCAGATCAACCGAAAGTTACAACGTGACGTTACTGAGCAAAGTTACTGAATCCGGCTCCCTTTTTATCATGTTTGTGCCAAATGAGGGTGGGGATGAAAATTAAAAAAAAAAAAGCGCTTGCGGGGAATGCTAGGCGGCCCCTTGTACTGTCCCACAGTTTTTCCCTTTCCCTTTTCTGTTTGCTTTTGGCCCTATTTGTTTTAGACTTCAGCAGACAACTCATAAATTGTAACCATCCACATGCTGGACTCTTACTGCCAACAATCTGCTTGCCCCAAGTTTTCTAATTGTAATCCACATTTGGCAAGCTATACAACACAGGGCCTTTTTCTCTTAAAGTGCACTAGTTTGTATTATGTGGTTTTTGGGTTGCTTGTACTACTTAAACTGTGTAATTTAAGTGTTTTACTTCTTGTGCTGGGCGGCTTCACTGTACACCCATGTTGTCATGTGGGTGCTGCATGCCAGGATAAGAGACTAGTGATGCTGTGCTCATTACTTGTTTTAATTGTCTGTCTAACTGTGTGATGTCATTTTTGTTGCAAGAGATTGAGTGATGGACCTTTTAAGACGGTGGTCTCATGATAAAATTTCTTTAAATGTCTAAACAGTTATTATCTATTACTTAACATAAAGATAACTTTTTCGTAACATATGTTTTATGGATTTTTCTTGTGGTGCTATTCATGGGGCCAAATTATTATAATCCAATGGCCTATTTGCCCTAAGGTTGCTTGTTGTTACCATCCACAAACTATACAAACATGGCCTTGTGTTTAATCTGTGGTATGCGCTCATCATCTAATAGTCATTTAGCCCATTAACTAAACACAGTTTAAACACTACACATCCGTACATCATTTTTGTTTAGTCAATAGTTTATCCTGGTTAAATAGGTGCTTCCGGAAATTCTGGTTTAAGATTAATGGTTTTGAAATTCTTTTTTTATTTTTTTTTCAAATAATCTTGGATGCAAAAACGACCTAAACCAAAGTTGTAGTATGTCATTATTTTCATTTGAGTTCATTTAGGTTCTCAAAATATGCATTACAATATTCACTAAAGTGAATATAAAAGTAATATATCGGCCACTTTGTCATAAATGATTATGAGGTAAAGTGGCAAAGAAGCAACATAAACATTTACACGATTTATATTAGCAGCAGCCTTAAGCCAACCACAAGTGTAAACATTTACATATAGGTAGTTCTCAAGTGATGCCAGTGGCACGCATCACCATTTTCACTAGCAGTTTACAAAACCGCCAGTGGAAATCTAAAAAGTACCACAAATGGAAATGTTTTATGTACTAGTGGTCTGATTATTAGCTTTACTGTTTAGTAAAGCATTGATATTAGTGTGTGTCTTGCTTTTACTACTTAAACCATGCTCTCTCTTCGAAATTGTAAGTTGTTTTGGCTTTTCTAGGTAGACACGTAACAGAAGCTATATACCTAGAGAAAGATTAGCCCAAATCTTCTAATTACAAAATATAACTAAAGGCTTGAGAGTATATGTGCCTTATTAACTTCCAAAAGACCAAAGCTATATATAGGTGTCTTACGGAATTATAAACCACATCATATCTTCGCTACACTAGCTACAATTTAATGCTCTAGCCTTGCTGTCTACCTTAGAGCTTCCTTTGATGATTGTCTACTCTTAACTTCTTGTTCTATTTGTTAGACTAATCAACTGTGTGTTGTCAATTTGGCAGCAATAGACTAGCCTACGTGGCAGCTCTCATCTTTCAATCTGTAACATCATACATTTATATTCGTCTTATTTGAATAGCTGGACTTTGCATGCCACATCTATGTTTAGTCATCAGCTTCCTTTAAAGACTATATATTATTCATCATATTTGTGCTGGTGGATTATTAACCCAGCTATAGGCTACAGGCCTACAGTGTATGAATGTAATACGAGATATGGGCAAGTTCTCCAAACTTCCAAATTAAAGCAAGAAACCAAGTTACAAGCCAAAATCGCACTTCAAAAACACAGTGGAAACTAAAACCACACTTGATATATATAGTCATATAACATCATTGCTTTTTTTAGATAATGGAAAATTTCCGACTTCAGCCTTCTTCTAAAAAGAAGAAGCATCAGTCCAAACTTATTACAGTAGCACACCCATAATTAAAACTTATTATAGGTTCAAAACTAAAGTCCAAGACGATAAATGAAAGACCATCCATGCGATGCGAAGAACTCCATGGCTCTCGATTCTAGTAGCTTGCAAGCGTCAAGAATCCGTTCCTTGCCATCATCCGAGCGCTGCAATAGAGCCCAAAACCGTAACCAGTGTGTCCCCTCAAATGAACCTGGAAAAAAGTTTTTGAGTGACCTTTATAAAAAACCACATCGTTTCTTGTGATCCATAATGCCCAGCAAAACGCCGCAGCCCCGGTCAATAAAAGATGATTATGGTTGGAACCTCCTAGCTTAGACTAACTATTGAAAAGATGGTTCGTGTTCCTTGGAGGATTAATGCTAAACAAAACAAACACAGCACGCCAAAGAAAACTGGCATAATGGCAATCAAAAAACAAGTGTTGGATAGTTTCAGGTGTGCTACAAAAACAACAAGCCTTACTACCATTCCAATTCCTTTTAGCAAGATTGTCTTTTGTTAGTATCACCCCCTTCTTTAAGAACCAAAGAAAAATCTTAATCTTCAGGGGCACTTTCATATGCCAAATTTTCTGGGTAACCTTAATCCCGTTATTGACTAGGTATTTATACATAGATTAAACAGAAAACAAACCAAAGTTCCAGATGAAAGTATCTCGACCCTCATTTAAGTTAATAAAAGCAACTTTCGCAACTAGACTTTGCCATTCCAACAGCTTGTTCCCAACTAGTGCCTTTCTGAAAGACACATTGAGAGGGGTGGAATTAAGTACATCAGCTACTGTTGTTTGTTTCTTCTGCACTATATTAAATGAATTCGAGTATTGGATTTTCAAGGCTCGGGAGCCCAACCATTTATCTTCCCAAATTCTAATTTGAGTTCCATTGTCTAGTTTAAACTTCCCAAGACTTAAGAAAATGTCATTGACTCCCAGCAAACCATTCCAAAATGGCGAAAACCCGTTTTTCTTTTCCATTTGACTTAGGGTCTTGTTCTTTAGGTACTTGTTCCTTATTAACTCCTGCCATGTGCCCTCCTCGTTGCAAAGTTTGAAAAGTCATTTGCTTAAAAGACACTTATTTTGTAAATCTAGATTTTGAATTCCTAAATCACCTTCCTCTTTTGGTTGGTACAAAATATTCCACTTTGTCAATCTATATTTCCTTTTGTGCTCATCATTTTGCCAAAAAACCTTGATCTAAAATATTCAATCTTTTTTAGAACACCTCTCAGGATTTCAAAGAAAGACATTATGAACATAGGTAAGCTTGA
Source organism: Saccharum hybrid cultivar R570 (assembly GCA_038087645.1). Classification (NCBI taxonomy): domain Eukaryota; kingdom Viridiplantae; phylum Streptophyta; class Magnoliopsida; order Poales; family Poaceae; genus Saccharum; species Saccharum hybrid cultivar. The sequence continues at coordinate 31,936,325 of JAQSUU010000066.1, read as the reverse complement.
CAAAATAGAATTGATTAACATTAATCTACCCCCATATGATAAATGTTTTCCTTTCCACCCACTTAACTTCTTTTCAATTCTTTCTTCAATTAATTTCCAATCCTTATTATATAACTTCCTGTAATGCATAGGAAGGCCCAAATATCGAAAAGGGTACGATCCCATTTTGCAACCAAATGATATGAGTATTGCTCCTCAAATTCTTTTGCTTGGCCAAAGAAAAATAATTCACTTTTATGGAAGTTGATTTTCAGACCTGATAATTGTTCAAAAGTACCAAGCAAAAGTTTCAATTTTTTTGCATTTTCAATATCATGGTCGAAAAATAGAATCGTGTCATCTGCATATTGCAAGATAGACAAGCCATTTTTCACTAGGTGTGTAACAACCCCTTTTATTTGGCCTTCTTCCTTGGCTCTAGATAAAATGATAGCTAGCATATCTACAACAATATTGAAAAGGATCGGTGACAGAGGATCACCTTGTCTAAGACATTTCTTGGTCTGAAAATATGAGCCCATTTGGTCATTAACTTTAATGCCCACATTCCCATCTTGAACAAAAGCCTTGACCCTTTCACACCACACCGGATGAAACCCCTTCATTCTTAGTTCTTGTTGTAAGGAATTCCAATTCACCTTATCATATATCTTTTCAAAATCAATCTTAAAGATAATTCTATTTTGTTTCCTTTTATGTAACTCATGTATGGTTTTATGTAAAATAACTGCACCCTCCATTATATTTCTCCCAGGTAGGAATGCTGTTTGGGATGGTTTAATTATGCGTTGAGCTATCTTTACAATTCGGTTAGTAGCCACTTTAGTAAAAATCTTGAAGCTAACATTTAACAAACACATAGATCTATATTGTTGTATTTGTTTAGCTTCTTTAGACTTTGGTATTAAAATGATCTTTCCAAAGTTTAGGCTATGTAGAAGCAATTCTCCCTTATGGAAATCTGTGAACAAAGCCATCAGATCATCCTTAATTATATTCCAGAATACCTGATAAAACTCTGGAGGAAAGCCATCAGGACCTGGAGCCGTATTATGGTTCATTTGAAAAATTGCACCTCTAATCTCCTCCTCCGTACACTCAGCGACCAAGAGATCATTTTCTCAGCTGTAACTTGAGGGATGTCATCACAGTACGACTCATCCATCACCAAATTGTTATGATCAGATGGCCCAAATAATTTTTTATAGTAAGTGGTGATATATTTTTTAAGCTCAGCGTCACCGTGAATTAAACCTTCCTCCTACTCTAGCCTAAATATCCTAGTTTTTCTGTGTTTCTCATTTGCTACTAAATGAAAGTATTTTGTATTGGCACCCCCTTCTAATAAATTCTTTGCTTTAGCACGTTGGTACCATTTTATTTCGTCCTCTCGTAGAAGTTCGGACAATCTTTCATTCAAGACTTACTTAAGATTCAATTCATTTTGATCTAATAAAGTTGATTCAGCAGCAACTTTTTCTTTTCTTTCTTGTAAGCACCCTTGTATTTTTGGCCCACCCTTTCAAGTATTGACGCAGACGTCTAATTTTAGCCTGTCACCGCTCTAAAGAGTTACGCTCCTCATGCACACTGTTCCAGATATCTCGCTACTAAGTGCTGTGTGAAAACGAGTTACGCTAGCTCTGTTGCGCACTTCGTGGTGCAACCACCCGGGGGGGCATCTATCAGCAGGATAGCACTCATTTCATATCTGCGGTACAATGCTACAATGTGACGCGATGGGTCCATGCAAAGAAAAGAAGACGAATAAGGAGAAGGAAAGAACCAGTGCAGCAACACATCTATCGATCGGCCGGTGCCAAACGCCTTTCACGTACGCTTCTTTTGTTTTCTTTCTCTGTGGTATGTGGAAATCGAAACGCTCCGACTGACCCATAAGCCCCTGGCCTCCTCTCATCTTCCGGTGGAAAGCCTCCTCCGGACACATGGGGTCCAGGTCCAATGGCACAAATGGAGCCATGGTCTTGCTGGTGACGCAGCCCGCCCGCCCGCAAGGGGCTGGGACCTGGGAACCAGCCCCCAATGCATGCCGCGACTCTCAATTTGAGACCGAATTCGTTTAGAGAGGTTCAGATCTGTCCGTATCTGAGTCCGAATATTTAATATCCGATACTGTATCCATATCCGAATACTCGAATCGCATATTTGTGATGTCGATACCCAATAATATCCTATCCGACATAGTTGATATTATCCAAATTCGAATATAAATCAAACAGAAATATGAAAACAAATATAATATTAATGATATTCGTCCGTATCCAATCCGTTTTTATCCCTAGTCATCACGCTTGCACCATGCCGCGAGACGGGGGGTTGCATGCATGTTGCTGTCCGCTCTGCGCCTCTCCATAGTCGACATTACTCTGAGCTGCCTTGCCGCGAAGGTGGATCATCGATGCGACCGCGACTTGCAGTTGCAGGCCGGGTTAGGACGTGGAAATGGGCAACCCTATCCTATGCAGTGCAATGCAAGTGGCAAAGCACTGGCGACCTGACGTTAGCACATGGATTTGCCCTGCATGCATGTCCCACTGGGATGGATGACCGGAGAATCCATCCTGCTTTTGAGAACCAACGCCCTGCTGTCTCTGGAAAGATCAAGGGAAAACCATTCGGTAGCAGCCATGGCAGTGTTGCGTTGTCTGCCCGCTTCCTTCTCCGGCTCCCTTGGCTGTTTGCGGCAAGTGAGCCGGCGAGGCGAGCCCTCCATGATTGGGATGGGTCTCCTTGGATTCCAGAAAGCATATATCTTATGCGCGCAGCTGGACTCCGGTCGTCGCAGTTGGCACGGTGTCGCCACATGCAGGCCCGGGAGATCCTGCTCTGCTCCGTTCGGGGAACGAGTTACCAGGCTGATCCGCACCCCTGTGCCATTGCCACACGTCTTCGGCTTCCTGTGCGTTTCAGAGACGAGGAATAGGGCATGCGCGGCGAGCCCAGTCCAACGGTTCCGACAACTCAGCGCAACGTCGTTTCAACGGGCTGTGCGTGATGCGCGCAGGGAACGGAAGGCGGAGGAAAAATATCTATCATCGTGCTCGTGCCCTTCCTGTTCCTGCGGCGTGGCGCAGACCCTGTGGGAAACGGGTTGCCATCACCCCCTGGGGTCGGGGGGTCCGGACCGGCCGCGGCATGCTGGGTCCCTGCTGAAATGTCGTGGCGAACGCGGTGAACGACGGCCCGGGACTGTCGCGCGCCGGAGGGGTTGTGTGGATGCTGGATGGACGGCGGCATGGGCATGTGCCGGTTGAGTGGTTGACCATCCCTAGCTCTCGCCAGGCTCGGCTCTCCCTCCGGCCTCCGCCCCGGCTCACGCGCTCCCCCCATGTGCGCCCGACATGTTCCGTGTCTGCCACGCCCGCCCGCACCACCACCCCACAGGCCACAGGGGTAAACGCGCTTCGTGGTACGCATGGCCCGCGGCGGTTTCGGTCCAATCGCCTCGCGCCATATGAAGCCAGCGGCGCTCCTGGCTTGCTGGAAGCAGGCCATTGATCGGTGGCTCCCTTGCTGTCTGTCTGTCTGTGTGTTGCCCTTCGCGCTGTGTCGCATCGACCCACGTCTGCGTCTGCTTTGCCGTCGCCCTGAATGCTTGCCGTTGCAGGCTTGCGCTACTCAATTTGCCGCGCGCTAGCTGTTACTCACCGATCCCATTGCAGTTTTTTTTCCCTACCAAATTTATTTATACTGTATATAGGTTCCTCCGTTTCTTATTTTATTTCACATTAAAGGCAACACAAAAGTACCAGCCGAAATTTATATTGTCTGTATACTCTGTAAGGTAAAAACACGGGTGCTGTTGGCAGCAACACTGCTCTTGTGCATTACTGTCACGTACAGTAGATGGGAACTTCAGATTCAAAAATGCTTATCTTCCACTTTCTTTGCTCATCACTCATCAGCTAATAGAATGCAAACAGCTTTAAGGTCCGCCAGAACCGTAAGAGTAAGACTCAAGAGGTTCCTGGTCGGCTGGTTCCTCCTTATTAACACAGGTTGTCAGTGTCGCCCTTGCCTTTAGTCTGCCTCACTTGAGTTCACAAAATTTAGGGTCACTAGGATCGTGCCTAGGATCGTGCCTGTGCGTTGCAACGGGAACAAAATAATATCATGATAACTTAAGTTTGGATGTGTGTTACTATTATACTCATGTACTATAATGGCAATCTCAGTGCACAGTTCTTGTTCGAAGTGTCATAAGTCAAGACGGTCAGCATGTGCTTGCCAAATATACCAAGATTGCTGAATGAATTTCACTTCTTTCAAGATGAGAATTTTATCTAGTCCCACTAAACCAATCTAATCACATATGTACATTCTCAGGAAAGTGAACTGCTTGTCATCTCCCTACTTTTGACAGTAAAAGCTCCATATGTATATTGAACATGGCCATACCAAGATATAAAAAGAATACCTTAGTTACAATATCATTATATTGAGCACAAAATTTATTCTACATTCGATTTTCGTAGTTGCTTTGGTAGCTGGTTGTGCTCACTGCTCAGCATTAAGCATCACTGTATCAATGCCAACCATTGACTCATCCTGTAGAGTCACAAATGTAAGCCATGCCAATAAAATTGCAACAATTCAGGCCATCATATTGACATTGTAGCCCATATCATGAAAATACTCAGCAGTTGTAATTCGTAAGGGAATAATATGACTGTTAATAGAAACTCTACACTGAATAGCGACAAGCAGGATACAACTGCCAAGCTGATCTGACAAAATTTGTTCTTACAAAAGTTCACTGAAAAAGAAATCTCAAAAAATTTCGACACGAACCTGAAAACAATTGCATTTGTTACACAAGCATTGCTTGTTCGTGCTAAGAAAAAAGAAAAACAAATCATTGTTACTAACCCTTATCATTCTATCCCATTTTTGTTTTTGTTTGAACCACTAAATTTGTGCAAATCTAAATTTTTCCACATTTTTAAGAGCTACTCATAAGTGCCAGAGCTCCATTTAATGAAGCAGATTGAAATACTGAGGATGTATTTGCTTCTTAGCTTATTGAAAATTTGTGCAAATCTAAAAATACTGATGAATTGGATACTCTGGAAGCAAAGAAAATGAAAGAGTTTTCACAGTCAAGAAGAAGGCAACAGAGTTGATCTTTGTAGAAATCCATGAAGAATCCACCCTTTGGGTTCTCAATGGGGGCAAAATGCTCAAAGGACCTAGTCATCTTACCTTTCGTTAAGTAATTAGTGTTTGTTTTTAAACCCTCTGTTGGCAGTTTGCCTCCAAGGGGCTCCTATAGGCGCTACTTCCATATTCTCATAGTTCTCCTTATTAATATAAGCTTGTAGCCAATCCACATTTTTCAAAAAAAAAATGAAGTAGCTAATCTGGATCTATCAAAAAAAAAAAAACTGCACACGCAAAATCATTCTGGGGCCCTAGGTTCTATATTGTACTTCTTACAGAATGGAACCAATTCTCTATCAAAGTCTGGAGTTTAAGAGAGCCCATCAAAAGTCAGCATAGCAGCTCCATTATCAGACCTGCTGCCCCTTCTTGACCAATGAACATCGGGGCACTATTCTACCTATAGCAATTAGCAAAGTAAAAGATTATAAAGTCAATAAATTGATGAGCTATGACCTAGTTTAATTGTCACGAGTTGGGGAAAAAAAGACAAATTTTCAGTAAGCTAAGAAGCAAATACATCCTCAGTAATTTCAAACTTCATCGGTTAAATGTTTCAGAGCCACAGAATAGCTAACTGATATTATAAGCTCAAAGATTTATTGCAAATTGGAAGAAGCAATGGTATACAACTGAGCTAGCAAAATCCACAGTTTGTCACACCAATATGGTTATCAATTTATCGTCAAACAATATTTCAGTGCTTAGCTGATACAGTGAGCAATCAAGAACAATAATAAACAAATTGCTGATTTTTCACACTTAGATGGCTAAGGTTCCAAGACTGTCGAAAAAAACATATCTAGAAAGCATCTGGGCTGCAACATATACACTTGTACATCAAAACTATAGACTGTATCATTGTAGCATCAATAGTTATTAGGAATTCCACAATATTCCCTTAAACATTTTAATTTACAACTCCTAGAATTTACATATTCAATCAAGATTTTATAATCATAATGTTTAGATACCTGATAACCCACACGTAAAAAAGCTTCACATCTAGTATTCACCTCCCTAATACCACATCCAGATACATGTTAAATAGTTGTGTATTGACTGGGATGGGTGTAGGGTCGAGATGGCGGACTAGAAGGGGGTGAATAGTCTTTTTTAAAACTTAAACACGTCGGCTAACCGAAACAAATGCGAAATTAAATCTATCGATCTAGCCAAGACTACACCCCTCTACCTAAGTTCTCTAGCATCTTGTAAAGATTCTAATAAAGCAACTAAGGTGCTAAGCTCAGCAAGAGCTCATATAATCAATTCTAGAGCAAGGTCACACAAACCTATGCACTAGTACTTTGCCAACCGAGGAGCTCCTACACAAATAGTAAGCAAAAGCACAAAGCTCCTAGGCTCACGAGCGATGCTCAATAACAAGGCAACTAATGCCAAATTAGAGAGCGCAAATTACTTAGCTACACAGACTAAGCAATGTGACTAACAAGGTTACACAAACCAAATTAGCCACGCAATGGTTGCTACTTCTATACTACACAAGCAAGAAGATATCTAGCTAGTTACACAAACACAACTAGATAAGAGAACAACTACACAAGCACAAAGTATATAAAGTAAAAGTAATACAAGCTTGTGTTTCGGAGATTGCAAACCAACGGGATGAACAAGGTTGACATGATGATTTTTATCCCGAGGTTCACGTGTTTGCCAACACGCTAGTCCCCGTTGAGACAAGCTCCAAGGTTGCCACCGGTCCTCTTGCTCTTCTCGTTGTGGCGATGCACCCACTTGTTGGATCGTGAACTAATTGACTATCAAGAGTCAAACCCTCAGCGGGTGCCGCTCATCCACTCACAAGATGGGGATCCTCCAAGCCACGAGCTCTAGCACTTGACCCGGCCAGACCACTTGTCGTCCTTTGCGTCTCGCTTTACTAGAGTTGCTCTTCGCGGCTCCCACGGGGCGAGCACAATGCCCCTCACAAAGCTTCTCCAGAGCCTCGCATAATCTTCTTGCGAGTTTCGACAGAGTCACAAGCCACCAAGTCGTCTAGGAGGTGGCAACCTCCAAGAGTAACAAGCACCATCGGCTTACAACTCGAACACCTAGTGCCACTCGATGCAATTCTCACGATGCAATGCACTAGAATCGCTCTCTCACTTGATCCGATAAACACTATGAAGCATGAGTGAGTTAGAGGGCTCCCAAACACTACAACATAAGCCACTAAGGCTAAAGTGTGCTCCACACCACGCCATGGCCGGCCAAAAGGGCTATTTATAAGCCCCTCCACGAATAGAGACGTTGTACCCTTTCACTGGACACAACACGCGAGCAACAGACGCGGTGACGCTCGTGCATCAGACGCACCAGGCCGCGTCCGATGCTCCTATGGCTGCCACATGTCACTAGCCGTTCGAACGCCAACGGTTACTTCGCTGATCAACAGACGCGTCTGTCGCTCCGTTAGCTTCCGCGTCCGACGATTACCAGACACAGTCCAGTAAGCTCCAAAAACTGGTTTTCGGCTACCTGACGCGTCCGACGAGAGGGCAACAGATGCACTCCGCGTCTATCGCTGCTGAGGCCGTCGAGACAGCTAACGTCAACTCCATCAGACGCTGACGTCCAACGTCAGACGCTCAACCACCGCCGCGTCCGATGCCGCTAGCTCAGCAGGCTGTCACTTGGGGGTTAGCCATCAGACACTGACGCCAGCGTCTGATGCTCCAGGGCCAGTGTCTGTTGCCGCATCCGACGCGCGCAACTCAACTCGAAAACATTCCACAACTTCGCCTCCATTTCTATCATTCGGCGCAATGGAAAATAAATGTTTCATTTCTACGAAAATGCCGAATCCCGCCGAGCTTGTGAGGCGGGAGGGAGAGAGGGCCCCAAACCCATCTCTACCGTTCAAACTTCACCACCTTCGCAAATGTGCCAACACCAAAAAGCGATCACCACATTTTGCACGTGTGTTAGCATTTTCACAATTATTTTGACAAAGGAGTTAGGCACTCAACTTGCCACGCCACTCGATCCTAGCATGTATGCAAAGTTAGATCACTCGAGTGGCACTAGATGACCAATATGCAAACAAGTTTGCCCCTCTTGATAGTACGACCATCTATCCTAAATCCGGTCATGCACTTCTATACACAACCTTTGACTGGTGAAATGAAATGTCCTAGGTTATACCTTTGCCTTGCGCATTCCATTCCATCTCCTTCGATGTTGATGCAACACATGCACTAACCATATCACAAATGATATAATCCACTTTATATCATCATGTGACCTTGTTGGTCCATCAATCTTGACCTCACTTGCTCTTTACCGTTGCGTCGGTCCATCGGCGCCAAGTCTTGCTCAAGCTTCACCGCCCCGTGGTCGATCGCTCCAAAGCCTTCGACTTGCCCTTCACACTTGCAACCGGTCCATCAAGCCAAGTCTCATCTTGATCTTCGCCACCTTGGTCACATGACTCCATGTCATGTCTCATATGCAATGAGATCCTTCATGACACCATCACCTGTGGACTAATTCCCTGTGTATCTCACATAAACACAATTAGTCCACCTAAGGTTGTCACTCAATTACCAAAACCAAATAAGGACCTTTCAATGGGAACGACATTAGCTACTGTATGTGGGTATCCTTGCTTCTACTCCTTGCCAACGCGCCGGTGTGAGAACAAAGGAAGGCTCTCAAGCTGGAAGGAAAGAAGAGAACAGAATCAACTTACGGTGGGAAAGATGTTGGAGGTGTAGGAGATGAACATGCAGGTCTTGCTGACGACATCAGTGGAGTAGATGCATAGATCTACTCTTCTCCTCCTTGCTTCTCATCTGTTACGCCCGCTGACTTTGAAGAATCTGTGCCGGCGGTGGTCCGTAGGGTGTGCTGGAGGGCGTCCTATCTGAGGCAGGGGAGGCCGAAGGGGAACATTGGCGCGGTTGCCGGTGCCACCATGCCGGTGCCGGCGACACCATTGCTGATGGGGGAGGGAGCCATTGCGTCAGCGATGGTCGAGGGACCAGTGGAGGAGAGCTCTTGGACGAGGGCAGCGAGGGCCTCCGGTTGGCTCCATGAGCAGCAACCGAGTTTGCCATCGTGACTGGTCCATGCATGGAGTGGAGGAGAGGCAGCAGCGGTGGGATGGGAGAGGAGGCCATCGGGCGTGGAGAGAGGGTTGAGCGGCTGAATCTTTGCCCGGTCCCACCTGTCGGCGTGGGTTTTTTTCTACGGGGCGGAGCCATCGCTGGGGTGAGGGCGTGAGGCGAGCGAAGCCAGGGACGATTGTTCTGCAAATGTTTTAGTTTTGATTTATCTTTGTTGTCCTTCTTCCTCCACTGAACTATTTCCACTTTCAGGTAATGCCGTGACTTTTGACTAACAAATTAGATGAACTCTTGCAGTGAATTTTGTCCCAACACTCTTCAATGGTTGAAATTGAAACTTGAAAGATGTATATGTCACCTTCTTGCACATGGTTGTCTTGCACAAAGTCTAACGATAATGATACAATAAGGACGTCAGCCCGTGACTCCTGTCCGGGCGCACTCCTGCAAAAAAAGTTCGCTCGTTCTATCCCCCGTGACGTCTCCATCCCCGTCACCGCCTGTGACGCCACGCCCCACTCCGCGCTAGCTGCCATGTCGCTCGCTCAAGCCCTATCCCGCCCGCGACGCTGCTGCTGCCTTCACCCGTCGCTCGCTCAAGCCCCATCCCATTCACGAGGCTTGGCTCCCCCATCCCCCGCGCGTGCTCCATCTTGCGCTGCGCCACGCGCCCCATCTCCTCCCTCATCCCACCCCCACCCACACAGGCACAGTCGTATCAGTCCCGACACCGTCGCTGCCCCGGCCGGTCGGCTTTGATGGGTTCGTGCTGTCAGTGGTGGCAAGGGTGCTGTAGTAGCGCAAGGCGTGGGGCGGCCTAGGAGATGGCACTCCTCGTAGGGCTCCTCTAGGCGTCGGCCCTCCTCGGCCTCCTTCTCCGCTGTTGCAACTCTAATCCCCACCAGGTAAGCCGTGGTCGCGCGGTGAATAGTATGTCAACACTATCTGAATATTTCAAAAGTAGATCTGGTGTTGCACATATTGTAATGGCGCCGGTGGTTGGTGTTACAACGGCCTTCCTCGCATGACGCGCCTCGCCTCCTCTCCCTCGCCTCCCTTCCCTTCCCTCCATCTCCTTGCTGCGGTAGTTCGAGCTCAGCGGGAAAACCATACCCGACTAGCACGCAGGCGCCCGCAGAGGTGGTGGCCTCGGGTGGGCCCAATGGCGGCGCGATCCCCGCGTAGTGGCCCCGCAGCAAGCTGAGGTCCGCGCCAATTGCTCACTACGCACGGGAACAGAGCAACCGTGGGCATCCGTCCGGATGTCCGAACGCTAGTCCTGCCGAAAGTCTAACCAACGCCCAATTAACATGTGTGCGCAACTCTATCTTTTCAGATGTGAAATTTGGGATGCCACTTCTTGTTCTTGCTTGGCTGCTAAAGCGTTGATTTTTATGTGGGAATTGCACAGCTTGCATAAGGATGTTGTGATTTGATATTGGTCGGCTTCATGACATCCACAAATACATTAATTTTAGGTTTGCAGATATAGATCACTCATATGTGATAAGATATAATCAAGCGCCAGATTTGTCCGATGATCATCTAACCCTAAAGACATTCATATTCAGCAGTGCCCTCAGTCTGGTCCTGATTATTCCTCAGACGAAGAGGGTGTTGTGGTGATCCTTGCAGTTTTTCTACGTTGACTTGGACTATTCCTCAGACTCCTTTACGAACTCTTTGATGATTTGTTTGGTACGGTCATGGGATGATGGGAGTTATCTGAAACAGCAACACAATCTGTATTTCGTTCTTGGATGTTAGAACTGATTTTGATTCCCATCACAGGGAAGGACTTCTCCACACCATCAGGGCATCAGGCTCGAGTATCAGAACCTTAGAACGGGCGTTCTCAATGTGCTGGAACCACGAGTCATTCTCCTTTATACTAGTACTAGCACCGGTGGTGTGCTACGCTGCGCCGGCTTAAAGAGGAGGCTAAAAAAAAAGGTGAGAAAAAGAAGAAGAAGATGAACAGTCTATGTGAGACCCACATGGACAGTGACTGGGCCCACATGAACAGCGCTGGCTACAGTGCCCGAGTGGCTGAGAGAGCATGGATTTATTCCTTGTTAAAGAGATCTGTTATATGCGATGGGCATTAACAAATGCTTTCCATCCACACTGGGGGACCATCTTACTCATATGTTTCAAGCCCTTGACTGCATAAACACTACCATCAGGAGATTCTATGTCAATGCTCCATTGCTCTCTGAGATCTCCTCCAAATTGGTTGATGGACATATATGTTCATGCTGTGTCTGTAACTAGCTGACATGAGCATGAGGAAACACTTCATCTTTCAATCCAAATCATCCATGTACGCCCTGCAACACGCACAAGATTTCTTCACCTGGGGGCTTTGTCCAGCCATGTTCGTTCACCTTTTCACTGAAGGATGGACGGACAGGAACCTGCAGAAAATCTCATGATCTCCTTTCCTGGCAACTGGAACTAGCACTAGTATGCACAAAAAACAACACATGAACACTGAATTTTAACATATGAGGAACCGATCCGTGCAAAAGCGTACGGCACCGTTTCCTTTCTTCCACTGTTTTTCGTGTGCATTCGATCGTTTCGCCATTAACTCGTCACAGAAGAACGTAGCACGGCTGGTTGTTGCGTGTTTTACATCCGGCGTACAGTACCGTACCGCTCCGATCCTGCACACCTTTTATTTCACTGGCCTTTTCTTGAATATATGAACACTGTGGTAGACGTACGTACTCGCGCCACCATCGATCTCTCGTCCAGCAGTACACGACGTGGTGAGGGTTGAGGCACTCAGGCCCCAACCCAAAAGCAACGCGACAAGGGAGGGTAAGGCCGTCCCGTTGCTTTGCAGTTTTCGCAAGGAACGCATTCACTCCCGTCAGGCATCGCAGTAGCAAAGGGCACGCCAATGTATTCTTTCTTCCTTTTTTTAAACTTTTTTTTGTGTGTGCTATTAGTGTATAATAGTGGTCGTACTGATGATGTTTAGCCTCATCATAGTAATCCAAATTGGAAACCGTACTGGCCTTTTAATCTCGCCGTACTGATCCGAATTAGAAGTAAACCGGTTGGTTTTGAGTAGCGACGCACCTAGCGCCCGGATGCCTGGCTTCAGGGGCGCGTCTGGACACACCTAGTCCACGTAACATTTCGATCCCGACCAAACTCGTTCGATTCAGATACAGTACAGACAGAGCGCGGCCCGTCCTCCCGCTCACGCGCGGCTCGTCCTCCTGTCGCGCTGTCATCCCGTCCTCCCGCCGTGCCGCCTGTCCCCCTGCCATCCCGCCACGCCGCCTATCCCCCTGCCACGCCCCACGGGACCACCTAAGTACCACTTGTTTGCAACATCAGAACAAGACGACTACAACATCAGAACAAGGTGACTGCAAGTCTGCAACAATAGAACAAAGCTACTGCAATGCGAGATGTAAGATCAGAAAAAAGAGACTAATGCAACAAAAAATATTACCTGTTGCAACATCAGAACAAGGCTACTGCAACAACGGAACAAAGCGCAATGAGAGAAAGCAACATCGGAAAAAAAGATTAATGCAACAAAGAAATATTATTTATTGCAACATTAGAACAAGGCTATTGCAATGCGAGATGCAACATTAGAAACAAAAAAAGACTGATGCAACAAAGAAATATTACTTGTTGCAACAACAAAACAAGGCTACTGTAACAGAGCTTGTCGGAACCCTAGCCACCACTGCATCCCTTAGATCTAGAGGAGGAGGAGGAGGAGGGCTTAGATCCAAAGGAGGAGGAAGAGGAGCGCTCAGAGGAGGAGGAGGAGGGCTCAGATCCAGAGAAGGACCCACCTACCTTGCCGGAGTCGCCGCCATCGCCCTCGTCTCCAGTGGGAGGAGCGGGAGCCGTGTTGCTGGGGGCACGGGGTACCAATGGAGTCACGGGAGGGGGGAGGGAGGGAGTGTCGGCGGGCGGACGAGGTGGCAACGACTGGGCGCTGCGTTAGTCCCGGTGGCGGGAGTGAGCAAGGAGAGGAACGGTTGTGGGAGTGAGCGAGGAGAGGATAAGGATAAGTGCGGGAGACAGCGTGCGGCAGGGGCGGGTCGGTTCGGCGCGGCTTTGGGTGTGTCCGTTCCATCCGGACGACCGTCATGTATCATTATCGTTTGAGTAGTATGTACCCTGTTGGTATATAAAAGCCAACACCACCGGGTTCGAATAGTTTCTAGCACATACTCTGTCGCTTGGAAGCACTGTTGTCGCTTTTCATTTGTATATGCAGGGATTGTGATTTGTCACTGAAGCACTGTTGTAAGAATAACACAATCACTTGCAAATGTTGCTGGAAAATGGTAGGGTACTATTCTCCTTTGGGATTACCCAAAGGCCGAGGGATATTTAAGTTTTTACCCTTTTACAGCTGATGTTCTAAAAATCACTATTAGGATAACACCTATACTTTTACCACCAGTAAGAAAAGGTTTTCTTAGTTCGCGCTAATTTTACCAACATGACGAGACACGCCAGCCTGCTAGGCCACTCGAAAAGAGTAAGATGCCCCTCCCTTCACCCCATCCATTTCTTCCTCCTCCATTATCCTCCTCTTCTTCGCCCTAGCCTGCCAGCAAGTGGTATGATTAGTATACGGTATTGATGAAGAGTTTTTTTAACCTGATATTGATGAAGAGTTGAGGGAGTGAGCATCTCCGAGAGTTCCCAACATTTCTTCTCAAAATCATGGAGTTTTTCGGCTCGCCAAAAATTATTGGGAGAAATAAATAAAACCATCTCTAATAGTTTTTAATAATTCAATCCTAAAATATAGGAGATAATTTTTATATCAGGAATCCTATGCTATTTCTAAATTATTCTAACCACTTTTATATATTCTTTCTCTCTTGTATATTTGCATCAGGAATCTTTTCTTACTCTTTATTATTTTCCACACTCTTCCACTTTTAGATTGGCCTTACGGATACGTGTGTGGTAGACGCGCGATCGGTTTATTTTTCGAAGATTGGAAGGTGGGATTGAGAAATGTTGAAGCTGTGTTTTTTCTATTCTTGTCAAAAATTTTAGATTGGAAGGCTTTATAGGGACTCTCGGAGATGATCTAGAATATTTGGTTTGGTGGTACATGCTTAGACGGAGAACTGGAGAAGAAACGGACTAAGTCAATAGTTATTAAGGGGTTAAATGGACTGTTCTATTGGGCAATATATGGGCTATCTTATTTGTTGCTTACGGAACTCAAAGTTTGTTCTATAAATAATGGGCCTTCCTTATTCTATGACGCGTGCAGCTTCTATGGGCCTTTACAGCCCGTTAAATTCTTATTTCATGGGTCCGTGCTGCGAGACCCGTTGGCGGGTGAGCCAACCACCTACTAGCCGCCCAAGTTGACGCTGCCCATCCCTGCGCTTCTGCGCTCACGGGCACGCTACCCCAAGTCCCCCGCCACCTCTCCCCAAGCAGTCAAGCACCCTCCTTGTACGTGTCAAGTTTGCTCTCCTCTTTGCCTCCGCGCCCCGCTGCTGCTGCCGCCGCCGCCGCCGCCGCCGCCTACCCGCGCCGCATGTTCGACGAAATGGAGCAGTGGGACGCTCTGGTGGATGCCGCGCTCGCGACGCTGGAGGCCAGGAGCCTGCTACGCGCCACGCGACCCATCGCGCTCGCGTCGCCTCCCGCAACCCCACAGACCTTCGACGGGCCGGGGCCCTGGGACCGTGCCGCCGTCGAAATCCGGCTCGACCGCGACACCCTGCACCAATGGCTGGCCGAAGGTCAGCGCCAGTCAAATCTCTCTCCCTCTGTGGTGCATTGCAAACTCGTAGTCACTGTGTTCTCCTCTTTGTAAGATTTGGTTAGGTGATGAGGCGAGTGGACATGAAGAGGAGTTGGATGGAAATCTGATCCTTTTCTCAGGGAATGACTATATGGGCCTCAGCTCGCATCCTGCAGTCCGTGAGGCTTTAGTGCAGGTGTGCCAATTCTGTACACTGCTTGATATATCAATTATTTTGATTTGAATTAATGACCTAGTTGGTGCTTGCTAGGCAGCTCGAGATTATGGCATGGGGCCAAGAGGCTCGGCGTTGATCTGTGGGTATACTGCTTATCACAATTTGGTGGAGAAATCATTGGCAGAATTGAAGAAAAAAGAGGTACCAATTGATGTCTTCAATTTTTATTTTGTTTTGTTTTGTTTTTTTGTTTTTTTTTGCATATGCACCATCATTTCTTCAGCTTTGGATCCTTACTGCGTAGTGGTTCTGCAGGATTGCCTTCTTTGCCCTACTGGGTTTTCTGCTAACATGGCTGTAATGACGGCCCTGGGGAGTATTAGCTCTCTTTTGTCCCGTGGGAGAAAACCTGCAGAGCATGAGAGAATTGCGATCTTCTCAGATGCGCTGAACCATGCTTCAATCATTGATGGAATTCGGCTTTTGGAGCGGCAGCAGGAAGCGGTAGTGTTTGTCTACAAGCACTGTGACACGTTCCATCTTGATTTCCTGCTGTATGTTTCTTCTTCACTTTGCAGTAATATTCAGTGTATTCACACTACTTGAATTAGCTGTAATTTTATAACCTCTGCAGGTCCAGTTGCTCAATGGAAAAGAAAGTTGTTGTCACAGATAGGCAAGTCATCACTGACCAAGTGTTGGTGTTTCTGTTAATGTTGATGACTAGAGATTGCTTGTATATGCATGTTGTTACTTTATTAGGCTAATAATATGAGAACCTCTTTGCATTTATAATAAAGTGCAGCCTGTTCAGCATGGATGGTGATTTCGCTCCATTCCCTGATCTTGTCAAATTACGCAGAAAGTATGGGTTTCTATTGGTCATCGATGATGTTAGTATTTTATCTCCTCTCAAATAAGTTTTTGCACATCTTTGTATTGATTGAGTTCTGTTCGCATTTTCTTTTGTCAAGGCTCATGGGACACTTGTTTGTGGTGAGAATGGTGGTGGTGCAGCTGAGCTGTTTGAATGTGAAAAGGACATTGATATAGGTGTCGGCACCTTAAGCAAGGCCGCTGGCTGCCAGGGTGGTTTTATAACATGCAGGTAATATACTCTTTGAAAAAAATCATATTTCCTTTCAAGTGAAATCTGTTTATGAATTTACTCAAAAAAAATCTGTTTATGAATCATGATGAATATTAATCAAAGCAGATGGAGCATGTCTGTCTAAAAAAAAGGATATACAAAATATGCAATATGTGAGACATGTTTGACTGCAGATATATTCTTTTAGTGATATATCTGCAGATACATGCTCATCAAAGATGAGCGTAAGAATTAGGTTTACATGTTTCTGCAAACTCTCTGAGTTAATGTAGTGCTGAGTGCCGACTTCAACATGTTTCCATTCTAAGAACTTGCTGGTGTCAGCTAACTGGAACAATTTCTAGTGCTTAGCTTCTCAGTTGGTTTTCACAAGTTTGCACCATGGACTCTCATGCTTATAAGTTCTTTATTTATAAAGAAGCTTTTTAGTTCATTATCACAAGTTGACTATAGGAATAAGAATATCAGTAGATAATACTGTATTTCCAGATTCTGGGATTCATCACTAAAAGCTTGCAATCTGTTGTGCAGCACTAGATGGAAGAGGCTCATTCAGTCACGAGGTCGCTCGTTCATATTTTCAACTGCTTTGCCGGTGCCAGTTGTTGCTTCTGTGCATGGTAATATTTATGACTTAACCCCTGTGGTAGACTGCCATTTCTTCTGGAAATGAATATTTCTTTCAACAATATGTTGAGCTGACATCCAATATCCATTAATTAACATTATTTCCTGTTACATAGAAGGAAAAGATGTACATGTTGTTTTTTATTTCAAATTAGCCCGTGTGAATGAGGACTTAAATATAGCAGGGGACATTTTCTAAATAGAGTTATTGATTTCAGCGGCACTCTATGTCTCAAGGAAGGAGAGATGGCGGAGATCAGTGGTCTGGAGGCATGTGCAGTATTTTGCCTCTTTGACCAAACTCGAGATAACTAGTCCCATAATTTCCATTGTGGTTGGAAGTGAAGTAGCAGCGCTCAGGGCTGGCAGGTGCCCTTTCTCCCTGTTTCTTTAGTTTGCTTTGTCGATAGCTTCGTTGCTTCGTGTTCCTAATATTTCGCTTCTAATACTTCAGGCATTTGCTAAGATCTGGATTTCATGTTACACCAATCCGACCACCCACAGTGCCACCCAACTCATGCAGGTTCCAGCCCATCTTCCCACTTACCATTATTCCATAATTCAGTCCTTCATGAACTTGTATACAGAATTCCTGCTAGAACTTGTTGTACATAAAAAAAATTCTCTTTTTCAATTCTTCAATACTGTGAGCGAAGATAAACTTATCTTGGACCTCTTGGCAGGCTGAGAATCACTCTTAGCGCTTCCCATTCCTCGGAGGACATCAAAAGGCTGGTTGATGCACTCACACCCTGGCTCCCTGTCAAACACAGTGAGGGGAGCTACGCTGCAGCGTCAAAACTCTAAGCGGTAACCCATGTGAGAGTTAGGAAGTGGCACTAGCTGAGATCGTGCTAGACTATGGCTGTGTTTAGTTCCATTGAAAAGTGCAATGCAAAAAAAGATTTCCCGTCATATCAAACTTGCGATACATGCATGGAGTACTAAATGTAGATAAAATCAAAACTAATTGTACAGTTTGGTTGTACTTTGTGAGACGGACGTTTTGAGCCTAATTAGTTAACGGTTGGACAATTATTACCAAATACAAACGAAATGCTACAGTGTCGCTACAGTAAATTTTGTCACTCCAAATTTGAGAACTAAAACACACCCTATATGGGAAGAGGCGGCAAGCTGGTGCTGGTTGGTGCGACTAATGTACGCATTCATTATGTATGTATCACGCAGAATTTTTGTGGTGCCGTGACGCCTACGTCCTTCACCACTTATAAGCAATACTGTCTTGGTAGTCAGATATCGTTGTTGAAATAGGCGTTGTTTCAGCTCCACAATGAGAACTGAAGCTGTTCAAAATACCCAGGCATGTTGATTTGGCCGTGCCAGGCAAACATAACTCTGAATTCTGAAACTTGAAACTTATTACTAGCAAGGCACTGTTACGACATTGCCAACATTTCTTAACACAAAGGGTTCATGGCGAGCACAGCGGGCACATGACGAGCATATAACGGGTACGAGGCGAACTCTGGAACGCACAGACAGACGTATGTACATAGCACAGACACAAACCTTTAACACTCCGATAGTTTATTCGACGAGACAGTTCAGCAAAGCTCTAGTCACAGCTTACCCTTTACCCTGGCCTAGGCATGGCACGTAAGTACGTATCATCAGTATATAAGCTCCAGCTCTCGGCTCTTACCCCGGCCGGCTTCTGATCTGTAGGTGGCTGGGATCAGGCGTAGGAGAGCCTGGAGCTGGGGACGTAGATCCTGGCCCAGAGGTGCCTGCCTTTGATCAGGAACTTGGCCGTCTGCCGCCCGTTCAGCACCACTGGGATCATCGCCGCGCTGCGCAGCACCATGCGACCGTACACCGGCAGCTGCCCTGGCGCCACCTTCTCTATCATCACCGTCTCCACGCACGGCCCGTACACCCTGCAATGCACCATCCATGCACAGAATTATCTAGCGCTACGTGCAGATTTATATGATCCTGCACGATCGTGCACTTACTGATGATGCTTGAACAAAAAAAAAATCAACTTGGGCTAATTCGAATCATAGTTTCTTCTGCAGAGAGCAAATTTTGTCCAGTGATTGGAAGCTTAAATCCCAGCTGAAAGTTTTGGAATCGTTTAAAAGTTTTCTCAAAACTTCCAGAGTATAAAATAAGAGCCTTCACAAAGGTTTTGTAACTTCCTTTAGATCAGTATATGTCTATTTTTGGAAATTTTAATAAAAATCTTAAAGCCAAATAACTATTGTTGGCTACTCCAAAGATCTTTGAAAGTTGCGGTGGATGAACAGTGAAGTTGTGGAAACATCTAAAAATGTAAAATGTGGATATTTTTCTGGTCTGATCGGAACCCGACTTGACCCGGTGTTTGATCAAGTCTGCCTAACCCCCCTTCCATGACCGCCCAGTGACCCGGTGTTTGAGCAATAGGTTGGGTGTGATGCGGGTGGAGCAATACCTGCTTGCGATAACACCCGCAAAATATTGTCTCATTCGTCTTGGCACAACCTGTGAGTGCAATTTTGCACCCGCGTCTGTGCCCATGTGTTTTGGGCACCCATCGGGTGCATTAATCTCACAAGTAATATGTCTTTATGATCACATTAATGATTATAGAAAGTTGAAAACAAGCAAAGTTTGTCATCTATATATAGCAAAATCTAGTGATCTACCACATATATATCATATAATTATACAAGTTTTTAAAATAGACTAAAAATTTAATACTTAGGTGCCAAACATGTTCTTATAATAACAACTAGACATGGATAATTACTTACTTCCTCCATTCCAAATTATAAGACGTTTTGCCTTTTTCTAGATTCATAGCTTTTATTATGCACTTAGATATATATTATGTCTAGATACATTGTCAAAGCAATGTATCTAGAAAAGGCAAAAAGTCTTATAATTTGGAACAAAAGTAGTACATGGAATGCTCCTTATATTTCGGATCCGACCTTAGCTTCATTCATTTCGTAAAAAATTCTTATATTTCGCATCTGACCTTACCTTCATTCATTTCGGGACCGATCCGATGCGACACGTGGGTACGATTTGGCATCCACGCCCACACCCTAGCGGGTGTGGCGTCCGTAGACACTTGTACCCGCGGATTCAACTGCCATCCCTACCCCTGACTACTCACAAGGGAGTACTAGGGGTGCAAAGGTAGCCACACACACGATCTGCACATAGAGAGAAGAGAAGCGGATTGGACTTACGAGTTGAAGAACTCCATGATGTCCTCCCTGTTAATGGGGTAGCCTCTGGAGAAGGTGATAAATAGGGAGCGGTAGTCGTCTGGCGGGGGGCTCTGCTGCAAAGGGATCCACGGCGATGCCAACGGGTTTAGTGGAAAGGATCCCACCATCGGGGCGGTGAGGACAGGGGAGCCGACCATCGGCGGGGCAGCTAGCACACCGCTTGTGTTAGTGGGGACACAAGTGGTGCTTTTGCTGCTCACATCACAAACGGCGAGGCATACGCTCCTGTACTGGTAGGTGACGCCATCCAAGACCTCGCGGTGCCCTTCGAAGTAGCCCACATCGTCTATGCGCTTGGTCAAGAGCGCGTTCGTGCAGGGTAGGCACCTCTCGCGGCCGTCGCCGGTGCCGGTGCCGGTGCCGGCCGCGCCCTGGCGGGCGAGGCAGCGGAGGCACGCGATAGCCTCGTCGACGAACCGCAGCACAACAGGTCCTGGCAGCGCGGAGACGCGGCGGATGAAGTCGTGGTGGCCATCAGACTCGAGCCACAGCCAGAACGCGATCACCCAGCGCATCGGCACTGGGTCCTGCTCGAGCTCGTGCACTAGGCGGTGGAACAGGTCGCTCTCGAGCTTGTGGAAGAGGATCAACTTCTCCATGGTGGTCAGGCTGGCCATGGTGATTGTCGACAGAGCTCCCCGCTCTGCAAACAGCAAACGCCACGGCACGGGACCACGCCTCGATAGGCAAGTCACTAGACAAAGGGGAAGGGCATGCAACCCAGGTGAAGAAATAAACACAAGAGCCACTTCGGCCACTGAGAGAAATGCAAGCATGAATCCAAGGGGGTTGTTGCTTGATGGTGGCTACAAGAGACAAATGAGTGCACACGAGGGAGCATCATGCATGGCGCTGTGGAAACACGTCACTGTATCTAGCCACACACCTTGCCTCACATGGAAAGCCTTAACGCTACTAACCATCTCGCATTTTATGGAGGCTTTTGTGCATCAGTTTCTCTTTTTCTTTTGGCAATACTTGGGTTAAGTGCATATATGATAAGTTTTTTTTTCACCTTCAAGTTTCTTTTATCTTTTTATATTTGGAATATTTGAGTTAGGTACATATAACTCACTTTGGCTCCTTGCAGAAGAACTTTTATAGGATGTTCACGTTGTTGGTGAAGAGACTATACATATCCTTGTAAGGATCACCCATCCAATAACCATAACGAGTCACATGAAATGATTATAGGAGAGGAATAATGATGGTAGACTTAACTGAACTAGCATAATATTATTCCACCGCACCTCTATCACGCTTGTTTTCAGTTCTTGCATGGTTTTGAACGTTCCTCCATCACGTACGTATAGTGGTGCCTTTTAGCGTTGATCTTGTCTTGTTTGTCGACGCATTTATGTTTACCGTTGTGAATTGACATAGGCAATCTTCACAAAAATGCGGTCCCTCTCTCGCGCTCTTCAGTCTAGGTGTGATGTTCAACGGGTCTAAGAGTCTAACAAGGTCGATCATTCGAGTGTGGGAAGTCCTTTACGCCAGCAGGACTGCCCGCAAAGGCGGCAAGGCACATCATCGGAAGCGGCGATGGGGAGCTGGATCGGAGGTTGCCAAGAACGTGATCTATCTCATCCTCTGGCTGGTGACGATCGATTATGGGTGTAAAGGCCCTCAACGACATGGTGATCATAGCTCTTGGTACTTACAGCCCACGCCTATCAGCCCACTTATATATATTAGTTGATTTATTTATGACTTATTTGTTTCTCATAATGTTTCTGAGTTCTTATGCATAAGCTGATTGCAAACTTACAGCTCGTCTTTTTTTTTCACTCTTTATTATAAGCTGGACACGAGTGGTTTTAACTTCTATGAGCAGGTGTCATAAATCCAGATCACATGTAGGATATGGTGGGCGTAAGGGAAGTTTATGAAGTAAAAAAGCATGACGAAAAAAACAAGTTGGAAGAAACACTTCACTCTTTAATATTAGATGGAGATAGAGATATAGAAGAGAGTAGAGATATAGATATAGATACAAATAAAGATAGAAATGCAGATAGAGATAGAGAAGTGATTAGTAGATAAAGATAGAGATATAGCCGTG
The DNA here is from genome assembly GCA_038087645.1 of Saccharum hybrid cultivar R570. Lineage (NCBI taxonomy): Eukaryota > Viridiplantae > Streptophyta > Magnoliopsida > Poales > Poaceae > Saccharum > Saccharum hybrid cultivar. The sequence continues at coordinate 31,914,063 of JAQSUU010000066.1, read as the reverse complement.
ATCTGGGATACCATCACAACGTGTATTCAACGACAACCTGAATGTGACGTTGTGCTAGTTTGAAGAAAATATCGGCTCGTCCTTGATCCCCCAATCCGGTGCCAGCTTCAGAGCTGATGGTGCAAGAGAGGTAAGCAGTTTACCTACGAACCCATATATAGATTTAATTTTGTGGGTTTCTTGTGACAACCCATAAATTTAAGCCTATATCACTGCCTCAAAAGTTCACAGTAGGGGCCAGGGCCATTTTACTGTAAGGGCGGCTGCTGATTGAGCCACCCTTACAGTGGGCTGGCCATGCACCATCAAACCAGCCGCCCTTACAGTGGGGTTGATTAGTAAGGGCGGCTGGTGATCTAGCCGCCCTTACTAAGGTCACTGTAAGGGCAGCTGGTGATCCAGCCGCCCTTACAGTGGACGGCTGTATAAGTGGTTGTACCCACCTTCTTCCTCTTCGAGGCACTCACTCTATCTCGCAAAAAAGGGTTGGGAGGACTTGGGCTCCTCCTAAAAAATTGCTCTACTAAGGGGGAAGTTTTCAACTCAATTCCTTTGGTGGAGAGCTCGTAGAAGGTAAGAAAATGCTATTCCCACCCTTTAATTGAAGTTTTAACGGTTGGTTATTGAGCAAATTAGAGTTTTATTTTCTCTCTCTTCCATGGTGCTTAAGCTTTGTGTGAAGCAAATTAGGGCTTAGTTTTGAAGCTATTAGTGTAGATTAGTTGTAGAAATAAGCTCACACTTATTAGTTGCTCTTGCATAATTTTTTTTTGGAGATTATTACACCCTAGTTTCATGCATGGAGAAATCTATTTCTAGATCTAGGGTTACAACTTTTTTTTATTTTGTAATTCTTGTTTTATGAAATTGGAATGGGGTTGGCATGAAAGGTAGTGAGTAAAATAATAATTTATGGTAATTGTTCTCTTTGAAATCATATATTTTTACCATTAGATATATATTGTTTTTATAAATATTTATATATGTATTAATAGGCAATTAATTAATTATCCTATACCATGGATTTTTATAATTGTTCTCAAATTATTAATTTGATTCCTTTGGTGGAGAGCTTGTAGAAGGTAATAAAATGCTATTCCAAGCCTTTAATTCAAGTGTTAATGGTTTGTTAGTGAGTAAATTAGAGCTTTGCTTTCTCTCTCTTGCATGGTGCTTGCTTGAGCTTTGTATAGAGCTAATTAAACGCTAGTTTTGAAGCTATTAGTGTAGATTACTTAGAGAAATGAGCTCACACCCTTTATGTTTAGTCTCTCTTGCTTGATTATAGTGGAAATTACACCATAGTTTTTCATTTGTGTTTCATGTAGATTAATTTCTACATCTAGGATTTTTTTCATTTTATAATTATTTCTCAAGTAATTATTTATCAATTTGATTTCTTTCATGTATTTTCTTTTTTGTCGTTTTCTTTTTAAAAGATGGAGTACAGGAAGTCTCGGATGTATGGTTGGTCAAGAATCGATGAAGGTTTCCGTGAAGAGGTGGACAAATTTATTGAAGCCGCAAAGAAGCAAGCATCAACGTTGAGATATAATAAGTATACAATTATTTGTCCCTGCAAAGATTGCAAGAACCGTATTGCATTTGCAGATGTGGATACCATCAAATCACACCTGGTTATGCGAGGATTTGTTTCGTACTACACGGTGTGGACTCATCATGGTGAGACAACGGTTGTTGATGATGACAATAATGATCAAGAAGAAGACGCACTTCTGTACCAATACACAAATGAGGTTGATGAAGACATGGGCTATGACCCTGGCAATGAACAAGGTGCTGACTTTGGCAATCAACAATGTGCTGATGATGCTGGTGGTGCCGGTGCTGACGGCGGAGCACGTGAGGGGGGTGAAGATGACAGTGGCCATTTGGAGGACATGCTTCGTGCCATTAGACCAGAAATATTACTACAAAAGAGAGGTCTACAAAATCTAGAGAGGATGAAAACAGCGTCGAAGGAGACTGTGTATGGTGTTGAGAAGGGTTGTCCGACACACTAGACACTGCTCTGTTTTGTGCTTGAGCTACTCATGCTGAAGGCTCAGTACAGTTGGTCCGACTGCAGTTTCGATGATCTGTTGAGTCTCCTATCACGGGTGCTACCACTGCCAAACAAAGTTCCCGCCAACACATACCATGCGAAGAAGGTTATAAATCCATTGACAATGGGTGTTGAAAAAATTCATGCATGCCCCAACCATTGTATCCTTTTTCGTGGTGACACGTTCAAAGATCTGGACAAATGTCCTCGCTGTGGGGCCAGCCGGTACAAGGACAATGACCTTTACAGTGGAGGAGAAGCCTTCACGGGAACAAGAGGACTAAGAAGGGTGCAAAAAAAGTGGTACAAGAATCTCAACCCCTAGAGGACACTCCATTAGGGAACGATGCAAGGAAGAGAAGAGTTCCTGCCTTGGTAATGTGGTACCTGCCAGTGACCGACCACTTGAGGCGTATCTTCCTGAACCCTAAGAAAGCCGCACTCATGACATGGTGGGACGACAAGCGTAAGGTAGATGACGATGTGATTGCACACCCGACTGATGGTAGTCAGTGGAAAGATTTCGATGACAGCAACAAACTATTCAACTCAGATCCAAGGAATGTACGGTTCGCATTGAGCACCGATGGAATGAATCCCTTCAATGAGAGGATGAGTGACCACAACACTTGGCCAGTGATCCTGACCATGTACAACATCCCAACGTACTGGTGTCAGAAGAGAAAGTACCTTTTTCTCACTGTTCTTATATCTGGCCCTCAACAACCAGGCATTGATATAGATGTGTTCCTCGAGCCTGTGATGCAAGAATTCGAGAGACTATAGAAGTTTGGGGAGCCGATGTACGATGAGTTCTGACAGGAGGACTTCACATTAAGAGTAATACTTTTTGTGACTATCAACGATCACCCCATGTTGTTTGCCTTGTCTGGACAGATCAAAGGTAAGATGGGATGCTTAGTATGTTTGCATGATACTAAATGGGTGTGGCTAGATGGATCCAAGAAGGTTGTTTACATAAGGAATCGTCGCTTCTTAAAGAAGGGTCACAAGTACCACGACAAATTGTATTTGAGATTCTATGATGACATCCCGGAGGATGACCCCCCTCCGAAGAGATGTCATAATGGACAACATGTGATCAAAATGGTGAAAACCATACAGATCGTCTATGGAAAGAAGAATCTGGATGGAACGATCAGAGATAGAAGCACACCTCCTATCGGAGGCATACCTTTTAAGAGACAATCAATCTTCTTTCGATATCTGCCTTACTGGCCAGAATTGGCGGTCCCCCATGCCATTGATGCTATGCACATGCAGAAGAATGTCTTCGAGAGTCTCATCGGTACCTTGATGGACACAGCCAAGTCAAAGGATGGTCTGAAAGCACGGAGGGACATGGAGCAGCTAAATGTGATGCCAGAGCTTCACCTAGTACTTCAGGATAATGGAAAATACAATTTGCCTGCGGCTTGCTACAACCTAAAAATAGAAGAGAGGAGAGCTTTACTCACATTCGTGAAGAACCTCAAAGTCCCCACTGGGTTTTCGGCGAACCCGAAGAAGCTAGTGTCGATGAAGGACCTGTCATTTCACTATTGCAAGGCTCACGATTGTCATATGATGCTGACAGTGTACCTACCAATTGCAATCAGGGCTATCAAGCCAGAGTTCCTAAAGATGGCCATCACCCGCATGTGCTACTTCTTTTCAAAGATCTCACAGAAGTCATTTCGCAGGCAAGAACTAAGTGACCTACATGATTTCATGGTGGAGACCCAGAACCAACTTGAGATGTGTTTACCTCCTGCTTTTTTTGATATAATGGTACATCTCATGATTCACCTGATTCATCAGATAGAGGTGTTGGGCCCAAGCTACTTGCATGAAATGTGGGCCTACAAGCGGTTCATGTCGGTCCTAAGCCGATACATGCATAATCGAGCATACCTAGAGGGCTCCATGATAGAGGGTTACACTACTGAAGAAGTCGTTGAGTGCTGTCAAGAATACCTGGAAGTACAGAGAGGGATTGGCAATCCTGATTCGCGTCACAAGGGTAGGTTGGCTGGGAAGAGCACCGGTGGTAGGAAAACATTCATTGACTATGAATATAAAGAAGTCAGTCAGGCGCATTATTGTGTCTTGCAGAGCACAAAACTGATGCAATCGTATGTTGACGAACACATGGCTCTCATTATGGAGGAGAGGAACAGTCGTTCAGATGATTGGGTCATGAAACAGCACAGGCATCGCCTAACTTCCTGGTTGAAGGACCAGGACATACCACCTGGAGAAAGTGAAGAATCTATTACCATCAGTAAATTGGCGAAGGGACCATCGAGACAAGTGATATCTTGGAATGCTTATGACATCAATGGGTACACATACTATGCCCACACAAAGGATAGTAAAAGTGTGAACCAAAACAGTGGTGTTCGAGTAGATGCAGTCGACAGACTAGGGTGAAAGGTCCCATTCTTTGGCATAATTGAAGATATATGGGAGCTTGACTATGGAAGGAATCTAAAGATGGCTGTGTTTCGATGCCGCTGGATGAAGCAACATCAAGTCAATGAGATCGGGTTGAGAGTCGTGGACCTCCAGAATATAGGCTATGAAGATGACCCTTGGGTGCTCGCTTCACGTGTTGCACAAGTTTTCTATATGTCTGACCCGCTAAGTAACCTCCCCCCGAAGAAGAAGACTAAGCATGTGGTTGCCTCCGGGAAACAACACATTATCGGAGTTGATGGCGTGGACGACGTTGGAGCTTACAATGACTATGTTGAGATGCCGCTATTCACAGACTTTAGTAACAAGATCAGTGCAGTGGAAAGGAACCTACCCAAAGACATACTGCCATGGGAACGAAAAGGTGGCAAGGGGAAAGTTGTTTCAGCGGGGCCTAGCTAGTTTGTGTAAGTGTGTGTGAGACTACATTTATGTATGTGTGTGAGACTACATTTATATATGTGTGTGAGACTACATTTATATATGTGTGTGAGACTACATTTATGTATGTGTGTGAGACTATGTGAGAGACTTGTAAACACTAGTCACAAAATCATGAATCTCACATAGAGTTTATAAAACAATATGAGAGACTTATCAATTTAGAACTTAATTTTCCTAACACTTTCTCAAATCCAAAAATGATCAAAATAACAAATGTAGATCTTGATGAGTTTGACAAACTTGATATTCATGACTTTTCTATTCGAGACCATCTAGGGTTTTGAAAACTAGTTTGGAGCTGTTAAAATTTAAAAATTCAAAATTTGAATTGTTCAAACTTTATCAAATGAAAAGTTGACCAAAACAACAAATGTAGATCTTGATGAGTTGATTAAACTTGGTATTCATGACTTTTCTATTTGAGACCTTTTAGAGTTTCAAATACTAGTGTGAAGGTGTCATTTTTTAAAAAAACAAAATTTGACTTGGTCAAACTTTATCAAATGAGACACTAAATGACCTCAGATGAAAAACTTTTGAATACAAAGGTGTTAGAACTCATCAAGATCTACAATTGTTATATAGGTTATTTTTCCATTTGAGAAAGTGTTAGTAAACACTAGTCACAAAATCATGAATCTCACATAGAGTTTATGAAACAATATGAGAGACTTGTCAATTTAGAACTAAACTTTCCTAACACTTTCTCAAATGCAAAAATGACCAAAATAACAAATGTAGATTTTGATGAGTTTGACAAACTTGGTAGTCATGACTTTTCTATTTGAGACCATCTAGGGTTTCGAAAACTGGTTTGGAGCTGTCAAAATTTAAAAATCCAAAATTTGAATCGTTTAAACTGTGTCAAATGAAATGTTGACCGAAACAACAAATGTAGATCTTGATGAGTTCATCAAACTTGGTATTCATGACTTTTCTATTTGAGACCTTTTATAGTTTCAAATACTAGTGTGAATGTGTCATTTTTTTTAAAAAAATCAAAATTTGACTTGGTCAAACTTTGTCAAATGAAACACTAAATGACCTCAAATGAAAACTTTTGAATACAAATGTGTTAGAACTCTTCAAGATCTACAATTATTATATAGGTCATTTATCCATTTAGTCTCCTAAATTTATATTCAAAGTTTAAAAATTAAAAGTTTACTTTTTAAAAAATATGTTTTTATTTTTTAAAGAAGAAACTATGCATTTATATGTATAAAAAAAGAAATGTTTGGAATGATTAAAACTTTTTATATAAATATTTTTATTATTTTAAATTTATATAAATCTATTTTTATATAAATAGATTTGGTTTTTAAATTTAAAAAAAATCATCTGTAAGGGCGGCTAAGGTTCTCAGCCGCCCTTACTGATCCATGGCCCATATAAATTGTTTGGAGTGCCCGAGCGGCTAAGTCACTAGGCGTTTTTCCTCCTCGCGACGCCGTCAGGCTGCCAAAATTTGGCACGCCTCCTCCCCCTCCGGCGCCGCCTCCTCCCCCTCCCTCACCCCTCCGCCGCCGCATCCTCGCCCTCCCTCACCCCTCCGTCGCTGCCTCCTCCCTCTCCCCACCCTGCCACCCCCACCCCATCTCCCGCGCACGCCGCGCGCCGCGGTGTTAGGGTTTGCGCCGATGGAGGATGCCGGCGGCCCGTGAAGGACACCGCGCAGGGACGCCACGGTGAGGGTCACCGAAGTCGACGCCCGCGCGTGCTATGGCGACCTCCCCGGTGGCGCCCCCAGCCCGCTCGTGCGCTCGGGCAGTCATCCCCGCCACCAGCGCCTTCTCTCCTTCATTGACGGTCTGCGCGCTCTGGCTGCCGGCCCTTCTCTCCTTGACGGTTGTGCCGCAATCGGATCCCTACGCACCACCGCCGGATCCCTCTCTACTAGTTCTTCTGCAGGTACGCCCACCCCCTTCTTTGGCCCCCGCAAGTTCTGTCAATTTGCTGGGTTCAGTTTGCTTTGCTATGTGAGAACTAGCTAGGACCATACTGTTGGGTTCTGAAACTACATGGGGAAGAGAATGCAGCTTTTTTTAGACCAAAGACGGCGGCCCTGCTTGTATTTGAAAGCAACAAAATTGCTGGGGTTGCCAGGCGTTCAACAGATATGCGGCCTTCCTCAGTATGAGTATGACATACTATAGTATTTCACTCATATATATTTACAAGAAATCAATTGAAGAGATTTGGTTTATTTTCTGTCTGCAAATTGGATGGCAATTTCTATGTAATTTCTTAAAAGGATTGCCAGCATTGCCAACAAACATGCCATGTGAATTGGAAATTTTAGCCAACAAAAAGGGTTTACATTAAAATGTCATGTAAGCTCTTACATCATAACTAGAAATAGGTAGGAAAACATTACTGGACATGGCTTATTTTTTGTTTTAGTATATCTATGACCTCTCCTCTATGTTGACTGGATTCATTTAGACATAAAAATATAGTCAAATTCTATTCCTTTTCAGATGTCAGTATGTTTGTGACAGTGATGTCTTGAGGGTGCCTGCATATTTGTATAACCCCACAAAATGATTGATAAGTCCACTCCATGGTTGTGTTTGGTATTGTGGAAACTAAGGCATTACTTTATCAACTGCTCATACTGGTGCTCTACTATCTACTCATGCTTATTGCTATTAGTCTGTTATATATATGGTCATTGATTTTCTCCTAATAAGGAGACCAAATCTGCTGTTTTGTGGCAGGCAGCAGCTGATTTGCTCTACTATCTACTCATGTTTATCGCTACTACTACTGCTGGTTACTTCTAATACTTCTAATACTCTTGTTTGGCAGGCAGTAGCTATTTTTTTGACATCTTGTCCTCTCTATGTTTTGGTAAACAACTGCTATTTTTTTGCCAACTCTCCTCTCCCCTCTCCTCTCCTTTGTTTTGCCGATGACGAAATTGTCTAAAATCTATACATAATATGGAATATGAGCTGACGATCAAAAACTTGTGAGGAATTTGGCATCCTCTCCTCTCTCTTATCTGTTATGATGCCTTTATGCTCCAAGACTATGATCAAATGATGATTGACATGTTTCTGAGGCCTTTTTTTAAAACCTTTCCCTCTCCTCTTTCCTCTCTTCTTCTATCTCTCTTATCCTCTGTCCTCTCTTATCCTCTCTCCTACACTACTACTACCACTACTACTTCATGTTTAGTAGGTGTTGTTACCTTCATGTTGTATTATGTCTTGAACCACCGATGGTGAAATTGTGTAAGTCCTACTACTAATACTACACTTCTCCTCTCCTATCCTCTACTACTACTTCTATGTTTTTTTGCCAATCCTCTCCTCTCTTTTGCTTTGCCGATGATGAAATTGTCTAAGTCCATTCATTATATGGAATATGAGCCGATGATCCTAAACTTGTGAGGAACTTGGCATCATTACCAGCTGCCCTTACATTACCTTCTTCTTTCTTCTCTGTTATGATGCCTTTATGCTCCAAGTTCATGATCAAATGATGATTGACATGTTTCTGATGCCTCTACTACTTGTACTACTACTACTTCTATTGCTACTGCTACTACTACTACTGCTACAGCTACTAATACTTTTTTCCGTATCTAATTCACACTTTATTCCTTGCATCTATTAGAACAAAGCACGAAATGATGCGGATAACAGACAATGCAACCAAATCCCACGAAAATAATGAGCAGCCTAGCCATGGAGGTCAAGGGCTACCGAAACAGCTTACGCAGGAGCAGTTCGATGATGAGGTAGAAATTGATCTAGCATTGTTGCTTTCTCAAGGGGAAGGTGGAGCAGAGGGGGGAGCAGAGGGAAGAGGAGAGGCTGATGAAGGCGAAGAAGAAGAGGATGATGACGAGGGCTCATCCTCAGGATATGAAAGTCCCGAGGATCCTCACCCACAACCACCCAGACGGAGGCCAACAGAGGATGAGTTGGACCTGGATTTTGACCTGAACGAGGATGTAGGGATGGAGCCTTTATAGCCTATGAAATTGTCTAAGGCCTTGGCTGTATTACCTCTACTAACGCTTTTGACCTGTCATATATGCAAGTCCCTGCTAGACCTCCGAAAAGATGACATCGGCGTCCGGCACGTTATGCCGAAGAAGACGGAGTTGGGGAAAGGAAGGCAGAGGCAACCGCCACAGCGACTGACATTGAGGCCTCTGCTCCATAGCCTCAAGGCACAACCACGACGGACTCCGCTACTGTACCAAAGAGGAATCGAGGGATAAGAAAGCCAAACCAATATCCAAAGAAGGGGTAACTTTCGTGATATCACACGTCGGAGAAGAAGGGTAGATCCTTGAGCCACCAGAGTACATCAGCAAATTCTGTAATGCGATCGAGTAGTAGTAAGAGATCAGCTGAACCCAGCAATTTGTTTCTGGAGTGGCAAACATGGCGTACCTGAGGTGAAAAAGCAAGAGCTTGGGATGAGTGGCTAATGGGCACTTTTAGGCTGCCGGTGGGGACCCATGAACTGGTAAAGCGACATGCTTACAAGATAATGGGAAACGCCTTCCAACGTTGGAGGGCGGATCTGAACAAGAGGTTTATCCAGAGGGGGCTAACTCCCTTCCACGAGTTTGTCAACATAACTCATAATCAATGGATGCAACTCGTGGCTGAGAAGACTTCACCCAAAGCATTGGCCCTCAGTGCCCGTAATAGGGAGCAGGCGAAGAAGAACAAACACCCTCTCGCCTAGGCCCCGGTGGCTACCATGCCAAGCAAGGCGTGTTTAGGAAGCTGGACGAAGCGGCCGAAGCTTCTGAGGATCCAAAGAAAAAGAAAATGAAGGATTTGAGGCCACGTTTGAAGCAATGAATATATGCGAGGAGTGTGGATTCCTTTGACCTCAAGTTTGCTGAGCCGGAGATAGAAGAGGCAGTATCAAGGATACTGAAGTACGTTGAAGACGCAGAGAATGGCACATTCACTCCTTCTAGAGAGAGGGATGAGCTAAGCCTTGGCTTGGGCAACCCCAAGCACACAGGCTTCACCAGGGGTCTAGGGAAGCTGGTAACCTAGAAGAAAGGATTCATAGAGGATAGCAACATGTACAAGAAACATGGCAAGACCGAGAGGCCAATCTCGAGCTCACTGTGAAGGCTCTAGTTGCGAAGGCACTTTCAGAGCATGGTGTGAATACGGAGGCATGGACGCTCATGGAGCTAATGGGAGAACTGGCTATAGTTGGCAGCCCTCTGGGTGTTCCCAGCAGCCAAGGTTCCATTGCAACCATAACCGACGTCGATCGCATACGGGTGCCAACTAGTTGCACCCTATTGGTTCCCATGGGCAGGGGAAACAAGATGATGATGGTTGAGGTGGTAATGGGTGTGGCACATCCTCCAGGAGGCGAATGGCACAGTGGCCCAATCCCGCAGGACTACACTAGGGTCGAGGTGCATACCGTGAAGCCTGACTTCATGACATGGGAGATAGAACACCCAACTCCTGAGGGGCTTGTTCATCTTCGAGAAGTCATGAAACAGTTCATCCTTTGGCACAAAAAGGGCATTGCATTGAATGTTTGTTCGCCAACTCCGAGTGATGTACATCTGGAGTAAGTTGTTGAGGACGGGGAGGCATATTCACCAGCTCATGACGACCACATGCCTAACATGCCACATTCTTCCCTGACACCTAGCGAGCACGTGACTGACAAGCCACAGACTTCTCCAGCTCATCTTATCGAGCAAGGGCATGATGAGATGCCACAACGTTCTCCAGCTCATCATATCGAGCAAGTTCATGATGAGATGCCACAACGTTCGCCAGCTCGTAATATCGAGCAAGTGCATGATGAGATGTCGCATCCTTGTCCAATCGAGCAAGGGCCCGATGTCTTGCCAGAGCCTTCTCAATAGGCATGGCAGATACCCAAACAAGGACCGCCTTCTGAAAAAGAAGATGAGGGCGTGCATGAATCGAAGGCCTGGAAGAAGATTTCCTACCATACAAGGCCAATATTTGCTCTGATGAAAGACGTCTCGTTGATTGACAAGTGGTTTGCTCATGACCAGTTCAAGCCTGAGAACCGAGTTAAAAATGTCTACGCACGTGCTTCTGAGCCGCCCGACACTAGCAAACTCCACCAAGAGGTAAAGAAGTATCCAAATGTTGACGAGATCAAGTGGACAAAGGATGTCCCGAAAGAATATGAAAGAGACAAGCACTTCCTACCAAACCGAATCATGCAGCGCATGCCAATTGGAATGAGAAAGTTCCATGATTGGTACTTGCGTGCTCACGTGATGAGACTGAACGAGATAAAAGTCGTCTTCCTTGAAGGCACATTTGGAGGCGCAGCTGGGGATCTAATGTTTGACTTTGAGGATATGCAGGCATGCTTTCACCTTAGAATGATGGAAATGAATCTAGTTCGCGTGTGGTGCCTGTAAATCCTTGACCTCTCGATATGATATGAATGAAATATTTGGATTTTGTTGTAACTAACCACATCGTGTTTTGTAGAATGCAAACGCATATTGTGAAGAAGGCGCCAACTCTAAGAGCCACCTACGTAGATCCTTGGTTGATATGTGCATCAAATTTCTAGTACCCAAGGACTGGGCAATGGATTCCGAAGAACTAGCTGCTGGAAAGACCGTTAAGGAGAAAGAGGCCATCCGTGCAGATAAGATGTACAAAGAGAGCCTTAAGATTGCGTGCCGAATTGCCAAATGTCTTAAGAATCTCCAGCATAACGAAATGATATGGTTACCATACCACTTCGGGTAAGTTCGACTCTATACTGAAAGAAAGCATTATTCGATATATTTAGTTCGATGCAAAAGAGCTTATTTGTTTCTTCAATAATTAAATTCATGCAGGAACCACTGGATTCTTGTAGGGGTCAATGTTGGGCTGAGCATGGCACATGTCTATGACTCAACAGATTATGTGCTGGAGACGTACATGGACTTCATAGCGATTTGCAAGACGTATACATATCGACAATAATCCTCATTAGCTTATATATGTTTGTATATATACTTATAAACTTTGCTTTTGAATACTAACAAGTTGCATTTGCTAAAACCATTCGAATAGGGCATTCAGGCACTATGTCCAATACCATAAAGGAAGACATCATCCAGAAAGGAAAGAGAGATTGGCTATCAAAACTCTATGTCCAGTACGTGTTACATCGGTACCCTCCATTACGTGGTTTGTCAATAGCATTACGTAACATTTCCATATGCAAAACACACAGTGTCTAAAGCAAAGGCCTGGGAGTCTACATTATGGATATTATATATGTTGTATGATGAGTAACACTAGTGCCTACAGAAGACACCCCAATCTGGTTAGTTTGACACTTTTTTCTCTCATAGTATGTCTAAAGCTTAGCTTATGTTATGAAATCCTAGATCTAAACTTGTTTTCTTGTAGTGGAAGGAAGAACTGGACACGAAAAGGGACGTATACAAGGATGATGAACTCTTGGGGCGTGTCGGCGACCTTTGCAGCTTCATCATTGACCAAGTTATTTCTTCCAGAGGCGATTACCATGATCCAAACTCCGACTTAGGTAGTAATCCGAGGTACCAACACCTTCGTGAAACTCATAGGCTCGTTCTATGCCGTTGATAACAATCTAGAATGGTTTGGACTTGTGGAACTATTTGAACTTATGAATTATGGCTATGTAATGATATAATGATCGACTTGTGAATGAGACTTGTCAAACTTTTGAAATATGGCTTGTAATGATGGTTTAAATCATGCTAGTGTGTTTATGGATATATATATATGGTGGTTTGATTTGAATTTGAATTTGAATTCTATATTACATGCTATGGTCAGATTTGAATTCGAATTTGAATTTTTTTTTCTGAAAAATCAACTATAGAGGCGGTTTTAGATTGAACCGCCACTACAAATACACACTGCAAGGGGGGCTAGTGCTGTAGCCGCCCTTACAGTGCCCACTATAAGGAGGGTTGGTGTTTTCAGCCGTCCTTATAGTGGGCACTGTAAGGGCGGCTGAAAACACCAACCCCCTTACAGTGGGTCTCTGTAAGGGCGGTTTGGCCAGTTGCCCCTACAGTGCTTGGCATTGTAAGTGCCAGCCCGGAAGGGCGGCTGGACCAGCCGCTCTTACAGTGCCTTGGGAGCCGCCCTTACTGTGACCATGTGTGGCAGTGTATATAGGGTTACGGGCAGACCGCTTGCATCCCCACATGGTGCTATTAGTCGCCGTCATGAGGACACTGCCCGCAGACTCCCTGACGTCATCCGTCTCGTTTGTCTCAGAACATTGAGAACTAGTATGCTTTGAACAAAAATGTGTGAGAACTAACCTAGGCAGGAATGCATTTGTGATCTGTCTTATGCCCTATATACAACATTTACATCTCTGATCGCTGGGACCAATTTCATGTGCACGCTTTTGTGCATGGTTCTGTACTTCTGTGGTTCGGGCGCTGCATCGAGTGCATGGAAACGGAGCGCCCGTTCGCGGGTCAAATGTCGAGGCACTGCAGCTTTATTGTGTTGTGTTCGTGAGGCTATCCGTACTCATGGACCTCTATATTCATCCTCTATACGTTCTAGTCAGCAAGATTCTCTCCTCTATACTTAATTCTCCCGCACCCATCCATCCTCTATATCATCCTCTATTCACTCTATCCACTGTGGGACCCACTTATCACTTTATCTAAATATATCTATGTGTGATCTAGTTTTGAAGGATTTATTGAGACGAATTTAATGGTGCAATCGAAATTTAATTTGGATTTTTGGTTTGTGAGTTATAGCATTTTTTCCTTTGTTTAGCTAGTGGGGTCCACCACTGCCCACTATAGAGTAAGCACTGTATCACTCTAAATATAGAGTGAGAGAAATGATAGAGTATCGTTTTAGAGTAACCAGTGCAACAGTTTTTACTCTATATTCATACTCTAAAGCTTTAGAATATCCCTTTAGACACTACTACAGAATTTAACTGTAGGGGCGGCTACGCCAACCGCCCTTCCCAGGGTGTTCCTACAGAGGGTGCCTCTGTAGGGGCGGTTTCCTGGCCGCCCCTGCAGTTTCTCTGTAGGGGCGGCTGGTGTTTTCAGCCGCCCCTGCAGTGCACTCTGTAGGGGCGGCTGGTGTTTTCAGCCGCCCCTGCAGTTCCTCTATAGGGGCGGCTTGTGTTTTCAGCCGCCCCTACAGTGACCTCTGTAGGGGCGGCTGGTAATATCAGCCGCCCCTGTAGTGGACTTCTGTAAGGGCGGCTGTATCACCAGCCGCCCCTGCTGTGTGTATTTGTAAGGGCGGTTCAATCAAGAACCGCCCCTACAGTGGATTTTCAGGCAAAAAAAAATTCAAATTCAAATCTGACCATATATATATATAATTCAAATTCGAATCTGGCCGCCACAAATATACATATATACATCCACAAACACAAGACCATTAATTAGAACATCATCACAAGTCATAATTCACAAAAGTCCATCATTACAACATAGTCCATTATGAAGTCAATCATTATAACATAGTCCATTAAGAAATCCATAAGTCCACGTGCAAAACAAAGTCCAAACCGTTCCAAAGTCTGATCCAAACCATACCATAAGTCCACATTGTCATCAACGGCCTAGGGCTAGCCTATCAGTCTCACGAAGGTGTTGGTATAGAGGATTACTACCTAAGTCGGAAAGAAGATGATGGTAAGTGCCTTTATGGTACACAATCTGGTCCATTATAAAGTTGCAAAGGTCGCCGACCATCTCTAAGAGCTCGTCATCCTTGTATGGGTTCCTTCTCGTGTCTTTATCTTTCTCCAACTACAAGAGAACAAGTTTAGGTTTACTATATCACAACATATGCGAATTTTTCATAATACATGTGTAGTATCCACAATGTAGACTCCCAGGCTTCTGCTTGGGGCACTGTGTGTTTTGCATATGGAGACGTTAAGTAATACTATTGACAGACACGTAATATATGGAGTACCAAAGTAAATGACACTTACCGCACATAGAGTTTTGACATACAACTTTTCCTTCCTATTTGGATGATGCCTCCCCTTATGTTCCTGGACATAGTGCCTGAATGCCCTGTTCCAATGGTTTTAGCAAATGCAACTTGTTAGTATCCCACATTGAACCTTACAAGTATGTATACAAACATAGTAGCTAAAATAAGGATTGTCGATATGTATACGTCTTGACAATCGCTATGAAGTCTTTGTATGTCTCGACTGGGGAATCCGCTGAATCAAAGACCCATGCCATGCTATGTGAGAGCCAGATGCCTATGCAAATCCAGTGATCGCTGCATGAATTTAGTCATAGAAAGAACACATAAGCTCTTTTGCATCGAACAAAGTATATTGAACAAAGCTAAGTATACAGTCGAACTTACTTGAAGTGGTATGGTATCCATATATTATCGTGTTGTTGGAGATTTTTAAAACATAGGGCAATGTATGCCGCAACCTTGAGGGACTCTTCCAATATTTTCTTGTTCCTGATATCCTCTTTTTCCTTAAGTGTCTTTCCACCTCCTAGTTCTTTGCAATCTAGTTTCCACTCTTTAGGGTAATTAAAATTTGTTGATGCTATAGGTGAAGGGTCTATATACCCGTGTTTCAGAGCTCAAGCTCCATGGAAGAAAGAGAAAACCTCAAATCAAATTACTCACTAACCAACAAATTAAACTTAAATAAAGAGTTGGAGACGCATTTCCTTACCTTTTAGAGCCTCTCCACCAAAGGATTTGAGATCAAAACCTCCCCCCTTAATAGAGCAATTTTTAGGAGGAGCCCAAGGCCTCCCAACCTTTTTTTTGTGTGTAGAAGAGTATGTCCCGAGGTGGAAGAAGAGGGTGGCTGCTATTTATTCGTGCGCCATCAGTAGGGGCGGCTGGTGATTGAGCCGCCCTTACAGTCATAACTGCAGGGGCGGCTGGTGATTGAGCCGCCCCTACAGATCAGCCCTAACTGTAGGGGCGGCTCAGGTTACCAGCCGCCCCCTATAGTGACATCTGCTTCAGGGGCGGCTGGTGATTGAGCCGCCCCTACAGATCAACCCCAACTGTAGGGGCGGCTCAGGTTACCAGCCGCCCCTACAGTGACATCTGTAGGGGCGGCTGGGCTGCTGGGGCCGGGGACGTCCACTGTAGGGGCGCCTCCAACCCCAGCCGCCCCTACAGTAAAAATGCCCCCGTTCCTACAGTACGAATCTGGCGTAGTGAGAGTACCCACTGCGGTAGTCCGAGCGCGGAGTGGAGGGATGAGAAATTGTTTAGGGAGACCACTGCCGACCGCGGCATTCCTTAGGGTCAACGACTCAACGTACGGCCACGACATGTGGGTGCAGCTCTAGATGTCTCTCCGTTCTAAGCTCGTCGTGCCATTGCTAATAAGTCCGGGTGATCTATGTATGTCTGTACAGTACATCCATATGGCTGATCGTGGCTAATCTGTTTCCTAATAAACCAATCATCGTGTAGCTGCTGTTGTATCTGACGGATACTATTTTTTCTTTGTGATTTCTGAAGGATACTAAATAATTGGGTAGCGTCGTCGTGTTTGGAATGATAATTTCTAGTTCACCTGGAGCTATGCAAGCTAGACATTAAAAGTTCGCTTCTGTTCGTTTCTTGATTGAAAGCATCTGTTCGCCATCCTGTTGCTGTGAAGATCTAAGAATGGGTCGTGTGTAATAAGAGACAGAAACAATCATTAATTTAATGGTGGTCACACTGTCCATGGCATGCCCCTCATATAGTAACTGCTGAGTAGTTGTACACGACGTGACTAACTTGATGGGCAACAAATCACTAGACAAGGATCGAAGAAGAGCATGCAACCAAGATAAATAATAATACAAAAACCACTTCCCCCGTTGAGAGCAAAGCAAGCATGAATCCAAGGAGGTTGTTGTTTGATGGTGACCACATGACAACAGAGTGCACACGAGGGAGCATGTATGACACTACGAGCATACGTCAGTGTGCCTAGCCACATCGTGCCTCGGATGAAAAGTCTCAATGCTAATAACCACCTCAGTGGCTTTTGGAGCTTTGTGCTCAGTTTCTTTATTTTCGAAATACTTGGGTTAGGTGCACATATATTCACATGTTTTTACCTTCAAGGTTCCTTATCTTTTTGTTTGGACATATATGAGTTAGGTACATATAATTCTAACTCTGGCTCCTCGAGAAAGAACTTTTATAAGAGGTTCATGTTGTTGAATGCAGAGACCATCCTTGTAACTCGTAAGGATCATCCGATGAAAATGAAATAACCATGGTGAGGGATGTGGATTGATCTATAGGCTGATGAGATGTAAGAGAAGAACAACATAGA
The DNA here is from genome assembly GCA_038087645.1 of Saccharum hybrid cultivar R570. NCBI lineage: Eukaryota > Viridiplantae > Streptophyta > Magnoliopsida > Poales > Poaceae > Saccharum > Saccharum hybrid cultivar. The sequence continues at coordinate 31,896,755 of JAQSUU010000066.1, read as the reverse complement.
CCTAATAAAACTAGCACCATGTAGGCCATGGCAAATTATACTACTTCCATCTTCACATTTTTATTTGAATATCCTTTATGCATGCCTAGATCTTGTAAACAACTAGTATGTTGTTATAGTTTTAGAATAACTACATGCATGAATATAATACTATTTTTTCTTATATAATTAAAAGAAGGTGACAACATAAGTTTGTAACTATCTTGCGCATTGAATACGGCAAAAAAGTTATCGGTACGGTGACCGTACACATTACCGACATTTTCGCGGATATATTGCCTTTGTCAACACGTAACATCAAATACAAATGCGTGGACAGGCAAGTCAAGAACATCGAGAAAGTCACTGCCACAAGATGAAGGAAAGTTTTCAGTCATGAATTGAAATCGAGCAGAGTTTTCAAATATGAAGCTTTAGACACTTCTAAACAATTCAACGCAATAATTATTTGTCACACTAGTGATGATGTGGATAAGGATCTGCAGTCCACAATGATATGCTCAAAGTGAAGCAATTTCACCTTACCATTTGCTGAGAATTTGGAAGGTAGTAACACCAGCACAAAAATCTAACTGCCTTGCATTATGTTCCTGCTGACACCTCTCTCTCTCTCTCTCTCTCCAGGTCTACCCCAACCTGCCAACTTGTTAGCTTTGTTTGCCAACGCTTGCTGATTCGCGCACCGCTATAACCTTTCAATATATGTTGACAACCCCAGCAGCCTCCTCTCCCACACCAAGCATAGCATCCTTCTCTCCCTCTCTCTCTCTCTCTATCATCCGTCACTCTCTCATTTCTCTCTAGATCTCTCAGCCATTATGCTTGTGAGAATTACCCAAAAAAAAACAACCATGATGATTCATGTGGGATGATCAAAATAGGCAAATGAGTTATATATGAGAGACGAATGATAGTAGACTTTACTGAACGAGCACATTGTGTGTCATGGTAAATTATATGGTTTTCAGCATTATGCTTACCTAGATCATGTGTGAACAAGTAATTGATATTAGAACTTTTAGTGTATCTCCATGACATGTATGTTGATTTTTTTTATTCTAACTAATTACAAAAGAAGTTGATATATATATATATATATATATATATATATTTCTGTGTAGTAGCTTGAGTAATTGGATTATGCCAATATTGACACAGAAGTCAAGATCATAGCCGAAGAAACAACCATTTAATGGTGGTCACACTGTCCATGGCATGCCCCTCATACAGTAACTGCAGAGTAGTTGTGCACGACGCGACTAACTCGATGGTTAATAAATCACTAGACAAGGATCGGAGAAGAGCATGCAGCCTAGATGAAAAATAATAGAAAAACCTCTTCACCTATTTGAGAGCAAATTAAAGCAAGCATGAATCCAAGGACTTTGTTGTTTGCTGGTGATCACATGACAAGAAAGTGCACACGAGGGAGCATGGATGACACTAAGGACATGCGTCAGTGTACCTAGCCACATCTCGCCTCAGATGATAAGTCTCAATACTACTAACCAACTCAAACCTCTTTTGGAGCTTTGTGCTACAGTTTCTCTGTTATTTTGGAAATACTTGGGTTAGGTGCATATTCGCATGTTTTTACCTTCACTTTTTTTTTGTTTGGACATATATGAGTTAGGTACATATAATTCTAACTATGCTCCTCATGAAAGAACTTTTCATGAGATGTTCATGTTGTTGGACGAAGAGGCTAACCCTGTAACTCATAACGATCATCCGACACAATAACCATGGTGAGGCATGTGGGGTGATCTATAGGCTAATGATATGTAAGAGAGGAACAACATAGACCTAACGAAACTAGCACCATGCAGGTCATGTCAACTATTTTATACTTTGCCTAGATCTTGTGAACTACTAGTATGATGTTATAGTTTTAGAATAATTAATTAGATGCATGAATACTTTTTTTTGCTTATATAACTAAAAGAAGGTGACAACATAAGTTTGTAACTACCTAGCACATTGGATACGATAAAAGTTATCGGTACGGTGACCGTACACATTACCGGTATTGTTCGAATTGGATACGACAAAAGTTATCTGTACGGTGACCATACACATTAGCAGTATTTTTACGGATATATTGCCTTTGTCAACACGTAACAACAAATACAAATGCGTTAATAGGCAAGTCAAGAACATCGCCAAAGCCACCGCGACAAGATGGAAGAAAGTTTTCAACCATGAATTGAAATCGAGCGGAGTTTTCAAATATCAAACGTTAACACTTCTTAACAATTCACCGCAACAGTTATTTGTCACACCAGTGATGATGTGAATAAGGATCTGCGATAAGCTCAAAGTGAAGCAATCTCACTATGAGATTTTTGTACTGGTGTCATACCATTTACTGAGATTTTGGAAGGTAGTAAAACACCAGTACAAAAATGTAATTGCCTTGCGTGATGTTCCTGCTCACCTCTCTCTCTCTCTCTCCAGGTCTACCCCAACCTGTCAACTTGTTAGCTTTGTTTGCCAACGCTCGCTGATTCACACACTGTTAGCTGTAACCTTTCTATATATGTGGACAACCCCAGCAGCCTCCTCTCCCACACCAAGCGCATTGCATCCTTCTCTCATCTCTCTCTCTCTCTCTATCATCTGTCACTCTCTCATTTCTCTCTAGATCTCTCAGCCATCAGGTGTACCATGGTTCTTCTAGTGTGGCAAGTCCTTGAAGCCAACCAGACTGCTCGCAGGGCATACCAGCTTGTTCTTTGTGAGTCGACTGGGCGGGATGTTGCCAAGAAGGTGATCTGCCTCCTCCTCTGGCTAGAGATGACCATGGGGTTCCAGGTCCTTGGCAGCGTGGCGACCATGACGCCCGGCGACATGTCGCTCGCGCGGGTCATCATAGAAGCGTGCGCCGTGTACAACTACGTTCTCCATGGCTGCTACGAGCAGCCGGCACCCCTCGCGGACATCCCAACCATCGTGGCCCTCTGCGGCGTGCGTGGGGGTAGGCTTGTCGACGCGAGGTTCTTCATGTTCCACAAGGACATCGTTGCGCGTGGTGTTGCCTTCATCCGGGACACCTTTGCGGCGCTCATATTCGATGACTACCTGCATGCGATGCTACGCCGGTTCAAAGATGATTCCAACTCGTTCTTGATCCCCACACCACTGCCCGCTCCAGAACTGATGGCGCCGTTCATCGTCCTCACAAGTTTGCCACCCGAAGACTGCCGAACAGCGTTTGTCGCCATCCCCGAGTACGACCCTCTAAGCTCACAAGATATCCTGGAGTATTTTGAGAGGTACGTGTGAATCTAGTTAGAAATGTGTTTTGACAACCATCAATACAAAACATTGTGGGTTACCAGGAGCAATCTGCTCTTGTTGCTGACATATGTATGTGCGCAATTTGTGCATACAAAGAATGATGAACATACTTGAACTCTCTGAATTTTGATTCCTGAACTGCTAGGATTAATTTCATGTATGTATTGTGCAGGCGTCTTATGTTCGGGCCCTGCATCGAGCGAATCGACACAGAGCGACCAGGTGCCGGGCAGGGACCAAAGCACTGTGTCATTGTGTTCAGGAGCACACAGCTGAGGGACGAGGTGATGTTCCAGGAGACCGCGGCGTTCTTCAGGGTCAACAACGGCGATATGTGGGTGCAGCGCTACATGCCTCCTCTGTGAACTGTGTGTCCCATGCTGTCTGATCACTCTACCATTTATGTTTGTGCCGCCGTATGTTGGCTGATCAGTGGTGCTACATACCAATAAATTGATTTGTTAGTCGTCGTCGTTGTTGGTAAATCGTCGATCCGGTGAGTGACAGGTGTGTCGTTGACAAGTTTGTAATAATGGAGTGTCAACTGCTAGATGATTTGAAGCTACTGATGAAACACAATTTGTAGCTGTTCGCTCCTTGATTGGAAGTAGTATCTGTCGACAAATACCCTTTTGTTGTGTCCTCATCGCCTCATTGCCATGGTGAAAATTAACACGGCTACTACTACAGTCTGCAGGGCAGCAGTGGTTTGAATAAGAGCCCAACCAATTTTAGTTTCTGAGGAATTGCTAAATAACTCCCACCAGAGTGGTTTAGAGGGCTTCATTGCCTAAAATTTAATACTTTGCATTTGTATTAAGATTTGTACTTAGGGGTGGTAGATATATGAAGTAACAAAAATCATGTGTTCAATTTTAGAGCATCCTTTTGCCTGAATTTCTGTTAACATTTTCAGTTAGTTTATAGTACTTGAATTACTGCTACTTTATTACATTCAGTTTTGTGTAACTTTTAGGTAATCCTAGAGACAACTAAAAATTTGAGAGTCGTTGGAGTCTGTCTACGTCTACAACACCTGAATTTGACTCAAGTAAACTTTTGTTGACCGAATTTGATTCATTGGCTAAAATGCAAATCCAGTTATGAAAAAAGAACATGTGCCATACTAACCACTAAAACATCTAATTCCCGTATAGACACTTGTAAATTTCACACAAAACATCTTTATGTAATGTTGATTATATGTACCTAATGGTTAGCATGCACATAAAGCACCAAAAAGCATAATTTTCACACAAAACATCTTTATGTAATGTTGATTATATGCACCTAATGGTTAGCATGCACATAAAACACCAAAAAGCACAGAAGAAAAAAAGCACCAAAAAGCACAGAAGAAAAATCTAAGGAAAGAATCTAAGTAGAAAGCTAAACATTCTCAAGCCACTTCGTCTTTAGTCCGGCAAATCATTCTCCACTTTGTTTTTGTAAAAACCCTTAGAAAACAACACTAAAAAATTGAGAATTTAGTGAAGCACTCTTCTGTTTGTTCTACTTGAAATTTGGTTAAGATGAATCTCATCGTTCTTTCACAGGGCACTCTTCTCATAAAGGCCAAATTTCGGTCAGACCTGACTTGACAGCTATTTCCTTAGGCAGATTTCAAAAGTTGATACAGATTTACTTAAATGATATCTAGAGCTGATGAATTTTGAAATAGATATATACACGTGAACATAAAGAATCAGTGTTAACAATATGTATCAACAACCACCAAGATTCTATTAATTAAGTATGGTTCATTCAATTTATTTGTTAACCTTAATAAATAACTATGGTTGCTAAAATTAAATATTGGGTTTAAAAACCTCCTCTCTTCCCTTAGAATTGTATGAGTTTATCTGATAGGATATTGTAAAAGGTTGCTTAAAATGTTGTCTATCCGTGAAAGGGCAATTATTAGTGAAATTACACGTACATCCCTTCAATAACTATAAAAGAATCTGGGCGTCCCTTCTTGTTCCAAAGAGTCAAGACACTTGAAAACACTAGTACAAATGAATTGTTTGAGGGTGATACTTGAATCTCTCGTATATATGTGTGTGTACGGTGTTGTTTTCAAATCATAAAGACCATGGAAGAGAGGAAAAAAATGTTTCATGCTTTGGTATCTTACGGTGTGTATGTGTATATGCCTTTGTGACTGTATGCACACAGTACCGAAGCTTGAAGGAATGTTTTTTTAGATAAGGAAGGAATGAACTTGATAAGGACAATTAAATAGATTGACTACATGAACATTTCTTTTGGAGAGGAAATTTGTCACTACAATAGTCATTTATTTGCCAGCAACCACTAGCTGGTAGCACGCCCAAGACTGCCAAATTGAGTATTCCAGATACATATACCAGCCAGTTGTAGTATTTAAAAAGCTTTGAAAGCTTTTGAGTTTACCGGAAAGTTTAGGGATTCTGTTTGATATTAAATATATGCCTCAGAGAGGAGGATTCACATATGTAAACCAGGTATTGTGCGTCTGTGCCCGGTCAAGGGAGAGTACATCACTGGATGTCCAGAGCTTTAGCTCAACAAAACAACAACCCTTTTAGTGACAAAGGCCTCCTCAGGCCGGCCCCCGCGCACTCATGCCAGCTAAGCCAGGCGGCGCCCAGGTGGCCGCGGCAAAGGACGGCGGCAGCCTAAGCATCGATGGCCCGTCCTCGACGGGGAAGGCAGATCCAGCGGTGTCCTAGGGGCTGCGGCAGCATGGGAGTCCAGGTAGAAGACCTCCTGGCGGCGGCGGCAACCCTAGGGGCGGCGGCGGCCTGAGCGCAGGTGCAAGGATCTCAGCGAGGAGACGGATCAGGTGGAGGCAGATCTCGTCGGCAGCGGCAGCCCTAGGGTTGGCGAATGCCTAGGAGTCCGAGTGGAAGAGGTTATACTCAGCGGCAGCGACAAACAACTCCAGCGAAGCGGAAGTGGATGTCGGGAATTTGGCCATTTTAGGAAAGGATGTCGGGAAGTAAGGATATGCCGAGGTCGTAGTTTCTTGTTTCTTTGGTTGTGTGTTCTCCTCTTTATTGAGATGTGAGTCTTAGTGCTCTTGTCCTTTTGGTTGTATATATATCTTTCGTGGATAGAGAGGCTGGATTAATGAAAATTCATTATCTAAATATAATTAAATATATACCTCAATCAAAGTTTTGGAAAGTCAAAAATTAAAGCAAAAGGCTTTAAAAATCTAGGTTTTGAAAGTTCTGTTGGATATTATTAGAAAGTTCTAAAAATATAAATCTAGAAAAATATTGTTGTCTACTCTGAAGCCAAGATATCAATGTTGCACAGATATTGACAACATGTAAAAAATATAAATGCTAGGCATCTAGCGGGTCTATATTGAAACCTCTAGATTCTAAAAAGCTCCATTGATCAAATCTCAAACTTCAAGGTTAGCCAACAATATCTTATTCGCTACTTCGATAAAAAGCAGGTGCCTAGCTCAAGCCTGACCAGAAGGGGAGATCAACAAGCATGCCTGAGCTTTCTCGTCGGGGACACAATCGTAGACTACCTAATTTCGGAGTAATAATAATCCATATGAAAAGAGAGCAGAATAAGGCTGCACTTGAGCCTGAACAGTTTGCAAAGCACACTAGAAATTCGTGGTGACGGTAGTGTGCATTTAAATGCTCCAGCATCTGTTGAGAAAATATCAGGATTTATTAATAAAGTAAAGGTTCATTTTTTTTCCTGAAAAAATAAGCAGGTACTCCATCTTTTTTAAATTATAAGGCGTTTTTAGCTTTTCTAGATATATTCCTTTTACTACATAGTGTATATCTAAGTACATAACAAAACTATGTATCTAGAAGAGTCAAAATTAAATGTCTTATAGTTTGAAATAGAGGGAGTACTTGATATCTCTCAATAAATATTCTATAGGGTATGGTAGAAAAATGAAAGAAACACTTGGCCCACTTACGTCCTGTTTGGATCCATATTCATAATAGCTATTTGCTAATAGTTATCTCTTTTGGATCCAAACAGATGCAACTAATAAAATAGCTAATATAATTGTTAGCTGGATCTTTAAATAATAACTATCTCACTAGTTGGACAAAATAAGATAATAGCAGCTAATAGTTATCTTGGTAGCATTTTTCATTAGCTATGCATCCAAACACCATCCATCTAATAGGTAGCTAATAGAGTTAATATTAGATATGAGCTATTATCCAGCTAACTATTAGTAGATAATGAATCCAAATAAGACCTTAGAGCAAAACTAGTATGCATTCATATGGGAAGTGTTGTTTGCTGGTGGATATGAGACAAAAGAGCGCACGAGGAAGCATATATAGCGCTGTCGTGGATACATGTCGATGTACCTAGCCACCATTGTTGGAATGCGATCGGTTCGGCTAATGCCGAACTTAATTACAAGATTAATTAAGCGTTAAGTTTAATGGTCCACCCACTCATCATTTATTTCTAACTAAATAAGAACTGCCGTGATCGGCGGCAACCCTTAGAATTCCAAGAGTTCGGCCCCCTGGCCCACAGCGTGATTATAAATAAGAGAAACGCCTCTGGCGTCATTACGATCTCTTCCATATGACTTTTCATATAACCGATCACTTAAGCGCTGGAGGGTTCAGGAAGGCCGTCTACCCACGTCCATTCGGGTATTGCTAGATCTTCATCACGTTCTTCGCCAACTAGGAGCATCAAGCCCCGATTTGGTGAAGACTAAGATCTACTTCATCTACATCAACTTCATCACATCTTCAGCGACACAGATGGCGTCAATAGGCTCTGGTTAGTATATGAGATTAATTTCCGCATGAAGATGAGTTAGTGATCATGTTTAGGCTAGTTAAGATCCTGTTAGTCTAAATTCTAATTTAACAATTGGTATCAGAGCAGTGCTTAGACCTAACATGATCCTAGGCCAGAGTCAATTATGTTTTATGCCTCTGTTAAGATCTGTTTAAGTACATACTGATCCTGCTGTGTTTTAGCAAATCACGTACTACCTGTTCCGTAAGAGATCAAATGGTAGTTCACATCTAAGTTAAATTTTCAGATCAGGTTACGCCTTTATTATATTAAATAAGATCAATCTATTAAATTTAAATTAGCACTGTTTTTAAGATTAGTTTTGTTATTAAGGTTAAGTGCAGATCAGTGCTATCAGATGCGTTCAAATTGATGACAGTAAACAATTAGATTAATTAAACAATTAAGGTTTTACGGTTAATTGAGATTAAGTCTCGGATTAAGATCATTATCAGTAATTAGAGGTGGTTTTCACCGCACTAATCCGAGCTAAGCATTCAGAACGAGATGATTTGGGCAAAACCGTTTAAAGTCCCAAAAAATCCTCAATTTTATTTCCCAAATCAAAAACTCTAACCTAAGCATCAGGAATCAGAGAAGGGCGTACACCTGCGTGGCTCGTACCGGGCGCCTTAGGCTCCACCAACACCGCTGCGCGCACGCCCATGAGGTCAGGCCGCTGCCGCCGCCTGCCTGCGCCGCATGGGCTACCGCTGCCATCAGCTGGGCACCACAGCGGCAAATCTTGACGGAGCCGCGCGCGATAGTACGCACGCGCACACCGGCGAGAGAAGCCAACGCAGCGCTGCTGCTCTGAGCTGCCGTACTCCACTCACTCTTGCCTATGCGGCTGCGTGTGTGTTTGAAGAAAGAAACTGTGGCCGTCCAGATGAATGGATGAGATTGATCTAGCTATTAGGGTTTTTTGTTTCTTGGACCACTGCTGGGTTTTTTTGGGAAGCCGAGTGGGCTTATGGAGCCGCACGGGCTTATTTTAACAAGCTGCACACATAATACTCTTATGGCAAATTTCATATTATAAGGCCGATTTTGAGTTTTCCTTTCCAGAATTTTAAGTTACTTTTTGTTATTTAATGTTAGTGCACTGTTTAAGCTTCCCTATTAATTTTAAGTTGATTAATGTTAATTTTCTTCATTTATGAGTTTATTTTCTGTTCATATAAGCTTGCCCTGAGTTTTTTTTTTGAATTTCCCTATGTGGCTACTGCGTGAAGAAGCAGAAAAAGAACTAAGTAACCATGGATATTAGGGTTTTTGTCCGAGTACTTATACCCATGAGTTTTATTTGTCTTGTCAAATCCTAGCTGTCCGTTGAGATGAGATCATCCCTGCCACTAGGGTTTCCTAAGTGGGACGTTTATTATGTTTTTAAGGGGAGAGCTTACTAATTCGGCTTGACCATAAGCAAGTCGTGCCCTGGCACCGTGTACTGTTGAGCCTATTCTCTAAAAGCAAAATTAAGATTTATTTTGAGAATATAAGTTTCCTCGGCTATTCAATTTAAATAAATTATTTAAGTACTTTAATTAAATTTTGAGTTTTAGTGCCCTCATTATGTTTACTATTTTCAGCTTAGTTTATTATTAGCGACTTATATATTGCTTTAAGTTTAACGTCCTAATAATGATATATATTCTCATTAAGTATCTTTTATTGTTTAGTAATCTTCAGGTTATTCTAAGTATGTTTTGGGGATATGTTGCTGAAAATTTTAAGTTTAAGATAAGACTTTCTTATTTTTTTAGTGCAATTTACTCAGTTAACTTTTATGCACTATTTAAATAAGTTTTAAGTTTGAGTTTTAGTTTTAATTCCAGTATTAATTCTACATTTTCTTGAGCATTATTATGTTTTATATTGATGCTCTAAGATTAAATTTTTGCATGAATTTGCATTCAACTATAAGTTTTCGTATATATATATATATATATATATATATATATATATATATATATATATATATATATATATATATATATATATATATATATATATATATATATATAAGTTTTCGTATATACATATATATATCTCCACCACTGTATAATAAGATGGTCTTTGGTTGAATGGAACCAACGAGAAGTTTAACCAGAGATTACTCATAGTTAATTTCTGACCAACGTTGACTTTAACTATGAGTTATTTAAGACGGATTTTTGTTTGTTTCTGCCCAACGGTGATGCAAATTAAAATCCTTAAGCATATTGTTAATACTGACCAACGTTGTTTTAACTTTATGCTTTAAGTACATCTTATATACAGCTTACTAATTGGGACATTATTTTTCTTCTTTTCTCAGTAAATTATGCAGACTATATAAGTAGAATAGAACCCCTAAGTTGCATTAACTTTCCTACTTGGAACAATCAAGTGCTTGCCATTCTCAAAGAGCTGGACCTTAATTATGTGCTTTATGAGGAAAAACCACGTGCTCCTTCTCCTATTTGTGTGTACTATGCTGAGAGGATGAAGGAGCACATCCCAAAATTAGAAAAATGGCAGAAATCCGATGGGATTGCCAAAATGATTATACAATGGTCGCTCTCACTTAACATGATTAGGAGGTTCCTTTCTAATGAAAATAACAGGAAATTAAGTGCTAAGGAGCTTCACAACTTCATAAGAGCACACTTTAGAAAGGTTTTCCTTTTTGATAGCTTACTTAATTCCCGTTATGATGGGATAAGTGGTCTGGGTAACCACGTTAAGAGCTTGTTTGATATGGCTTAGGAGTTAAAGGCACTTGGATTAGTTTTGTCTGATGAGTTTATGTTAAATTACCTTATGAATTCTATGCCTGAAAACTATAACAAACATGCTCAAAATGATAAGTTTCCAATAGTCTGTAAATTTTGCAAGTTACCAAATTGATGATAAGTATAAGCATGGCTTTGAAAGACAGGTAACTAAGTTGTCTCATAAATTTAATTAAGATATTTCCCCAACATATGGTGGATTAACTAAGGTGCAATAATACATATCTTAACTTCTCCTCAGGTCTTGCCAAACTAGGGGAGCAAGGGGAGCAAAGTCTAAGAAGCCATTAATAGAATAAAGATGAAGTCGAGCCTTGGAGCTTCGCATTAGATTTGTTCTAAATTTAGTACTTAATGATGCTAAGTCATCTTAGTTTGAGATACTTTGTATTTTGAACAGATGCAAATTTATTCCATCATGATTTATCTTATTAGTTGGCAAAGAGATGTATTTCCTGTAATATGGGTTTTCTTTATGTCAGTTTTATCTTTAAGTTAATCATTACTCAAGACGATGAGACCTTGTCGAAATTGTGTCGCTGCAGTTTAAGCCACATTTCGAAGGGGAGAATAGACTGACTCATTAGGAAAGAGATGTTATATTCAAATAAGACTATAAAGCATGGGGCTTGAGAAATGAAATTAAAAAAACATACTAATTTTGTCCCTTAACCCAACATGAGTCTCTAATTGAAGTATGGCTTGCTTTCGCTATTTCTGGCCAACGCTGATTAGTGTTTACATGTCCACCAAGTTTCTTGTTCTAATTTATTCTGGCCAACGCTGATTAGACTAGTTCATAGAACTTGTTTTTGGAGACTTATATGCCTTATATTTATCATTCTGGCCAACGCTGATTGATGAATATTTGACCATAAAAGTTTTATTGGGCAAAACCTCAACAAGACATAAGTACAGTCTAGCTAAGGATAAGAAATGAGATTCTAAGTAAATGAGTTGTCCACGTGACACCCTGATTATGTTTCTAGAGAACACAGAAATCAGTGGGAGCAAAATCCAAGGGATTGTGTTTCTACTGTTATAACTATTTCGCTAAGTTAAAATGTAATGAACGTGTTCATAGAGAATGCAAGAATCAGTGGGAGCTAATGGGAGTTCACAAAGGAGGAAGATAAAATCTTGGAGAGATACAGGCTTAGTTTTCTGTATCAATGACTCAAGAAGACAAATATCTCAATTTGTGCCATAAGTCATTAGTATACCTCCATTTAAATTACTATAATTTTCTATTATGGATTTTCACGAGTCAATTAGTGTGCCACAACAGATATATGTAGCAACCATTAATTGATAATTAGGCACATAAGTAAACCTCTGTTGTTATTACACTGCTTGTGATCCATGATGATCACATCAGAAGAGAAATTTTGTTATTCTAAACTAAGCAATTTTATGAGCTTAGGTTCACAAGTATATATAAAGTGTGGGTGTTAATAAGTTTCCTGATGAAGTCAAACCAGTAGACTATAAAAAGGGTTTACAATTCTAAGCGTAACTTCAAAGGGAGTTTTAAAAGATTTAAACTAAGAACATAGCCCACTATGGTTTAGAATTTCATTAAGTGGACATTATTTTAAAAAAAAAGGGTGGAAAAGGTTATTATCCTAATACTCTACATGGGTGAAGTTGAGTTACGTGGCAATAGGAATGTCACATAAGAGTTTTCTATTCACCTAAATTTTTTTTAATATGATGTATTTTAATGAAGCCTCTGAGTTTTTGGCTATTAAGATACACATTACAGGACCAAATGAGTACTAGGATTATCATGAAAAGCATATCAACTATATGCATAAGTGATAGAGTTTGAAATGCCATGCCTGTCTATTCACATAATGCAGATTGCATAATGCATTAAGTTTAATTATTCTAAATATTCTAAAAAAAATGTTAGTAACAGTTGAAGAGGAAGACGTTCCATATGCTTTGACTGTCATTAACTTCAAGAATGCTCAAGTCAATACTAGTCTAGACTGGGCATTGGGATACTTGGCAAAAAAAATCCAGAATAGGTCCACTGGAAGGTGCTGCAGAATTTTAAGTTATTGATGAGGCACCAAAAGAATTATCATGTCACTTATAAGAATTAAGAATTATTCAATTGCCAATTCTCTTGAGTAGATATAAGAAAGTGCACAATTAGATTATACATACTCTTGTAGAAAAGGACAAATTTATTGAAAGCTCCAAATGTAATTAGTATTAAAATGAGCTCAATTAGTGACATGAATATGACAGGCCATGCTGCTTAAGAGATATTATCCCAAAATTGAGTATTAACATACTGCTATAAGTCTACAGTTGAGTTGCAGTATTATTTCGAGTAACGACAGACATCAAATGCTGATGCCAAGCACATTGATTAAAATGTTGTGAAAGAAAGAACCCAGAATCAAGTTATTAAGCTTAAGAAAAAAAACAAGAACTAAGTTGATGCTAGCATGTTTGATTATTTGAGGCTTAATACTTATCCCATTTATGAGCGCGCAAATATATTTGGGTTTTTTTAGTTTAGAGTCTCTGACTTGATTCCTGTTAATAGGGCCATGTACTCCCAATAAGTAATAAGCGTTCTAACAAGGCATTACAGTGAGCTATGGGTAATGGGGTCCCAGTGGCGTTTAATGCTGCTGACGACGCATTGGTCTGGTCTTGCTGTAGTACTGAGTGCGAACATAAGTGTAAGGCGAACATTAGTTGCATAATTGCATTAGCCGTTCGATCAAGTGAGAGAATGTTGGAATGTGATCGGTTCGGCTAATGCCGAACTTAATTACAAGATTAATTAAGCGTTAAGCTTAATGGTCCACCCACTCATCATTTATTTCCAACTAAATAAGAACTGCCGTGATCGGCGGCAACCCTTAGAATTCTAAGAGTTCGGCCCCCTGGCCCACAGCGTGATTATAAATAAGAGAGACGCCTCTGGCGTCATTACGATCTCTTCCCTATGACTTTTCATATAACCGATCACTTAGGCGCTGGAGGGTTCAGGAAGGCCGTCTACCCACGTCCATCCAGGTATTGCTAGATCTTCATCACGTTATTCGCCAACTAGGAGCATCAAGCCCCGATTTGGTGAAGACTAAGATCTACTTCATCTACATCAACTTCATCACATCTCCAGCGACACAGATGGTGTCAATAGGCTCTGGTTAGTATATGAGATTAATTTCCGCATGAAGATGAGTTAGTGATCATGTTTAGGCTAAGTTAAGATCCTGTTAGTCTAAATTCTAATTTAACAACCATGTCTCACATGAAAAGCCTCGACACTACATACTCTTGAAAACATTCGAGTGAAGATGCATATATTAACTTTCTGTTTGCACCTTCCTCCTTGAGACTGTATGTTCACATTTTTTTGTGAAGCACGGATTGTCCAGCACCATAACCATGATGAGTAATGCGGCAGATCGATAGGTTAATGAGTTTCGAGGGAACAAGCTTAGACATAACTGGATTCACATTGTACGCCAACACCTCTGATCCAGTGTGATGGAGGGAAAAGGGCAGTGTGATTGGCAATGCAAAGCAGCAGCGTGATAATGGAAACAGTTCTGGCTCCAGATTTCTTCAGAGAAGAAGCAACAGGCCAAACGTGCTACAAAACTCACACACACCTCAAAGTTTAACTTATTTTTTTGAAATAAAAGTTTAATTTATTATAAGCACGTACAGGTTCAACATGAAAGTAAAAGGCTAGCCATTTAGCTGCGAAGAAGCGCATTGTTCTTGACTCTAGGGCTTTGCACGCCTTTAACATGCACTCCTTGTCGTCATCCCAATGCTGCAATAGTAACCACGTCCTGAGCCACTGAAAAGTACCTGCAAAAAAGTATTTGGGGTTCACATATCAAAGGCTATGTCATTTATTGTGAGCCATATTGCCCAACAAAGAACTACAACACTTATCAATACCAAGTGATTGTGCTCAGTACCACCTAGTTTTGATCAATTGTTAAACAAAATGAAGAGTATGTATTGGTGGTTTAGTTTAAAACATATAATACACAACACTTAAAAAAACAAGTGCTGGATTGTTTCGAAATTGCTATAAAAGCAACATGTCTTACTATTGTTTCAGTTTCTCCTACCCAGTTTGTCTTTTATAGATCACCCTTTTATTTTTAAGATATTTATTTTGAGCTAATATTGCCACATTCTTTCTTCATTGCAAATATTAAAAAGTTATTTACTTAATAGGCAGTTGTTTTGTAAATCCAAATTTTGTATACTAACCACCTTGTTTCTTTGGCTGACACAATGGGGCCTAACTAGCCTATATTTCGTCTTATGCCTCTGCCAAAAGAAGCTAGATTTGTAGTAGTCGTTCTTTTAAGGACAACATGAACATAGGTAAACTAGATAGAACACAATTAATCAACACTAGCCTACCCTCATATGGTACGTGTTTACCCTTCCAACTGCTTAATTTTCTGTCTATCCTATTTTCTATCATTTTATAATCTTTATTGTCCAATTTTCTAGAGAACATCAAAATTCCAAAATAGCGAAGGGGGTAAGAACCAGTGCTACAACCAAAGAGTTGTGAATATTGTTCATCCACTCTTTCGCTAGAGCAAAAAAGAATGATCTTACTTTTGTGAAAGTTAATTTTAAGACCTAATTATTGTTCAAAGGCACAAAGCAACAATTTTGCGTTGCTGGAGTTTTGCAAAGCTTCGAGAAGTTCCGCCCCTCCTCTCTTGAGCTTGCAGATGGCCAGTAGGGTTTTTTGTGGGAGGTGAGGTCATTCTTTCTGTCTTAGTAAAAGGCACAAATGTTTTTCTAAGAGTTTAGGAGTGTAGGTGTATGTTGTAAGGGTTATTGCCCTTTTTCTTCTTAATAAAAAGATATGCGGCTCTTCTGCGTGTTTGAGAAAAAAATTAACCGTGTCATCTACACATTGCAAAAAAGATAGACTGTCTTCAAATAATGTGGAGTTACCCCCTTTATTTGGCCACCTTCCTTAGCTCTAGCCAAAATGGCAACCAACATATCAACAACAATATTAAAATCAACTTGTAAAATTGGATCACCCTGTCAACTTTTCTAGTTTGGATGTCCCATTTGGTCATTTATTTTGATACTCACATTGCCCCCTTGGACATAAGCTTTGACCAATTCAAACCATGTCAAGCGAAACCCATTCACTCTCAAGATTTCGTAAACCTTCTCAAAAACTATCTAAAAACAATGCTGTAACAGAACCGTCCAAATTATAAGAGCACAAGTACAAAAACAATCACTGAAGTGATCAAATTCTCGCACTTGAGCCCATATAACTCCGGTAGTCCAATGAAATCGCGAGGGATTTCAAACCAACCAACATACAAGCCAAGATCGTAGTGATTCAACATAACAAGTCACATGTTACATCCATTTCACAAGTAATCAAAATATACATCGGAGTTCAACATAGTTATTACAACTTAAGTTCAAAAGTAGCGGAAGCAAAGTAATTTGAAACTAACAACACCCTTATTTCAAATACATGCCAGTACCAAGGTCGACTTCCAACAAAAGCATTAGAGAGAAGATAACTCAGAAGGATCATGCCCGTGATCACACTCCGCCTCTACGGCAGGAGCCAACCAACTCTTGCAGTCGCCATGATACAACACAACCTGCAACAAGTGGGGATAAAACCCTGAGTACGACAATGTACTCAGCTAGACTTACCCGTCAAAAACCAGAAATAAAGTGACACCAAGGATCATGCAAGGCTGATATAAAGTGGGCTAGCTTGACAACATTTTGCATAAAAGCTTATTATGGATAAGTAATCATTAATGCTTAAGCATCAAGTTAATTATCATTAACCTGCCATCTATATTAGAACCTGTACTAGAGCACTCACTTTATTAGGAGCAAACAATATTAATCATAGCAGGTATAATTTGAGGCAACCTTTCCATCGTTATCCAATTAACCATCCGTTCAATTTAATGGAATCTACGTTGCCGCTGCTCAAGTCAAGTGCTCACTAACCGGGAGCGACGGCGATTCGAATCGAATTCCTATCCAGCTGGAGGGGTATTTCTAACACTCACCGTGCAGACCCCTGCCAGGGTCGCACATGCCACCTTTTCATATGATTCAGGAATCGCGGGTCCGAATGATGTCGCGACCCCAAGGGCGACACTCTGCCAGGTGATAGGGACTCTAAACCCCCCTTGGTCTCACGCCAATGTCTCCAAGCACATCCTTTCTCTCCTCCAAGAAGCAACCTACCATTTGATTCCCGGCCTGAACCATATTACTCGGCTTCGCGGTCGGAACGACTTATCCGGCCAACTAAGTGTTAGACTGCGTTCAACATGACTGTAACACCCGTGTTTTTGCATCATGTTAAAAACCACTAAAAATTTGAACTTTTAAAAATTTACAACAAATTAAAACTTGATTAGTCTATTTTCCTGCAAAACCGTTTTAAAAGAAAATGCTTTTCCAAAACCCTACATCAAAATTCACCATATGCATTTAGCGTAAAACGTTTGAATTGTTTGGTTGCGTGATTGATTAAGTGCTTGGTTGATTGGAATGCTTGCTTGGTTGGTTTCATGATTGTTTGCCTTCTAGAATTTATTTTGCGGCACCAAAATAACCTCCCTTAAATATCAATTGCATTCTTGACCTTTTCTTTATATTCTAGCAGTAGATAATACATACTATGTTTTGCTTAATTGTAATAGCCACCGCATTGATAGATTATAGATTTAATTGTTCGTCGTACAATTAGTTTACATATAAGATCCTTGTTTCTATTATAGTTATATATATAATATTTAGATATACATACATGGTTAATTCCTCATATGCTAGTTAATTTCTTTGCCTTGAAATACCTAGAAATACATACATCATATATATCTTGTCATATATATACGTATAGGTTTATATATATATATATATATATATATATATATATATATATATATATATATATATATATATATATATATATATATATATATATATATATATATGCATTAGTTATATATACGTGCATGGTTACCAAAAAGGAATAGAAAAACCTCTCTTGTGTGTATGTCCAAAAATTCCTTCGTTGCGCTTGTGCAACTGTACTTGCTCGCCATAGCTCCTGGCCAGATATTTTTTACTACGATGGCCCAGCTGGGACACGCACCGCGTGGACACCCGTCGTGCATGTCTTCTTCCTCGTGACGGAACCGCGAATCTCGTCGCCAACACGGCACTCCAGTCTCCAGCCAGGCCATACGTGCGTGGACGAAGCTCCGCTGTTGCCCGCACTGTGCCTGCATGCCATGCCGGAAAATATCCCCGTCGCCACCTCCTGGCTCCTGCACAAAAGCGACGAAGCTGAGCGTGCAGCAGAGACCACCGGCTCATGTTTCGACATGTCCTATCGAGCTTGTCAGGCGCCAGCTCAAGCTCGGAGGGTGCGCCACGAAGACACTCCTGCCGCACTGCCATGCCCGGCCATGGCCAGCTCACACGCTGTGCTGCTGCCGCCTCCGGACAGGCCAGCTTGAGCCTCGCGTGTGCACATGTAGACGTTGACTGCCGCTGCTGTGCTAGCTGCAGTTCATGCCGGCAAAAATCTGCTTGGCCGGAGAAATATCGGTTGCCTCTCCACCGCCTTTACTCGCGCCTATAAAAGGCCAGCGAGGCCACCATGACTAGACACCTCCGTCGAGCTTGGACGCAGAAAACTTGAGGACGAGCTCTGCTTCTCTCCGGCTGCTTGCTCCAGCAGTGTCGACGAGCCGAGCATGATCTCGCTTACCGCGGAGTCCTTGCCCTCGCCGTACACGAACCCGCCGAAGGCAGGCATCGCCGCGCTGAGGACGCCGAGGACGCGCGAAAACGACACCGGAGCTGCTGCTACACCGGTCCGTGATGCCGTCGTTCCCGCACCTCGATCTTCTCGCCAAGCATCGCCGGAGCTGGAGACGCTGCTACCGCCGCCGCGCTGGAGCCATGGACGGCACTGCCGCCGCCTAGCCGCCGGAGTCAGGCACCACCGGAGCGTCGTCGAGCTCGCCTCTCCTCGTCGGAGTCGAGACCACCTTCCCTTCGTTCCTCCTTCCCCGCGACGAGCTCCGCCATAGCTCGTCCCGGCCACCAATCCCGCTCGGAGCCGCCGGCGCCGAGGCCTGCAGAGGAGCATGGCGCTCCTGCCTCCACCGACGCCGTCCCGCAGCGTTCCATCTTCTCCTCCTCCACGCCGGAGCGTACCGCTCCGCCGTCCACTGCTCACCCAGCGCCTCGCCCTCGTCTGCCGTCCGCACCCTCACCCTTCTGCCACGTCGTCGCGACCAGAGCTCGAAGCCGAAGCCGCCGGCCAAAGCTCCCTCCGCCGGCCAAGCTTCCTTCCCTTCTCCCTCTCCTTCCTCTGCTTCTTTCGGTGGATACAGGCAGCAGCACCGTTGCACGGCCGGCCGTGCAGGGGCCCACTTCACCAGCGCCCTGGACGACCGTCGGAGGCCGCTGCTCCCCTCCGACACCCTTTCCCCTCTCGCTCTCTTCCCTGCTCTATCTCTCGCCTCTGGTTTTCCATGGCTCGCACTCACGGTAGGAACGGGAAAGGAACGGAACGACCGAAGGCATCCAAGGCCATCCAGAACGGGGCACAGGACCACGTCACGTGAGCCAATGAAAACTGGCCACGTCGTCTCTCTCTTTCCTTTACTGATCGTGAACCTGGTTCATGTGAAATCATGAGAGAAAGGGAGCTGGTTCACCGATCGGTGTTTGGGAGCACCAGCACAGTGCGCCAGCGCCAGCGCCAACGCCAGCCCCACCTCTGCCTTAACCCCGCACGTCAGCCAGCTGGGAAATTGCTATGTGCACCCGGGATTTGTACACTGTATGGGAAAACGTAAGCTTAATAATTACATAAAGATTCTAGGAAAATTTCTAAATAAACTAGAATACCTCTAGATCATATTTATATAATTTCCACTCATATTGCATAAATAAAAATTGTAGAATTAATTTCCGTGCTTGTTTCCATTCGCGTATAATCGGTAGACTTTAATAATTTATAACCCCATCACCGTAATTCCGAATTTCGTAATTCTTGCACCATAATTTCTCTAAAATAAAACCCTACATATTAAAATGCATTTTTCTAATTTTGGTGCCCATTTAAATTCTAGATATGATTGCTTTGCTTTTCTTTATTTAAATATTAATTCGTAGTTGCATTAATTAATTAATTAATTAATTAATTAATTAATTAATAACCCGTGGTAGTAATTCGTCACTGTAGTACCCATCAAGATAAAAGCCAATCCATCTAGGACCATTTTCTTTCTTGATTGATTATGCTTGCTATGTATGCCTTGCTTTGTATTTTCCTTTGACTGTCAACGCTAGACAAGCGTAGGATAGAAGACGTGGATAGAACCCGATGGATTCCGGAAGCACCGCTACACCAGGACAGGAGCAAGGAGCATGCATGATCGAAAGCCTTGGATATACTCGTCAGTGAACGGAGGCAAGTCCTAATACCCATCTATTCCCTACATTTCCATTCCTTTAATTACTCCCCTTCTACCACCTCTACATTTTGCTAGCCTCCACCATAAACCAACCATACCTAACCCTACCAACCACTAATCTTAATATATACTACTTAAAAACCTCTTTCATATATTGATATTGAATCATGATGAATTATGAGAATTGTTTATGACAATGTGATTTATGAACTTGAGGATAATAACTATGAAACTTAAGTTGGTAAAATTGGACTAAACCTCGACAGGGGGCGAGTGGGGGTAATTCATGTGGTATGGGTTACCTTGGCAGGATAGCCTGTGTGGGATCCTGCGGGAGATACTCGCCTCGGTCACATAAGGACCGGTTCATTGGCCATCTCGCCTAGCCAGAATTTCGTACAGCCACATGTCTATATGGGTAGACTTGATCTCACACCCCGTTAGATTGAAGTATGATTTTCACTAGGAGGCCGGAGTGGCAACGGACTAACAGGAGAGGACACGGCTGCTGTGTGATCTACCGTGGTCTGATCGGCATGGTTGCTTTGTGGTCTTCCATGTAAAATTTATTGTTGTGCCGTGTGCGAGCACCCTTTTATTATTTAATCTGGATGCTATGTGATCATCCACCGGATGCTGTGTGATCATCCAACCACTCGATATTCTACGATGCTGTGTGATCATCCTGATGCTTGTGGGTTCCGGTCCCTGAGTAGTCCGTGGTGGAATTATATGGAAATCTAAGGTAGCGCCCTCTCGTGTACGAGGTCTCGTTAGGCCTGTCTAAGCCATGACGATGGTATCGACTACGCCTATCATGTGGGGAAATTTGTACACCTCTGCAGAGTTTCTTGAATCTATTCGAATAGCCACGTCCTTAGAATGGGCAACCGCTGGGATGAGGTCCCCAAATGATTAGACTACAATAACTGTGATACTCTGGTAAGATGTATTTATGAATTTGGTAATCTATACTCAACTCGGGAACTGGTGAGGATGGTGATACCCTGCTAGGGCCCAACCTATATTTATAACTACTTAACTCTATCACCTTTACCACTAACCACCTCTATATACAGCCTCCATCCACCTCTCCTCCACCCAAAGTTAGGGCTTGCTGAGTACGTATGTACTCACCCCTTCTCCACTATATGCTTTTAGGAATGAAGCTGTAGGAGTATATCCGAGGATGAAGCTACCAAGGACTACGCAAGGATAGAACGTCTGGAGCACACTCGAAGACAGAGCCGTACGACTACACGAAGAAGTTATACTAGGACTACGACGACCGGGTTGTAGGAATACGCTTAAGGAATAAGTCTAGGATTACGTCCGCACTCCAAGTTGCCTGTAGGAATGGAGCCGCGTTGTTATAGGACCGCTGTCTTATATCTCTGATATACAATGTAAGGCCAGTGGCCCAAGCTATGCAACCCGAACCATGTAATATAATTCTCTATTAGCAATAAAAGTATAGTTTTTGATATCAATCTTGTTCGAATTGTGCGTATCAGCTACTGATCCAGGGACTGATACATGATGCACAGTGGACCCTAAATTAGGGGCCCGACAGGGTGGTATCAGAGCTATACTTAGACTGTAGGACGAACCCTGGACGTTAGTTAGGACTGCTTTTTCTAAAAACTATTTTAAAAAAATCTTTGCTAATAACCCTTGACTCTTACCTTTCCTTCACCTTCTATATAAAAAAAACAACTTTTTCTCTCTTCTCACCCCCTTCAAAATTACGAGTAGTATCGCTAGGGTAGATTAGGTCATACCTAGAATACAAGGTAGCTTGGAGATTAGGTCTTTCATAGGTCTAGAGTAACCTTCCACGGTAGAAAGGTGAAAGTAGAACGTACGCCGTTTACGCTAGCTTGTTACATCTTGATTGACCTTTGTTGTTTGTTACAACTACCCCTTTTAGATCTCTCTCCCCACCTTGTGCTCTTCCCCCTCCCCCATTCCATGAATATTTTCTGGCAGTCATACAAGGGAAGACTACTATCTGGGATATTTTGGAGAAGGCAGGAATTATTAGAAAATAATTTTTGGAAGACAAGATAGAAATAAGGAATCAGCAGTAACCCGATTGCTACTTGTGACAGTACAGCCAACACATTGTTTATCCAGTAACAGCACCAAGAGCCCGTTTCTCATCACACCAGAGCTACTGAAAATAAATACGCGGCAGGCAACATGAGAAAACTGTAAATTCCGCACGCCACCACCATCCATGCCATCACGCACTTTTCTGCACGCCGGTGCCGCTATCTTTCCACTGCACGCCGCACCACCGTGCACCACCGCCCCACGACACCGCTCATGCTGTCACCTCCATCACCGCCGAAAGTTGCTGCTGCTGTCCCCCACGACGCCGATTCCTTCGGCACTCGATGCTGCTCAATGCTGCCAATAATGGTGCGCACCCGGTCCCCTAACCCCCACCGTCGTCCGCCTATAAAAACACCCCCCTCAGCTGCCCCTTCACCTCAAGACACCCCGCCAGCAACGCAAATCACCCACATAAGCCCCTACTCAAGTGCCAACTTATTCCAATAATCCAAAAAAAAAAGTGTTGCCAACCGAAGATTTACCGGAGAAATAGCAAGAAAAAGAAAAAGTACATTGTCAGAAGCTGGAAGTTGAAGCCTTCAAGATGCGCTTAGAAGAAGATGAACTCGCTAAAGCCCTTTTTGCTGTCCTGATTCCAACTCTGATAGCAACGACCATATTGTATATCCTTATGATGCGCCCGCTACCTTATGAGAAGCCTTGAGTTAATTATTGAAATCAGAAAAGTGGAATAAAAAAAATCCTAGAGATCTTGTTGGTGCCAAAATGTATTTCTGAGATTTCTGGGCTCAAGTCATTGAAAAAGAAAAGAACAAAAAAAAGGGTGCAGTCAATACCACCATCACCAGCAGACCCTAGCCACCTCATATTTTTGGGATTTACAGCATGCCACCATGCAGAGACTTGGAATACAAAAGCGTCCCGAGTATGAAGGCCGTGAGTATGAAGAGCATGGCATCGAGCGCTGTGAAGTCACCATCTACGTCGCAAAGAGTGAAGACTTCCCCGACATAGCCGAAGCTTGGAGCATGACCGCAACCGGTTTTCGCTTCACCGACACCTACCAAGCCGTCGCCCGCAAAGCCCTGCGACACCTGTGCCAGCTCTACGAGGAGCCCATCACTCGTACACCCATGAGATTCTTCCCACCACTAGAGAAGAACCGCCCTGCCTGGATCGCTCGCATGGAAGCCCTGCAAGAGCAAGAAGACAACCCCACCATGAAGTTCATGACCGACTACCTGCTCTCCCTCGACGAGCAGTACGATAGGCAAGCTGCCGAACTGATGAACTGCATCCACCGCGCCCAAGTGGCCGTGATCTACGCCAGGAGCCTTCATGTAGAAGCACAAGCTCGAGTCGCCGCTGATAGGCAAGAGCTCGTGATTTTGGAAGGAGTCCCCATCCACCTGCCAGGAAGAAGAAGGACGGACCCTGCAGTACCCCCAGCACCACCACCATCAAGAGACTTCAACGCCGAGCCTCTCCTCCCGCTCACTCAACCACCGCCAAATGAAGAAGAACCTGCACCAAGCTCAGTGGAAGAACCTCTAGCACGCCGGAATGAAGCCTCCCTGTCCAATGAAGTAGACTAATTGCTCCCACGGGATATGTACTCGTAGTCTAGTTGTGCATTTTCCTCCTGTTGTACTCGACGCAGTCTGTGCTCGTGCGTGGTCCTATGATAATCATGCTGTCTTCCAGTAAAATAATACGTTCACCCCTCGTGATGACAAAAGAATAAACAGGAGTGCACCTAAATCATGACATTCTACGCGGAAGTGAGAGATAGCCACAAAATAATCGGCTCAAAAATTTATTCCTAAATAGTCAAGGTCTAATCTGGTATTAAAAAAATAATAGAGGATTTAAGGTTAAATCTTCTAAGTGGGGTAGATTTGGACCCGTAGTCAAGAAAGAAAGAAATCATTGATCAGACAGGGCGAAAACAAGAACAACTGAAGATGCAAGTTTTTGGGTGAAAATGAAATCTTAAGATGAGAAATGGAATCCTAAGTTTACAGTGATTGTTGCTCAAAGGAAATAAAATCAGGACACTGGCACCGTAAATCTAGAGGATTTAAAGAAAATAAGGCAAGAAAACTCATGAAGCCGGTATAAAAATTAGACCATAGAGGTCTGAATCATCTAAGTGGAGGTAGCTTTGCAACTCGGAGAATAAAGATGAACGATGGTATGCATATTTTTGGAAAGACACCAGAAGATCAAATCCTCTCAGTGGGGTGGCCTGAACCTAGGAAATTTGGAATTTCTTACCAGGTCAGAAAGGCGGAAGATTTTTTGTGGATATCACAAGAATGGGATACTAGAAAATATATGCAGCAATAGATTTAACTTAGCCTCAGCTACCTCGATAGACAAAGAATATATTTTCTGCAACAATGACGACCTACTGCAAATGGAAAGAGAATTTATGAAACGCTGAAGGCGTAGCCAGCAAGCCAGACAAAGACATGCAGCTTTTTCTCCCTCTCTAGTTTCTTCTCTCCCGCTGGTTTCTCTCTAGTGTGCTTGAATCTCGAGGACGAGATTCTTCTAAGTGGGGTAGATCTGTAACACCCGTGTTTTTGCATCATGTTAAAAACCACTAAAAATTTGAACTTTTAAAAATTTACAACAAATTAAAACTTGATTAGTCTATTTTCCTGCAAAACCGTTTTAAAAGAAAATGCTTTTCCAAAACCCTACATCAAAATTCACCATATGCATTTAGCGTAAAACGTTTGAATTGTTTGGTTGCGTGATTGATTAAGTGCTTGGTTGATTGGAATGCTTGCTTGGTTGGTTTCATGATTGTTTGCCTTCTAGAATTTATTTTGCGGCACCAAAATAACCTCCCTTAAATATCAATTGCATTCTTGACCTTTTCTTTATATTCTAGCAGTAGATAATACATACTATGTTTTGCTTAATTGTAATAGCCACCGCATTGATAGATTATAGATTTAATTGTTCGTCGTAGAATTAGTTTACATATAAGATCCTTGTTTCTATTATAGTTATATATATAATATTTAGATATACATACATGGTTAATTCCTCATATGCTAGTTAATTTCTTTGCCTTCAAATACCTAGAAATACATACATCATATATATCTTGTCATATATATACGTATAGGTTTATATATATATATATGCATTAGTTATATATACGTGCATGGTTACCAAAAAGGAATAGAAAAACCCCTCTTGTGTGTATGTCCAAAAATTCCTTCGTTGCGCTTGTGCAACTGTACTTGCTCGCCATAGCTCCTGGCCAGATATTTTTTACTACGATGGCCCAGCTGGGACATGCACCGCGTGGACACCCGTCGTGCATGTCTTCTTCCTCGTGACGGAACCGCGAATCTCGTCGCCAACACGGCACTCCAGTCTCCAGCCAGGCCATACGTGCGTGGACGAAGCTCCGCTGTTGCCCGCACTGTGCCTGCATGCCATGCCGGAAAATATCCCCGTCGCCACCTCGTGGCTCCTGCACAAAAGCGACGAAGCTGAGCGTGCAGCAGAGACCACCGGCCCATGTTTCGACATGTCCTATCGAGCTTGTCAGGCGCCAGCTCAAGCTCGGAGGGTGCGCCACGAAGACACTCCTGCCGCACTGCCATGCCCGGCCATGGCCAGCTCACACGCTGTGCTACCGCCGCCTCCGGACAGGCCAGCTTGAGCCTCGCGTGTGCACATGTAGACGTTGACTGCCGCTGCTGTGCTAGCTGCAGTTCATGCCGGCAAAAATCTGCTTGGCCGGAGAAATATCGGCTGCCTCTCCACCGCCTTTACTCGCGCCTATAAAAGGCCGGCGAGGCCACCATGACTAGACACCTCCGTCGAGCTTGGACGCAGAAAACTTGAGGACGAGCTCTGCTTCTCTCCGGCTGCATGCTCCAGCAGTGTCGACGAGCCGATCATGATCTCGCTTACCGCGGAGTCCTTGCCCTCGCCGTACACGAACCCGCCGAAGGCAGGCATCGCCGCGCTGAGGACACCGAGGACGCGCGAAAACGACACCGGAGCTGCTGCTACACCGGTCCGTGATGCCGTCGTTCCCGCACCTCGATCTTCTCGCCAAGCATCGCCGGAGCTGGAGACGCTGCTACCGCCGCCGCGCTGGAGCCATGGACGGCACTGCCGCCGCCTAGCCACCGGAGTCAGGCACCACCGGAGCGTCGTCGAGCTCGCCTCTCCTCGTCGGAGTCGAGACCACCTTCCCTTCGTTCCTCCTTCCCCGCGACGAGCTCCGCCATAGCTCGTCCCGGCCACCAATCCCGCTCGGAGCCGCCGGCGCCGAGGCCTGCAGAGGAGCATGGCGCTCCTGCCTCCACCGACGCCGTCCCGCAGCGTTCCATCTTCTCCTCCTCCACGCCGGAGCGTACCGCTCCGCCGTCCACTGCTCACCCAGCGCCTCGCCCTCGTCTGCCATCCGCACCCTCACCCTTCTGCCACGTCGTCGCGACCAGAGCTCGAAGCCGAAGCCGCCGGCCAAAGCTCCCTCCGCCGGCCAAGCTTCCTTCCCTTCTCCCTCTCCTTCCTCTGCTTCTTTCGGTGGATACAGGCAGCAGCACCGTTGCACGGCCGGCCGTGCAGGGGCCCACTTCACCAGCGCCCTGGACGACCGCCGGAGGCCGCTGCTCCCCTCCGACACCCTTTCCCCTCTCGCTCTCTTCCCTGCTCTATCTCTCGCCTCTGGTTTTCCATGGCTCGCACTCGCGGTAGGAACGGGAAAGGAACGGAACGACCGAAGGCATCCAAGGCCATCCAGAACGGGGCACAGGACCACGTCACGTGAGCCAATGAAAACTGGCCATGTCATCTCTCTCTTTCCTTTACTGATCGTGAACCTGGTTCATGTGAAATCATGAGAGAAAGGGCGCTGGTTCACCGATCGATGTTTGGGAGCACCAGCACAGTGCGCCAACGCCAGCGCCAGCGCCAGCCCCACCTCTGCCTTAACCCCGCACGTCAGCCAGCTGGGAAATTGCTATGTGCACCCGGGATTTGTACACTGTATGGGAAAACGTAAGCTTAATAATTACATAAAGATTCTAGGAAAATTTCTAAATAAACTAGAATACCTCTAGATCATATTTATATAATTTCCACTCATATTGCATAAATAAAAATTGTAGAATTAATTTCCGTGCTTGTTTCCATTCGCGTATAATCGGTAGACTTTAATAATTTATAACCCCATCACCGTAATTCCGAATTTCGTAATTCTTGCACCATAATTTCTCTAAAATAAAACCCTACATATTAAAATGCATTTTTCTAATTTTGGTGCCCATTTAAATTCTAGATATGATTGCTTTGCTTTTCTTTATTTAAATATTAATTCGTAGTTGCATTAATTAATTAATTAATTAATTAATTAATTAATTAATTAATTAATAACCCGTGGTAGTAATTCGTCACTGTAGTACCCATCAAGATAAAAGCCAATCCATCTAGGACCATTTTCTTTCTTGATTGATTATGCTTGCTATGTATGCCTTGCTTTGTATTTTCCTTTGACTGTCAACGCTAGACAAGCATAGGATAGAAGACGTGGATAGAACCCGATGGATTCCGGAAGCACCGCTACACCAGGACAGGAGCAAGGAGCATGCATGATCGAAAGCCTTGGATATACTCGTCAGTGAACGGAGGCAAGTCCTAATACCCATCTATTCCCTACATTTCCATTCCTTTAATTACTCCCCTTCTACCACCTCTACATTTTGCTAGCCTCCACCATAAACCAACCATACCTAACCCTACCAACCACTAATCTTAATATATACTACTTAAAAACCTCTTTCATATATTGATATTGAATCATGATGAATTATGAGAATTGTTTATGACAATGTGATTTATGAACTTGAGGATAATAACTATGAAACTTAAGTTGGTAAAATTGGACTAAACCTCGACAGGGGGCGAGTGGGGGTAATTCATGTGGTATGGGTTACCTTGGCAGGATAGCCTGTGTGGGATCCTGCGGGAGATACTCGCCTCGGTCACATAAGGACCGGTTCATTGGCCATCTCGCCTAGCCAGAATTTCGTACAGCCACATGTCTATATGGGTAGACTTGATCTCACACCCCGTTAGATTGAAGTATGATTTTCACTAGGAGGCCGGAGTGGCAACGGACTAACAGGAGAGGACACGGCTGCTGTGTGATCTACCGTGGTCTGATCGGCATGGTTGCTTTGTGGTCTTCCATGTAAAATTTATTGTTGTGCCGTGTGCGAGCACCCTTTTATTATTTAATCTGGATGCTATGTGATCATCCACCGGATGCTGTGTGATCATCCAACCACTCGATATTCTACGATGCTGTGTGATCATCCTGATGCTTGTGGGTTCCGGTCCCTGAGTAGTCCGTGGTGGAATTATATGGAAATCTAAGGTAGCGCCCTCTCGGGTACGAGGTCTCGTTAGGCCTGTCTAAGCCATGACGATGGTATCGACTACGCCTATCATGTGGGGAAATTTGTACACCTCTGCAGAGTTTCTTGAATCTATTCGAATAGCCACGTCCTTGGAATGGGCAACCGCTGGGATGAGGTCCCCAAATGATTAGACTACAACAACTGTGATACTCTGGTAAGATGTATTTATGAATTTGGTAATCTATACTCAACTCGGGAACTGGTGAGGATGGTAATACCCTGCCAGGGCCCAACCTATATTTATAACTACTTAACTCTATCACCTTTACCACTAACCACCTCTATATACAGCCTCCATCCACCTCTCCTCCACCCAAAGTTAGGGCTTGCTGAGTACGTATGTACTCACCCCTTCTCCACTATATGCTTTTAGGAATGAAGCTGTAGGAGTATATCCGAGGATGAAGCTACCAAGGACTACGCAAGGATAGAACGTCTGGAGCACACTCGAAGACAGAGCCGTACGACTACACGAAGAAGTTATACTAGGACTACGACGACCGGGTTGTAGGAATACGCTTAAGGAATAAGTCTAGGATTACGTCCGCACTCCAAGTTGCCTGTAGGAATGGAGCCGCGTTGTTATAGGACCGCTGTCTTATATCTCTGATATACAATGTAAGGCCAGTGGCCCAAGCTATGCAACCCGAACCATGTAATATAATTCTCTATTAGCAATAAAAGTATAGTTTTTGATATCAATCTTGTTCGAATTGTGCGTATCAGCTACTGATCCAGGGACTGATACATGATGCACAGTGGACCCTAAATTAGGGGCCCGACAATGACTCAAGGACGTACAGCGAATCGGTCCTTAAACGACTCAGACGGGGATAGATCCACACCCAAGACCTCCATGCCTTGTTGCTTCACTATCGTCATCCCGCCCGGTCTCATTTCATTTTATTAACACATGGTTCCATTCCACGATAGCAATATAGCCAACCGTGCCATAATGAATATCCCTACATCTTGCAGGTGACAGGAAATCACCTGACTTCTACCGCTTAAAGCAGGGCTAAGCATCTACTCGATCCTAGTCTATGTAGGATTCAGGGATTTCATATATCTGGACAAGGAGTGATATAATGCATCATGGTTTTCAACCAACTCCTACCACTTAATGCAACAATACTTATAACATATATATAATTAATTGCTTTGAAGGTAGGAGGCTTATAATGCTTCGGGGCTTGCCTGGGATCCGACACAAGTCAGTGGTTGTCAGACATCACTCGCCGAGTACTTCCATCTTTGGGATAGTTTCCCAAACACCGTCTTCGGGTTTGGCTCCAACGCCACATCCTTCACACGTTTCTGCTAGTGTACCTATATGAGATGCAACCATGCACCTGTGTGAATGCATAGAAGTGCAATAAACAAAGTAATCATGCAAGCATACCAAAGTTCACATAAACCCTAGAGCTAATTAACTTAATCCTCATTAAGACATAACATAGAAGAGGGCAAGCACATCAATCAAGAAACAAGTCTCACAAGATCACAGGGTACCACCCAAGTATCATCAAAGATATGAGTCACACTTCAATACCCAAGCATGACAAAGTTAATCAAAGTACTAGAACTAGAAATTGCTACCTTCTGGACATCAGACCAACAGCTGAGTAATTTAATCATAACTGGAGATATACAACTCCAAATGACTTGCAAGAAGACATTATGGAAAGATTATGAAATTCTCTACATTTCATTTATAATCATCACAGCATGATTCCAAAGTTTAACATGTCGAATTTACACAAACACAGAAACTGGTCTAACAAGACAGAGAGCAAATAATTCTGTAACCCAACTTTAAACAGCTATAACTCCTAAACCACATGGCCAAATGCTACCAAATTTTAATAGAAGCTAGATACATAAATTATCTACAACTTTTGTATAAACAAGTTTTACAACAAAGCGCATTATCATGAAGAACTTTGCTAAGTTCCCAGATCTGTCCAGAAACCTCATTTACAAGAAATAATTATTAACTTATATTGCAAACATATAATTAGACAAAACCAACTTTACCAACATGTCACACATGACTAATGAACACCAGAAAACATAGTGTCCATTCCTAAATAATTTCTTTTAATGCATTTTCTTAATTTATTTAGATAATTAGGTGGAATTATGAACACCTATCAAAAGTGCACAATAAATTCTACCAAAATTACAGTGGCCTAAATATGCTCCCAATAGTTTACTGTACAAATTTCAAACCATTTGGACATATATATCAACCTCTATGAAAAAGACAAATGGCTAATGCAAGAATTCATGTGAGAGCAAGATGAATCAATAACTCACTCATACTACAACTAAAATTCATGAAATTTTTACCACACATCAAACATCACATGAGTAGCATGTCACAAAAATTTCACTTCATTTGGAGCCCTACAACTACAGTTATGAAAATGACAAATACAACTAACAAAGAAAACCTAGATGCAAAGATCTATTTTTAGAACTAAAACTTTTTGAACTAAAACATGCTATATTATAGATCCACTGCATAGATAATTTCACAAGGATTCCAAAAAGTACTCATTTGTTATTTTACTAATTTTCTATGATTTACTATATGTTTTCAAAGTTTCAGCCAAATAAAAGGAAAAACAGAAAAAGGAAAAGGGAAAACACTTTCCCCTCGAACCCCCTGGACTTTTCTGGAATTAGGCGAGCCCAGATCTGAAATTATCTCTCTCAGGCCATCTTGCATTTGAACCCAGAAAGTGAAATCAAATCACGTAACTGCCCTTCTTCTTCGTCATGCCGTCGACCGAGAGCATGGGAGGGAGGACGCCGGTCGGTCTCCGGCGAGGAATGGTCACCGACGGCGGCGGCTGAGGGCGGCACGAGCACCAGCGCAGCGAGGCTCACCCGAAGACGGTCGCGGCTCGGGGTGAGGTGGCCCGTGGCCTCCTGGCCACGGAGGCGGGCGGCTCCGGTGGTCGGTGCCCCGGCGGCAGCATGCCGCAGGCGGCTCGCGACCGAGGAAAGCGGCGCATCGGGGTCGGCGTGTGGCGGGGAAGGCGATGCCGTGCTGGTCTTAGGGAAGGGAGGAGGGATGGCGCGGTTAGGCAGCTCGAGCTGTAGCTCAAACCGGCCATGGCGGCTCTGTGTCCGTGCTCGGCTCAGAACGAGCAGGGAAGCGAGCAGAGGAAGGGGGAGCGCCTGGAGCGTGGAGAGGCGAGCAGAGGGGCTTTGGCATCTGCTACCGAGGCATAGGGACTCCACCACGTGGCAAGGAGAGGCGCTCGCTGCTGCGCATGGCGGGCACGTCCCTGCCACACGTCCTCCTCTCGGTCATTTCCCCGAGCACGTGGCGGGCAGCGGTCTAGGTCCAGTGGAACGTGATTTTGGGCCGGATCTGGGCCGAATTGGACTATGGACCCATTGTCAAAGTTGTTCACCTCGGTATACTCTACAATTTTTGTTAAGACACTTAGGCCATTAGGGCAACAGGTTAGGGGATAACTGGCTCCAAAGTTGCCAATGTCAGTGACTTGATAACAATGAGCAACTATTTAATTTGATGGTCGACACTAAGTCAAATTGATGCCATACTTTCACATGCTCTTCTCCAGAATGTCTATTCCAACTTTCATTAAGGGGTCAACCCAAGTTATTTAACAAAATCTCGAGAACGTGACATGTCAATCAAGTTGACTAAACTCGGCCTTAATTCTTTTCTAAGTCTGAAACAGTTGTTGATTCAAACTTTGGTCCACAGTTTGACTTATTTCCAAGCTGAATCATGGTATGATCCAAAAACAAAGTTTGTTGTACGCAACTCAATCTACAACTTTTATTAAACGACCTTGAACTGGTTTATCATGGTTAGGGAGATAAAGGTTACCAAACATGTCAACTTATTGCTGCCAACTCAGGACTTAGAATATTTTCTGGACTTTGAAAAACAGCAGCTGATTCAATCTTGTGATCTCTATTTGACTAGGTTAGAGGCCAAACTAGCTCTTGACCATTAAACAAAGTTTGTTCTACACAAGATTAACTACAACTTTTGTTTAAGGTCAAACCTCATAACTGGTACAGAATTTAAACTTTCACCTTGGTCAAAGTTGCAACTCGATAAAGCCTAAACTAGGGTTTTTGGCCAATCGGGGCATTTTCTTGACATTTGCTCAACATGAACCCTTCATGACTTTTGTTGTAGAGTTCATCTAGAGTCATTTGGGAAAAGTTACAAAGTTTGGTTGATGATCTATAATTCCATTCACTTAATCCCGACATTCCAAGAAGGATATGACTTATCATTTCATGTGACTTTTTGATTCCAAACTTCATAAAACTTTTCCAGGGATCAATATAGATAGGTACTAAGGTGAGACACACGAAGATATTGCCATAACACCACCCAAGCATATATCTTGAAAATGTCCTATATGCAAAGCAAAGGAGTAACATCCAAGTTTAGATTAGGCTCTTCTCCGTAGGTTGGTCTTGACATCGTCATCTCCACTTAATCTATCATGTTTGAGCTCAAACCCACTGCTTAGTGAGTGACAAACACCTGGGGTGTTACAAATGCCATTTTGTTTCTTCGTGTATAACTCATGTATAGTTTCATGTAAAATCATTGCACCCTCCATAATATTTCGCTTGGGAGAAAAGCCGTCTGTGATGGTTTGATAGTTCTCTGGACAACTTTTAAAATATCATGTTAGTAGCTACTTTTGTGAATATTTTGAAACTAACATTTAGCAAGAATATGGGCCTATATTGGTGGATTTCTTTTAGCTTCATTGCACTTGGGTAATATATATTAATTGTGTTATTTTGCAAAGCACCTATATTACGTCATCCTTAATAATATTCTAGAAAACCTAATAGAACTCTGGTGGGAAACCATTGAACTAGTGGTTGTGTTATGGTTCATTTGGAAAGTTGCCTTTCTAACCTCATCCTGGTGCAACTAACATTTCATTCTCCTGGGTTGTAACTTGAGGGATGTCTCCATGATATGCCTCATTCATATATGTTGTTGCAGTTTGTAGGAACGAACAACTTTTTACAATATATATCTAGTGTGTGTCGTACTTTTAAAGTTTGGTATCATCACAATTTATCCTCTTGCTCCAACCAATATAAAATCTTTATTCCTATGTTTACCATTTGCGACTAACTGTAAACATTTTGTATTTGCATCACCTTCTAGTCAATTTCTCACTTTTTCCCATTGGTACCATTTTAGTTCTTATCTCAATAGCTTTGCTAGTCTATCATTTAAGATATGCTTGAGATTGAGTTAGTTCTGATCCAGCAAAGTTTCATCTACTTCTTTTTTCTAACCCACCTAATTTGTTTAACAACATTTTCTTCTCCTTTTTTAAACACCACAAACATTTTTGGAGCGTCCCATAGATATTGGCGTAGTCGTCTAATTCTTGCTTGCCATTTCTCTAGGCTAGTTTGGAGCCTTGGAATTGAATTCATTGTAATAGTCATAATTTAGACATAGATTAATTAAGCTAATATGGTTGTATATCGAATATATTTGTATATTATTGTTGGTCATATATGAGAGAGATACTTATGTGTTGTATTTCTACCATATGGGAGCGAGTTGAAGAGTGTGTTATAAGTTGCAAAGTAGAAACATAGCATGGTGATCTATAGAATCAATTTTTATCTCCCACCCTATGAATTTGATATAAGCTTATATGTGAACTTTGGAAAGTTGTGAAATGTCAAATTTCAAGCCAAATAGTCAAGTCTATTAAGTAGATTTTAATTCCTCCAAAATAAAAAGATCCAAACGGCTCCTAAAGGTTTATTGCTCTCATGCATGCCCTACCATATGTGATATATCTTAGACCAATTCAAGAAAACTGATTTCATAATAGCCAACCTAATCTTGAATAAAAGGTAAACTATTACCAATAGAAGGTTTTCCCATGTCAACTGTCAAGATACAAAGGACTATGCTTAAAGATTTCACATGATAGAGCAAGCACAATGGTACATGGAAAATGTACCTCCCATTCAGTGAAGAAAGGATCGGACTCTGTCCAACTTTTTGAAGCCAAGGTTATTTGCCAAGTATGCCTACCCAAAAGTTCTAATTCTCGCAAGTTGAAAGCATCAATAGTTGCATTTAATAGAAATAAGTCACCTTTCATCATATTTGGCATTATTCTTACCTTGTGGCCCTCTAATGATATTAAAGTCACCACCTTTTTTTGAGGAAAAGTCACCACCTATTAAGATATGTATGTAAGATTTTTTTTGTACATAATTGGTACAGCTTGGTTAAGAAATGCTTCTTTAAGATGGGCATGCCTCTTTTTCTTTGTCCTTTTTCCACTTCGTAGTGAATTTCATGGGCCCTGTGAATAAGATAAATCCACGCTTTCCTATTCGGGACGTCTAGCATCCGGACGTCCTAAGCCAAGCAGCATGTCCGGACGCCCCGCGCCTGCTGCCCCCACCTCCACGGGACATGATGCTGCTGCTCCGTGCCTGTTGTCCACTATTATAATTTGCTAGATTGATGCGCCCGCGCGTGCTCCTTCCCCGTGCCTCTGCTGCTGGGTCGTGATTTGACTGTGCACGCTTGTGGGGCCGCTGCCATTAGGAGCAATAGTGACAAGCCCGCCTGGCCGGGCACTCCTGCTGCCTGCATGCTGCTGCTGGCGTGTGATGCTGCTGCTGACCGGCCGCATCAATCTGGAATATGGAGAGAGAGAGAGAGCAGTCGAGCATGGATGCAGTTTCGTGCTCCACGGCTACTGCTATGTCCATGGATACAATTTTGTGCTTCGCACCTACTGTCGCGCCCGCTTGGCTTCCCACGCGCATGCAGGAACCGCTGCGCCTGCTGATGAAACACTTGCAACGTAAAGCATTTGTTGCAGCATTCTGAAATAGATAAAACATTTACAACATACGCTTGCAACATATATGTATGGGCGCTGCAACATATACAACATCCAAATAAAACACTTGCAACATACGTCTGAAACAGGTGAAACATTTGAAACATACACTTGCAACATATGTGTGAAAACATATGCAACATCCAGATAGAACACTTGTAACTTGCAACATGAAAACACTTGCTGTAACAGAAGACTAAAACAGATGAAACATTTTAGAACATACTATTGCAACATATGTGTGAAAACATATGCAACATCCAGATCAGAACGCTTGTAACATGCGTTTGGAAACAGATGAAATAGTTTGAACAAATGCTTGCAACATGCATCAGAAACACTTACAACATATGCAACATATGCAACAACCCCTAATCTACTTTTGCAACATCTATATGAAATGATTGCAACATGCCTCTGAAACGTCTGAAACAATTGAAACGTACATTTGCAACATAGAGGGAAGAGGCATGGGCCGGTCGATTCTAGGTGACGGGGTGGGAACCGGCGGCAAGCGGCTGCGCGCAAGCACCACCACCACCAGCGCTAACGGCATCGGGCTTGGTTCGGCGATGACGATGGGGGATGGGGGGTCGGGAGCGCCATGGCCGCCGAGGGTGGGGGGAGCTCTGTCACCGGGGTGAGAGAGGGCGCCGCGCCGGGGTAGGGGAAAGCCGCCGACTCCTCTGCAACACCGTCGCGCCACCATCATGGATCTCACCGGGGTGAGGAAGAGGGCACCGGATCCGCGGGCGTTGGGGGCTCCCGGTGGGTGAGGACGCCAGGGTGGAGGAGGATGTCGAGGTGAGTGAGGGCGCCGGCGGTGGCCAGGGAGGCAGCCATGGCCACGCGTCAGAGTGGGGGCAGGGCACGAGCACGGAAGAGATAAGGATGGAAAGAAAAAAACAACGGCTAAGATTTTTTTTTTAGACGCGGGAGCGAGAGTCCGTCCGTCCGGACGTCGCGCAAGGAGCATTACCGTTTCCTATCGGGGTCAGTTTTATAGCAGCCCAAGAAAAGCCCATGGCACCAGAAGCTTCTTAGAAGTTCCCCTCTCTCAGAAAAGAAGCTGACAAATGGGACCATATTCGTTTTCTTTTCCGTAGTCATTCCGATCACGAACAATGAAACAAGAGACTAGCCAACACGTCAAAGAGGTCAGGCCGCCGGCACCTACCTGCCGGAGCCCGGAGTGGAGGGAGTACTCGAAAGCGGGCGGAATCGACGAGTGGACACGTCAACACCCACCCGAACACTAGTAGTGGCAGCGTCGTTTATTAGCCGTCACACTCCACACTCGGCCTGCCGAGGAGAAGCTGAAGATGGATAGGGGCTAGAACGAGTGAGATCAGGCGGCCGGGAGGACGTATTTATCGATGGCGATCGGGGCGTCCGTGGAGGGCGCTCCGGCGGACGGCGGGGAAGGTTACAGCGGCCGCGTGACGCCCTTCGTGGTGCTGTCCTGTGTCGTCGCCGGCAGCGGCGGCGTCCTCTTCGGATACGACCTCGGCATCTCCGGTGCGTCCCGCGCGGTTACTCTCGGTCTCCTTGGGTGTAATATTAGTATACGCGATTTGGTAGTGCCACTAGATAGTTGATCTTGATCAGGACGCAGGATTTGGTGGTCGATTAGTTTTATTCGTGCGGCTATATATATGCGATTTCGATTTGGCCTGAAAGATGCATGGGCCAAAAAATGGTGACAAGGACATGCAGGAGCGGACTGTTTCAGTTTCAGCTCACGCTTCTACTTCAGCTTGGTTGCCATTGCCAGCAACAGCTGTTACTGCATTCGTCACTATGGATGAACACAGGCTATGAGTCTATGACCTTTTGTAGCAGAAGTGGTCGAAACTCGAGAAGTAAGGATTCAGATCACAGTTCATCCTTCATCGTCATCCACATAATCCCTATCACATAATCAACCTCGACGACACTAATGTACTTTATCAATAACTTCACTGCTACAGTCCACAAGAGAGGAAGAAAAATATGTACCCTAGCAGTACTAAAGGCTGTCTGGTTCTTGCCCTCTTAGGCAAGCATCTCAGACACATGAGATTGCTCCCTCCCTGTCCCTGCGCCAGGCAGGTTTGCCTCGAGGCAAGCCAAACATCCCCTAAACGCAGCTTCATTGTCTTTTCTGAAACTGCAACCTGGTAATATAATATCAACCTGTTTCCTTTATGCGTGTAAAGAACCTAGGAGAAAAATCGTACCATAATAATCTCTAGCAATGGAATTGGTGAGTTTTTCTGTTTCTTCTAGGTGGTGTTACCTCAATGGACTCCTTCCTGAAGAGGTTCTTCCCAAAGGTGTACCGTCAGAAGCAGGACAGCAAAGTGAGCCACTACTGCGAGTTCAACAGCGAGCTCCTCACCGTGTTCACGACCTCCCTCTATATTGCCGGCCTTGTTGCAACTCTGGCTGCAGCATTCATCACAAGGAGGTATGGCCGCCGCACATCGATGCTCATCGGTGGCACTGTCTTCATCGCTGGCTCAGTGTTCGGTGGTGCAGCCAGCAATGTTCCCATGCTCCTAATTAACAGGATTCTACTGGGCATTGGTCTGGGGTTCACTAATCAGGTAACTTATATGCTTGAATCAGTATTCATTAGGGCACATACCCCTGTTCGCTTCGCTGAAAAGCCAGGCTGAAAAGTATTGTTCGCTGATTGGTTGCGAGAGAAAAACACCATTCGCTTGGCTGATAAGCCAGCCTGAATTTGAAGCAGGGGCGGATTTACCAATCTGGCGAGCCCTGGCGGCCGCCAGACCTCACCTTGGGCAAGACCCCCCCCCCCCCCCCCCCCCCCGCGCGCGCTGCAGCCATGGCCGTCGGTGACAAAAGAGCACGAGCGCCGAGCTCGAACAGGCAGACCGCAGACGGAAGAAGACGAAGTCGAGTAGTCGACGCGAAGCGTTATTTCCCTGGAGACCTGAAGTGTGCTTGGGCCTTTAAGTCTTAACTGGGCTGTATGCATGTATACTCCATCACAGGATGAAGGCCATGTGGCCATATAGAATGTGAATCGCCTAGCGTCGATTCAGTTGCTCCATCCGGTCATCTCCGTCTCTCCGACTGCGCCGCTGCTTGTGACGCGGCGACGGCGCTACTGGCGTACTGCTGGCCGGCGGTCCGCTGTTCGTTCTTTAGCGATGGAGAATTCTAATGCAGCAGCAACGCAGAGGGGGAAAAATAGAAAAGGTAAGTTGATTTGATTCCATCTATTACGAATTTGATTGGAAATTTGGCATATAGTTGAGCAATTGATTTACTGAATTTTTTTAATTCATAGTTGTAGGCTTAAAGAGATACTTTAGCATCATTTCTGGACCAAGTTCAGGTACAGATACTGCTGCAGTTGAAGAACCAATTGAAGTTGCAGCTGCTGCACCGGAAGAGGAAGATGGAGTAACTCCAACTGCAGAAACAGAAGCGGCTGAGGCTGCTGCTCAAGAACAACCACAAGAAAATGAACAAGGAGATGGTGAATGTATTACAGAGTTTAGCCCAGAACATATAATTGCTGATCCAGGAATCCGTATTCCAATTGAGAAGTTTCATCCAAACATTAGAGATCAAGTGAAGAGAGCTTATTTGTTGAAGGGCCCAACCCAACCTCTTGGTCATCCTTTTCCTCGCAAGCCTGAAGGCAGTAAAGATGCTAGGGGTTTTTGTGAAGCATGGTTTTAAAAGTATGATTGGTTAGAATATAGTGTGGAAAAGGATTGTGCTTATTGCTTTTACTGCTTTCTTTTTAAGGATGAACCATCGGATGGTCATTTTGGTCATGATGTCTTCACAAAGGTAGGCTTTAATACTTGGAGAAATGCCTATAAAGCTTTTCCTTTACATGTTGGTGGCGTTGCAAGCCAGCATAATGTAGCAAGAAAAAGATGTGATGATTTTAAGAATCCGAGGGGGGCAGTAGACACTAGGTTGAGGAATTATAGCAAGGAATCTGAAATCAAATATAAAATTTGTTTGACTGCTGCTTTAGATTGTGCAAGATTTCTCCTTATGCAAGGTCATTCTTTTCGCGGGCATGATGAATCTGATTCCTCTCTAAATAAGGGTAATTATCGAGAAATGATTGATTGGTACAAGGATAAGAAGGAAGATGTAAGAATTGCATTTGAAGAGCTGTGCCCAGAAAATTGCCAAATGCTTGCTCCAAGTATTCAGAAGGACCTTGCCAAATGTTGTGCACAAGAGGTCACCCAAGTTATCATGGGCGAGATGCAGATGGGGAGTGGTCTTTTCTCTGTCCTTATTGATGAGTCACGTGATATATCAATCAAAGAGCAAATGGCCGTAATTGTACGGTAAGTTGTTATTTGCATTTTTTCTTATTTAGTTGCCTATTGTTGCATTAAATAACTAGTATCAAACTGCCATGTGTGATGTAGGTATGTAAATAATAAAGGAAAGGTTATGGAGAGATTTTTGGGTTTAAAACATGTTAAAGAGACCTCAGCAGCTGCATTGAAGAGTGCTTTTGTTGAGATGCTTGCTAGTCATAATTTACCAATTGCTAGGATGCGTGGACAAGGATATGATGGAGCATCCAACATGAGAGGGGAATTTAATGGCTTGCAAAAACTGATTCGTGATGACAATCCATATGCCTTCTATGTTCATTGCTTTGCACACCAATTGCAATTGGTTGTAGTTGCCATCAGTGAATGTTGTTCAGGAATAAAGGATTTTTTTGACCATGTCAATTTGATTGTGACCAACACTAGTGCATCTTGCAAGAGGAAGGATTTATTGACTGAACAACATCGTAAAAATATTTTGGCTGCATTGGGTACTGGTGAGATTTTTTCAGGAAGAGGCAAGCATCAAGATACTACTTTGGTTAGACCTGGAGACACTAGATGGGGCTCACATTATACCACATTGCTTCATATTGAATCAATGTGGGATGCTATTCTACTAGTGTTGGTCTTTGTGAATGAAGAGAAGCGCTATGCAAATAGTGCTGGAGGTTTGGTACACATAATGGAGAGTTTTAATTTTGTGTTCATTATGAAGCTGATGCTGAAACTTTTTCGGGTTACAAATGAGCTATCACTTCTTTTGCAAAAGAAAGATCAGAATATTGTTCAAGCCATGTCTTTGCTTACTGATGTGAAAGCAAGGTTGATTGAACCGAGGAATAATGGTTGGGAGGCATTATTTGCTGAAGTTAAAACCTTTTGTGATGCAAAGAAAATTGTGGTACCAAATATGGAAGCACCAAGGCCAAGATAGGGTCGATCAAGGCAAGAAAAAGGGATAATGGTTACTGAAGATCATCATTATCGTGTTGATACTTTCTATGCTGCATTAGATGCTATAAATACAGAGATGGATCACCGCTTCCATGAGGTCTCTACAGATTTACTTGTTAGTTTTTCTTGTCTAGACCCAAGGCAATCTTTCTCAAAGTTTGATGTTGAAAAGCTTGCTCGACTTACCGATATCTATGACAGTGACTTCTCCATTAGTGATCGCGGCTCTATAAGGGATCAATTACAGCTCTTTATCGATCATGTTAGGAGAGTTCCTAAATTTAGTGGTTGCACTGATCTTGGAAGTTTAGCAATGAAGATGGTCGAAACTGAAAGACATATGATGTTTCCATCGGTTTATCGCCTTATTGAGCTCGCTTTGCTCCTTCCAGTGGCAACGGCATCCGTCGAAAGAGTCTTCTCAGTTATGAATATTATTAAAACCGATTTGTGTAACAAGATAGCTGATGATTGGCTCTGTTGGAGTATAGGCCCATTAGAGGCCCATGTATGGTACTATATATAGCCACCCTTAGGGTTGGCCTAATAAGGAGAAAATCAGTTTCAGGATGGTATCGGAGCAGAGGAACCCGAGAGGCCAAATCCTGCACGGTGAGGCCAGAGGGGTCAAACTCAACCGAACAAGAGTTGTCAGTTGTGACCCCAGCCTCGGACAGCTTGCCCTAGGTGTCAACCGGGGTAGAGCAGGACTGGCCGGCGGTCATCCCTGCTCGCTCTAGAATGTCACAAGTGAACTGCCGCTGGTGGAGGAACAGGCCTGAAGGTCGGGGCTCAACAGTGACGCTGAGGAAGTGGTGGAGCACCCCAAGATCCTTCATAGCACATTCCTTCTGGAGAGAGGCAATGACGCGGTGGAGCAGAGACTCGTTGGAGGCGGTGAGAACAATGTCATCCACATAGAGGAGCAGGTAAGCAGTCTCACCCCCATAGTGGTATATGAACAGGGAGGTGTCAGACTTGGCCTCCGTGAACCCAAGAGTCTGCAGGAAGGTAGCAAATCGAGAGTACCAAGCCCGGGGTGTCTGCTTGAGCCCGTAGAGAGACTTGTTGAGCCGGTAGCCGAAGTCAGGACGAGAAGAATCCACAAAACCGGCCGGCTGACTGCAGTAGACCGTCTCAGTGAGAGTGCCATGGAGGAAGGCATTCTTGACATCCAGCTGATGCACAGGCCAGGAGCGCTCGAGAGCCAGGGAGAGGACGGTGCGGATTGTAGCTGGCTTCACCACGGGACTGAAGGTCTCAGCATAGTCAATGCCGGGCCGTTGAGTGAAGCTGTGGAGGACCCAGCGAGCCTTGTAGCGCTCCAGGGAACCATCAGCACGCCTCTTGTGCGTCCAGATCCACTTGCCGGTGGCAATGTTGGAGCCCGACGGACGGGGTACTAGGTCCCACGTCTGGTTGGCGAGGAGGGCCGCGTACTCCTCGTCCATCGTGCGGCGCCAGTGAGGATCCGCCAAGGCCGCGCGGACGGAAGAGGGTACCGGAGAGATTCCCGGCTCACAGGCGGCGGCGGTGAGGGCCTGCGGGTGAGACGCCTGCCTCGTCACCATCGGGTGAGTGTGACGAGGGTCCCGGTGAAGAAGAGGCGGGTGGTACACCGGCGGGTCGGCGCGAGAGCGCGGCGAGGCCGGCGGAGCATGCACCGGCGATGAAAGCGCCGGAGCGGCTCACGCCGGCGCTCGTAGACGATGCCGAAGCATCCGGGAGGAGGTGAGGGCAGACTCGGCTCCCGCCAGCGCTGATAGATGAGTCCGAAGCGCCCGGGAGGAGGTGGGGTCGGTGCGCTCGGTCCTGCGATTGGAACGGCAGCATTTGGCACAACAGGAGGTAGCGAAGCCACTGTGAGGCAGGGAGATGGAGGCGCTGCTCCGTCTCGGCGAGTCAGACACGAGCCGGAGCGGCGAGGTTAGGGTCAGCAGCGGCGCCCAGGGGTCCCACGCCTGCGGCCACAGTGCCTGCGCCCGCTGCCAGAGCGGCGGTAGCGCAGGGAGGCGTGGCGGCGTCGAAGAGGATGACCGGCTGCCGCTGTGGGTGGTGGTGCTGCTGCTGCACGGCTGGCGGCTGGCCCGGCGGGAGGGTTGGGCCCCAACCGCCCCACCAGTCCCCTCCCACCGGCCCCCACTCCTGGGCGCGAGTTGCCCCTGCTGCTGACCCCCCGCTGCTGCGGGCGCCGATCTTCTTCCCCGGTGACCCGGCTGGTGCGCCCCCTGCTGCTGGGTGGAACCTTCCCACCCCGCCCCCTGCTGCTGGGCGCGCGGCAGGCGATCTTCCGGCGCGAGCTGGACGGGTGCCAGCTGCTGGAGGCATCTGGGCGGTGGCAGCGACATCAGCAAGGAGTTGCACAAGGTCAGGAAGCCGCCCGTCGTGCCGCAGCGGCAGCCGCCGCCAGCCGCGCAGCAGCAGCACCACCACCCGCAGCGGCAGCCGGTCATCCTCTTCGACGCCGCCCTGCCTCCCTACGCTACCGCCGCTCTGGCAGTGGGCGCGGGCGCTGTGGCCGCAGGCGCGGGACCCCTAGGCGCTGCTGCTGACCCTAACCTCATCGCTCTGGCTCGTGTCCGACTCGCCGAGACGGAGCAGCGCCTCCATCTCCCTGCCTCACAGTGGCTTCGCTGCCTCCCGTTGTGCCAGATGCTGCCGTTCCGATCGCAGGACCGAGCGCACTGACCCCACCTCCTCCCGGGCGCTTCAGACTCGTCTACCAGCGCCGGCGGGAGCCGAGTCCGCCCTCACCTCCTCCCGGATGCTTCGGCATCGTCTATGAGCGCCGGCGTGAGCCGGCTCCGCC
The DNA here is from genome assembly GCA_038087645.1 of Saccharum hybrid cultivar R570. Taxonomy (NCBI): domain Eukaryota; kingdom Viridiplantae; phylum Streptophyta; class Magnoliopsida; order Poales; family Poaceae; genus Saccharum; species Saccharum hybrid cultivar. Next base: position 31,852,821 of record JAQSUU010000066.1, on the reverse strand, counting down.
GCTTTCGTCGTCGGTGCATGCTCCACCGGCCTCGCCGCGCTCTCGTGCCGACCCGTCGGTGTACCACCCGCCTCTTCTTCACCGGGACCCTCGTCACACTCACCTGATGGTGACGAGGCAGGCGTCTCGCCCGTAGGCCCTCACCGCCGCCGCCTGTGAGCCGGGGATCTCTCCGGTACCCTCTTTCGTCCGCGCGGCCTTGGCGGATCCTCACTGGCGCCGCGCGATGGACGAGGAGTACGCGGCCCTCCTCGCCAACCAGACGTGGGACCTAGTACCCCGTCCGCCGGGCTCCAACATTGTCACCGGCAAGTGGATTTGGACGCACAAGAGGCGTGCTGATGGTTCCCTGGACGCTACAAGGCTCGCTGGGTCCTCCGCGGCTTCACTCAGCGGCCCGGCATTGACTATGCTGAGACCTTCAGTCCCGTGGTGCAGCCAGCTACAGTCCGCACCGTCCTCTCCCTGGCTCTCGAGCGCTCCTGGCCTGTGCATCAGCTGGATGTCAAGAATGCCTTCCTCCATGGCACTCTCACTGAGACGGTCTACTGCAGTCAGCCGGCCGGTTTCGTGGATTCTTCTCGTCCTGACTTCGTCTGCCGGCTCAACAAGTCTCTCTACAGGCTCAAGCAGGCATCCCGGGCTTGGTACTCTTGATTCGCTACCTTCCTGCAGACTCTTGGGTTCACGGAGGCCAAGTCTGACACCTCCCTGTTCATATACCACTATGGGGGTGAGACTGCTTACCTGCTCCTCTATGTGGATGACATTGTTCTCACCGCCTCCAGCGAGTCTCTGCTCCACCGCGTCATTGCCTCTCTCCAGATGGAATTTGCTATGAAGGATCTTGGGGTGCTCCACCACTTCCTCGGCATCACTGTTGAGCCCCGACCTTCAGGCCTGTTCCTCCACCAGCGGCAGTTCACTTGTGACATTCTAGAGCGAGCAGGGATGACTGCCGGCCAGTCCTGCTCTACCCCGGTTGACACCCAGGGCAAGCTGTCCGAGGCTGGGGGTCCGATGCTTGGGCTAGCGGACTCCACCGCCTACCGGAGTCTTGCTGGCGCGCTCCAGTACCTCACCTTCACACGGCCGGACATCACTTATGCCATCCAGCAGCTCTGCCTCTACATGCATGCTCCGCAGGAGCCTCACCTGGCTGCTATGAAGCGGCTTCTCCGGTACCTCCGTGGCACCCTCGGCTACGGACTGCTCCTCGGCCGGTCCTCCACTACCGAGCTGGTGGTCTACACCGACGCTGACTGGGCGGGCTGCCCGGACACCCGCAGGTCCACCTCCGGCTACGCTGTCTTCCTCGATGGCAACTTGGTCTCTTGGTCGTCCAACGTCAGCCGGTGGTCTCCCGCTCTAGTGCCGAGGCGGAGTACCATGCCATTGCCAACGGCGTGGCCGAGGCCGCTTGGCTCCGCCAGCTCCTGGCCGAGCTTCACCGCCCCCTCGCCAGGAGCACGCTCGTCTACTGTGACTGTTAGTCGCTGGATTCGCACTCTTGGTAGTAGCTGAATCCTTACTCTCATCGAGAGAGGATGACACTAGGAGTTGGGGCAATTTTCTGGTTTATTTCTCACACAAACTCATACAATGTCATGCCAACCTGAGGGATTGGGGATACATATTTATAGGGCTGCTAGCCAGCCAAGCATATGCCAAGATGCTAGTCAAGATGCTAGAAAGATGATGTCCTATAGATGCTAACTGCTAGTCTAAGATGCTAGAAAGATGCTGTCCTACAGATGCTAACTGCTGTCCTAAAAGCAGTCAAAGATGCAGTCTACAAAGGATACAAGGACTACATGTGCAGCAGCCCCACAACCACCAGCCACAGAGACTTATCCATCACTCTCCCCCTAAGTCTTGTGTGGCTCCTTGTGAGGTATCTGGGCCATCCCGATCCTGGCGCGAAGTTCCTGAAACTTGACCCGCCTGAGGGACTTGGTTAGGAAGTCGGTGAGCTGGTCTTGGGTGTTGATGTAGTTGGCCCGGACACTCCCTTCCTCCAGGCAGCTTCTGATGAAGTGGTACCTCACCCGGATGTGCTTGCTGCGCTCGTGGAAGACAGGATTCTTTGCCAAGGCCAAGGCGGACTTGCGGTCCACCCTGAGCTCCACTGCCTCTGCATCTCTGCCAAGGAGATCGCCAAGCAGCCGAGCCAGCCACAAGGCCTGAGTAGCAGTGGTAGTGGCTGCGATGTACTCTGCCTCGCAGCTGGACAGAGCCACCACCTGCTGCTTGACCGACTGCCAGCTGATCGGACACTTGCTGAGGAAGAACAGCGTCCCGCTGGTGCTCTTGCTCGTGTCGATGTCGCCGGCGTGGTCGCTGTCGCTGTACCCGATGAAATACGCCGCACCGGGGCACCTCGGGTAGTGCAAGCCGTAGTCGGAGGTGCCTGCGACGTAGCGGAGGATCCTCTTCACGGCCTGCTGGTGCTCCGCCGTCGGTCGCTGCATGAACCGGCTGACGTAGCCGACGGCGAACGCCAAGTCCGGTCGCGTGTGGACAAGGTAGCGAAGGCTGCCCACAATGCGCCGGTACTACGTCGCGTCCACCTCCTCCTCCGTACTCTCCCGACTCAACCTCAGCCTCTCCTCCATAGGAGTGTGGGCTGGGTTGCAGCCGGTGAGACCGCCTAGCTCCACAATGCGCTTGGCGTAGGCAGTCTGGCGAAGAGAGGTGCCGAAGCTGTCCTGGTGGACCTCGATCCCCAGGTAGAAGGAGAGAGGGCCCAAGTCGCTCATCTAGAAAGTCGCCCTCATCTTCTCCTTGAACGCCTCGATCTCCACCTCCTTGGTGCCGGTGATCACCAAGTCGTCGACGTAGACGCCTACCAGCAGGGCCTTTCCTCCGCTGCCCCACCGGTAGATGGTCGCCTCGTGTGGGCTTTGCTCGAAGCCCATCCCCTTCAGCGTGGAATCCAGCTTGGCATTCCACGCCCTTGGTGCCTGCCGCAAGCCATAGAGGGCCTTGCACAGGCGAAGCACCTTGCCCTCCTTGTCGGGAATCACAAATCCCGGCGGCTGATGCACGTAGACTTCCTCCTTCAAGTCGCATTTAAGGAACGCCGACTTGACATCCATGTGATGGACACACCAGCCCTCCTGGGCAGCTAGCGCAAGGAGGAGTCGCATGAACTCCATCCGTGCAACGGGCGCGAAGGCGTCATCGAAGTCGATTCCTTCTTGCTGGACGAAGCCGCGCGCCACCAGACGCGCCTTGTGCTTGATCACCTCTCCGGTCTCGTCCTTCTTGAGCTTGAAGACCCACTTGAGAGAGATGGCGTGGTGGCCGGCTGGAAGATCGGCCAGCTCCCACGTCTTGTTCCGCTCGACGGCGTCCATCTCCATCTGCATCGCGGCACGCCATGCCACGTCCCTCTCCGCCTCGGCGAAGGAACGAGGCTCGCCATCGTCCTGTGCGAGGTGCAGCTCCGCCTCAAAGTCGTGCTGTGCCAGTCCAGGGACCGGCTGCTCGCCGAGGAGGTTGTCCACGGTACGGTAGCGCAGAGGCTCGCCGCCGTGGTAGGCGTCGATGCGATCCTCGTCGTTGGACAGCGGAGTGGCGAACTCCACTGTGCGCTGCTCGTCGTGGGCCGAAGCTGCCGGTGCCGAGCCTAAAGAGGTAGGGTCCGGTGTAGGAGAGCGAGGCGTGGCCGGCGGTGCTGGTGGTGGACTCGCCGGAGCCTGTGGACTTGCTGGAGATGGTGGTGGCGGTGGTGAAGGACTCGCCGGAGGTGGTGGCGAGCGAGGTGGTGGGGTAGGCGAGCGAGGTGAGGACGAGCTACTAGCTCCCCCCCGCCTCCTTGAAGTGGACGTAGTCGACGATGAAATCGCTGGTCGTCGGAGTCGAGCCGTCATCCACCATCTTGCCCCACGTCCAGCTTCGCCCCTCGTCGAACACGACGTCACGCGTGATGCGCACGCGTCGTGTCGCAGGGTCGAGGACGCGGTAGGCCTTGGAGCCCTCCGCATAGCCGATGAAGACCCCTGGCGTGCTCCGGTCGTCGAGCTTGCCGATGTGGTTGAGCTCCTTGACGAAGGCCAGGCAGCCGAAGACGCGAAGGTGGCTCACCGCGGGCTTGCGCCCATGCCAGGCCTCGTATGGCGTCTTGTCGTCGAGGGCCTTGGTGGGGGAGCGGTTGAGCAAGTGGATGGCGGTCATCACCGCCTCACCCCAGTAGATCGCCGGCATCCCTCTCTGCTTGAGGAGGGCATGGGCAGTGGCCACCACCGTCTGGTTGCGGCGCTCGACGACGCCATTCTGCTGCGGAGTGTACGGCGCGGAGAAGTGGCGGTGGATCCCCTCATCGGCGCAGTACGCCGCGAACTCGGCCGCCGTGAACTCACCGCCGTTGTCCGTGTGTAGGACCCGAAGCTTGCGGCCGCACTCCGCCTCCGCAGCAGCTTGAAGGCGCTTGATGGCGTCTGCTGTGGCTGCCTTGGCGTCGAGCAGGACAGCCCACATGTAGCGGGACACGTCGTCGACGAGGAGGAGGAAGTAGCGCCGGCCTCCAGGTGTAGCCGGTGTCACGGGGCCACAGAGGTCACCGTGTACGAGCTCCAGCTTCTCCTTGGCGCGGAAGCTCGCCTGGCGAGGGAAAGAGAGCCGCCGCAGCTTGGTGAGGACGCAGGTGTCGCAGAACTGCTCCACGTGGTCGACGTGCGGCATGCCCCGCACCATCTCTTTGCTGCCGAGCTGCCTCAGGGCCTCAAAGTTGAGGTGCCCAAAGCGCTCGTGCCACCTCCAAGTGTCGTCGTCGCGGTGGGCTGCAAGATAAAGAGGTTGCGCCACCTGTGCGTGAAGGACGTAGAGGTGGTTGCTCCTGTTGACCTTGACGAGGAGCCGGTGTCGATGATCCCAGATGCATAGCACCCCGTGCTCGATCTCCATGTGCGATCCGCTCTCATCCAGCTGTCCCAAGCTGATGATGGAGTTCCTCAACGCGGGGATGTAGTAGACACCGGTGAGCAGCCTGTGCTCGCCAGTCTTAGCGACGAAGACGACAGAGCCGACGCCCTTGATCTCCACAGCGGAGGCGTCGCCGAACTTGACGGTGCCTCGAACGCTTGGGTCAAGCTCGGTGAAGAACTCCCGCCGCCCGGTCATGTGGTGGGTGGCGCCGGTGTCAAGGCACCACCCGTCGGTCTTGTCGTTGCCGGAGCTGTCGTCGAGGAGGGCGTGTGCTTTTGGCTCGTCAAGGTGGAGAAGAGCCATTGCGGCCGGTGCCGCTGGAGGTAGTTCGATGCTCGCATGAGCAATGAACAGAGCCGGCTGCTCCTCCTCTTTCGCCTGCGCGACGTGGGCCTGGCCGCGTCGTGGCTATCGACAATCCTTGGCCCAATGACCAAGCTTGCCGCAGTTGTAGCAAGGGTCACCTCGTGCTGGCTTTTGCTTGCCAGCGGCGCCGCCCTAGGCACCTCCACGATCATCACCCTCAGCACGTCCTCGCGCCCCTGCCTGGGCATCTTTGCGCGGCTTGCCACGCTTGCCACGCTTGTGGCCGCCTATCGTGGAAGAAGGCTCCCCCTTCTTCCTGTCACCTTGGCCGGCAGCCCACTGCTCTCGAGTGAGGAGGAGCTTCCCGCCAATGGTGACGGGTCCCGAGAGGCGCTGTGGCTCATCGCCGTCAACGACCTTGAGGCGGCCCAATGCCTCCTCGACCGTCATCATGGAGAGGTCCAGCAGAGACTCGATTGAGCGAGCCATCTGCTTGTACTTCTCGGGGACGCAGCGGAAGAGCTTCTCAACAGCTCTCTCCTCGCCGTAGGTGTCGTCGCCGAACTGCACCAACTTCTGCAACAGAGTGTTGAGACGGAGAGCAAAGTCATCAACGTCCTCACCTAGCTTGAAGACCAGGTTCTCCCACTCCTTGCGAAGTGCCTGCAGTGTGGACTTGCGGGCGCGGTCGCTGCTGATGCGTGCTGCAGCGATGGCGTCCCAAGCCTCCTTGGCAGTCCGCTTGTTGGTAAGCGAAAACTGCATCTCGGACGGGACTGCAGCAATGAGAGCATCCAGCGCCCGTCGATCTTGGTCGTAGTCGACGTCGCCGTACCGGACTGCATCCCACATATGCCACACCTGGAGCTTCACCCTCATCACCGCAGCCCACTCAACGTAGTTGGTCTTGGTGAGGGTAGGCCACCCGCCGCCGGGGCCGACGTCCCTGACGAAAGCCTGGTACTCGTGGTGACCACGGTACCGAACCGGGGAGAGAGAGCCGTGCTGCCTGTGAAGGCCGCGCTCTCCGTCGACCCGTCCGCCGCCGCCATGCGCGCCTCCTCCAGGAGCGCCACCGCCGTGCGCGCCTCCTTCAGGAGCGCCGTCGGCGTGTCTGCGCCTGTCTGGGCTGCCACCGCGCTCGTGGGCGTGCACGGCTGCCCACTGCGCCACCCGCCCTCGCGATGCCTCCCTCTCCAGCAGCTCGAGGTTCGCGTCGGCGCTGTCATCAGCAGCGATGGAGCTGCTGTTGCTGCCGCGTAGAACCTCGACCTCCGCTGCTGCTGCACGTGCTGCATCTGCCGCCGCCGCTGCTTCCACCTCTGCTCTAGCTGCTGCCAGCCTCGATGCCCTTGCCGCTGTTGCAGCGGCGTCTGCTGCCGCTCGCTCACGCTTCTCTGCCGTGGCGAGGTCGGCCTCCTGCCGACGTCGCGTGCTCGAGGCGACCGAGCCCTGAGACTGGCCTGCGGACATGGCGCGCTATCGAGGGGGCTGCTGTGTGGAGAGCAGGGGCAGCCGGAGTGAAAGTCCTATGTTTGGTGTTGGTAATTAGTGACAATGCCTAAGTACTAATCCTATGCCTAAGTTGTATGTAGCATATGAGGATTAGTACATTCCAAGGTTGGTGGCAAGATGGACATGGTGATCATGATGGCCACACTTGGATTTGAATGCAACCCTACGTGATCAAGGCAAAGGTATATGCTTAAGGGTTGTGTTTTAGTAACCAAGACACCTAGTGGGTGTGGTTACATTATAGGATAGATAGCCGTACTATAAAGAGGGGAATGACGCGGCTATTGGACTCCTAAGTGCCTCTAGATGTGCATTTCATAATCATATGCATTTGGATAGAACTAATAACGCCTCGAAAAATGATTGTGAAAATGCTAACACACGTACACAAGGTGATGTACACTTATTGGTGTTAGCACATTTATGAAGGCGGTGGAGTTTGAGCGGTAGAGAGGGTTTGGGGTCTTCTCTCCCTCCCGCCGAGCGTGCGAGCGCGGGATTCAGGCGTTTTTGGGGATATGAAATGCCTATTTTCCACTACGCCGGAAGTCGGAAAAGAAACGGAGGCGAACGGAGGTCACTGGAGTGACCGGACGCTGCACCGGACGCGGTCTGTGTTTGACCGGACGCGTTCGGTCAGTGTTCAGCGTGTGCGCGTTTTTCGGTTTGTTGATCGGACGCGTGGCGCGTCCGGTCACAGTCGACCGGACGCGTCCGGTCGATCAGGGAGCTTACTGGACTCTCATCGGACGCTGGCACTGTGGCGTCCGGTCAGTTCTAACAGCGCGTCCGGTCATTGTTTCATTGTGCGCGACTCAGACTTGACCAGCGCGTCCGGTCAGTTACAGGACCGGCGCGTCCGATCGATCCCGGCGCGTCCGGTCGTTGCAACCGGCGCGTCCGGTCAGTGCTTCACGAAAGAGCCGTTGTGCGACCGGCGCGTCCGGTCAGTTGGACCAGCGCGTCCGGTCAGCGCGACTGCTGCTGAATCAGGTTCCTAACGGCTATATTCGAAGGGGTACGTCTATAAATACTCGTTGGCCGGCTCAAGGCTCTATCTCTTGGACATTTGACATATTTGTGAGCACTTTGAGCTAAGCAACTCTCCTCCCACTCATCTCTCTTGCTTCCTTGCATATTCGAAGTGAGATTGAGTGATCCAAGTGCATTTGCATTGTGAGATTGCATCTAGTTGGCACTTGGTGGTTGATTTGCTGCGGGATTCTTGTTTCTCTTGGTGGTTGCCGCCACCTAGACGGTTTGGAGCAGCTTTGAGGCGTTGGCAAGAGTTGGTGATTGTTCTTGGCCACCTCCGGTGATTGTGAGGGGTTTGTGCCTTCCTCGGCGAAGCGCCAAAGGCAACATTAGTGGATTGCTCGTGTCATTGCAACCTTTTGCCATTTGGTAGGTTCTTGTGGCGCCTTTCGAGAGGCTCGGTGTGAGACCGATTAGCCACCGAACCACGTGGTGAAGAGGGACACAACGGGGACTAGCGTGCCGGCAAGCACGTGAACCTCGGGATAAATCTTCGTGTCATCACTTCCATATTGTGATTGATTGATCCCGGTGTTCGGTTGTCTTGGTATTCATTATTGATCATATTGGTTGGCTCAATACTTCGCCCCTCGGTGATATCCTTCTAACTCTATCTTGTATTACTTTCTTAGTTATCTTTGCTAGCTTGTTAGCTTTGCTAGAGTAGCTCTTTTGTGTAGCTTGCTAGTTATAGTTGTAGTTACCTTCTCGGTTTGACTTGTGCGGTTGAGTGCAATTATACTAGAATTGTGAATTGGATAGGTGGCTTGCAAACACCCCGTAGGCTAAGCAAAACTCGCATCTCGCTACTTGTTTTATTGATAAACTTGTTTAGCTTGTCTTTGTAGAAAATTTAAAAAGGCTATTCACCCCCCCCCTCTAGCCATCAAGACCTTTCAAGTGGTATCAGAGCCGTGGTCACCGTTTGCAAGGCTTAACAACCTCGGTGCAAGATGGCTCAAGTTATGTTTAATCATGTTAATGGCAAGCCTCCATTCTTTGATGGTGTCTCTTCCTTTGATCATTGAAAAAGGAAGATGAAGCAATATCTAGGCAATATACATGAGAAGGTTTGGGATGTGACCAAAGAAGGATACATCATTCTTGATGAAGAGAATCTCACTCCAAATGACCGCATCAACAAGCAATGCAACACGGCGGCACTTGACACAATCTACCGTGTCATTGATGACAAAGTATTTGAGCAAATCAAAGATCTTGAAAAGGCAAATGAGCTTTGGATAAGGCTTGAAGAAACATATGAAGGCACTTCAACGGTAAAAAGTGCCAAGCTATATATGCTCAAGGACAAGTTCTCCACTTTCAAGATGAAGGATGATGAATCCATCCCGGAGATGTTCTATAGGCTCCAAGTCATTGTCAATGATCTCAAGGGGCTTGGAGAGAAGGTTGAGGACAAGGACTTCTCACACAAGTTCTTGATGTGCTTACCCAAGAAGTTTGCCACCTTGAGAAGAATGATCTTTAGAGAGGGATTGGACAAGGTCAAACCAACCGATGTGCTTGGAGATATAATGACCGATGCCCAATACAATGATGATGAAGATGAGGTAGAAGAGAAGAAGGAGACCAAGGTCAAGCAAGAGAAGCCCATGGCATTCAAGGCTTCATCTTCTAAGGGCAAGAGCAAGGTGGAGAGCGATGATGATGATCCATTCGATGATGAGACCATGGCCCTCCTAGTGCACAAGATGGGGAGGTTCATGAAGAAGAAAGGATATGGGGCAAGGAAGAGAAGGGACTTCATGAAGGCAAAGGAGGTGCTTTGCTACAATTGCAATAGCCCCGATCATGTAGTGGCAAAGTGTCCCTATGAAGACAAAAGATATCATGATGGGGAGTTGAAGTTGAAGAAGAACAAGAAGGACAAGAAGGAGAAGAAAGAGAAGAAGAGCTTCACTATCAACAAGAAGAAGAAGAAGGGTGGTGGTTATGTGGTCACTTGGGATAGTGACAACTCCGATAGTGATGATGATGAAAGCTCTAGTGATGATGAGAGGACCACTCGGCGAGCCATTGCAAGCATCGCCCTCTCCAACAAGCCATCCATCTTCGACACTACATCGACATGCCTTATGGCCAAGCCTACCAAGGTAAAATATGATGATAGTGATAATGATTCTTGTGCTAGTGATGGTTGTAGGAGTGATGATGAGGAGGATGAGGACTACTCCAAGGATGATCTATTGGGCATAATAGATCAAATGAGCAAGGGCTACAAGAGGACAACCAAGAAATACAAAATCTTGGAACAAGAGCTCATTGCCAAGAGCAATGAAAATGATGCCTTGATGGAGGAGCTTGTTACTCTCAAAAAGAGTAAGGAGTGCAAAGGAATTGAACAAGAGCTCAAAGCTCTTAGGAAATCCTTTGATGAGCTAGAGGCTTCTCGTGAGTGTCTAAAGGAAGACCACGAGGATCTTGAAGTTGCTCACACTAGGCTTAAGGAAGCCCACTCCACTCTACTTGAGCTCATCAAGGAAAAGGACCTCAAGTTGGAGAAGCTCATGAAGGAAGCTAAGGAGGAGCAAGTGATTGTCACTTGTGATATTGGACTAACATGTGATATTATTGATGATTCTTTATTTGTTGGTCCTACTAATGCTTCATGTAGCTCATCATCATCCACCACAACCAACTCTACCTCTACTACTAGTGATTCATCACTTGTGGTTGAGAATGAGACTCTCAAGAGAGAGGTGGATGATCTCACCCGCGCATTGGGCAATGCCTATGGTGGGGATGCCCGCTTGCTAAAATGCTTGGGTAGCCAAAGGTTCTCTCTTAACAAAGAGGGTTTGGGCTATACTCCCAAGAAGGGCAAGGCGGCCTTTGCTACTCCAAAGTCTCGCTTTGTGAAGAGCAATGGTCGTTATTGCAATAGATGCAAGCAAGTTGGGCATCTAGAGATTAATTGTAATAAAATGAACAAGAACAATAACAAGTTTCATGCTAAAATGGATTACATCCCTTTTGATTCTTGTTATGTGCTTACCAAGGGTGAGAAAGGTGTGCATGCTAAGTTTATTGGTACACCAATTGTGGGTCCAAAGAAGAAGGCCATTTGGGTACCAAAGAGCTTAGTTACTAACCTCCAAGGACCCAAGTAAGTATGGGTACCTAAAAGACATTAAATTGTTTTGTAGGTAAATTACAAGGCCGGAGGAAGGCATTGGGTGCTTGATAGTGGGTGCTCTCAACATATGACCGGTGATTCAAGAATGTTCAACTCTCTCAAATCAAATGATAGTGGCATTGATAGTATCACATTTGGTGACAATAGCAAGGGTGATGTAAAGGCTCTTGGAAGGATTGCAATATCAAATGATCATAGCATTTCCAATGTGCTACTAGTTGAAAAGCTCAATTTCAATTTGTTGTCGGTTGCTCAATTATGTGATCTTGGCTTCAAATGCATATTTGGTGTTGATGATGTGGAGATAGTTAGTGTTGATGGCTCTAACTTGATCTTCAAAGGCTTTAGATATGAGAATCTATACTTGGTTGATTTCAATGCTAGTGACACTCAACTTTCAACATGCTTGCTCACCAAATCAAGTATGGGTTGGTTATAGCATAGAAGACTTGGTCATGTTGGCATGAAGCAATTGAACAAGTTAGTGAAGCATGACTTAGTTAGAGGCTTGAAGGATGTCACATTTGAGAAGGATAAGCTATGTAGTGCATGTCAAGCCGGAAAGCAAGTAGGCAACACTCATCCATTGAAAAGCATCATGAGTACTTCCAAGGCATTTGAGTTGTTGCACATGGATCTATTTGGGCCAACTACATACACAAGCATTGGTGGCAACAAGTATGGTTTTGTGATTATGGATGACTTCACTAGATACACATGGGTATTCTTTCTTGTGGACAAGAGTGATGTATTTGACGTATTCAAGAAGTTCATCAAGAGGGTGCAAAATGAGTTTGAGACCACAATCAAGAAAGTGAGAAGTGACAATGGAAGTGAGTTTAGAAACACAAGAGTTGATGAGTTATGTGATGAGCTTGGAATCAAACATCAATTCTCGGCTAAGTATACACCTCAATCCAATGGCCTAGTTGAGAGGAAGAATAGAACCTTAATTGATATGACAAGATCAATGTTAAATGAGTATAATGTGAGTCATTCATTTTGGGCCGAAGCAATCAACACGGCTTGCTTCTATAGCAACCGCCTCTATTGCCACAAGTTTCTAGAGAAGACACCATATGAGATCTTAAATGGAAGAAAGCCCAACATTGCATACTTTCGGGTATTTGGTTGCAAATGCTACATCTTGAAGAAGGGCACTAGATTGAGCAAGTTTGAGAAGAAATGTGATGAAGGATTCCTACTTGGTTACTCCACTACTAGCAAAGCTTATAGAGTTTGGAATTTGGCTAGTGGTTTACTTGAGGAAGTTCATGATGTTGAATTTGATGAAACAAATGGCTCTCAAGATGAGGAAAATAACTTGGATGATGTGAGAGGAACTCAATTGACCAATGCTATGAAAGAAATGGATATTGGTGATATTAGGCCAAAGCAAGTGATTGATGTGGATGACAACAAAGATCAAGTGCTCCAAAGTCCAATTACACAAGCTAGTGGTTCTCTAATGCAAAATCAAGCCGGTACATCATCTCAAGTGCAACAAGATTAACAAGTGGCTAGTTCATCATCTCCAACTCATGATCAACATCAACATCCAAGCAATCAAGTGCAAGTGCTTCAACCAACTAACATTGCTAGAGACCATCCATTGGATTCCATCATTGGTGACATACAAAGGGGAGTTCAAACTAGATCAAGATTGGCATCATTTTGTGCTCACTCTTCTTTTGTGTCAATGGAAGAACCCAAGGACATTGATAAAGCATTGAGAGATCCGGATTGGGTAAATGCAATGCATGAAGAGCTCAACAACTTCAAGAGAAATGAAGTATGGGAACTGGTTGAGAGGCCTAAGGATCACAATGTCATTGGAACAAGATGGGTCTTTCGCAACAAGCAAGATCAAGATGGGATAGTAGTAAGGAACAAAGCAAGACTAGTGGCTCAAGGTTACACATAAATAGAGGGTCTTGACTTTGGTGAAACTTATGCCCCGGTTGCAAGATTGGAAGCAATTAGGATCTTACTTGCCTATGCTTGTGCTCATAATATCAAGCTATATCAAATGGATGTGAAGAGTGCATTTCTCAATGGGTACATTCAAGAGGAGGTGTATGTGGAGCAACCTCCCGGTTTTGAAGATGATAAGAAACCCAATCATGTCTATAAATTGAGAAAAGCTTTGTATGGATTGAAGCAAGCACCTAGAGCATGGTATGAAAGATTGAGGGACTTCTTGCTATCCAAAGGATTTGTCATGGGCAAAGTGGATACTACTCTCTTCACCAAGAAGATTGGGAAAGACTTGTTTGTATTACAAATATATGTTGATGATATCATATTCGGTTCAACCAATCAAGATTATTGTGATGAGTTTGGGAAAATGATGGCAAAGGAATTTGAAATGTCAATGATCGGTGAACTTAGTTTCTTTCTTGGACTTCAAATCAAACAAATGAAGGAAGGAACATTTGTGAGCCAAACCAAGTACATCAAAGATATGCTCAAGAAGTTTGGCATAGAAGATACAAAGGGCATTACAACCCCAATGGGCACTAGTGGAAGTTTGGATAGTGACAAGAGTGGCAACATGGTGGATCAAAAGCTTTATAGATTAATGATTGGTAGCCTACTCTATGTGACGGCATCAAGGCCCGATGTGATGTTTAGTGTATGCATGTGTGCAAGATTTCAAGCCTCACCAAGAGAAAGTCATTTGAAGGCAACAAAGAGAATATTGAGGTATTTAAAGCATACACAAGATGTTGGATTGTGGTATCCCAAAGGTGCAAGCTTTGAGCTAGTTGGATATTCGGATTCCGACTATGCCGGTGACAAAGTGGAGAGAAAGAGCACTTCCGGGACTTATCAATTGTTGGGAAGATCACTTGTCTCATGGTCATCCAAGAAGCAAAATAGTATTGCACTATCTACCGCCGAAGCCGAATACATCGCCGCGGGTAGTTGTTGTGCACAAATCTTGTGGATGAAGGCAACATTGAAGGATTTTGGAATCAATTTCAAGAATGTGCCATTGTTATGTGACAATGAAAGTGCCGTGAAGCTAACCAATAATCCGGTTCAACATCAAAGAACAAAACATATTGATGTTCGTCATCATTTCATTAGAGATCATCAACAAAAGGGTGACATTGCTATTGAGAGTGTGGGCACCGAAGATCAATTAGCCGATCTATTCACCAAGCCACTTGATGAGAAGAGATTTCACAAGCTAAAGAATGAGTTGAACATACTTGACTTCTCCAACATGAGTTGATGCACCCCATATATGACATGCCTCTCCTTCGAGCCCCAAGGTACAATTGGTTAACATGTCATACATTCTATGCTAAGGACTTGTTTAGTGCATCTAGTCATAATTTACATGTTCTAGGCTCATTCATAAAAATCAAATGAATTTGAAGTTTATATGGTGCCACTATTGTTTCCATGTCTTGTATGATCTAGTGGTAGCATATCACTTGTTTGAGCGTTTGTGATCCTAAGTGTTTAATCTAGAAAACTTGTCTAAATATTTGCTTCAACATGGTGCATGATAACCCTTCTAGTGAGGTGTGAAGAAGCTTGCCCTTGGATCAAACCGAAGCATTTTATTTATGCAAGCAATCTAGGTTGAATCACAAACTTGATCCTCACCCCATATTTCAACATGATAATCTATCTAAAATTGGTCCCTTGTGGTCATTGGTGCCAAAGGGGGAGAAAATGTTGTTCACAAAGATAGAACTCAAAGGGGGAGAAAAATGTTGTTCACAAAGAGAAAACTTAAAGGGGAAAATTGATAAAAGAAGGGGATCAACTAAAATTTCGAGCACACAAGTAGGGGGAGCAAGCTCTTAAACATGAATGTTGCATTTCCATGTGCACTTCATATGTATGATGCATAGTTATGCATTTCTTTTTCTCCAATACATTGCTTGTGTGGTGTTTTGCTAGTATACAATTGAATGGTGTATTGAAGTACTAGCATGAATAGGAAGTAGTTAGATTTCTCTTACTTTATGTTTTCCAAAGTGGTACTAGAGCCTTGCTTATAATGTTGATCTCACGAGGTTTCTAGTTTTGTTTATGCTTTTTCAAGTGGTATCTAACTACACAAGGTGCTAAGATGGTGTTTATCGCTACTCCGATGGTATCACGCTTCAAAGGTCTATAATCTAAAACACTTAGCACCTATTGATAGTCAATGCTCCTATATTTTTTCCTATCTAAGCGTGTATGCTTCCAAAATCCAAACATATAGCATACATGTAGGGGGAGCCATTGCTATCAATTTGAATTCATGATCACATGTCCATAATTCTTACACATGGTAATATACTTGGACAATGTGACATGGGTTCAATCAAAATTTTATCATAATATCTTTGTGAAAGGGTTGTCACCAATTACCAACAAGGGGGAGATTGAAAGTCCTATGTTTGGTGTTGGTAATTAGTGACAATGCCTAAGTACTAATCCTATGCCTAAGTTGTATGTAGCATATGAGGATTAGTACATTCCAAGGTTGGTGGCAAGATGGACATGGTGATCATGATGGCCACACTTGGATTTGGATGCAACCCTACGTGATCAAGGCAAAGGTATATGCTTAAGGGTTGTGTTTTAGTAACCAAGACACCTAGTGGGTGTGGTTACATTATAGGATAGATAGCCGTACTATAAAGAGGGGAATGACGCGGCTATTGGACTCCTAAGTGCCTCTAGATGTGCATTTCATAATCATATGCATTTGGATAGAACTAATAACGCCTCGAAAAATGATTGTGAAAATGCTAACACACGTACACAAGGTGATGTACACTTATTGGTGTTAGCACATTTACGAAGGCGGTGGAGTTTGAGCGGTAGAGAGGGTTTGGGGTCTTCTCTCCCTCCCGCCGAGCGTGCGAGCGCGGGATTCAGGCGTTTTTGGGGATATGAAATGCCTATTTTCCACTACGCCGGAAGTCGGAAAAGAAACGGAGGCGAACGGAGGTCACTGGAGTGACCGGACGCTGCACCGGACGCGGTCTGTGTTTGACCGGACGCGTCCGGTCAGTGTTCAGCGTGTGCGCGTTTTTCGGTTTGTTGATCGGACGCGTGGCGCGTCCGGTCACAGTCGACCGGACGCGTCCGGTCGATCAGGGAGCTTACTGGACTCTCACCGGACGCTGGCACTGTGGCGTCCGGTCAGTTCTAACAGCGCGTCCGGTCATTGTTTCGTTGTGCGTGACTCAGACTTGACCAGCGCGTCCGGTCAGTTACGGGACCGGCGCGTCCGGTCGATCCCGGCGCGTCCGGTCGTTGCAACCGGCGCGTCCGGTCAGTGCTTCACGAAAGAGCCGTTGTGCGACCGGCGCGTCCGGTCAGTTGGACCAGCGCGTCCGGTCAGCGCGACTGCTGCTGAATCAGGTTCCTAACGGCTATATTCGAAGGGGTACGTCTATAAATACTCGTTGGCCGGCTCAAGGCTCTATCTCTTGGACATTTGACATATTTGTGAGCACTTTGAGCTAAGCAACTCTCCTCCCACTCATCTCTCTTGCTTCCTTGCATATTCGAAGTGAGATTGAGTGATCCAAGTGCATTTGCATTGTGAGATTGCATCTAGTTGGCACTTGGTGGTTGATTTGCTGCGGGATTCTTGTTTCTCTTGGTGGTTGCCGCCACCTAGACGGTTTGGAGCAGCTTTGAGGCGTTGGCAAGAGTTGGTGATTGTTCTTGGCCACCTCCGGTGATTGTGAGGGGTTTGTGCCTTCCTCGGCGAAGCGCCAAAGGCAACATTAGTGGATTGCTCGTGTCATTGCAACCTTTTGCCATTTGGTAGGTTCTTGTGGCGCCTTTCGAGAGGCTCGGTGTGAGACCGATTAGCCACCGAACCACGTGGTGAAGAGGGACACAACGGGGACTAGCGTGCCGGCAAGCACGTGAACCTCGGGATAAATCTTCGTGTCATCACTTCCATATTGTGATTGATTGATCCCGGTGTTCGGTTGTCTTGGTATTCATTATTGATCATATTGGTTGGCTCAATACTTCGCCCCTCGGTGATATCCTTCTAACTCTATCTTGTATTACTTTCTTAGTTATCTTTGCTAGCTTGTTAGCTTTGCTAGAGTAGCTCTTTTGTGTAGCTTGCTAGTTATAGTTGTAGTTACCTTCTCGGTTTGACTTGTGCGGTTGAGTGCAATTATACTAGAATTGTGAATTGGATAGGTGGCTTGCAAACACCCCGTAGGCTAAGCAAAACTCGCATCTCGCTACTTGTTTTATTGATAAACTTGTTTAGCTTGTCTTTGTAGAAAATTTAAAAAGGCTATTCACCCCCCTCTAGCCATCAAGACCTTTCACGGAGCTGCTGCTGCTACCGGCTGCGGTTGGGGCTGCTGCGAGGCCGGGGAAGGAGAAGAGCAGGAGATGCTCAGGCTACAGGATAACCTGACTCCGATACCACTTGTTAGTCGCTGGATTCGCACTCTTGGTAGTAGCTGAATCCTTACTCTCATCGAGAGAGGATGACACTAGGAGTTGGGGCAATTTTCTGGTTTATTTCTCACACAAACTCATACAATGCCATGCCAACCTGAGGGGTTGGGGATACATATTTATAGGGCTGCTAGCCAGCCAAGTATATGCCAAGATGCTAGAAAGATGTTGTCCTATAGATGCTAACTGCTAGTCTAAGATGCTAGAAAGATGCTGTCCTACAGATGCTAACTGTTGTCCTAAAAGCAGTCAAGGATGCAGTTTACAAAGGACACAAGGACCACATGTGTAGCAGCCCCACAACCACCAGCCACAGAGACTTATCCATCAGCGACAACGTCAGCGCGGTCTACCTCTCCACCAACCCCGTGCAGCACCAGAGGACCAAGCATGTGGAGATCGATCTGCACTTCGTCCGCGACCGTGCGGCCATCGGCGACGTCCGGGTACTTCACGTCCCGACCACCTCCCAGTTTGCGGACTTCTTCACCAAAGGCCTCCCTTCCTTGACCTTCTCCGAGTTTCGTTCCAGCCTCAACGTCTCCAGTGGCTAGTTGTGGCTGCGGGGGGTCCTGTGTGTGTTGTGCTCTTTCTTGTTTTCTTTCTTGCCCAGTCTTGAACTCCGCTGCGCCGGTAGTCCAGACTGCGGGTGGGTGTTGGAGTATAGGCCCATTAGAGGCCCATGTATGGTACTATATATAGCCACCCTTAGGGTTGGCCCAATAAGGAGAAAATCAGTTTCAGCAGGCTCAATGATTTGATGATATGCTATGCCGAGCGTGAGATATTTAAAGGACTTGATGATGAAGTGATTATGAAGCGGTTTCAAGCCATCAAAAGGCGGAGAATGAATTTGCCACGGCCTCCACGACATAATTAGTGTTCTTCAATTGGTATGTTCATTCCCCATCACTAGAATATGCAATTATGAGATTAAAAAACATCAATTATGAGATTGTGACATGGTTTACGGATATATCGTCATTTTTTTCATGATATTATCTTTTATATTTTATACAATCGCTTCGCGAAAAAAACTAGCAGTCCAAAGTTCGCCATAGGTCATTTTTTGTCCTGGATCCGCCACTGATTTGAAGGAAACAAAGGCCTACGTATGGTGAGTCTAGCACATTCAAGTAGAAAAGACTTTGAATTGCTTATAACATGTTATATAGTTCAAGAAATCAGCAGAACAGTTTCATGCCGGATGAATGTTCTAATATCATATTGGAAATTAAATGTATTATGCAGTATATCTGGCATGAACTCAGAAAATCCTGTCTAGTTATGAAATCAGTATCAGACTTGAGATCCAACTTTTGTAGATAAGTCAAGTATTTCATTGAGTTGGACTGAGTGATTAAAAACAAAGGGTTCTTGGCATGCCATTTGTTCAGCTCCCAAGTTGGCATTTGGCAACAATAGATCGCTAAAGTTGAGCAAAGTTACATGTTTGACTTATTATGACTTTCAAGTGTCTTTGTTGCTGATGGATTGTGCTCCCTTACAGAGTTAGTGCTTACTAAACAACCTTCAAGTTTTCAACAAGTGAAGTGATTATCTATCAGAGTGGAGATACAATATAGCTGGAAAGTAAAAGTTGTGTTGTAATCTGCACTTTCTAGTTTCAACTTGCAGTTATATTTACTGGCTAATAATAGAATAGCTAGTAGAAAAACAGTGACTGTTCAGAAACTCATGTACAAGAGCACCAAGACCAAAAGTCTTAACACATCAATGTCTGAATAGTACTGTCCTATAATCACGTTTCTTATGGAGATAATTCCTTATGACCTGTAGACTATACTAGATGCATGTCTTTCTTAATATCCCTTTTCTCCCAAAGAACAATTAGAACTGCACTAATACCATACTATGCAAATTACATTTGCAGTCAATCCCATTGTACCTGTCAGAAATGGCGCCACCCCGATACCGTGGGGCAATCAACAATGGCTTTGAGCTTTGCATCAGCCTTGGCATTCTCTTTGCAAACATTCTCAACTATTTTGTCATAAAAATTACAGCAGGATGGGGATGGAGGATATCCCTGTCCATGGCTGCACTGCCTGCTGCATTCCTAACCATCGGAGCAATCTTCCTCCCTGAGACACCAAGCTTCATAATCCAATGTGATGGCAACACGGACAAGGCAAGGGTCCTACTCCAGAAGCTGCGTGGAACAACCTCGGTCCAGAAAGAGCTTGATGACTTGGTCTGTGCTAGCAACCTCTCAAGAGCAACCCGGTATCCATTCAGGAACATACTCAAGAGGAAGTACAGGCCACAGCTTGTAGTAGCACTGTTGATCTCTTTCTTCAATCAGGTTACTGGGATCAACGTGATGAACTTCTATGCACCGGTCATGTTCAGGACAATCGGTCTCAAGGAGAGCGCATCCCTCTTGTCCTCGGTGGTAACACGCCTATGTGCAACATTTGCCAACATCATAGCGATGATGGTGGTTGACAGGTTTGGGCGCAGGAAGCTCTTCCTTGTAGGCGGTGTGCAGATGATACTTTCGCAGTTTACTGTTGGCGCA
Organism: Saccharum hybrid cultivar R570; assembly: GCA_038087645.1. NCBI lineage: Eukaryota > Viridiplantae > Streptophyta > Magnoliopsida > Poales > Poaceae > Saccharum > Saccharum hybrid cultivar. Next base: position 31,832,884 of record JAQSUU010000066.1, on the reverse strand, counting down.
ATCCTGGCTGCAAAGTTCAAGGACTATGAGGAAATGGATGATGGGTATGCATACCTAGTGCTGATCACAATGTGTGTGTTCGTTGCAGGCTTTGCATGGTCATGGGGCCCTCTTACTTTTTTGGTCCCTTCTGAGGTTTGTCCACTGGAGATCAGGTCCGCAGGGCAGAGCATTGTGGTCGCTGTGGTTTTCTTGATGACATTTGTGATTGGCCAGACGTTTCTTGAGGTCCTTTGTCGCATCAAGGTGGCGACGTTCTTTGTCTTTGGTGGATGGATCTGCTTGATGACATTGTTTGTTTATCTTTTCCTGCCTGAGACAAAGAAGCTGCCCATGGAGCAGATGGAGCAGGTCTGGAAGAGGCACTGGTTCTGGAAGAAGGTTGTAGGGGAGGAAGAGGATAAGAAAGAAGCAGGAGCAGGAAAGATAGCTTTGTCGGGCTTGTAGTACTTTTCTGAGTTGGGTGTATTTGATCAAAAGTGCAAAGAAAACATAGTATACGATTGCGACAAGCTGATGTAAATGTACATTTGCATGTAAATCGAGTAATTTATCAGTCTGCCGTTCTTGTCAGTTCCTACAACTGACCGTTCCAAATGTTAAAAGAGTACAGAAGCACTGATATAACAAGAATGTTGAAATAACACTGCTGTTTCTTCTTTCATGTTCAGCTGTAAAAGGAAAATTTACCTAACAAGTTGATGATGCTGAGAACACACACTACTGATGAGTTACTTCAGTACAGAGAAAAGCATTATTGAAAAGAAAAGGATTGTCGAAGTGTATTTGATCAAACCTGCAAGGGAAACATAGGATTGTGATTAGCTGATGTAAGTCAGAAATACAGAATTGTATGTAATATACAACTAACTTGTCTGTTGTCATTGTCAGTAGTTACAGATGGCCATGCCAAAGGTAGGAATCAAGAAATTATAGTACTATATGACAATGTAGAAACAGCCGTGCCCTTTGTTTTTCAGGTTCATCAGCTGTCAAAAGCAAATCAACCTAACAAATTGATGATCCTGAAATCACTGATCAAAGTACTATAGGAGTTGTCTGATGCATGTTTCCGTTTTCAGCAGACCTTTCTTATTTAATGTTCGAATTCTTCTCTCCCTTCTTTTTATCTGATGATGGCAGCACTCATACCTTATTTTCAAAAAGATAATATCACTGGTCACCAGAGGAAAGGAGATAATAAATTGCGGGAGGAACCGATGTTGCTGGTGAAACGATCTTCGATGATTCTTGAAACTTTTGCAGCCACTAGCGCGCACGAAGCGAAAGACTTTTCGCTGAAGATACAAAAGTGACATCCTGTGTTTGGATAGTTGGATAACCAAGATAAGCTGAAAGGGACTTGTCACTTGTCAGTACTGTCACCAACCACATGTAAACACTTGGTCAGGATGGAAATGAGAGGATTGAAAGATACGGTTCTACTCAAGAGAATTCGAAAGAATATTCCACAAGCATGTTGCACGAGATCAATCAAACAGTTTGTGCCATTGTGCTGGGCACGGTTACAACAAACAAAAAGCAAAGTGATAAAGTGAACCATGTACAGTAACACATGCAGCACAAAAGAATTAACGCAGTATAGAACAGATTCAAATACATGATGCAACAACAAACTCCGCATGTATCGCAATCTAGCTTCATCGCCAGCACCGTGCTGCTTCATCAAAAAGAAAGAAAAAAAAAGAGTTTTGCATTGCCAGCGATTAACCAGCATCAACTGGCTAATACTTTTTTCTTGGAAAAAGTTTACAACATTACAACCATAAAGATCAGCACTAACATTAGTGACTTTGTTAACATAAGAGTGTCATATCATGCGTGCCAGACAAACAACAGGTACATTCATACATAGCATAACTTACAGCACATGATACAAGCTACAGAGCACGGTTAATCTTAAATATAGGGAAAAAAAAGAGGCAAAGCTTATTTTGCCCAGGATTCCATCTAAATGCAGTTTCTGTGCTGATGGGGGATCAGGCTTGAGCTCTCGTTTGAGGATTTGCATGGAAGGCCGACTGCCTATTTTGACCCCCTAGCAGATTTAGCGACAGAGAAGTAGACACTGTCTCCTGACCAGGCTCCCCTATGCTTAGCTTTGACATGCCCACAAGTTCATCAACATTAATTGGATTCTTGGAATGAACTGCAACAGGCTTGACAATCTCGTGTGTTTCTTGGGGCAGATCGCCTCCATCTTCCTGATTTGGCCAGAAAGGAACTGAGAATTGCAAGAACGGTGAGAAATAAGCTGGAACAATCATCGGATAGGTAGGCTGTAAACTCTCAGGCATGAGAGCAGAAGCTGCAGAACTCTCTGCAACAGCAGAAGTATCTGACTCCATCGATTCCACCTCCTCCTCCACAGGAGGAGGCAGTGGTGGTTGATTTAACACTGAGGTCTCTGGTTCTTGACTTCCAGGAAGGGGTGGAAGGTCCATGGACTGTAAAACAAACAGAGCACAGTTCAGTTCAGATTATATGCAAAGCACAAGTAAGGCTACAGATTCTCTCTGAGAATCACTCCTGTACAGCCAAACAGCTAAAAAATCCATCCTCACCGCTTTCCATTTAATCCCCAGCAGAATCACTATAAATCACTTCTCTCCCCCACCAAAATCGCTCCACCAGAGAATCAAGGAGCTAGAGCTATCAAGAAGTCAAGCACTACCAAACAGGCCCCAAGAACTACCTAATGAGATTAAGGATAGGACATTGTGCATAACTGTCAGCGGTACTATCCTAAACGCTAAACGGTAAACAGTCAGTCACCTTTTGTTTACTGTTTAGGCTGTTTAAACGGTGTTTAAACTGAGTTAAACGATCTAAACAGTTTTGTATAGTACCACTAAAATATACATATTTATGTATGTAAAAGTCAAATATACTAGAAAGCATACACATTAAAATATGTATCCTAGCAAATAAATCTTCTTTTTGGGAAGGAAACTTAGATCCCACTCCATTACGTTAAGCCATTTACACCGTTTTTTATGGTTTAAACGGCTTTAAACAGTCCAACCATTAAATGGAATGTTTAGGGCCTAAACGACACAGTTGGCCTTTTACCATTTACACGCTGTTTAAACAGCAAACACTGACTGTCAGTAAAATATAGAAGCTACAGAACTAGATCCAAAAAGTTGCACTAGTATAAATAATATGATATATATATTACCACAAAAACAAGCAATAGTGTAGTTACAACACATGTATGAGTACAAAACAAGGCCATAGCAAGCAGTATTTGTGCAGAAATCAAGGCTAAGATCAAGCAAGTTACCTCATCAGGCACCATGTCGAAAAGGCTAGACCTTCTCTTCCTTCTGCTCATATTTGATTGGCGTATAAAATATTTTTGAGCATGACTTGCTACTTGAGTAGGTGTTCTTGAGACCACGAAATTACGAGAAATTCCTCGCCAATCACCTTTCCCAAGCTTTTGTAATCCCAGCAAAAACCTCCGGTGTTCTTCTTCAGTCCAAGGAACACCTGTCAGAGCAACCTTAATTAGCAACATGACACACAAAGTCCAAAACGCAGCCTGCAGGCAGGCAGCAATATGTGAAGCTACAAGAAGCCAGTGAACTGAAATGAATGAACAGCGGCATATTAACAGAGTATGGTAAAAGTTAGCACCACCACTTTCCTATTAAACAAAAGGGTACCATCAACAAATAGAGGACTGGCCAAACAGCACGAAATCAGAATAGAGGTAAAAGAATGGGAATAATCTGAAGAAGGTGGCACTTGATTTACATTAATAATAAAGAACTAGCTATCATTGTTCGCACAAAATCTTGCAAGAATCAGCAGCAATAATTAATAATAAAGATAAAACTTGCAGAATGTTGGTACTTATTTATCAAGCATTTGATTTTTCCCATAACACATGAAAACACTTGTTTCCTTATCAAGTATGGACAACCAGAACTTGGCACTGCATAATAGTGATGCATCCCAGTGCAGTAGCATATTTACACCAGACCTTGGCCATTGGCACATGTATGGCATACATAAGACTATGAGTTAGCAGTTAGCGCAGCGGTTTCTATTGCTCGGCATATCCTTCCTGATTACGCAGCCCTATACCTCTGATTACGCAGCCCTATGCCTCCACAGTCATTCAGCATCACCAATCAGTGAGAAATTTCATCAAAATCAACTGACACCACTGCTCGGAACAATCCTTAAGCCTTGTTCTAAAAAATTTGTAGAGCTGAGCTTCTTAAAGTATACCCATGACCCAGTCAAACAGTATAGTGCCTCCAGAAATCCAGAGGTGGTCCTTGTACTATTTAGGGGTTGAATTCGAGTACCATATGTATCAACTCAACTAGTACAATATTATCCATACAATAGCAGGAGTACTCGCAGTGTGGTAGTAGTACCATTAATGATTTTCTCTCAGCTGGAGTAGTACCCGGAGGCACATAAATCAGTGAGCACCAGGTGCACGCATCTAAAAAAAAGTAAGCCGAGTTGGCAGACAGGAGACAAACGAATGGAAAAGCTTGGAGGTGGTTACAGCTAGAAGAGAGGATCTATTGCCTAGGGTTCTGCATCGGGCGGTAGCGGGTGGATGATCGATTAGAGGGGAGGGGGCAGAGATCGGGCGGCAGCTGACCTTTCTTGCGCTCGCGGCTGGCGGAGGAGGAGCCCTGGACAAAGTCGTCGGAGGCGTAGCCCCCGGCGCCGCCGTCGGCGAGGTCGGGCCCGTCGGCGGGGGACGCGCCGCCGCTGGTGGATCCCGCGGAGAGGAGGGAGAGGTTCCCCATGCTGGCGCTCTTGCGGATGGCCGAGCCATCGGTGAGGCGCACCCCGAAGATCTTGACCCCGCGGTTGGGGCACGTCCGCGAGTTGTGCCCGTTGTGGCTGCAGTGCGAGCACCGCCGCGTCATCCCGCCGCCGCTGCCACCTCCGCCTCCCGCCGCCAGCTAGGGTTCGTGCGGGTGGTGGATGACTGGAGGTGGGGGGAGGAAGCCGTGTGAGGAGGAAGAGGTGAAGAAGGCAGAGGGAGGTTAAAAACTCACTCAACTGTTGAGTGGTGATTGGTTAAGGTGGTCGGCGAGCGTGGGCCGTCCACGTGGCGGATATTCTTGCGGGGTTATACGTGTGCGTGGGGGACTCGGGCAGCGGCTTGTGGGGCACGCCTCCTCCCTTCCGTCTACTCGTATTCCCGTGGACACGGTTGCGGCTTGTGGTGCGCGCTAGCCGCTCCGCTAATCTCCGCTCGTTTCGCTTTCGTTTCCATTCAAAATCGCCGGGTCCTCGGACCATTTCATCCACATTTCCTGCCCGTTTCGTCTCGCGTGTGTGGTGAGTTGGTGACTGGCAACAGAGTGAGCAATGGAGAGCCACTCGTCGATCTTGTTCGTTTCCTATCTGTTTCAGGACCTGGAGGGAGGGTATATTTCTTTTCTTCTGGAACAAGTGTTCCTAGCACATCGCTCGGTGGGGATTGGGGATGCCCCTGAATCTCGTGCACCAGCAGAACAATAATATGTGCTTGGCTAGCTGTGATTACTCACTCACTCGTCCGTTCGCAGATGCTTAATTTTAGTAACCACAAACAATCTGTATGGGTCGAGGACTCGAGGGGAAGAACTAAGGTCTTGTTTAGATTTTAGAATTCACTCCCAAATTCCACTATGCAAAAAGAAGATTCCCCATCACATCAAAATACCAGCACATATATGGAATACTAAATGTAGATGAAATCAAAAACTAATTGCACAGTTTTGTTGTACTTTGCGAGACGAACATTTTAAGCCTAATTAATCAAGATTTAGACAATTATTTTAAAAAACAAAAGTGCTACAATGTTCGAGAGTGTCACTGTGCACAATCGGCCACCCCAAGTCGGGTAACTAAACAAGGCCTAACCCGCCTGCTTGGAGACAGCGGCAGCCCACCCCCCCCCCCCCCCCCCCCCCCCCCCCCCCCCCCCCCCTTCTGGTTTCCCACTGCCCACTGTCGTTGCGGCCTTGCGAGTCTACCGCTGATGTAACTAGCAACGTAAGGTGAGTTGTTTGGAACATGTAAAAAGATTTATTTTTACGATTACCCGTAACCCCAAAAGTAACGGACAAAGGACCCATCTCGTTTATTTCTTTGGATCTAGTTTGCTCAGTTTAGTTCAAATAAATTTATCAGTGACAAGTCAAGGGCCATAGCTGTTGAATATGCAGCATATGTTATATTTGACAGTTCAACCGCCGATGTAGATATATTTTGGATTGGTTCTTAAACCTTAAATCTTACGGCACGTCAATGTTTTGAAGTTGATTGACAGATTCGACATGAGACTTTGGCTCCAAAGTTCAACATGACTTCGTTCATCTAGAGCATCGGTTGCATTGAGAAAAAACATCTAGAAAAAAGCCTATGAGGACAGTAACAAAAAATGTGTTGGTGTATAAAAAACAGCAGTTCTACAAATGTTATCAAACTAAAAAATAGTCTAGCCTACATTATACAACAGAACATACCTTTTCTATTCTAAAATAATTGTACATCACACTTTTTAACAACTCGACTTTTTTAAAAAAATTGATCAGATATATAACAAAACATAATAATAACGGTTGTAATAAATATTATAGATTGATCATAGTATAACTTTTTATAATAAATTTACTTAAGTATATAAATATCAATATTACTATATATATAGTTTAATTTAGAGAAGTTTAATTTTTTTAAAAAAATAAGATATATAATTATTTTAGGATCTGATTTAACTAGGAGAGAGAGGTGTAGAGCTTGGGACATGCGAAGGGCGGATTGGCGTGGCTGACTCGTGGGCACACCGGATATCGTGTCGTCTATCAAATCATTGACGTGGCGCGTGTCGACAAAAATACGGACGATGAGGAGACTAGTCAACCGGATGGGGCTGCTGCATTCGCCGCTGCAAGTTGCAAGCATGGCAAAATTTACCTCCCAAATTCTATTACGCAAAAAGAAGATTCTCATCACATCAAAATATCGGCACATGCATAGAGTATAAAATGTAGATGAAATCAAAAACTAATTGCACAGTTTTGTTGTACTTTGCGAGACGAACGTTTTGAGCCTAATTAGTCAATGTTTAGACAATTATTACCACATAAAAACAAAAATGATACAGTGTACTACAGTGATTCGGCCGGCGCCAAATCGGCCGAACTAAACACGGCCCATGCCATGAAGCATCCAATAGCGCGTGATCGCCTGTGGCGAGCCTCCGTGTAGGCTTCTATACGGGGAAGACTATTTTTTTATATAAAGAAGATACGTGGAAGACTTTTTTTTAGCACTGCCCGGACGTCCGGACGAACATCCGCGTTCGGATAGCCGTGGCTGCAGTCTGTGCTTGACGCCGGCGTCTACTGCTCCAAGGAACTAAACTAGTTCAGGCCGGAGCTCTACGTCCAGTCTCAGAGATGATCGAGTGTGTGTTCCTCGCTTAAATGCTCTGAAGTTCTTACAATGGAAGGTGCAAGAATGGTGAAAGAGGTAGGAGAGCTAGAGTTAGGAGATGGGTTGTCCGAAGGAAAGCTTCGAGAGCCCGGAGAGAATGGAGAGTTTTTCCGAGTCCCTGAGAATGTCACCCTGGCTGCCCTTATATAGAATCCAGGGCCAGATCACATGCAATGAAGGAGGTTCTCCCGACCGGGGGGTCGTGAGCATGAGAAAGGGGCTTAGCTAACTTGGCTTGCAAGTAACGCCGTCTTGTGGTGCACATCCTAGCGTGGCTATCGTCATGGCCTTGTGCTCACGTCGCGACATGGCAAGAAGTGGTGTCACAGTGCCAGTCATGATGGCACTGTGGGCACGATGGTGTTTCACCAGCCATCCTGCATGACGTAGTTTCACCGTGGCCTTGGTCATAATTTCCTGGTCGTCCCGAGGCGTCGTACAGGAGTTGGTAGCCGTCCTCAGTCGCTGATTGTCTTGCTGCCTGTGGAATTGGTGGCCACGATCTCGTGCTCTAGGGTCGTGGCCCTCGTCAGGTTGGACGGCCTCTAAATCAAGGTCATCGTTATGGATCCCATCTCATAGTGACTGAGATCGTACATACGTCTTTTCAGGCCATATTTAGACGGTGGTCCTCCGTACTGGCCGTCATTGCTTTGCGGTGTTGTCTTGTCTGCGTTGCGTGTCACAGGCAAGGCTGGATATCGAGCCAACCGTAGTTGTTTTCGAGCTTTTTTAGAAATTGGTATAATCTTATTCATCATTATTTCCTGCATTGTTTAAGATCCAACTTCATGACGAGCCTAACGAGCCGAGCCTAACGAGCCGAGCCGAAGTTAAAAGTCATTCCAAATCAAGTCATTTTTATTTTAAAAGAAAAATGAGTCTAATCGGAGCACTTTTGTACCGAGCCACCGAGCCAGCTTAACGAGCTTTTTGTCCAGCCCCAGTCACAGGGATAGCATCTGACCAGACTGTGGTGATTGATGTCCCCTTGGTCCTTGCGGGGTCAGTGTGGCGTGCCTGCTTTTTGTCAGAGTCAAGCGCGCTTGGTGGGCTTGATCTCTCTCGTCCCTTCCCAGGGGTCGGGCCGGCGAGAGGTCGTGAACTACTACATAGCGTGCGGCCAAGGCAGGAGGGAGGGGTCGTGGCCGAACCTGACCTCAGCAATTGGCCCGGTCCGCTTGGCTTAGCCGGGCCTTGGTCATTTGGGCTCAAGCTTAGCTACAGTATCGTGGGTCACTCGGCCTGCTAGCTAGTCGATGCCTTGAGACACCCGGGGATCGTAACCCCGATAATATGCAACATCCAGATAAAACACTTTGTAACATATGTGTGAAACATATACAATATCTAAATGAAACACTTGCAACGAATGTCTGAAAAAATAGATGAAACATTTAGAACATACACTCGAAACATACGTGTATATCCATTGCAATATATACAACATCACGATTTACTTTTACAACATCAAGATGAATCATGCAACATTCGGATGAAACATCTGAAACATAAACTTGCAACATGCACTACGCAAATGTCACATTGCTGCTTGGACGAGGCACGGGTACGCCGACAAAGGAGAGCGTTGTGATGGCCAGGATCTTTCACACGCTGAGGTCGAGGTTCCCGCCAAGGAGGTCTGCATTGATGAGCGCCCTGAGGAGGTCGTTGTTGTTGTCCCCTGCGCCACTGAAGACGTCAGACTCGTTGACCATGCCGGCGTCGATGAGGATCTGGAGGATTGGGCGCGGCATGGCGGCGGACACGGCGTGAAGCAGGATGGGGGTGCTGTGCGGCGCGCAACTGTGAGGCGGAGTAGGGTGGGCGCCCGATGCGGTGAAGCCGCAAATTTCTATCGGTGGGGGTTTAGTCGTGGGGTGGAGATGGAGGAGAGAGCGTAGAGGGAAGCAGTCCGATTGCCTGTTGGGCCCGATCGCTGCGCAGGCCTAGAAACGGGAGCGTTCGGAGGCACACGCCCAGACGGACGCCGTAATTATAGCATTACCGTTTTTTTATAACTATAAGGGGAAGACTTGATCATGCTAATTACTAAAGCAAGAACGCGCCGGTTACTGATGTGAAACACGCAACACGTTCCGGAACAGATGGGTAGAGATGAACCAGTCTGAACTCCGAAGGCTGAAGAGTAGTAACCTGCAAGGCTGCAAGTCAAAAGGAATCAACCCATGAGAGGTCACCAACACCAAAAAGATTTCATCACTTCCGAAACCGACACTGCAGTCGCGCTAAACAAAGCCTACTAGTGTACTACCACGTCATTATTATCAAATTACTGGAAGCGAGAGGCAAGGACAGCTTATCTAAATCCAAAACGTTATCTGCTCAGAAGAGATTGTATTAATAGCAGATCCACCAGATAGCTTAAGAAAAGATTAATAGATTAAACACCAAGTTGGCGTGAACCTTTTTTCCTTTGCTACTACACCACTATTCGGGGTGAAAACAAATTAAGAACTGGAGATCTTTTTATGGTACGTTGAGCTGACAGTGACTTCTCAAAAAAAACACACATTTCCTATTTTACTAAAGGAACATACATATACCAAGTTACATATTTGCACCAGATCGAAAGCAATCACACACAAAAAAAATCTGGTGAGTGTCACGATTGAGTGACGCGTAATTATCCTCATTCATTGCAGTGACAGTGAGGACGGAGGTTGCACACATGTACAGAGAAAGCTGCTTACCAACCTCCAGATCGTCGTGGCATTATATTGCTGATGATACGGTCGGACCAAGCTAATAAATAGCGGCGGTAGCGGCCGCATCGCGGCCGCAATAGCTGTAGTGGCCTGTTGCCGTAACTGCTACAAGGTAGCGCTCTGAACTTTGCAGTCTGGAACTTTGCGGCCGCTATTCTAAATAGCGGGGTGATATTGCGGCCGCAATTGCACGTAGCAGGCCGCAATTGCACGTAGGAAGTCGCAATAGCGTGGACGCAAATAACCCTTATGCAGACGGAGATGGTTCAAGTGACCATGAGGCCGATGATGTTGTTGCTTCTAACAATGACAGCGAGTAGTCTTGTGTACTATTTTATGACTTATAAGTCATAATATGTTTCTTTGCAAACTCTTAATGTGATGATTTAGTGCGTAGAAAAACCATGTTTGTTTTCTTAATTTAAGTATATGAGACATAAGTTCTTTAAGTGCAATTAAATATCTATTTATACTCATTTTTCATGATATATGTACTTAAAATTATTTGAGATTATTATGTGCCGCTATTGAAACTTATCGTCCGCAATATCGTCCGCTACCCGCAATCCGCTACCTCGACACCAATCCGCTACCAACCCGCTATATGCTATTTATTACCTTGGGTCGGATGAAGGATCTCTTACAAGATGTCTGGATATCTTCGTCTTATCTGTAAGATCATATCATCCGATCTGGCTCAAGCCTCTAGGCTATTATATCAGCAGAAAAAAAAAATAGCCATGTCAAGTCAAAGCAAATTTTCTGTATTATTAATCGCAATTATTAATCGTTCTTTTAAATGGTCAACGCAGTTTGAGAATGTTGTATCACTTGATTGCATTGACAAGCTAGTGCTGGTGCCTCACAGCAATAAACTTCCATGTACTGCACCACAAATCATTGGTTGGACAAACCGATGAACTATGAGTGTGTTTGGTTCCATAAATATCCATAGTTCGTTAGAGCAGTTTCTCTAAATGGTTATCTAAATATAACTATTTTTTATTCTAGGTTTTTCGCTAGCTAAATATAAAAGACGAGAATGACTCTCTAGAGTGCGCATGGGATTTAGAAAAACTGTTGGAGTGTGAAAAGATATGAAAAACGATTTTATGTAAATAACTCTTCAAATGACATTACTTAGTAATTATAATATTAATTGTAACTTTTTTTATTTTTAAAATACATTCTTCATATGAAAATTGCACAAATAGTAATCAACAAATTTTCAGAAATAATCTACTGTCGTCCATCCGTGCAGCAACTTTACAAAATGGCTCTACGGTAGAACCAAAGCTTCGTGTTGCGTTTCAAGGGAAACGAATACAGAAAAATGTTCCATGTGGGTAAACGATAAATGGCAGGAATATCTCATTCTTCCATAAAACGACTTCTGAACATCGTAATGCCAGCAAACGATATTTGTTTAATTGGTGTGTATTTGGGTAATCTCTACTATAAGGTACCAATCCGAATAAAGCTCAGTCCACTCAGAAATTTATCCCCCACAGAGATGACGTTTCCTCCGTCCACACTAGATAGATTGTGCACCCAGAAAAACCATCGGATGAAAACCAACAACCCAGATTTGTTTTGAGGAGGCTTCACCGCGATCGTGCGGCCACCAACAATTCCGGGCTTCAACGCACCGCCCCAGGCTTCAACAGTTCAACGCACCGCCCCGCCTCCTCGCCTGCCCGCGCCGCGACCCCACCCCCACCCGTGATCAGCGCGCCGTAGTAAAGGAATGAATCGGCGTGAGAAAGGAAGGAATTGCCGTGGCAAAGGAAGAAATTGCCGGTACCTCGTTGCCTGTGCCCTCCGCACTCTTCCCCCATCACGCCACAAGGCCGCGGCGCGGCTTCGTCCGTCCCCGTCCCGACGCCCCGCCTCGCCTCCTGGTGGCGACCAAGACCCGTGTGGGCGCGCCGGACCTGCTCTCCGACGGCGCCTGCTGCGCCTGCTCTTCGTGGCTTGCCGTGGCACGGGACCCGCTCATGTGGCGCCGCCACTCGCGAGGTGCCACGTCGACCTCCGCGATTGGGTCGTCCTCACCTCCGACCGGCTCAGTGCGAGACCGGGACACTCCAGCACTCGCGTACCCATCCTCAGAGCGCTCGTCGGCATCCTGGAGGTACTACTCCCTGAGTTTGCCGAAGGGCGGATCAAGGCCGTACTACTCCCCGAGTTTGCTAATGAGGACCATCTCTTGTTCCTCACTGAGAGGTGAAATTTCTTCTCCCTATCCCTTCGATCTTGTCTGGCTATTTCCCATCAGGAAATGTCCGTTGAACTTTTAATTAGCGCCTTATTGATGGTAGAGGTTAATTAATTAGGCTATGGTACTAGGACTAGGAGGCATTGTATATTCGTATCAGATCCTCCCGAATTTGCTTATTTAAAGATAGTTTCGGTGAATGTGTTTCTTTTTCATTTCTGTAGATACGTTCCGGATTCCTGTAAGCTTGCATATGGATGCTTTGTTGATTTTCTTATGAATTTTTGTGATGTTCAATTGTAATGTGTTATCTCAATCAGTAAATGATGGTAAGCGTACCTGTAGTGCTTTTTATGTTTATTATATTTAGTTGGAACAGTTATTTCTTCTTGACATTATGCATTTACCTGATGATATGATACTGACATTGAAGAGATGTAATGATTCAAGGAATAATGTTGCTTTAGGTAATGGTGGTGGTAACTCCCCAAAGTGCCGTGATCTGGTGCTTGGCCACGGTGGCCTATTCCTCTTGCTGCAGCAGCTTAATGAGCATGCTAATCTCTCGATGCTGAGGAATGCCACATGGACTCTCCAACTTCTGCCGTGGGAAGCCACAACCAAACATTGATCAGGTTTCTGTCTGGGATTGCTTATTTTTGTTGTGTTGGCCAAAGTTGATTCTGTGAATGATATTGGTTTGTTTTGTTCGTGCTTGAGTAGGTCAAACCAGCATTGCCAGCACTGCAGTGCCTTATCCATTCTCAGGATGAGGAGGTCCTAACTGATGCCTGTTGGACTCGCCTTGTGAACTTCTGATGTAAGTGCAATTTTTTTTGCATATGTTTTTCTCAATAGCATTCTAAAGTTTTACCATGATAGATTGAAATCATAACACCTGAATTTTTATTTAGGCATCCTTCGGCCTCTGTACTCATTCCAGCTCTGCGCACGGTGGGTAACATTGTAACAAGGGATGACATGCAGACTCAGGTAAACTCAATTAGCAAATTGGTCCTTTTAATTTAATGTTTTTTTCTACAGCTTTGTTGCTAGATCATCTCATTGTTTTGTGCACTCTGTTGACTGCTTCTACCAAGAGTGCTAGGAATCTGAAACATATGGTTTTACTGGCTGATTTTGCGTGACTGAAATGTGGTATCTTAGCAAAAAGTTCTGGGACCTCCGGTAGGCAGTATAGTTATTGACACATTCCTGACGAGAATTTTGAATTCCAAATTAGAAGGGATAAAAGATATCCAAATTTTGAATTCTCTACCAAGATGTCTTAACATAGATTCAGATTTAGAAGGGCTAAAACATATCCAAATTTATGGTTTCATTTAATCTCTTGGAAACATGTGAAATTTGGTCAGGATTTGAAGGGGGTGTCATAAAGGCATGGCCTTGGGATGATATTGAGTCCCTCGTTTACATCAAGAGAAAATCATAAGGCTGCCTCGCTGGTTGAAAAATTCTATATTGACATTAGGAACCATGCTACATTGGGTAACATGTGCTCTTTGTCTGCAGCTGATGTGAAATCTCTACTATAAGGTACCAATCCGAATAAAGCTCAGTCCACTCAGAAATTTATCCCCCACAGAGATGACGTTTCCTCCGTCCACACTAGATTGTGCACCCAGAAAAACCATCGGATGAAAACCAACAACCCAGATCTGTTTTGAGGAGGCTTCACCGCGATCGTGCGGCCACCAACAATTCCGGGCTTCAACGCACCGCCCCAGGCTTCAACAGTTCAACGCACCGCCCCGCCTCCTCGCCTGCCCGCGCCGCGACCCCACCCCCACCCGTGATCAGCGCGCCGTAGTAAAGGAATGAATCGGCGTGAGAAAGGAAGGAATTGCCGTGGCAAAGGAAGAAATTGCCGGTACCTCGTTGCCTGTGCCCTCCGCACTCTTCCCCCATCACGCCACAAGGCCGCGGCGCGGCTTCGTCCGTCCCCGTCCCGACGCCCCGCCTCGCCTCCTGGTGGCGACCAAGACCCGTGTGGGCGCGCCGGACCTGCTCTCCGACGGCGCCTGCTGCGCCTGCTCTTCGTGGCTTGCCGTGGCACGGGACCCGCTCATGTGGCGCCGCCACTCGCGAGGTGCCACGTCGACCTCCGCGATTGGGTCGTCCTCACCTCCGACCGGCTCAGTGCGAGACCGGGACACTCCAGCACTCGCGTACCCATCCTCAGAGCGCTCGTCGGCATCCTGGAGGTACTACTCCCTGAGTTTGCCGAAGGGCGGATCAAGGCCGTACTACTCCCCGAGTTTGCTAATGAGGACCATCTCTTGTTCCTCACTGAGAGGTGAAATTTCTTCTCCCTATCCCTTCGATCTTGTCTGGCTATTTCCCATCAGGAAATGTCCGTTGAACTTTTAATTAGCGCCTTATTGATGGTAGAGGTTAATTAATTAGGCTATGGTACTAGGACTAGGAGGCATTGTATATTCGTATCAGATCCTCCCGAATTTGCTTATTTAAAGATAGTTTCGGTGAATGTGTTTCTTTTTCATTTCTGTAGATACGTTCCGGATTCCTGTAAGCTTGCATATGGATGCTTTGTTGATTTTCTTATGAATTTTTGTGATGTTCAATTGTAATGTGTTATCTCAATCAGTAAATGATGGTAAGCGTACCTGTAGTGCTTTTTATGTTTATTATATTTAGTTGGAACAGTTATTTCTTCTTGACATTATGCATTTACCTGATGATATGATACTGACATTGAAGAGATGTAATGATTCAAGGAATAATGTTGCTTTAGGTAATGGTGGTGGTAACTCCCCAAAGTGCCGTGATCTGGTGCTTGGCCACGGTGGCCTATTCCTCTTGCTGCAGCAGCTTAATGAGCATGCTAATCTCTCGATGCTGAGGAATGCCACATGGACTCTCCAACTTCTGCCGTGGGAAGCCACAACCAAACATTGATCAGGTTTCTGTCTGGGATTGCTTATTTTTGTTGTGTTGGCCAAAGTTGATTCTGTGAATGATATTGGTTTGTTTTGTTCGTGCTTGAGTAGGTCAAACCAGCATTGCCAGCACTGCAGTGCCTTATCCATTCTCAGGATGAGGAGGTCCTAACTGATGCCTGTTGGACTCGCCTTGTGAACTTCTGATGTAAGTGCAATTTTTTTTGCATATGTTTTTCTCAATAGCATTCTAAAGTTTTACCATGATAGATTGAAATCATAACACCTGAATTTTTATTTAGGCATCCTTCGGCCTCTGTACTCATTCCAGCTCTGCGCACGGTGGGTAACATTGTAACAAGGGATGACATGCAGACTCAGGTAAACTCAATTAGCAAATTGGTCCTTTTAATTTAATGTTTTTTTCTACAGCTTTGTTGCTAGATCATCTCATTGTTTTGTGCACTCTGTTGACTGCTTCTACCAAGAGTGCTAGGAATCTGAAACATATGGTTTTACTGGCTGATTTTGCGTGACTGAAATGTGGTATCTTAGCAAAAAGTTCTGGGACCTCCGGTAGGCAGTATAGTTATTGACACATTCCTGACGAGAATTTTGAATTCCAAATTAGAAGGGATAAAAGATATCCAAATTTTGAATTCTCTACCAAGATGTCTTAACATAGATTCAGATTTAGAAGGGCTAAAACATATCCAAATTTATGGTTTCATTTAATCTCTTGGAAACATGTGAAATTTGGTCAGGATTTGAAGGGGGTGTCATAAAGGCATGGCCTTGGGATGATATTGAGTCCCTCGTTTACATCAAGAGAAAATCATAAGGCTGCCTCGCTGGTTGAAAAATTCTATATTGACATTAGGAACCATGCTACATTGGGTAACATGTGCTCTTTGTCTGCAGCTGATGTGAAATCTCTACTATAAGGTACCAATCCGAATAAAGCTCAGTCCACTCAGAAATTTATCCCCCACAGAGATGACGTTTCCTCCGTCCACACTAGATTGTGCACCCAGAAAAACCATCGGATGAAAACCAACAACCCAGATCTGTTTTGAGGAGGCTTCACCGCGATCGTGCGGCCACCAACAATTCCGGGCTTCAACGCACCGCCCCAGGCTTCAACAGTTCAACGCACCGCCCCGCCTCCTCGCCTGCCCGCGCCGCGACCCCACCCCCACCCGTGATCAGCGCGCCGCAGTAAAGGAATGAATCGGCGTGAGAAAGGAAGGAATTGCCGTGGCAAAGGAAGAAATTGCCGGTACCTCGTTGCCTGTGCCCTCCGCACTCTTCCCCCATCACGCCACAAGGCCGCGGCGCGGCTTCGTCCGTCCCCGTCCCGACGCCCCGCCTCGCCTCCTGGTGGCGACCAAGACCCGTGTGGGCGCGCCGGACCTGCTCTCCGACGGCGCCTGCTGCGCCTGCTCTTCGTGGCTTGCCGTGGCACGGGACCCGCTCATGTGGCGCCGCCACTCGCGAGGTGCCACGTCGACCTCCGCGATTGGGTCGTCCTCACCTCCGACCGGCTCAGTGCGAGACCGGGACACTCCAGCACTCGCGTACCCATCCTCAGAGCGCTCGTCGGCATCCTGGAGGTACTACTCCCTGAGTTTGCCGAAGGGCGGATCAAGGCCGTACTACTCCCCGAGTTTGCTAATGAGGACCATCTCTTGTTCCTCACTGAGAGGTGAAATTTCTTCTCCCTATCCCTTCGATCTTGTCTGGCTATTTCCCATCAGGAAATGTCCGTTGAACTTTTAATTAGCGCCTTATTGATGGTAGAGGTTAATTAATTAGGCTATGGTACTAGGACTAGGAGGCATTGTATATTCGTATCAGATCCTCCCGAATTTGCTTATTTAAAGATAGTTTCGGTGAATGTGTTTCTTTTTCATTTCTGTAGATACGTTCCAGATTCCTGTAAGCTTGCATATGGATGCTTTGTTGATTTTCTTATGAATTTTTGTGATGTTCAATTGTAATGTGTTATCTCAATCAGTAAATGATGGTAAGCGTACCTGTAGTGCTTTTTATGTTTATTATATTTAGTTGGAACAGTTATTTCTTCTTGACATTATGCATTTACCTGATGATATGATACTGACATTGAAGAGATGTAATGATTCAAGGAATAATGTTGCTTTAGGTAATGGTGGTGGTAACTCCCCAAAGTGCCGTGATCTGGTGCTTGGCCACGGTGGCCTATTCCTCTTGCTGCAGCAGCTTAATGAGCATGCTAATCTCTCGATGCTGAGGAATGCCACATGGACTCTCCAACTTCTGCCGTGGGAAGCCACAACCAAACATTGATCAGGTTTCTGTCTGGGATTGCTTATTTTTGTTGTGTTGGCCAAAGTTGATTCTGTGAATGATATTGGTTTGTTTTGTTCGTGCTTGAGTAGGTCAAACCAGCATTGCCAGCACTGCAGTGCCTTATCCATTCTCAGGATGAGGAGGTCCTAACTGATGCCTGTTGGACTCGCCTTGTGAACTTCTGATGTAAGTGCAATTTTTTTTGCATATGTTTTTCTCAATAGCATTCTAAAGTTTTACCATGATAGATTGAAATCATAACACCTGAATTTTTATTTAGGCATCCTTCGGCCTCTGTACTCATTCCAGCTCTGCGCACGGTGGGTAACATTGTAACAAGGGATGACATGCAGACTCAGGTAAACTCAATTAGCAAATTGGTCCTTTTAATTTAATGTTTTTTTCTACAGCTTTGTTGCTAGATCATCTCATTGTTTTGTGCACTCTGTTGACTGCTTCTACCAAGAGTGCTAGGAATCTGAAACATATGGTTTTACTGGCTGATTTTGCGTGACTGAAATGTGGTATCTTAGCAAAAAGTTCTGGGACCTCCGGTAGGCAGTATAGTTATTGACACATTCCTGACGAGAATTTTGAATTCCAAATTAGAAGGGATAAAAGATATCCAAATTTTGAATTCTCTACCAAGATGTCTTAACATAGATTCAGATTTAGAAGGGCTAAAACATATCCAAATTTATGGTTTCATTTAATCTCTTGGAAACATGTGAAATTTGGTCAGGATTTGAAGGGGGTGTCATAAAGGCATGGCCTTGGGATGATATTGAGTCCCTCGTTTACATCAAGAGAAAATCATAAGGCTGCCTCGCTGGTTGAAAAATTCTATATTGACATTAGGAACCATGCTACATTGGGTAACATGTGCTCTTTGTCTGCAGCTGATGTGAAACACAAGCTCGCAGACCGCTGCCGAGCAAAAGTTTGTAGTCTAACTAGCATGACACTTGTTCTTTGGTTTACTTTGATGAATATAGATATATCTAACAGTTGTCTCAAGTTCACTGGCCCTTATTTTTCTTATATATTTTATACGGGATGCTAAGACTAGGGAACTTTTATCTCATTCTATATATTTTTTGGTTTGCCCTATATTGAACTTTGGCAAATTATATATTTTCTTGGTTTTTGTTCGTTTGGTGTCAAGAAACATGCCCTACTCTGTGCAAAACAAATGTGTGCAATCACCTATAGTATTGACGTGGTTGTTGTTGAATTAGTGCCATGCGAGCTGTAAAGTAATGTTTGTTTCTATTTTCAAAATCAATACCATTGCATTGTTCATCGGTAGAAACTGGTGCTAGCTATCTGAATTTTTTTGAAACACCTGCAGATTTTTCTTTGTTACGTTAATTAGCAAATTTTGTGTAAAAGGTGCAATTGCTTGTGTACATGAGAGTTGGTTCCTTTAGGCGTGTATGAGTTTGGGGTAGAGTGTGTGATTGGACAACTTGTTAGTGTTTTAAATGGCATCTTGGAATTTTCTTTTCTACTGTTATGGAGTGCAAAAATAATGCAAACAAATTCTAGCTTACACTAGACAAATTTTACCTTTTATCTGGTTTGGTGCATCTGTGGGTGTTGTTGGCAGTTTCATTTGTACATGCTTGTATGTGTAACTGAATAATGTTGCTTTCTGCTTGTGTTTTCCGCAGTCGCCTCATGGTTGGAGATCATGTTGCGCCTGCCCGACTTCAGTGGATCTCAGGGGTTCAGAGCAACTTCATGGATGTGTACAGACTGTGGGCATTCGTGAGCTCATGGACAAGTAGATGCATACCCTATCAATCAAATGAAACTGGATCTCAGGGGTTGAGAGCAACTTCATGGATGCGTACCCGCCCACATCTTCCTCTCACTGGTGTGCCCCTATCAATCAAATCACTTCCCTTGGCTATCTGTATCTGCAATCTGTAGCTATTTTTCAACCCTGCAGATTTTACGGATCCGGCAATTTGCTAGGAGATGAGAAGTGGCGGCATGGAAGTTGAGGGGGGCAATGTTATGGCCCTTTTGATCTTCGAACTTGTGCCTCTTTAGCACAGAATTGTCCTAACAATATGCAATTTCCCCTCATTTATAAATTATATCTTACATCTAGCACAGGTTGGTTTCTGAGTCCTGTCTTCTTGAGCAGGTGGGTTCCTAACTTCTTGCACAGGTGGCTAGAGCTCGGCTAGGACAGTGGCGGTCTGGGGGCAATCAAAGCACAACGCGGTGGAGATGCAGTGCTGGTAATATGAGGATTCAACTGATGTGTTCCAGTTTTGTTTGGATCCTATTATGTTTCCCCTTTCTAGAATTTTCTTTCCATGATTTTATTTGAGAAAAAGCTATAGTTTTCCGTTTCCAATGCTCGCAGCGGCTGTTAGGAACTTCATATCTTTGCTGCTGTCGCAAAAAGTTTGGAATAATCTTATTGGTACTACAAGATACGGTCTGATTGTATGCTAGGAGCATGTAATTGGCAGGATTCAATTATTCTTCTAAATGGATGTCACTCATTTTGTTCTTGTGATGCGACACTGCAAACAGTTCTTCAACTATGAGTTTATATTTAGCTGCTTTTCTGCTTTGATGGTTAGTGCCTACTACTGGATTGGCATATGAAATATCACGTATGATGCTACTATTGGATTGGCATATGAAAGATTATAGATAGACTGCTGTCCTGCTTCTAGAGGATCTGGCAATGAGAAAGTGGTGGATTCTACCTTCAGAAAATGATCTCTAGCATTTTGGACTAGCATGCTCGAGTCTAGCAGCTCATGAGTTTTCTTTCTTTTTTTTTTCTTTTGTTGACACGTGTAAGTACAACCTGATTGCCCCTTGTGGCATTGATCGCCCATGAGCTCAGCAAGAAGGCCGATAGCTGCAAAGCTCAAGAATTGAGAAGTTTGGAGTGGAGTGAAATAAAGTTGTGCATGAACGTGCACGATTTACCAATGTCATATCAAAGACTGACTATTGTTTCCAGTTTTGTGTAAAGAGTCTTGTTTTGTAATGATATTGTTAAATCCGTGATAATAAAGTTATCTTTGGCAAAGAGGCGGGTGTTCCTGTACTAATATTGGATCCAAATCTTTTGAAACTAAGTACTATGCAGGTAAATCACTTTTTGTTGTTTGATTTGTATTACCAAATGTCACTGTAGCGTTAGCACGGGCATTATACTAGTAATATAAAATGGCAGGAATATCTCGTTGGCATATTTATATAAGAGCATCTTTAACCATATCCAAAAAAATAATCTAAAAAAATCTGATTTTGCAATCTTCTAGTAAATATTGGAAAGAAAAAAACAACTCTATCACCAATGATTTTTAATAATTTGCTCCTAGAAGATAAAATTCAAGTTCAATTAAAGAACTTTTTTGTCATCGCCCGTGCCACATTGGCGCCGCCATGGCGCCATAGCCACCCCACAGTTGGCCATTTTCAGCACCTAACTCACACCCAGAATCTCAAGAACAGAATTTACGTTGCCTGCTCTACTCTAGTGACAATAATGGTCGAAAATCCAATCCGAAGAACCTCCCATGTAGCAGTGGCCGCCTCCGCATGCATAGCCGACCGCTCGGGGCCATCCTGTCACCCTAACTTGCTACCATAACTTACAAAACAAATTCTTCATTGCCTATTCTATTTCTTAGTATTCTCAGATCTAAAAGTAGTGGTCGGAGATTCAATTCCGACAAACATCTAGGTGGTGACGTAGCGGCGGCGGTCGAGGTGACAGGGTGCCGAAGAAATTAAAAAGTTCAACACCTCATCTTTCCCTGTAGATGCCCCCATTTTCCAAACGTGCTTAGATGCGAGTTAGGATAGAGAGTTGTTGAAGAAAGTTTTTTCATCCGGACAAAAAATCAAGATTGGGAGTGACTTTACTAATATGGTCTACCTATGTACAACCCAAGTTAAAGTTAATTATTATCCTAATCAACGAGCGGTGACCATAATCAACGAGCAAACCTCTGCAGGTACCTAAAGACCGTAGAAGCTTGTGGAAGCTGGCTTGTGGAGTTGGTTGGTGTTTGGAGACCATTACCAACTTCTACAAGTTGGATCGTGGAATCTGATAAGACCCAAACAGGCCCTAACACGGGGGTAAGGTGTAACACCTCAGGTGTTTGGCCTCCTTAAGTGCATTGCATTTCATGAGCATTAACATTAATCATCTCATTCATGAGTGGGAGCATCATTCATTTCATGCATGAGCTTATAATATGTGAAACATGCTTTGGAAACATTGCCACATATGTTTATATTTCATGTGAAGTAAGAAGTGAGTAGTGTGCAACACACAAGTACCTTATGTGCAATTTCCTTTTGAGACATGTCAACCACTTTAGTGTAACCTAATTAGCAAGTGTTATGCAACACACTCATGCAACATGTGCAACATGAGCTTGCAACATTTGGGTGAAAGGATTGAATTTCTTGTTCCAAAGTATGTGACACTAGGAATTTTGTGCAACCAATGTGTAGAGTGGCTAATTAGGTCTTATAACACCTTAATTACATTTAGGGTAAGTAGTGGAGCAATGTTCATGTTGACCAAAATTACCAAATTGCCCTTCCAAATGTTGTTGACTAAGTTTGGACCCCTAGAGTGATCTGGTTTGACCAATTAAAAAGTCCAGCTTAGAAATCTTGCATGGAGGAGCAACCTTAAGCAAAGTTGTAGAGAATTTCATAAGGAACAAAAGTTCTAATATGGCCATCTCATGAAAATGACCAGAGCATACTCAAAAATGGCCCACAAGTCAGTTCTAGAGGCTGTTTTGGGACTTAGCAATTTTGGCTAAGTGTGAAGCTGTAACCGTTTCACTATACCTCACTTTGACAACTTGTAACTCACAAACCAGGCCGAACCAGTCCTTGAGCCAATTGACAAAGTTGTAGTCCTAATGTAGCTCTACCATTTTGGTATTATCACTTTCTGCTAATTCAGGCCTGATTAGGAGTAAAATGGAATCAAAATCGCGCTGTCAGTGGACGCCATCGAGCTCTGAAACGCAACTTCAGTCACCGACAGTCGCAGGCCATCGCCGCCGCGTGTCCTCCACGCGCCGCGCGTGACCTGGCGCCTTGGCCAGCTGCCGAGCGCATAGAAGGGCGCCTCTGCTGTCGTTCCGACCTCACCCATCCATTCCCTCCTCCTCCTTCCCTCTCTCGTCTGCTGAGGGGAGAAACCGAGCCGCCATTGCCGCTCTTGCTCCGACGAGCTCGCGCGCGTGTTCCACCGCACCACCGCACCTCAAGTCCGGCCAACAGCTACGCCTTGAGCCCCTCTACCCACTCGTCCCGACCCTGCCCTCAGACGCACCTCGGTAAGGACGAATCGCCAGTTCCGCCACCGCCAGACCTCGTCGGCGTTCTTCCACGCGGCGGCTCACCGTGGCTGGGGTTGTCGGTGCTTCCACGGCGAGCGCTATTAGGTGCACTAGGACCGGGGTAGGGCGGGGATGCTTACCGTGGGTCTAGAAGAGAGCCCCGAGGTCATCGCCGGCGAGGAGCACCACCGCCGCTCCGCCGGTCCGCCATGCCCGCCACCATCTCCCATAACCGCAGCAATTGCTCCAATTAGTGGCACCCCTAGGTGCGCAAGGAAGAGGTGAACATGCCTGTGCCCTTGGTCTCGCCGGAGCTGCCGCCGGCGGCGAGTTCGTCGTCGACCGTTTTCCTCCCCCGCCTTCGTCTCGCTGACCCGTGGGACCCGCTCGTCAGAGCGCGCGCGCGGACGGGAGGCCGAGCGCGAGCCACGCGCGGGAGCGGGCCGCGCCGCTCGAGCTGGGCCACGCGGGCGGGTCGGCCGGCCCAGTGGTTCCTTTTTGTTTGTTTGAAATTTCAGTTTCTTTATTAGTTTTACAGATTTGAAATTTGACATAGAAAACTTAGGAGTTTGGGGTTGAGGTCTGAAAATGAATTGTAGTGCATTTCTTAGGCTTTCCAGATTGTCTTAGATCATATCTTTTGGAGTTGGGAATCTCCAGTTATGTTAAAAACAAGTAGCTGCTGTCCAGAATGTTTACTGTGGTATTTGCTGATTAGATGTGGTGTGGTATCCTAAGAAATGCTACTCTTGTAATTGTTAGGTGTTAGGGCCTTAACTGAAGAAGAGCAGCTTTATCTTAGGTTGAGTAGATTAGGTGAGTACTTCTCTACCGGAGAGGAAATTTGCACCTACTCTTTTGAAGTGATTTGAATAGAGCTTTAAAATTGTTGTAATGCATTTCATTCTGAGCATACTGCATCTTTCACTATGCATTCATGAGATTTATTATGCACTCATGCAATAGGTGTTCCGGAGGGGGTAACACTCCTCGAATTCGAACAAGTGGTACCGGAGGAAGTCCAGGACCAGCCGGAGCCAGCAGAAGAACCAACCGGCGGAGAGGCTCCTGCCGAAGATCTGCCCGAGTGTCCTGACCACCGGCCTTCGACCTTTCTCAAAGGCAAGCCCCGGTGCATGCTGAACCCATCGTTTTATAAATATATCTTGAGTACTTTTAATTGTTTACTGCATTAAGTTGTAGGAGTTGTATAAAAACAATTGTTGCATTATACCTGTCCTTGTCCAGATATCGTACTTAAATCCTAATTTAGGTTTAGGCACGTGTCAATGCTTAGCCCTGCTTAGTACGGTAGAAGTCGGGTGATTTCCGGTCATCCGCGAGATGTAGGAAGGAGTCACGAGTGGCTTTATGGCTATCGTGGATGGAACCATGCTTTAAAATGAAATTGAGACCGGGCGAGAGTTCGATAGTACAGCCGCAAGACACTTCACGTCTTGGGTGTGGAGCTATGCCTGTCTGAGTCGTTTAAGGACCAATTCGTTGTACGTCCTTGAGTCATGTTGAACGCAGTCTAACACTTAGTTGGCCGGATAAGTCGTTCCGACCGCGAAGCCGAGTAATGTGATTCAGGCCGGGAATCGAATGGTAGGTTGCTTCTTGGAGGAGAGAAAGGATGTGCTTGGGGACATTGGCGTGAGACCAAGGGGGGGGTTAGAGTCCCTATCACCTGGCAGAGTGTCGCCCTTGGGGTCGCGACATCATTCGGACCCGCGATTCCTGAATCATATGAAAAGGTGGCCTGTGCGACCCTGGCAGGGGTCTGCACGGTGAGTGTTAGAAGTACCCATCCAGCTGGATAGGAATTCAATTCGAATCGTCGTCGCTCCCAGTTAGTGAGCACTTGACTTGAGCAGCGGCAACATAGATCTCATTAATTGAACAGATGGTTAAGTGAATGATACAATGTTGCCACAATTTATACCTGCTATGGAAATAATGTTAATAATTGTTTGATGATAATCAAGTGCATGCTTAGTACAGGTGCTAAGATAGATGACAGGTAAATGCTAAAAATAACTGCTAGTACAGGTTATAAGAGTTTCAACTACTTATGCCTTTATGCAAAAAGTGGTGTCAGCTAGCCTCTTGTGTAAGCCTTGCATAATCCTTGGTGTCATTTTATTTCTGGTTTATGACGGGTAAGTCTAGCTGAGTATATTCCAGTACTCAGGGTTTATTCCCTCCTGTTGCAGATGATATGCTTTATCAAGGCTTCTACAAGACGTGTCTCCACCCTGCGGGTGATGATGACTAGATCACTAGGGCGTGATCGTCTTTATGTACTTTCCTCATGCTTTTGCGGGTTGTCGATCATCAAGACTGGCAGTAATTAATCAACTAGTGTGTGTTTTATGCTTCCGCTACTTTCCAAACTTGGTTTGTAATATTTGCTACTCCGTGGTGTAAACTTATTTCGGAACTACTTGCGAAATGTAACGTACGATGTGTATGTTGAATGATGCGATCCTGGTTGTAAGCAGTTTGGTTTGAAATCCTTCGTGGTTTCGATTGACTACCGGGATTATATGGGCTCAAGTTTGAAAATTTGAGTGCTTCGGTGCTTGTTTTCATACTTGTGCTCTTATAATTTGGTCGGTTCTGTTACAGCTGGTACCGGAGCATAATTCAACATTAAACACATCTTACGAGTAATTAAAAACAAAAGTATTTGTTTACGAAAAGGGTTAAACTATAAACATTATTTTTATAGGTATGCCAGTGATCACATCCCTTAGCCCAAATAAGGACTCTTAGGTGGCTTATTATAAAGACTAACTTGGGGGCCTTGTTTGTTTTTGTTTCGTCGTCCATACGGCGTGATATTGTATGGATGCCATCCACTTGGGTGGTAATGTATGGATCAATTACCTCGATGTTCTGGTAAGTGTGAGTTGTGAGAGCATGATCGTCCAACCGGCGGTCTAGGGGAGAGTAGTTTTGGTGACTTGCATACTTACATGTTCAAACCATGTAATTATGTAAAGCACTTAATTGAGGGCATCTATAAATCGGGTAGCTTGATACTGAAATATATACATCAGGGGATGTGTATATGGAAAGTATTTAGTTTACTGCTTTCTTGTATGTTTATTTTGGGATTTGTTGGGCTACAATGAAATTTCTGTAGGTACTCTAACAGCGTAACGAGTAGACCGATAATTTCGCTTATATGAGAGAACGTATGTATGCCACCGCTTAGCGTTAGCCCTTTAGTTTTCTACTAAGGTGAGAGGACGTACGGAACGTGCATGCATCATGTTTAATTATATCATACATGTCATTCACTCCCTCCTTAAAAATTTCAATAGTCCCGACTAAATTAAATTTCGTATCCCCTAAATGATTCTCGCTTTAAGTCATATCTTGTTGATATAGATGGCACGTACCAGGATGACAGCTCGTAAGTCAACTGGTGGAAGGGTCCCTCGCCACCAGCTAGCTCCACGCGAGCCCCGTCCTGAGCCCTCTGAGGTGGATAGGTTACGGGCTGAGTTGGCAGAGGTGACTGCTGCTAGGGATGCAGCACGGCAACAACTGGAGCAAGTGATTCATGATCGTGATCAAGAAACGCTTGCAGTCCAGAGGTTGACAGTGGCAAATCACAACTGTCAGCGCATGTTGGTCCGTGTGATGGAACAGAGGGATGAAGCCTGGCACGAGGAGAATGTTCTGAGGGCTCGTCAGTTTGAGCTCGAACAACAGTTAGAGAATGCTGAAGAATACAATGACAACCTTCATGAAGAAGTGCACCGCCTGAACAACCAGCTTAATCCTCTGCTACCTAGAAACAACAACGTAGATGAGGACATGGGTTCGGGAATCTTCATGGCTGAGGATGATGATGAAGTGGAGGTCAATGGACCACAGGATGCCCCACCTGCAGAAGCACCAGAGGACGAGCCAGAAGAAGAAGAAGATGAGGAGTTAGAGCCTGTCAGTGATGAGGACGGCGGGGAGATCCTTGACACTGACTCGGAGAATGATGCTTAGGGTAGTCATCACGTACCTATGATATTAGGATCGTCTTTTGCGCCTCCCTGTGTAAGAGTGAGGCCTTGTAATAACGTGACTTTGGGATGTAAGGTTGAACCGTATGTTTCCTGAATGTAGTTTGAACCTATTAATTTCGATCGCAATGGGATGTCTTATTGTGTTGTGTTCGATGATGGTGTCACGAGTAGCACCCTTCGGTGCCGCGATGAAACCGAGGGCCTCCTATGGCGCGCGACATAAGGTTGTGCTGCTTGGCACGCGCAGGTATCGAGGTGGCTAGTCATGATCCACCATGGAACTCTCCATTGAGAAGTCTCCTTGTGGTCAGTTTGAAGTAGTCTTTCACAGTCAACTAAAAATCTTGAGAGCGAATCCAAGTACCATGCGAAAGGTCAAAAATCACGTAGATAGTGACGTAAACGGTCCGGTAACTGTTGTGCCCCCTGTGAGTGAGCCTTTATCAAAGAACATCTTGTTGGATTCCCTCGTATGATTGCGCCAATTGATGCGCTTGAATGGATTGTGTGGTTATGATGAATTATTGTGTCCTAATTATTATGAGAAGTCTATTTCATGAAGGCAGTTTGATATTCGCAATAATTCATCTACAAATTTCCCACATCGCAAGTGCTCATTGGCTATGCATTTTGCAGATGTCGTATAATCTACGTCGGGGTCGTGGCAATGAGGAGGAGGAACAGCCGCCCCCTCCGCCACCACCTACTCCGGCTGAGTTGATGCAATCAGTGGTTGAAGGGTAGCGCATGTTGGCTGACGCCATGCGCCAACTGGCTAATCGAGAGGCTCGTCATGGCCGCCAGGGCCCAGAGCCAAATCAGTACAGCGATTTCAAGGACTTTCTGGATACAAAGCCCCCGCTCTTTAAGGAAGCGGAAGAACCACTGCAGGCTGACGAGTGGTTGAATACTATTGAACAAAAGTTTCGTCTACTACGCCTGACTGATGAGCTGAAAACTGAGTATGTGTCCCATCAGTTGCATGGTCCAGCGGGCATTTGGTGGAGCCACTATCGTTCCACACTGCCTGCCAATGTTCCAATTGCTTGGGACCAGTTCAAAGCGGCATTCCGGGGAAACTATATTCCTCCCGGTCTTATGGCAATCAAGCACACGGAGTTCATGAGGCTATCGCAGGGAAACAAAAGCTTGACTGAATACTTGCAGTCTTTCAACAACCTGGCAAGGTATGCCACAGAGTTTGTGGATACCGATGCCAAGAAGATTGCTAGTTTCAAAAGGGGCCTCAGCCCAAAGCTGATGAAGACTATAGGCACTAGCAGGTGTACCACTTTCAATGATTTTATCAGTGATGCTTTGACCCAGGAGAACAACAATGCTATTTATTCTGCCTCTAAGAGCCGTAAAAGGGCCCTTGAGGCGAGTGCTTCTCAGTCGCGGGCCTCGGCTGCACCAAGATCTTCCCCGCGCCCACCTGCTCAGAATATAAAGTTCCGTCCGCCATAGAAAAAGCCTGCTGCAAAAACTGGATTCCGTAAGGCTTATACAGTCGCTCTGCCAAAGGGGACTTCTGGACAGAGCAGCTCTAGTGTTCCTCCCAACAATATGCCTTGCTGGAACTGCAACAAGCCAGGCCATTGGGCCCAGAACTGTCCTTACCCTAAGAAAAATGTCAACCAAGGTGGTCGTCAGGGACACGCTCATTATAACAGCATTGAGGAAATTCCATCTGGTGAGGTGGTCACTGCTGGTAAGTTCCTAGTTGACCAACACCCCGCAGTGGTACTTTTTGATTCAGGTGCTTCGCATTCCTTTATCAGTCCTAAGTTTGCATCCAATTTTGCACACAAGATGCATACTGTTGAAGGTGTGGGTTATTGCATTAGTGCTGCAAGTGGGAATATTTCCACAAACAAAGTAGTGGGGAACCTTAAGTTTGAGATAGAAGGGCGAAATTATTCGCTTGCTCTATTGGTTTTACTGGGTTTAGACATAGATGTTATCTTGGGCATGAATTGGATGAGTCAGAATGGGGTACTCATCGATACCTCCGCTCGGGTAGTTATGCTCAGAGATCCTACAGATAACAAGGGTTTTCTAGTAAAACTTCCCAGAAAAGTTGAATTGTCAGGGGAAGTTCATGCTGTGCAAGCAAAGGCGTTGGCTGAAATTCCTGTAGTAAATGAATTTTCGGACGTTTTTCCCGATGATTTGCCGGGACTTCCTCCGGATCGAGATGTGGAATTTAAAATCGAGTTGTTGCCTGGCACGGCACCCATCTCTAGGAGACCTTATAGGATGCCTCCAAATGAGTTAGCTGAACTTAAGGTGCAGTTGAATGAACTGTTAAAGAAGGGGTTGATTCGTCCTAGCTCGTCTCCGTGGGGATGCCCTGCTATCTTTGTAAAGAAGAAGGATCAGACCTTGCGGATGTGCATAGATTATAGACCTCTGAATGCAGTCACTGTCAAAAATAAGTATCCTCTGCCATGTATCGATATCTTGTTCGATCAGTTGTCCAAAGCTAAAGTCTTTTCCAAGATTGATCTGAGGTCTGGTTACCATCAGATTAAAATCCGTCCCGAAGATATTCCAAAAACCGCCTTCTCGACAAGATACGGCCTTTATGAGTATCTTGTTATGTCTTTCGGTCTGACAAATGCCCCAGCACACTTCATGTGCTTGATGAATTTAGTGTTTATGCCCGAATTGGACAAGTTTGTGGTGGTGTTTATTGATGACATCTTGGTATACTCTGAAAATGAGGAAGAACACGCTGAACATTTGCGTATTGTCCTCAGCAGACTGCGCGAACATCAATTGTATGCGAAGTTCAGTAAGTGTGAATTCTGGCTTCGTGAAGTACCTTTCCTTGGGCATGTGTTGTCCGATGGAGGAATTATGGTGGATCCCACTAAGGTACAAGAAGTATTGAATTGGAAGGCTCCTACTTCGGTTCATGAGGTCCGGAGTTTTCTTGGGTTGGCTGGCTATTATCGTCGCTTCATCCCGGATTTTTCAAAAATAGCCAAGCCCATGACTCGGTTGCTGCAAAAAGACACCAGGTTTGTCTGGACTCCTGAGTGTGATGCGGCTTTTTACCAACTGCGAACCCTCCTAACCTCGGCTCCGGTTTTGGCACAACCGGACATCGAGAAACTATTTGATGTTTATTGTGATGCCTCAGGCATAGGTTTGGGAGGCGTTTTGATGCAGGAAGGCCGAGTAATTGCATATACCTCGCGGCAACTTCGGAAGCATGAGGTGAATTATCCAACGCATGACTTAGAACTGGCTGCAGTTGTTCATGCTTTGAAGGTATGGCGGCATTATCTGCTGGGCAATGTCTGCAATATCTATACAGATCACAAAAGCCTCAAATACATCTTCATCCAACCAGAGCTAAATATGCGTCAGAGAAGATGGCTCGAGTTGATTAAGGATTATAATCTTCAAGTGCACTATCATCCAGGCAAGGCAAATGTGGTTGCGGACGCTTTGAGCCGTAAATCTCACTGCCATTCCTTAGTTGAAACTGATTTTCATCGATCCCGCCTGTTACATCCGGTAGTCTTGTACAACATCACTGTCAGTGGTACTCTTAGAAATAGAATCATTGAGCTCCAAAAGACTGATCCGGGTATCTTTCACATAAAATGGAAGATGAAAGAGGGAGAGACTAAGCATTTCAGGTTAGATGACGAAGGTGTGCTGTGGTTTAAGGATAGATTAGTAGTACCTAAGGACCGAGAGCTTAGAGATCAGATCCTGTCCGAAGCACATTCGTCCAAGTTGTCCATCCATCCTGGTAGTAATAAGATGTATTATGATTTGAAGCCACTTTATTGGTGGACCAAGATGCGGAAAGAGATAGCGGCATATGTTGCTAGATGTGACACATGCTGTAGAGTTAAAGCGGTACACATGAAAGCTGGGTTACTGCAACCACTTTCTATCCCAGGCTGGAAATGGGAAGAGATAAGCATGGATTTCATTGTCGGACTTCCTCCTACTGTCAAAAATCATAACTCCATCTGGGTAATTGTTGATCGATTGACCAAATCAGCTCATTTTATTCCAGTTAGAGTGGACTATCGTCCCACTGACTATGCTGAGTTGTACTTCAGTCAGATAGTCCGGCTTCATGGGATACCTCGTACTATCGTTTCTGACCGTGGTCCCCAGTTCACTGCTCGTTTTTGGGAGCATTTGCATCACCTTCTGGGAACCAAGTTAGTGAGAAGCTCTGCTTATCACCCCCAGACGTCTGGTCAGACGGAACGAGTTAACCAAATCTTGGAAGATCTGTTGCGAGCATGCGTCATTTCATTCAAGGGTTCTTGGGAAAAATGGTTACCTCTAGCTGAATTCTCGTACAATAACAGTTACCAAGAGAGTATTAAGATGGCCCCGTTCGAAGCTTTGTACGGTCGTAAGTGTCGAACTCCACTAAACTGGGTAGAAGCTGGTGAAAGAAGGTATTATGGCATTGATTTTGTCCAGGAAGCCGAGGAACAAGTCCGTACTATCCAGAAACACATGGCTGCAGCCCAAGCTAGACAGAAAAGTTATGCTGATCGTCGTAGAAAGACACTCGAGTTTGAAGTTGGGGACTTCGTTTATTTGAAAGTTTCTCCAATGAAGAGTGTCCAACGTTTTGGCGTTAAGCGAAAACTTGCACCAAGATACGTGGGTCCTTTCCAGATCATAGGTAAGAGTGGAGCTGTTGCGTACAAAATCCAGTTACCTCCTGAAATGAGAGCCATATTCAACGTTTTCCATGTATCTCAGCTTAAAAAGTGTCTTCGAGTTCCTGAGGAACAAGTTCCTTTAGGAGATATCAGACTTGAATCCGACCTAACCTACGAAGAAAAGCCCGTCCGAGTGATCGATACCTAGGAACGAGTGACTAGAAGCAAAGTGGTTAAGTGGTATAAAGTGATGTGGAGTAATCAGGGTAGTGAAAGTGATGCGACATGGGAACGGGAAGATTATTTGCGGGATGGTTATAAGGAATTCTATGAAAAATGGTACGCTTTCCAAATCTCGGGACAAGATTTTTATAAGGGGGGAGGGCTATAACACCTCAGGTGTTTGGCCTCCTTAAGTGCATTGCATTTCATGAGCATTAACATTAATCATCTCATTCATGAGTGGGAGCATCATTCATTTCATGCATGAGCTTATAATATGTGAAACATGCTTTGGAAACATTGCCACATATGTTTATATTTCATGTGAAGTAAGAAGTGAGTAGTGTGCAACACACAAGTACCTTATGTGCAATTTCCTTTTGAGACATGTCAACCACTTTAGTGTAACCTAATTAGCAAGTGTTATGCAACACACTCATGCAACATGTGCAACATGAGCTTGCAACATTTGGGTGAAAGGATTGAATTTCTTGTTCCAAAGTATGTGACACTAGGAATTTTGTGCAACCAATGTGTAGAGTGGCTAATTAGGTCTTATAACACCTTAATTACATTTAGGGTAAGTAGTGGAGCAATGTTCATGTTGACCAAAATTACCAAATTGCCCTTCCAAATGTTGTTGACTAAGTTTGGACCCCTAGAGTGATCTGGTTTGACCAATTAAAAAGTCCAGCTTAGAAATCTTGCATGGAGGAGCAACCTTAAGCAAAGTTGTAGAGAATTTCATAAGGAACAAAAGTTCTAATATGGCCATCTCATGAAAATGACCAGAGCATACTCAAAAATGGCCCACAAGTCAGTTCTAGAGGCTGTTTTGGGACTTAGCAATTTTGGCTAAGTGTGAAGCTGTAACCGTTTCACTATACCTCACTTTGACAACTTGTAACTCACAAACCAGGCCGAACCAGTCCTTGAGCCAATTGACAAAGTTGTAGTCCTAATGTAGCTCTACCATTTTGGTATTATCACTTTCTGCTAATTCAGGCCTGATTAGGAGTAAAATGGAATCAAAATCGCGCTGTCAGTGGACGCCATCGAGCTCTGAAACGCAACTTCAGTCACCGACAGTCGCAGGCCATCGCCGCCGCGTGTCCTCCACGCGCCGCGCGTGACCTGGCGCCTTGGCCAGCTGCCGAGCGCATAGAAGGGCGCCTCTGCTGTCGTTCCGACCTCACCCATCCATTCCCTCCTCCTCCTTCCCTCTCTCGTCTGCTGAGGGGAGAAACCGAGCCGCCATTGCCGCTCTTGCTCTGACGAGCTTGCGCGCGTGTTCCACTGCACCACCGCACCTCAAGTCCGGCCAACAGCTACGCCTTGAGCCCCTCTACCCACTCGTCCTGACCCTGCCCTCAGACGCACCTCGGTAAGGACGAATCGCCAGTTCCGCCACCGCCAGACCTCGTCGGCGTTCTTCCGCGCGGCGGCTCACCGTGGCTGGGGTTGTCGGTGCTTCCACGGCGAGCGCTATTAGGTGCACTAGGACTGGGGTAGGGCGGGGATGCTTACCGTGGGTCTAAAAGAGAGCCCCGAGGTCATTGCCGGCGAGGAGCACCACCGCCGCTCCGCCGGTCCGCCATGCCCGCCACCATCTCCCATAACCGCAGCAATTGCTCCAATTAGTGGCACCCCTAGGTGCGCAAGGAAGAGGTGAACATGCCTGTGCCCTTGGTCTCGCCGGAGCTGCCGCCGGCGGCGAGTTCGTCGTCGACCGTTTTCCTCCCCCGCCTTCGTCTCGCTGACCCGTGGGACCCGCTCGTCAGAGCGCGCGCGCGGACGGGAGGCCGAGCGCAAGCCGCGCGCGGGAGCGGGCCGCGCCGCTCGAGCTGGGCCGCGCGGGCGGGTCGGCCGGCCCAATGGTTCCTTTTTGTTTGTTTGAAATTTCAGTTTCTTTATTAGTTTTACAGATTTGAATAATGTTTGTGATTTTCATATCTAGGGTTTGGTAGATCCAAAAATGGTGATCCAAATTTTGTTGGGCTACAAGTAAAGTGTAGCTTCTAGGAAAAATATCAAATGCTTATGTGATGTTTAATTTCTGTAAGAATTAATTAGGGTTTTGAGATGTGTTTTAAATTACATGCAAACTTGTTTAAATCATATCTTGAGTTTCAGTGTTCCAAAAATTATGAAATTTGGTGGGTAGGTTGCTTTATACTTGCTCTAGCTCTGGTAAAAATTTGGGCATCAGTGCTTAAGTAATTTTTAAGTTATGAGGCTATCTTGCTAGTTTAAGAAATAGTTGAATGATTTTTAGTAATTTTTCTATACGTGCAATGTTCTTGTAACTTTTTGGAGAATGTCTTGGTACCTTAGGGTGTCCAAGAAAATTATGAAATCTGTTGTTTGATACTTTTCAACATGATTTATTATTTATACAAAAATCAGCCTTTTGGACTTGTGAATTTTGTATAGGGAGTTCCTGTGAATAAAATTTGTTCAAATTTTTACAGTAGTCTCTTTTTGGGTCAGAGAGTCCCCTGTAATTTTTGTAGAATTTTAGGAGCAGTTTACTTATATGTTTAAAATTCCACCTAATTAATTAAGTAAATTAAGAAATGAGTATAAATAAATATTCTAGGTGGGCACACCTTACTTTCTGGTGTTTTTGTAACCCATGTGAACTGTTGGTAACATTAGTTTTGTCTTAGGGGACTTTGGCCACATCAATAAATACTTAATCCTTGCAATTTTAGGTTTTCTGGACAGCTGGTAGTATTTCTAGGTTTGACCTTTGATAAAAATGGTTGCTGGAAAACTTATAAATATCAAAGTTGTAGTAAACTTGATAAACTAGCTTGTGTCCAAATTTAGGAGCATTTGGCTTAGTAGTTTGAGAGTTATTGCTGTTTAAAGTGGCAGTCCAGAATCTGCTACTCTCTGTTTAGAGAGAACAGATTCTGGAACTTATGAAATTTGACATAGAAAACTTAGAAGTTTGGGGTTAAGGTCTGAAAATGAATTGTAGTGCATTTCTTAGGCTTTCCAGATTGTCTTAGATCATATCTTTTGGAGTTGGGAATCTCCAGTTACGTTAAAAACAAGTAGCTGCTGTCCAGAATGTTTACTGTGGTATTTGCTGATTAGATGTGGTGTGGTATCCTAAGAAATGCTACTCTTGTAATTGTTAGGTGTTAGGGCCTTAACTAAAGAAGAGCAGCTTTATCTTAGGTTGAGTAGATTAGGTGAGTACTTCTCTACCGGAGAGGAAATTTGCACCTACTCTTTTGAAGTGATTTGAATAGAGCTTTAAAATTGTTGTAATGCATTTCATTCCGAGCATACTGCATCTTTCACTATGCATTCATGAGATTTATTATGCACTCATGCAATAGGTGTTCCGGAGGGGGTAACACTCCTCGAATTCGAACAAGTGGTACCGGAGGAAGTCCAGGACCAGCCGGAGCCAGCAGAAGAACCAACCGGCGGAGAGGCTCCTGCCGAAGATCTGCCCGAGTGTCCTGACCACCGGCCTTCGACCTTTCTCAAAGGCAAGCCCCGGTGCATGCTGAACCCATCGTTTTATAAATATATCTTGAATACTTTTAATTGTTTACTGCATTAAGTTGTAGGAGTTGTATGAAAACAATTGTTGCATTATACCTGTCCTTGTCCAGATATCGTACTTAAATCCTAATTTAGGTTTAGGCACGTGTCAATGCTTAGCCCTGCTTAGTACGGTAGAAGTCGGGTGATTTCCGGTCATCCGCGAGATGTAGGAAGGAGTCACGAGTGGCTTTATGGCTATCGTGGATGGAACCATGCTTTAAAATGAAATTGAGACCGGGCGGGAGTTCGATAGTACAGCCGCAAGACACTTCACGTCTTGGGTGTGGAGCTATGCCCGTCTGAGTCGTTTAAGGACCGATTCGCTGTACGTCCTTGAGTCATGTTGAACGCAGTCTAACACTTAGTTGGCCGGATAAGTCGTTCCGACCGCGAAGCCGAGTAATGTGATTCAGGCCGGGAATCGAATGGTAGGTTGCTTCTTGGAGGAGAGAAAGGATGTGCTTGGGGACATTGGCGTGAGACCAAGGGGGGGTTAGAGTCCCTATCACCTGGCAGAGTGTCGCCCTTGGGGTCGCGACTTCATTCGGACCCGCGATTCCTGAATTATATGAAAAGGTGGCCTGCGCGACCCTAGCAGGGGTCTGCACGGTGAGTGTTAGAAGTACCCCTCCAGCTGGATAGGAATTCGATTCGAATCGCCGTCGCTCCCGGTTAGTGAGCACTTGACTTGAGCAGCGGCAACGTAGATCTCATTAATTGAATAGATGGTTAAGTGAATGATACAATGTTGCCACAATTTATACCTGCTATGGAAATAATGTTAATAATTGTTTGATGATAATCAAGTGCATGCTTAGTACAGGTGCTAAGATAGATGACAGGTAAATGCTAAAAATAACTGCTAGTACAGGTTATAAGAGTTTCAACTACTTATGCCTTTATGCAAAAAGTGGTGTCAGCTAGCCTCTTGTGTAAGCCTTGCATAATCCTTGGTGTCATTTTATTTCTGGTTTATAACGGGTAAGTCTAGCTGAGTACATTCCAGTACTCAGGGTTTATTCTCTCCTGTTGCAGATGATATGCTTTATCAAGGCTTCTGCAAGACGTGTCTCCACCCTGCGGGTGATGATGACTAGATCACTAGGGCGTGATCGTCTTTATGTACTTTCCTCATGCTTTTGCGGGTTGTCGATCATCAAGACTGGCAGTAATTAATCAACTAGTGTGTGTTTTATGCTTCCGCTACTTTCCAAACTTGGTTTGTAATATTTGCTACTCCGTGGTGTAAACTTATTTCGGAACTACTTGCGAAATGTAACGTACGATGTGTATGTTGAATGATGCGATCCTGGTTGTAAGCAGTTTGGTTTGAAATCCTTCGTGGTTTCGATTGACTACCGGGATTATATGGGCTCAAGTTTGAAAATTTGAGTGCTTCGGTGCTTGTTTTCATACTTGTGCTCTTATAATTTGGTCGGTTCTGTTACATAAGGTAATGGAGCCCTTGATGAAACTCAGATTCTAGGCGTGAGGAGCGCTTTGTGCATCGATGTCATCGAGGCCGCATAGTGCCATCAAGGCCTTGACAATGACAACCATGCCGTTGAGCGAGCCCCTTGAAAATGCTGAAATAGCGTAGGAACAAATCATCCGAGATAAGTCCCTCCTCCTTCAGGAGGCCTAGCCACTTCACGAGGGTTTGGCTAGCCCGTGCTTGGGCATCACCCCTAGGCCAATTCCTGGCTGCAAATGTGTACGCTCCCTCTTCCACAATGGAGGCGCAAACATCTTCCTACATCGTTGTGGTTGAGCGGGTCTGCGCTGGGGGCTTGCGATAGAGCCAGAGCCAGGGGTAATATATCGCGTTGACGAACGTAGTCCGTGATCCCCGTGTCGCGGGCTGCTCCAGGGCGGTGGGTGTCAATTGGGGACCTGGCCTGGCATCGCTGTCGCTGGACTGGGAGACGCACAGCCCTGGCATGGCCCAGCCTATGAGTCTGGCGCCTGACGTAGACGATGCCGGGCCTGAAGCGCTTCGCCCACGCGCGCCTCACTGAGCAGTCCGTCACAGCAGGTCTTTGGCGCGGGGGCGGCGGGTCGGTGTGTGGCGCGTTTGCGTCTTCCTATGGAGGCGCGATCACTATGGGTGTGACGGTGCGCACCTCTCCTGCGACGGGTTGTAGAGACTCCCTGCGTGATAGAGAAGGGTCAGCGGAACTCAAAACGATAATGATGTTGCACTACATAGTTTTTCCATATGTTTTGCAATGTTGCAGTTGAAGTGTTTCATGCTCCTTTGGAACAGGGGCGCGGTGGGGAGCGGAGGACAGGGGCGGGTCCCGTTCTATCCCGTTTCGTGCGTGGGAGGCAGGTGGGGTTCTGTAAGGGACCAGTATCCGGACGCACTCGCGCGCCGGACGTCCGAGCGCTAAAATCACCAAACTCAAAACCTCCTTGATTGTGGAGTGTGCCATCGCCGGTGGGTTTGGTGAGCCGTCATCATTGTCATCGGTAGAGGACACCTTGGGTTGCAGTGCTGGTGAGTTTCCGGAGTCGGCTCCCTCAGCGTCGACCGGGTCGGCGAGCGTAGCAATGATATAGAGTCAAACTAATGAAATTGTTTTTTAGTTAGTATATCTTTGACAAACTTTTAGTAGAGGCGCATACAAGGTTTCAATATCAAATAATAGGCACGCTATACAAATATCATTATTCTCCACAAAAACAAGTGTCAACCAAATGAGCTTAAAATTTAAGACAAAATCACAATATGCATATCTCCTACTTATACAAAATTAAATCCTAGCCTAACAACTCATAATTTTTCTAAAATCATATCAATGTATGCATAACAAACTATCTGAAAACTGTAACTAGTTAATCTAACCGTCTCTAATTAACAACAACGACGTAGTCGAGTTCCACTAACCCCAACCACATAGTTTCCTTCTCCGTTATGTCTCAAAGAGTGATGCGCTCGATCTTGTCCTCACCTGATATCTCCACCCTATGCTCTATGTTAGGGTGGATGGGCATGGCAATTTGGTTTCCTCTAATATTTCAGAGTTTCCTGGCTCTATAACTGCATAGCTCCTTAAAACATAAGCATAACTGGTAGCTCTATCTCCTATAACATTTTGATGGCCTCCTAAGCATGGTGGTAGGAGTATATATAGTTGTCCTCGATGTTAATCTAGCTTATATAAGCAAGCAAACAGCTGGTGCAAGTCATCTGAAACCAATGATGTATCATTATTTTTATCATGATAGGTGCACCATGGAATCATCGAACATCAATATTTAGGATGGCACGAAGGAAGCAAAAGCGAAAAAGAAAACACACCTGGGCCGCGTGGTTAGTAGTCAGGTATCCTCGTCGTAGCCCAACAGCAGTTTGGGCTCGCTTCCGCGTGGTTTGAGCGCTAATTGATTGCTGGTCGACGGATGACTTGCATGCGACTGGTCGGACTGGATATTATGCTTGGTGGGGTAGCTAAACGTATAGTTCCCGATCTCATGATCCGTTAGATTTTAATCCAACGACTGCCGAAAAAAAAGCATTGAGAAGGAAAACTACATATACGTCGTGTACAGGTTAATTACATAAATCCTCGTCATAGTGCTACCAGCCAATAAGAATCCTGCGTTTGCCTACACCGATCCGCGGCACAGCCTAATCAGAGCCGTCCGATCACTCAGGAACCGACCTAAGTCTGTTGTGCGTCTCGCGTACGTGCCTATATAAATAGCGCCCCCTCTCCCCCGGGCAAACATCACGGTATCACGGCTGAAGAGCGACCTACGACTGCGAGGCATCATCAGTGTAGCAGTTGCTAGCACACACACACGATCTGTGAGAGGTAACTAAATAGACCCACCTCCTTCTTTAGTTACTCTCCTACTCCCCTTATTACTACTTGATTTGTGCAGTATTCCGGTGATCTATATTCTTGCTTTATTTGTTGTGCATATATCTAGCTACATGTTGGCCATTGCCATGCTTTGTTGTTTGTATAGATCATCAACTGGCCGGCGCTGTGTTTATTTGGTCCTTGGCGGTTGTTGCTTTGATAAGCATGTGTTTCTAGGCTTTTAATGTGTGAAATTATGGGTTGCAAACTCTAATATGATTACACTAGCTAGACAGTCATCTATCCCCAATCTGCTCAGAGGTTATTCACCATTTATGTCGTACAAGTGTTTTGATAACTTCGGTTACATGAGTATCGAGTGCACATGATCTTGTTTGCACTTTGCAGTGTCCTATTCTCTCTCGACATATCTCTAATTCTCTACACACATGCTTCTGTGTACCGGTATGCCCTGATATTGTAACAGAGAGGAAACGGCAACTCAATAGTAATTAGTGTTTCTTTAGTATCCAGGTGATGAATCAGGTTTATTCAGCTCTGAAATAGTACCGTATATATACCATATCCAATATTTTATCGAATACATATACCATCCAATATTGCTTGAAACATCATGAAGCCCCTGCTGCCGATTGGCCTTTATTTGCACTGTGTATAGTTCCCGCATCTCAATTCATATATTTCTCTTTATCTGCATACATGCTCTCAATTTATTTTCTTACTATTACATTACATGATTAATTAGGCATACGATACGTGTGTGACAGTAGTTCCGCGCACATTCAACTAGATGCAGATACTGTTATATTATTTCTGTTCCTCAGAAGCATTTTAATTTCAATTACAATACAGTACTCAGGATTTATTTTGTACATATGATCAGTTTACTATTTTGTTTGCAAGATGGCTCGTACCAAGTGTACAGCTCGTAAGTCGACCGGAGGAAAGGCACCAAGGAAGCAACTCGTTTCAAAGATATTTGTATGCATATGTCAAAATTTGCATGTTAAGTATCATCAGTACTTGCGCGTTGAAAGTAGATTTAAATATTATTAGTATGGCTTGGTGACCATTTACAGATTGCTGCTCGCAAGAGAGTGCCAATAATCGGAGGAGTGAAGAAGCCTCGCCGTTACCGCCCCGGAACTGTAGCCCTTCGGTATGTGCATGCAGCAAGTGCAACATAGCTAATTTCATTTCATGCATGGTTTTGCTTTCCTATCAATTGTACGGTACGGCTGTGTTTTTTCATGCAATTAACCGTGTCACAGCTGAATCGATCCGAACCTCACATTTAGTTTCTTCTTGCAGTGAAATTCGCAAGTATCAGAAGGGCACCGAGCTGCTCATTAGGAAGATGCCCTTCCAGAGGCTCGTCAGGGAGATTGCCCAGCTTCACAAGGTACTACAGTTGCTAATTTGATCACTACATGCATGCATGATCTGCATTTTTTTCCCTTTTTTTTTGAAACAGTTGTACTACGTAGGATCTAAATAAATAAATAAATGCAACTTCATGGCTATGTATATGCACATGCACATGCAGAGTGACCTGCGTTTCCAGAGCCATGCGATCCTTGCTCTGCAGGAAGCGGCAGAGGCGTATCTCGTGGGTCTCTTCGAGGACACCAACCTGTGTGCCATCCATGCCAAGCGGGTCACCATCATGCCCAAAGATGTTCATCTGGCTACCAGGATCCGTGGCGAGAGGCACTAATCGTATTGCGTCGTCGTCAATGGAGCTACCGACAACCTGCTGGCTGCTGCTTAGTTTATTTGTGGTCTTATATTTTGTCGAGAAACCTTACCTTAAGTTTGTGTCAAACGTTATATATGTAGAATAACTAGCTAGTTAATGCATGGTAGTCTCTCCTAGGTTTTCTTTTGCTGGTGTAAGATCTTAAGCTTTATGTAATTGCTGTTATATCAGTCACATTTTCCTGCTTGTTTACCTGGCTGTTCAGTTTCCTTTTGCTTTCCTGGCTGCTGAGTTTCATTTGATGAAGTCGTGATACAAGAAACAATGCATAAGCGCGTCAGTTCTGGATTCAGTCCCAGTAATAAGGTGAAAAAAATGGTGTCAAGTTGTGGTAACTAGCCAATTGCGTGCAACAAAGTTTTGTGTTACCAAATTCCAAGTGAATGGACATCTTTGACGACGATACGATGAACTCTGTGACAGCTGACAAGTGACAACAGCACAATCCTGGTCCTCTGGATTTACATGGGCCTCTCTAGTATTTGATTTTGAAGTGGTCCACAAAAAGGCCTTCGCAGAAAAAGAAGTGGTCCAAACCACACAGGAAGGCCAGTCAGACCCGCAAATCAAGAAGCGGCCCTGCCCACAATAAGAGCAAAGACGGAGTTGTTCGCTGCAGGAGTGTGCACAACCCCGTTTTCTATTTTGATAAGTTATAAATTGCACCCCAGCACGACTTTTTCCTTTCTTTTTTTGGAATTCCTTCTTCTTCTTTTTTTTGGATGGGCGTGGGTTAGCAGTTTTTAGGTTGGGCCTGTCCATTCTATTTGTTACAGCCCAATGGTGTCTGGGCCATTGCAAGTCTGTTGTCTTATCCGGTGCTACAAATAATGTATTCATAAATAAACAGTAGTCAGATATCATCAAGGGAGAATTAGGAATTTGGCCCTAGAAAAAAGTTGCTTTAGGTATCAGGCCCTTTTTTTTTTGAATTTGGGTATATGGCCCTGAAAAAAAAATCTTAGTTATTAGGCCTTCCGTCAGGTCTGTGAGTGAAGTCTGTTAGTTTGGGCACTGTAGCTCGAGCGAAAAGACCACTTTGCCCCTCACTTCCCATACACACAGCAGAGTCTGTTATTTGTAGCATGAATGCAACAATCATTTACAACCTATATCTTATTAGTTTGATTGATTCATGAAATATTTTTTACCTCTAATAATTATGCATGCATTAGCGCTAATTAATCTTGGAAATTTAATTTATTGCAAAAACTTACAACGATTTTTAAAAATCTTGGAATTTTGATAAAGACAACATTTTGGATGTCGGTGCCTTAAAAAATACTACAAATATACATATGGAGGAACACATTTTCTTAGAATTTTCATACAGACAACATTTTGGATGGCCGTGCCTTAAAATAATACTACAAACATACATATGCGAGAATATATGTGTGGTTGAATGTGATTATATACTCAATATATATATATATATATATATATATATTCAAAATATACAATAAATAAACAAAACTCTATTTTTTATTTTTTTTTACTCAGGGGTAAAATGGTCTTTCTACCCCATAGTTAACACCGTTAAGTGTCAAAACTGACGGAAGGCCTGATTCCTAAGCGATTTTTGTTTTGAGGCCTGATTCCCAAATTCAAAAAAAAGGGTCTGATTCCTAAGAGCAAGTTTTTTGGAGGCCAAATTCCTAATTCTCTCTATCATCAAATACTGTGACTAGTTAACTGTACACCCTGCATCTTAGGCCATGTGTTGGATCCTCCTGTTCTTGCCAGGTTTTAGGAGTCTGACTTTTAGAAATTGGGTGGGATCTAAACACCCCAATTTTTTCTGTCAGTTTTTGCTGGATTCTTAAAAACTAGGAAGGTGTTGTTACCCAGCTTTTGCTAGTTTTTGTAACCTATAGAGCAATAAATGAAGCCAGATTCTTAAAAACTAGGGGATTCAAACACCCCACTAATTTTTGCGCAGAATCCAGATTTAGAAACTAGAGACAAAACTAGTTTTTAAGAATTCGAAGCTGATCCAAACAGGCCCTTAGAAGAATGCAATTCTATGTATCATCTAAGTTAAAACCATCTTATAATTGACTAAATTAAAAAACATAAACAATACTAAGACTCCAAATAGACATATTATGAAAAATATATTTCATGATGATTGAAGAGTATATTGATACCTATTGATATAACAAATATTAGTATTTTTTTACAAATCTGATTTTTTACAAATCTGGTTAAACTTAGGATGCTTTAATTTAGGATAAAATTTAATTGCATTTTTCTGGGATAGAGGCAATATTATACAAGATGACGTCACGGCCTTATTTTCACCCTGCCAGAAAACGTTATCAGTGACGCGCGTTAACTGCTATCAGTGACGCATAAAATCCGCGTCACTAATTTTGTGTCTGTGATAGTGGCAAATCAGTGACGCGTAAACCCGCGTCACTGA
This sequence comes from Saccharum hybrid cultivar R570, assembly GCA_038087645.1. Taxonomy (NCBI): domain Eukaryota; kingdom Viridiplantae; phylum Streptophyta; class Magnoliopsida; order Poales; family Poaceae; genus Saccharum; species Saccharum hybrid cultivar. The sequence continues at coordinate 31,789,351 of JAQSUU010000066.1, read as the reverse complement.
TAACCATCTATCAGTGACGCTTGTAGACAATACGCGTCACTGATAACTTCTATCAGTGACGTGTGTAGACTATACGCGTCACTGATAACCATCTATCAGTGGCGCTTGTAGCCAATACACGTCACTAATAAGAAGAATTTGTGACGCATGTAAAGAACCTACGTCACTGATAATAAGAGAGCAGTGACGTACGTTGAGAACCCGCGTCACTGATAACAATTTACAAAAATTTTAAAAAAAGGAAATACCTCAACAGCAGCCCTGCTGTTGGGTACCCATTTTTTTACAATGGTACATTTCATCCATTAAAACAATGCTACAGAAGCAATAAAAAGGCCGAAAGTTTCTCATGATCAAAATACATAGCAATCTGTTAAACTACAAGTCACCAGAAGTAAAACATGTCCTCTAAAGTTACAAACTCTCAGAAGCAATGAGATCACTGACTTAACTAGAGTACTTGCGACCAAAGATCAAATCAAAGGTGAAATACATGGTCAGCAAAGCTAATGACGAAGTCCAACTTGAGACACTCCTGAAGCCACAGAACCAACACCACTGATCAGTTAAGAATATTTTGGTATCCCTGGCATTACATATATACAGTACTCTATATACAATGAAAAACATCTCTGCTACTTACTGAAGGTGCCCAAGTAGCGATCCTTATTTTCTGCAACCTTCAATCCGTGCTTGCCATCTTCCATGTAAATCTGCTGCAGCAACCAACACAGGATCAGCAGCCTGTGGAATTTATTTGAACGCAGTGAAACGCCAGAACAAAAATACCTCCTATGATATGTTCAAGAGATGAACCATCGCTACTGCTGACTCCCAAATCTCTAGCAAACGACCACTTCTAGACTCCTGGTGTTGAGTGATCCATAGCCCAAGAATATATGCATCCAGATGGATCCCAAAGCTGAAAGGGGATTCAGATTAGTGCTCATCATACAAGGCAAAGCTAACAACAAAAATGCATGCGTTACCATAATATAGGGGTCATGTATTTCATGCTAAGGCATAGGAAATAGGGGAATATATGTTCAATTCAGCATTGATAAGTCCTAACATTCAGACCGATTGAGGCCATGGAGAATAAACTAAGCTTGAAAAATAGCATCAAAGTCAAATAAAAGATATTTGTGGCAAAAGCCACTCTTCACTTTTAACAATAAATAATTCAAGTGAACTGAATATCAGACAAACCATGGATGACGAGAAATCCACAAAAAAAATGTGGAAACTGGAAAGTGTGCACTATCTTATCATGCCACCTCAGCTAAGTATAACACATGCATGTATATCAAGGTCCACTGTATCAAAAGGTCAAGTCACTACATAGAGCAAGACAATGTTAAAGAACAACAATAGGCACTAGTTCATTTGTATTTGGAGTAGGAAAAAGGTGCCTAGCTTCGACCATCCTTCTAGCTTTGGTAAGCCGAAGGTTGACATAAGCATGATAGCATGGAGAAAAAAGAGCACATTAGTCTTTTAAACAGGGAAACATAAAATGCATGCTGGATAACTAGAAGTGTGAGATGGAATGAAACATTACCAATGCAGAGAGCTGACAGTAGTGTACATGTACCACTACCACCTATGCTGGTAGACCACTGCTTCCTTGGAGCACCATTGCTGTTACTGCCTCAGAGCCCCTATGGAACGTGAAATGAAGTTGCACAAAATAGGACACCCAATTATGTGTTTGCTAAATTGGCTGGAAAAAATATCTGTAAGGTACAGATTATAGTGAAAACCACTTGCTGTTGTTTCTTGGTAAAAGGCTAGAGAACAAAATCTGTAGGATCCATCTTCGCAGGCGGTTGTCCAATGACTGGAAAATGTGATTGCGAGAATGTTGATTGTAGGCAGCTGGAGGGGCAAAAAAGGGGAGTGAGAAGGGTATACCGTATACCAATTTGTAAGCATGTGAAATCACAGATTTGTTTCGAACGTTTGACGGTGCTTCTCATCCTGCAGATGGCTGGGCAATGGTAAGTACAGAAAGAAGCTCTTCTCCAAACAGCAACAATGATTAGAAGGTCACAAAGTCAGTGCAATCAGTCTGTCTAAATTCGCGCATTGATATAGGACTTTCACGAATTTATGGATAAAAAGAGTGTGCAATTTATCGATAAAAAGAATGTGGATTCTTCAATTTTGGGGAAAAAAGGGAGCTGTTGCAAAAGTTCTAATGCTGGTCAACTGCATTTTGTAACACGGAGCCAGTTTATAATCAAGTTTGTAAACATCAATGTACAATGGGAGCCGTTGCTCAAGTTCTGATGCTGGTCTACTGAATTTTGTAACAGGTAGCCAGTTTATTATCAAGTTTGTAAACATCAATGTACAGTGGGTACTGTTTAGATGGACAGCACAAATCAATGAATTGTATGCGACTAAAATTAGGGGCACTTCATTAGAATTTTCATTAAAAAGAACAGTGAAACTATAACGAATAAGCTATACATGGAATATATCTCAGAAAGTATATGATCAATGGAGTATCCATGCATCATGTCCGCCATTCACATTCTTTGGCAGCAGGTGCAGTTTTGTAAAGGGTTGCATTCATAATGGCTCTGTGAACCCTGGCAACAGAAATGGCCATTTGGAAACTGGGTAGTACAACAGTTGCATCTCACTGTTATGGAAGTGCTACTCCATAATAAACCATGGAATAGCAAGAAGTATACATCACAAACCATCTATCTCAGCATCATCTTGCAGCCACTCTGTGTAACATAATTTTAAACAGACCTCCACATATAAGAGTGTCATATCAAACTAACCAAACTCTACTTCAGGACTATTGAAGCTATCATCACTCTATGTAAGCTCTGTCCAGAAATTCAGAATGCACAAGCACAACAATGATATAAGCAGAACAATGCGGTCACCACTACAAATTTACCCCTGCAGTCAGGACCGTAGAAATTACCCAAGGGGCAACTCTAACCCTAGTTCCTCAATTTGCAGCACACAACAAACAGGGGCAACCCTAACCCTAGATCCCCAATTGGCAGCACATAACAAATAGGCACAAAACCATCGGGGGAAGGAGCTCACCATAGCGATTCATGGCTAATCTCTATCTGCAGTGGTCGGAAGAGCGCGATGGTGAGGGGGAGGGGCACTGCAGCACGGACAACATCGTGGCCTGGCCAGGCGGTGGCCAGCCCGGCCAGGTGCTCGGCGGCTGCACCGCCAGGAACGATTGTGTGGCGAGCAACCCCAGCCTTGCCGTCAGCCCAGCGATGTGCCCATCCATCTGTGGCCATGAGTGGCGGCGGCCGGCATGGCCATCGGAGCCGGCAAGGGCACGACAGCCTGCCTAGTGCGAGGGCACGCGACGCGGGGAGGAAGAGGAGGGGGCGCCGGTGCTACATGAGGAGAAACGGGGAGCAGGGGAGGTCGCCGTGGGAGGAGCAGCAGGGAGCGGCGTCGGCGTCGGCGTCGGCGTCGAGAGAGAGAGAGAGAGGGAGCTGCGAGAGAAGACCGGAGAGGGGAATCACGGGGTACGGGAGGGAGATAAGGTGGGGGGTTCTGCTCCCGTGCGTGGTGCGTGGGTCTGGTGGTGTGTGTGTGCGTTGTGTGTGGGCGGGTTGAGTTGTGTGCGTGGCAATTTCTATTTTATTTTCTTCTTTTTTCTGTAATTAAATCGGTGACGCGTTTTCTTAAGAAGAGTCATAGATAGGGCTCGGTATCAGTGACGCGTCTAGAGAAAATGTGTCACAGTCCTTATCAGTGACGCGTTTTGTTACCTCGTGTCACAAATAGGGCAATCTATTTGTGATGCGCCTTAGCAATACGCGTCACAGTTTTTATCAGTGACGCGTTTTCTATTCAAGGGTCACTGATAGGATGTTATTAGTGACGTGTTTTGTTCCTAGACCATGGGCAACAGCTAATCAGTGACGCGTTTTCTTAACCCGCGTCACTAATTTGTTCTGTCCTTGTGGCTTTCAACTAAAGTCAGGTGATGACTCAACATTATTTAGACAGCCATGCTCATACGTATACTGCTATAATTGGTGGCCTCAAAGTTGACTACAAATAGTAATATACTCCGTGGCTGCGATCAAGTCCATACGATTTATCTCTTTTTTTTCTTCGAGGAGAGCAGTGCATATGGCTCCTTTCTTCTTCTTTGTTGCACTCTGGCCAAGTGGAATAGTAGTAGTGCTAATAAATTGTGAACATGAAGTTAATGAAAGGGAGATCGAGTTCTTCAGTCCAGGGAACATGTCCCTTGATTGCTGCATGGAATTATTTCCTTCTTGTAGTTTCTACTAGTAGTAGTCACGAAACCGGTAGACCCTGTTGCTAAAAAAAAACCCCCCGGTAGACCCTGTTGCTGTTGGCGAAGACGCGTAGGTACCCCACGTGTAAATTGTTGGCGCAACTGTTTAATCACTTTCAAGCCGTATTTTAATTAGTGTTACCACGGGCAACTTAGCTCGGAGGCAAATAACAATGATTCCCCCTCTTGTGATGGTACTCTGAATAAAAAAATAAATTACTTAATCTGAATTCCCATAAAAATTTGTGGGAGAGATGCCAAGACAGATGAGAGCAAAGGAGAGAAAAAATTGCCAATTTACATGAAAGAGCAAAATTTGACGGAAGATTTGACCTCTCGAGTTCTTTTAGGAAGACGATGTATACTGATTGAGAAAACTTCTTGTGTGTATTTTATCAGGGTTTATATTTTGGAAAGACAACGGCTTTACCATGATGTCGTACTGATTGAGTGTCCATTTCTGTAATATACGTATGATGATTGCTTAACCCTGTCGATATACCAGTATCAGGACTCAGGAGTACGCCATCAGTCACGCGGCCGGCCCTCCTATCATGGTTGATGCTGATGGGGTTACGCTAGTGGGGAGTGGGCCCGCCCGCATAGAGGAGGCAGGAGCGTAGTAGTACGAGTGATTAGTGAAGAGGAGACGGGGGCACGTGGGGCAGCTTTCGCTCACCGACGGGGGCACGCTTCGTAGTTCGAACCCAATCATGACAACCAAGACACCTTGCCGGGCTAGTGTCACTGTCACAAACTCACAACAGCACCCGCCGGCGCTCGGGGTAAGAGCATCTGCAGACTACTCCTGTTTTATTTACTTATAAGCCTCCAGATTTATTGGGTACTCAAATCTTTTTCCCCACTATCCATTCTCACACAAAGTAGGTGGCCTCTACTTTTTGGATTTGACACCCATCAGGACCCAGTTACTGTTGGATTTAATTGAAATTGACCAATTATATTTAGCAATTAAATCAAAGAAAATTTCAAGTCTAAGATCAATGCTAGGTGAAACTCATGATGTGTAGTGTTAGTAGCAATTAGTGGGATGTTTTAAGGTGGGTTAGTGGTAACGGGTTGATATTAGTGGGTTACTAGTACTCAGGATAGAAGGCGCAACTCCCTCTGGCACCAAGACCGATAAGTAAATTAACTCCTTCACATTAAAGGCGTTTTGGTTCTCCATCCAATTTACTGTGATGCCGCATGCGTACATGCAGAAACTGTCTAGCCAATTAGCTTCCAGCATTCATGCATGCATGGTGCACAAATGCATTCCCGAGGGAGCCCAGGAGTCGATTTTGGTCATGCATTAGTTGTTGCATGCGGGAGCTAAAGCGCAGGCGCCTTGTAGCATGGGACTAAGAAAAAACAGTTACGCCTTATATCCTGGAACGGAGGGAGTAACGAACAATTTGTCAATTATTACTACTAACATACATGGTGTTCATGACCATTATCAAGCATTACGCCTGTCTCTTAGTGTCCCTGGAAGGCTACATAAGGTGGTGCTCTCCTCTGTCCGCAAGCGCATGACACAAAACCACGTCTCACCGATCCACTCTTGAGTTGCTCTCTAGCATCCCCATCCCGATTCTTGCGCGGACAGGAATAGGGAGAGCAAGCTTCCAAAACCGGTCGAGTTCACCTGCTCGGGTGAAGACCGATAATCAGGTTTTTAGGGAGCGTCTTCATGCAACTGCTCGTTTCTTCATTCCTCTTCTTGCTTCTTCCCAACGACTTAGGGTGATCGGCACTGCAACATTATTGCACGGCATCGAGTGGGATGACTACATCGACAACCGGTATATACGTCCACTAATGTTGGCTTGGTGCCGGGTGCCGCTGGGTATGCTATTTTAACCCGTCCTTTGTTTTCTATGATTAAAATCATAATGGCTAGTATCATATACATGTTCGTTGCGCTTAGTTCACACGCGCACATGTTTGATGTTACAAACATGTTATTATATTTTGCTAGATTAAATTGGTACGAAACTTGCCTAATTTACTAACAATCTAAGTAGCTAGCTTCGCGAGAATGCAATTTTCATAATAAATTTATTTAGTGATACAAATGATGCTAATACTCCCTCCGTCCCCAAGTAAATCAATTACTAGAATCCCTTATTGAAAAGAGTAACAACATTTATGGTATAAAATAAACATATTATGAAAGTATATTCAATGGTATATCTAATGATAATAATTTGATGTCACAAATTTTGATGGAGTTTCCTAGAAAGTCGGTCAAAATTTAAAAGGTTTGACTTAAGACAACTAAATATATTTAATTAGGGACAGAGGGATTACTTTTTTTAATATAAACTTAGTCCAGTTTGAGAAACTTTAGCAGCACACATTCTATAATGTCGTTCTTTTTTCGGTAAAGAGGGAGTACCTTCTTGCTGCCTGGCTGCTTGCAATATTCGCACTGTTTTTAATATTGTATTTGCACTGTTGCCTGTTGGGTGTTGTCAATAGTTGCTGCTTTGGAATTTGCTTGGCATCTCAAGATAGCACAACTCCTAGACCCTTTGACCATGACAACACGCTTCGAATTAAACGGATGCATTGATTGATTGATGATCAATTAAAGCCTCGATCCGGTCGCCACGTACTCCCGGACTCGAGTTACGATGGTCTGTGTTTCCCACTAGTAGGCCCATTAAAAATACTACGGTCTTTTGGCATGGCCTGTATGGTCGTGGCAACGCGTCGCCATGCACCAGCAAACGTACTGCGTACGTCGCCGATCGATGACCGTTTGTATCGAACTACAATGCCGCAAGACGATGTCGGAGCTATTCCTAGCTTCTTGTCTTGCATGACAAATCCAGTTGAGCAGAGCAGTTGCAGTTCATACACGGGGTTGATCGACCAGCGAGTAATGAATTGTAGCGTACTACGTATACGTAAGCTGTGTTTAGTTCCTCAAAAAAAAAAAGTACTATGCAAAAAAAAATTTCTCGTCACATCAAACTTGCGATACATGCATGGAGTACTAACTATAGATGAAATAAAAAACTAATTGTACAGCTTGGTTGTACTTTGCGAGACGAACGTTTTGAACCTAATTAGTCAACGGTTAGACACTATTTATCAAATAAAACCAAAACGTGCTACAGTACTCACGCGCACATGGGAAGCAGCAGGGGGGCAAGCACATGCTCCATGCGTGCTGGCTGCTCCTCTAGGCACTTGTCTGCCAGCCAGGCCAGCGTCGGCCGTGTCCCGTTCGCTGGAACGCCCACGTCGCCCCAGCTTAGCTGACTGGTTCTGCCAACTGGGCTCATGGCCTCCATCCATCTCGTCGTGTTACTGTTACCTCGCGGCTCATGGCCTTATGTGTACTGTAAGAGTCTATCTAGGCAACAATCGGTTGTTTTATGGGGTCCTAGCACTCGGTTGTTGCAAGAACAAAAAAAAAAACACCCGATTTCTACAACTAACCAAAACTGAGTGTTACAGTAACACAAAACACACGAATTAGAGATCCTTAGATCACAATATGATGGTCACAATGATAAACAACAAAATATATACAACAAATCTGACATATGCACTATAAGGAGGGAATTCCATGCGCTTAATAGCCGATACTTTGACTACTTTACCTAGCCCAAGCCAGACTTCAAACTTACTTTCTCTATTTAGCTCTTAATCCTGACACACAAAAATAAATAGAAACCAAAAGCAATTCAACAGAAGTTCTGGTTTTAGAAAAATTTACATCTTCATAGGCACAAATTTACATCTTCACAGGCACAAATTTGCATCTTCAAAGGCAAAACTTTACACTCAAGAATGCAATGTAAATAAAACAAAAAGACAATGTAATTGCAAGCATTTGAAAACTAAAATAACTAAAACCAATGATATGTTCACACTCCAGACAAACATAACTGAAGTCTGAACTAACATTCAGAGAACTGAAACACTCTGATAACTGAAACATTCAGAAAACTGGAACACTCTGAAATAGAGGTATTAAATTACAGAAACAACACACACTGTCACACTACATAATCCTATCAAATAACTTACTAGTAGTACAACAACTCTATTTCTGTAAAGTACCAAATAAGGAGAGATATATAGTGATACTACTACAATAATCACAGTTCATATCTTCTCATCGGGCAGTCAATATGAAATTGGGTCCAACAAAAATGGAAGATATATTGACAAAAAGAGAGTGCCAAATTGTACTGTCACAAACATACGAACCAATCGACAAAGGGCACTAGCAGAAAGAGAAGCCCAGAGCCAAAAAAAAAACCCTACGAACAGGCTATAGCTAATGCTACCACACCAACAAGCTTCAACCAAATTCATGGAGACGTAATCCCGGGTCAACTTGCGAAATGTCAGAAGTGGGCCGGGGAACACAGCGTACCGTACAAAGCAGATCTAACAAAGAACTATAGACTCAAACCTATGAATAGAAATGAAATCGGCATGAATCAGATCACCAGGCAATAGCAGAACACGAAGCAACATGGCCCAGTGGGGCGCAGCAAAGCGGGGAAGAAACCACTCCGCCACGTGAGCCAGCGAGCTCTCCTCTCCCACCCCCAACCACACAACCAAATCCAACCCAACCCGACCCAGGGAGCGAATCCACCACCAGCCACCAACACGGGGAGAGCGGGTGCGAAATCGGTTCGCTGCGCTCTGCCCTTGCGACGATTGGCTACCGCGAATGAAGCTGGCGACGCATCATGCATTAGTCCGGATGCGTATCTAGAAGGCGTTGATTCGATCGGCTTTCTTAATTCTGGTCGCGACCTGCAGTGGCATGGTTGGTCGTTACACGCTGCATCTGTAGTTCTGTACTACTGCTGTATGCCTGTACATAGACGTGACGTGCTGTCGTGGTTGGTACGTCGTACTGCATGCATGGACAACTGTGATGAACCGGTCATCTGTGGCGAAGCTACTAGGTCAGAGTGTGATGCATTTGCTTTATAGATATATAAACTTGAACTGTAATCATGATAAAAAATTGTTTTACTCAGTGGTGTTTAATTTTTTTGGGTGCATGTGCACCCACTGCCTTGTATATAGCTTCGCCACTGCCGGTCATTGTCGTATTCGTAGGCTCGTAGGTCGTAGCAGCATACTGCACTGCACACGTACGTGTGAAGGGTCCTCTTCACTTCGGCGCATGATGTATGCATTCGTGTGTGGACTGAAACAAATTCAATGATGACGGTCTATCGATCGATTATCTGTAAACACATCTACCTTGAATTCATGACATCTATTTATATATAATAGATCATCTAAATTCTTTGCAATCACCACGACAACTCGCGGGGGTTTTTTTTTTCCAGTTTTCCTTTAAAAGAAATTTCGTTTATCCATTCTCCTCCAATTGCTGGCTCGCTCGGTCGCTCCTCCTCGATTTTACTGGCGCGGCATGTCACCTTTGTCTTGCCTAGCCGCACAGGCATCGAGAAGCTTGCCAAGGCCGGCGAGCCAAATCGGCTGGCTCAGCGTAGCAAGAATTTTTGCTAGGAAACATTGCTTGCACGAAAACTAAAATAGCTAGCAAAACAACCAAACACATTCACTGGCCTAGTATTTCACTCGGCGAGGTTGGGCATGCCCGGGCGAAAGAACCAAATGCGCCCTTAGATGAGATTTGTCGTTAAGTCTATTTCTCATTTCGAGATTGGTTTCTGGCGGTATCAATTGGGCGGTGACAATGCTAGCACATTAGAATAAGGTTTTTATAGTCTCCCTATCTCAACATTTAACACTACTACAGATTCAGGTATCACTGCCGGCATCATCACTGCCGGATTTAGGCCAACCGGCAGTGATGACCCTTCACTGGCAGTTCTGGGCTTCAAAATCAAAAAAATGATTGGGGATGGGCCAAAACCGGTAGTGAAGGTCCACATCACTGCCAGTTTGTAGCTGGAACCGGCAATGTGTGGACAGTCATATATCACTGCCGGTTCTAGCCAAGAATCAATAGCTATTTGGTGCTATTACTGTCGGTTCTAGCCAAGAACCGACGGTGATAAAATGGCAGTACAAAAAGCTATCGCCCGTCCTCTTCTCCCTCCTCTCTTTCATCCTGTGCACAGAGGCGCGCGTTTGGGACCCTCTCTCCATTGTTACGGCTGTTCTTCACCAGGAAGCTAGCTCTTGGATTTTGAAGAATGACTTGATCTTTTTCTTTAAGGTTAACAAGCATCCACTCCTTTGATTTTGTTTCTTAATTAGCGTGATTTGATGGCTACATTGCTTGATTCTCATTCTAGTTCTTTCTCCATTCTAGAGAGCACTTTTCAATTGGACTTTGTGCAAAGCTTCCAAGCAAATTATGGAGAATCCATCATCCAAAAGGTTGGTGTCTATGAACCCATTTAAATTCCTAGCTAATTACATGGTAGTCAAGATGATTGTTAGTATGTGATGCCATAATTAGTTCTTGTTAGGAGTAGAGTAGATTCTTTTATAATTTTGATGAGAAAATTAATCCATGTGTCACCTACCAACACATTGTTTGGAGCTACATTGTTGTTTATGATCATGTCTTCAATTTTAGTCTTTTTTTTAAAATCAGTGTCTCCATTTTTATGTGGCATGGAGTAGAATAATTGTTCTTCATTATTGTGCAATAATTGTTTTTTATGGGGCTACAATTTTTAACTTATATGGCTAATTTCAATTTTTCAATAATTGGTGTAGAATAATTTTTTTAAAATGGAGTAACTAAATTAAATAAGTGTACAATAAATGGTACTTTCGAGCTACAATTATTGTTCATGAAGCTTCACTTGTTATTAATTTCTCTGTAATTACTGTCTCAATATTTTTTGTGTAGAGATGGATCGAGAGTAGATGTATCTATCCCGAACAAACAAGCGGTACATGCTTGGCGTCAGCAAGTTTATCGCCGATGCCAAAGCCAATGCTGGGGATGGAAACCCTGTTTTCTGCCCATGCAAAGATTGCATGAATCAAAGGAAATGGGAGAGAGTTGAGTCTGTATGAATGCACTTGATTACCAAGGGGTTCATGCCAAACTATACGATATGGAGTATGCATGGGGAGGTTGGTGTGAATGATCCACAGAAAAACAATGATGATGTGGCAATGCCTGACGTAGCCCTCCACGAGGCCGTTACTAACGAGGAACCTATGGCTACCGTTAATGATGTGTTTATGAATACGCTAGCTGACGACACCGAGATGACTATGGCATTTCTCAGCTGGTACGTAATGTAGAGAGTGGATTTCTCAGTGATAGACAGCTGAGAAAGCTAGAGAAAATGAGACAAGATGACAAAACACTATTGTATAAGGATTGTCTAATGAGCAAATTCGAAGCCGACATCATGCTGTTAGAGTTCAAATCTATAAATGGATTGAGCAATAAATGCTTCGATCAGTTGTTAGGTATAATAAGGAAAATGCTCCTAGAAAAATGAGTTGCCACAAAAGACATACCTGGCCAAGCAAATGATCTATCCCATCGGCCTCGAGGTTGAAAAATCCATGCGTGTTCCAATGATTGCATATTATACCGTGGAGACAAATACAAAGACTTGGATGCATGCCCCAAGTGTGAAGCTCCACGGTACAAGGAAGGGTTGTCAGATGAGGGTATCAAGATCAGAGGAGGTCCCGTAAAGGTCATTTGGTAGTTCCCTATAGCTCCCCGGGTGCATAGGCTATTTGTAAATGCAAAGTCAGCCAAACTGTTGCACTGGCATGTCGAAGAGCATAAGAAAGATACAATGATGAGGCACCCTGCCGATGGGAAGGATTGAAGGACTGTCAATACTATGTTCTATAAGAACATCGAGGGAGAGGTAAGACACCTTTAGTTTGGTTTGAGCACAAAGAAAAATATAATAATAAAGAAAATGATCAAAAAACCTAAGATCTTGTGTGGGGCCATATTTTGAGTGCATGTTGACGGTAGATAATTATCATTTTTAATCGTCAACATAGCATGAGAAATGATCTAAATATAAATACTATCTAGATATAGGGGTTACACTGACAGAATTCCATGAGTTTTGGTGAATATCTATTTATGTAGGGGGTTATCAGGAAATAACCAAAGGAGGTCCACATGTTAGATTTACATAGAGAGAAACCGACCATACTATGAAAAAGAATACTCTAGAAGACTCGAGAAGATATTCCCCCAGAGGGTAGGGCCCACAGGCCAGGCAACAGGGGCGACCACCCCTGGGCCTGGGCGCCCGCCCCACCCAGGTGGCCAATCAGATGCAACCTCGTGGATCCTGCCTCCACCGCCTTTGAGGATCAATAATAATCGTTTATCAAGGTCGGTTTGATCCAAGGGCTGTGGTGCTTCCTAGAGGGCTATATAAGCAAGGCCCCTGGCCCTAGGAGAAACCCTAATTCATTCAATTCATTCATCTCATTCCATTCAGAGAAGCCCTAGAGCCACCATCTCAATTAGATCTCTAGTTTAGCATAGCTACATAGGATTAGAACTAGAAGGAGCCAAGCATTGCTTGATTTCCGGATCTGTCAAGAGAATACTTGGTAATTCTCTCCTACTTTTGTATTTGTTCTTATATTATTCATCTAGTTCATCATTTGTATGAATATGAATTTAGTCTATTCTATCATATTGGATATGACTTTGCTCTATTTGATTATGTTCTCAATTCTATTGTTCTTAGTCTACTTTGTTTATATGCTTGGCATAGTTCGATCCGAATTATATTTAAGTATAGGATCGTATAGTGCTTGCTCATTGAATTCATGGGTGAGTGGTAAACATTGTGTAGGCATGGTGCCTATACCGTATTTACCTGCGATTGCACCCTATATTCCAGATCGTGTGGTAGATCACGAGAGTGGCAGTCCTATTAAGTCCTTTGTAGTCCACCTCCCGAGTATAGGGCAGGCAGAGCACAACTATTATAGGGATGTAATGGCTATGTTCTATGTCTTCCTTAGTAATATCACTATACGTAGATATAACCTTTTCTTGCCATGATTGCTAAGTGTAATTGCACTAATCATCGTATGCTTTAACCTTATAGTTAGAATAACTTATGATTTATCCTTATAGTTTGTCCTAATCCATGCTAGTGCTATATATCTAGAGTAATCTATTAAGATGTTTATCATTATGTGTGGCTATGTGCTTACCAGCTATCCTTTATTACTATTCATATATTATTTATCTTGTGACACTTACCCTGTATGAGAAGATAGATAAAGACATGGTTATGCTCTCCATTAGCACATGCAGTGATGATCATTATTCATTATCCTTAGCATCCCTTCCCAGTGGTAAAAATATAAATAACGATACCTGGATTACTCCCGGTTAAAATGCTACATCGGTATTATCTGTGCGCTTGCGGATTTTATATTTATTTCAGAGGAGCATTTGTATATTTTAGTACCAGCACCTTTAGTGTCATGCTGGGGATGACAACCTAGCTTAGGTGGCGTTAGAGGTGTCAACAAACATTTTTTGCACCGTTGCGGGGGAAGGTTGAATTGCTATCCAAAGGATAATGAGCCATCACTTGCATCCACTAATGTGATCGAGAAACCATCATCCTTCTCTACTCGTACAGCCTTACCCTTGTCTTTTGTCTATTTATATATTATTTACAGGGTAATGTATGAGCAGGTTTGGCTATCTAGATAACTTCATCGATAATCCAAAATTGTTATTCAGAAGAGCAAGAGCCAAGCTAAAGAGAGTTCAAGCAGAAACATCATCTCAGCTTGAAGCTCCACTCTCTGATTCAGAAGGCAAACCAAGCATAGTTCGGAACTTAACACCAGAGTTCGACGCTATGGCGAACAAGTCACTCCGCGAGTTCTCAGCTCCAACTACAGCTAACATCTGGACTGGACCTGCGGCAGAGATTAAGCAAAACTTTGAGCTAAAGCCGGTGTTGATCAACATGGTGCAAGCTAGCCAGTTTTGTGGGAAGGCACATGAAGATGCTAGTGCTCATCTCTAACACTTCCTAGAGATCTGCAGCACTTTCACCATCAAGGATGACCCCAGAGATGCCATACTACTTCGCCTCTTTCCATTCTCACTCTTGGGGAGAGCGAAGCAGTGGTTCTATACAAATAAAGAGAAGAATACTACGTGGGCACTCTGTTCCACCAATTTCTTGGCAAAGTTCTTTTCCATGGGCAAGACAAATGCTCTTCGTGGGAAGATATCAAGTTTTCAGCAGCAACATGATGAGTCAGTCCCAGAAGTATGGGAGTGCTTTCAAGACTACATCCTAGAATGTCCTCATCATGTAATGGAAAATTGGCTACTTATGCAGACCTTCTATCACAGGCTTACTAATAGCACCCGTGAGACTATGGATGCTGCCACTGGAGGAGCATTCTTATTACTTACAATCGATCAAGCCACAACTCTTGTGGAGAAGATGGCGTCCAACCAAGGTTGGAACGAGGAAAGAACTCAAACCCGCAAGAGAGGTGGAGGTATGCATCAGCTGAAGGAGATAGACATGTTGTCTGCCAAGATGGACCTGCTTATGAAGAGGCTCGATGAGAAAGCTGACAAGAAGAAGGAAGTCATGCACATTCATGATTCTCGTATGACTTGTGAAGAGTGTGGAGACACTGGGCATTCAGGAAGCAATTGCCCAGAGCTACAAGAGGATGTGAACTACCTCAACAACAACAATAGCAACTACTACCGTCCTCAACAGAATCAAGGCTGGAATTAGCAGCAAAGGCCTAACTACTCAGATAATTATCAAGGTAATAATTCTTTCAATCAACCACCTCTGAGAGAGTTAGTGCTTAATCAAGGAAAGTTAATGAATAGCCTGTCTAAGAAATTAGCATCTAATGATAAAACACTAGAAACAATTAATAATAGAATGGATAATTTTTCCACTGCCATTAAGAATCAGCTTAGTTTCAATAAGATGCTAGAATCTCAGTTGCAACAGCTTGCCAATCTTGTTCCTGCTAACCAAGGAAAAATTCCGGGACAACCGAAAGATCTAGAAACTGTAAATCTTATAGACATATTTAATAAAGGAAGTTATTGGAGTGACCCTATCTCCAAAGGATAGAACGACGAGACTCTACCGACTAAGAAAGGTGATCCAGGAAGACCTGTCATCCTGATCTCCATTGGAAGCATGAGCTTCAACGAAGCTATCTGTGACTTCGGTGCAAGCGTCAACATCATGCCTAAGGTAATCTATGATAAAATATTTAATTATCCTTTATTGTACACAACCATGTGCTTGCAGCTTGCAGACTAGTCACTTTGCTACACCAAGGGAATTCTAGAAGACATATGTGTACGAGTGGGCAGCTCGTATGTTCCTGTAGACTTTGTGATAATAGAGACAGGTGGTGATGAGAAGTCGCCCATCATATTGGGACGACCGTTCTTGAACACCGATGGAGCTATCATGTACGCTAACACTATCAAGATCTGCTTTAACATCAAAGGCAAGAGAGAGACCTTCTTCTTCAAGGACAGAGTGTTGCAATTCCTTGCACACCCTCAACATCCTTATGAGCCAAAGAAGAAGAACAATCAGAAGAACAAGAACAAGAATAGAAAGTCACAACAGATGGAGTTAGTGAGAGTGATCACTATAGTCCACAGAGAGCATGATCATCAGCTCAAGTCCCCATATTTGCTCAAGAGGGATGACCCAGGTGTTCCAACCATTGAATGCACAATCAACAGAAGCTCCTTTTAGAAAGCTATCTGTGACACTGGATCGAGCGTCAAGATAATGGCCAAGGTAACTTATGAATATCTATATGGTACTATGTCTTTGGACCCAACCTATGCGCAGCTACAGATGACGAACCAATCATTTCGCTTCATGGACGGAATAGCGAAGAACGTCCTTGTGCAAATTGATGATCACTTCATCCCGACTGACTTCTTAGTCATCGACATGGGAGAAGATGAGTACGATCCACCGATCATCCTAGGGAGACCGTTCCTAAGCACCACCAAGGCTATCATCTACATTGCAACAGGAGAAGTACATTTCCAATTTCCCTCAGAGAAGGTACGCCGTTATTTCAATAATAATTATATAGTTGATGAAGAATCCAAGAAGAACAGAACCAGAAGAAGGCGTCGAAACCGCACCCAGAAGAATCAGATCCCCAAGGATGGATGGGCTGACTATCAAGGAGAAGTGTCAAGGTATGAAGATCGATATCTCGAGGAAAAGATTTATCTTGAGGAGGAGGCTGTACCCCCAATAGAAAGTGAACCAGTCACTGTGGAGAACAAAGAAGAGAAGATAATGCAACCAACTCATTCCTCAAAGTCAACCTCACCAACAAAACAAGTATGAAAAGTAAAGGTTAATTCAAAGTCAGATTCAGCACAATCAGAGGCACCGCTCGATCCATCCGAGGAGCCCAGAATGATTAGAGCGAATAAGAGGTTCTGTTCGGCGGATTCTAATCACCGAACACCGCGCCAATAGGTAACTTGGTAGTTATCAATATTTTCCTTTTTAGTTCTGCATTTAATTTTCCGCATCATATTTACTTTCCTTCATTACATGTTTAGTTGTACTTTATTTCTGCATAGAAAAGAAAATAAATATGTCTTGCATTGCATTATAAAATTGCTAAGTCCCATGCAAATAAATTTATGGCATAAAACCCATAAGTCTACTTGCTGTGGTGGCATAAAAATAAAATAAAGAAGCATTCATCATTTTAATCCTTGCATTGTGTAAAAATGTAAAAATATAAAAATATGGTACAAGAGATCCTGCTAGAAAGATACATCTGTTAAGAGGTTCTAGACGCTCAAGGCTTAGAAGTTTATCACTAACACTTAATCAAGTTCCACAAGCTTTGTTGTCTATTTTGAGCATCATAGAATTTGAAGGATCAAGGAAAGTAAACAGACAAAAAGGACAATCTGTTCCCTGTCGGAGCGCTGTCTCAACAATCATCATCATAAGCACTCTGATGAAGGAAGTACACCTTCACTGTTTGCCTGCTTTATCAAGCAAGACTATGTCAACATCCAGCTTGGGGGAGAGCATCCCCCATGTATCCAGCTAAGTATTTTCTTATCTAACTATTTATTTATTTTTACTTTGATATATAAAATAAAATAAAAAGATGCATAACCTATAGAAACCCAAATAAATGTTTTCTTATATATATATATGCTTTTTGTATAATCTTTAAGTTTGATAAATAAATATAGAAGAGTGTGCTAAGTTTCATCTTGCTAAAGAGAACCCCTAGAATAAACTCTTATATGGAAATGATGAATAGTTGCTTTACCGTAATTCCTTTCAAATATCTAGTTTTCAGCCTTGAATTTTCCCGAGTTTTGGATACAATAGTTTTGATTTAAGATTTGCTCTAAACCTGAACCTGTGGGTAGCGAATGCTTGATCTAAGTCTAGGTAGTTGACGGATATGATATGGGAAGGTTTTGAGCTGCTATCTATCATGTTCCTAGAGATACTAAAGTTCTGGAGAATTTATCTTTTGAAAATTAACTTGCTACATGATGAGTTCCTGTATGACGAGAGTTTGAATTCCTACGACAGCCATATACATGTTTATAGATTAAGTAGCCTTACATTCATATTTACTATTTGTGAACATTGAGTATGGTCAGGCTATGTCGATCCTTAGGAACTGGTCATGCGGTTAAAATCGAGATCCACCTATACACTCTACCTATATATGCAGCTTCTACCCTGGAAGTACACATCCATATCCACCCAGATACATCCACCCATATATTCTATTTTTACCCTGGAAGTACGAATCCACATATATTCCATTCAGATCCACCTAGAAAATAGTTTTACTCTTATACTGGGAGTGAACTATCCAAAAATAAAATTCCCTTCATACATTGCTAGCCCTTTTTGTTATTCAATAAAGCTCCAAACATCCAGTTATGCTACCTTATGTTATTATGTTCCAAAAGAGGCTTGGGTATTCTATGAAAAAAAAGAGAGAAAAAAAGAAAGAGGACAAATGTCCCACTCAAAATAAAAAGAGATTTAGCAGCCCAAGTTTTTCTTAAAATTTTCAAGTTTTCTAAGAAAGGTATATGAGAAAATTTCTCAAAGGAGCTAAGTATTCACCATCATCATTCCTTTACCCCTTATAACCACTTCTACTCCATCTACCATCTACCATTTACCATCATCTACCATATAGCCCAAGACACATGCATATCTTGATTTGATTTTATGACTCGTTCCTTTGGATCCATAGTTTTGATTATGCAATATATGTTTCGCTGTCTCCCCACCTATGATCTCCACATAAGCCTATTAGAAGTAGGGTGAGAGAGAGAAGGCATAATATTACTATGCTATCAAAAATACTACATATTTTGAGAGGAGAGAAAATGCATACAACATAAATGCCTTGGAGAGGATCCAGAAATACCACAAAGGAGAGACTTGAAAGGGTCATACATAGGAATCTCTGAGTTTTATTTTGAAAATCTAGCAAAACTCTAGAATAATAGTTGATCAAAGAGTTTGAAACATGGCGCTTGACTTGACCGTTCTGTCTTTCAACTACTCAAGACCCAAGTGACGGCTACAAGCCCCATGGTAGAAGGTAATATGAGTAAGTTTTTCATCAGAATAGCTTATTCTAATCCAGAGGAGAGTTCTTATTTGAACGCATGTGTACCTGTAAGGCGTGAAAGTATTGTAGCAACTCCTGATCCATCACTGAGTCTATCTTTGCTCAGAGACAAGCAAAAGGTAAGCTTGGGGGAGTGTGCTGACGGTAGATAATTATCATTTTTAACCGTCAACATAGCATGAGAAATGATCTAAATATAAATACTATCTAGATATAGGGGTTACACTGACAAAATTCCATGAGTTTTGGTGAATATCTATTTCTGTAGGGGGTTATCAGGAAATAACCAAAGGAGGTCCACATGTTAGATTTACATAGAGAGAAACCGACCATACTATGAAAAAGAATACTCTAGAAGACTCGAGAAGATATTCCCCCGGAGGGTAGGGCCCACAGGCTAGGCAACAGGGGCGACCACCCCTGGGCCTGGGCGCCCGCCCCACACAGGTGGCCAATCAGATGCAACCTCGTGGATCTTGCCTTCACCGCCTTTGAGGATCAATAATAATCGTTTATCAAGGTCGGTTTGATCCGAGGGCTGTGGTGCTTCCTAGAGGGCTATATAAGCCAGGCCCTTGGCCCTAGGAGAAACCCTAATTCATTCAATTCATTCATCTCATTCCATTCAGAGAAGCCCTAGAGCCACCATCTCAATTAGATCTCTAGTTTAGCATAGCTACATAGGATTAGAACTAGAAGGAGCCAAGCATTGCTTGATTTCCGGATCTATCAAGAGAGTACTTGGTAATTCTCTCCTACTTTTGTATTTGTTCTTATATTATTCATCTAGTTCATCATTTGTACGAATATGACTTTAGTCTATTATATCATATTGGATATGACTTTGCTCTATTTGATTATGTTCTCAATTATATTGTTCTTAGTCTACTTTGATTATATGTTTGACATACTTCGATCAGAATTATATTTAAGTATAGGATCGTATAGCGCTTGCTCATTGAATTCATGGGTGAGTGGTAAACATTGTGTAGGCGTGGTGCCTATACCGTATTTACCTGCGATTGCACCATATATTCCGGATCGTGTGGTAGATCGCGGGAGTGACAGTCCTATTAAGTCCTTTGTAGTCCACCTCCCGAGTATAGGGCAGGCAGAGCACAACTATTATAGGGAAGTAACGGCTATGTTCTATGTCTTCCTTAGTAATATCACTATGCATAGATATAACCTTTTCTTGCCATGATTGCCAAGTGTAATTGCACTAATCATCGTATGCTTTAACCTTATAGTTAGAATAACTTAGGACTTATCCTTATAGTTTGTCCTAATCCATGCTAGTGCTATATATCTAGAGTAATCTATTGAGATGTTTATTATTATGTGTGGCTATGTGCTTACCAGTTATCCTTTATTACTATTTATATATTATTTATCTTGTGACACTTACCCTATATGAGAAGATAGATAAAGACATGGTTATGCTCTCCATTAGCACATGCAGTGATGATCATTATTCATTATCCTTAGCATCCCTTCCCAGTGGTAAAAATATAAATAACGATACCTGGATTACTCCCGGTTAAAATGCTACATCGGTATTATCTGTGCGCTTGCGGATTTTATATTTATTTCAGAGGAGCATTTGTATATTTTAGTACCAGCACCTTTAGTGTCATGCTGGGGATGACAACCTAGCTTAGGTGACGTTATAGGTGTCAACAGTGCACATGCTTGTCAAAAAATTTCAAGACATTTGGACATATGCGGAACATACCTGCTTTACAAACCTATAGAAGCCGTCTCATGAAACCATGACTAAACACCTAGATTCCTAAGGTTCCTATGGTTCATATGTATTCTGGTGTCGTATTGGTCTCAAACTTTTTTTCGGGCTTGCACGTGCCATGGATGAAGGAAACACCGAGTTTGGGATTTTTCTGAGATGGTGTGGTACTTTCTCCGGTTCAATTGAATTTCCGCGCGACGTCACCGATTAATTAGATGTTGAACTAAGCCTACACCCGAGACGATCTGAAATGGTGCCAAACTTTTCTACAGGGTCTCATGTGCCCTAGGGACTAAATTTTTGTTGAGGTGGATGCAAAATTCTAATGTGTTCAAGATGTAATTGGACCTCTCCTGTCCCATTAGCATAAAGAAAAATATAATAATAAAGAAAATGATCAGAAAAACCTAGTACCTTGTGTGGAGCCATAATTTGGGTGCACATACTTGCCAAAAAAATTTTGTGACATTTGGACATAGGCGGAACTTACCTGCTTTAGAAATCTATATAAGATGTCCCATGGAATAATGACTAAACACCTAAGTTCCCAAGGTTCCTGTGGTTAATATGCATTCCGGTGTCATATTGGTCTCAAATTTTTTATCAGGCTTGCACGTGCCACAGGTGAAGGAAACACCAAGTTTGGGATTTTTCTGAAATGGTTTGATACTTTCTTCGGTTTAATTGAATTTCCGTTCGACGTCATCATTAATTAGACGTTGAACTGACCTTAGCCCCGAGACGATCCGGAATAGTGCCAAACTTGTCCACAGGGTCTCATGTGCCCTGGGGACCAAATTTTTGTTGTGGTGGATGCAAACTTCTAGTGTGTTCAAGATGTAATTAGGCCTCTCTTGTCCTGTTTAGCATAAAGAAAAATATAATAATAAAGAAAATAATCAGAAAAAACTTAAGATCTTGTGTGGGGCTATAATTTGGGTGCACATGTTTGCCAAAAAATTTTAAGACATTTGGACATAGGCGAATTAGGAATATAAATGCGTGAATTTATTCAGTTTAAAAAGGAAAAAAATTATATATAATGAAACCAACAGTGATGGGCTGAAACTCACTTTGTGAACCGATAGTGATTATTATATTTTAAAAAAATATGTCAGAAAATTGTGGCGAGCCTCGGGATCGAGCGCGGGTCTCAAGGTCCAGAGTAACGTGCCTTAACCGCTGCACGATGATAGTAGTTGCGTTAGGTTTAGTTTTATATTTTCTATCATTTAGTTGTAGCGTACTTAGTTTATATTATAAAAATAAAATAAAATTAAAAAAATTCGGTCTGTGAATTGAACCCAGGTCTCTGGCTCCAGAGTTTATAGCTTTAACCGCTGCACTACGATAGTAATTGCATTAGGATTAGTTTTTTATTTTCTTTTATTTAGTTATAGTGCAGTTAGGTGATTCAAAAATAAATAAAAAAATTTGACCCACCTGCGCTACACAGGGTTTGAACCCGGGGCTCCGGGTAAAGAGTGCGGTGCCTTAACCACTGAAAGGTCCTAATGGCTAGAGGAGAATGAATAGTCTATAAAAATTTCTTCAACAACACTAAGCAATGTGGTTAGACAAATATGAGGCGAAGCAATTCTTACGTTAGCCTACTGAAAATACAAGTCACCTGCCACAATTCTACTTACTATAGTCTCTAAGCACACAAAGAGATATAACACTAGCACTAAGTTAGCGAGCTCTCAAAGACTAACTAAAGAGCCTCACTAACCACTAGAACCGACACAAGCTGGCTTTCAAAACTAATTACACTAAAGAGTTTAGCTACACTAGGAAAGTAAGTACAAGAGCAAGGTAGTGAAGTTATATTACCGTGGCAAGAGACAATCAATCAATCACAATGAAATCCAATGAAATCCTCAGAGACAATGATGATACAATATTTTTCACCGAGGTTCATTTGCTTACCGGCAAGCTAGTCCCTATTGTGGCGATTCACTCACTTGGAGGTCCACGCGCTTATAGGCATCACAGCCTAACCCGCAACTGGTGCCACACAACCAACACAAGATGAGGATCACACAAGCCACGAGCAATCCACTAGAGTACCTTTTGGCTCTCCACCGGGGAAAGGTCAAGAATCCCTTACAATTACCACGGTCGGAGCCAGAGACAGTCACCTTTCTCTACTCAACGATCCTTGCTGCACCAAGCCATTTAGGTGACGACAACCACCAAGAGAAGTAAGTGAATCCCACAGTGAAATACAATCACCAAGTACCTCTAGATGCAATCACTCAAGCAATGCACTTGGATTCACTCTTAATCTCACAAAGATGATGAATCAATGATGGAGATGAGTGGGAGGGCTTTGGCTAAGCTCACAAGGTTGCTATGCCAATGCAAATGGCCAAGAGAGTGAGACCAAACCGGCCAAACAATATTTATAGACACCTCCAACCAAATAGAGCTGTTGGCTCAATTATTGGGCAGTCTACGCACTAACCGGACGCGTCTGGTGTAGCGACCGGATGTGTTCGGTCGCTACGTTCGGTCACTGTCCCGATGCCACATGTCCCTTTCGAAAGAAGTAGCCCTTGGCACCCTACGGCTCTCTCTGCATGCTCTAACACGGGTTGATCGGATGCGCCATTAGAAAACAAACGGACACTGAAGAGGCAGCGTCAGGTCGAGTCCAGAGAGCTCCTAGAGCTGCTTGGACGCGACCGGACACGTTTGGTCTCACCAGATCGGATGCACCTAGCGTTCGGTCACACTTCTCTGTGCCTGCTACTCCCTCTGACTGGATGCAACGCTCAGCGTCAGGTCACTCGAAGTACTGAGCGTCCGATCACGTCGAAAAACTACACCGAGAGGTCCAGATCATGACCGAACGCGTCAGATCGCCACTGAACGAACGCACGCCAGAGTCCGGTCACCTCTGCCTTAGTCGCTCACCTAGGGTTCGAATACCGGACGCGTCCGATCCCAATTCCGGACGTGTTCGGTCACGTCTACAACACAAGCCCGAGCCTGGGTAACATACCAGACGCGTTCAGTCCCCAAGTCGGACGCGTCCGGTCACCCTGTGACTAGCGTGACTAACTCCTTTTCAACTCTAACTTCTTCACTCTTGCTCAAATATGCCAACCACCGAGTATATCACCTTGTGCTCATGTGTTAGCATATTTTCACAAATATTTTCAAGGGTGTTAGCACTCACTAGAATCTAAATGCATATGCAATGAATTAGAACATCTAGTGGCAGTTTGATAACCGTATTTTACGACGAGTTTCACCCCTCTTAATAGTATGGATATCCATCCTAAATGTGATCACACTCGCTAAGTGTCTCGATCACCTAACAAAAAGCTCCTATCAAGTTTTATCTTTGCCTTGAGCTTTTTGTTTTTCTCTTTCTTCTTTTCTAAGCCCGAGCACTTGATCATCACCATGCCATCACCATCATCATGATCTTCGTTTGCTCCACCACTTGGAATGTACTTAACCTATGTCATATTCACTTAGAGTACATAGGTTAGTACCTAGGGTTTCATCAATTCACTAAAACCAAACTAGAGCCTTCAATCTCCCCCTTTTTGGTAATTGATGACAACCCTTTCACAAAGATATGAATTAAAATCAATTTGAATCCATGTTGCTTGCCTAAGCTTTTTACCATGTGTAAAGGATATGGACAAGTTTCACAAACCTGAAATGGTAGCATTAGCTCCCCCTACATATGTGCTAAGAGTTTGGATTGAAGCTTGCACATATGCATAGATTGGAGTTGTGGGAGAGTAATGTCTATCAAATGATGCTAAGGTGTAAGAGATGGACCTTTGAAGCGTGATACCAATCGGAGTACACTAAATATACCATCCTTAGCACCATTTCTAGTTAGATACCACTTGGAATTACTTGCAAAACACAAACACTAGATACCTCATGAGATCACATTATATGCAAGGTTCTAGTACCACTTGAAAAATAAAACTAAGGCATATCTAACTGTCCTATGCACGCTAGTTTCTTATTTCATCATTCAAACCTACAACTAGCATACACCACGCAAGCATGGAATTTTAATTTAAAACTCATGCCATGCAAGCAAACATATGAAATGCATATTCAAATGCAACATACAAATTTATAAGCTTGCTCCCCGTACTTGTGTGCTCAAAATTTTAATTTGATCCTCTTCCTTTGTCATAATTCTCCCCCTATGTCAATTATCTCCCCCTATCACTTATATCTTTGTTCTTCTCCCCCTTTGTCATCAATGACCACAAAGGTTCAATTTTAGATAGGTTAGGATTATCAATTTCAATCAATGGGGTGAGAATCATTTTCCCAAATTTGGTCTAATCTAGAACACTTGCCAAAGATATTTAACTCGGATTGATCTAAGGACAAGCTTCTTCACACCTCCAAATAAGAGTTATCTTGTAGCATGTTGAGTTAAACACTTATAGCTCATTTTCTAGATTAAACACTAGGTTCACAAGCCCACAGACATGTCATATGCTACCACTAGATCAAATCAAGCATAAAAGTGCTACCATACAAGCATCAAATTCATTTGATTTTCATGAATGAACCTATAAAACATAAGGAATGACTAGATGCACTAAAACAAGTCCTTAGCAAAGGATGTATGCATGCCAATAAACTTTTACCTTAGATTGCTTGAAGGAGAGACATGTCATATAAGTGGGGAGAGGGGTGCATCAACACATATTTGAGAAATCCAATATGTTCAACTCATTCCTTAGCTTGCAAAACCTCTTCTCATCTAGTGGCTTGGTGAATATATCGGCAAGTTGATCTTCGGTGCCCACACTCTCAATGCAAATGTCCCCTTTTTGTTGATAATCTCTTATGAAATGGTGGTGAACATCAATGTGCTTTGTTCTTGCATGTTGAACTGGATTATTGGTTAGCTTGATTGCACTCTCATTGTCACATAGCAATGGCACTTTCTTAAACTTGATTCCAAAGTCATTCAAGGTGACCTTCATCCAAAGAATTTGTACACAACAACTACCAGCGGATATGTATTTAGCTTCGGCGGTTGATAGTGTAACACTATTTTTCTTCTTTGATGACCATGAAACAAGTGATCTTCCCAACAATTGACTAGTGCCCGAAGTGCTCTTCCTTTCAACCTTGCATCCTGCATAGTTAGAGTCTGAATATCCAATAAGCTCAAACTTTATCCTTTGGGATAACACAAACCAAAATTTTAGGTATGCTTCAAATACCTCAATATCCTCTTTATAGCCTTCAAATGACTTTCTCTTGGTGAGGCTTGAAATCTTACACACACTAAACATGACATCCGACCTTGATGCAGTCACATGAAGTAGGCTTCCAATCATAGAGTGATACAACTTTTGATCCACCATGTTGCCACTTGCATCACTATCTAAATTTTCATTTGTTCCCATGGGTGTACTAATGGCTTTTATATCATTCATTCCAAACTTCCTGAGCATGTCTTTGATGTACTAGCTTTGACTCACAAATGTACCATTCTTCAATTGCTTGATTTGATGGCCAAGAAAGTAACTCAACTCTCTAATCATGGACATCTCAAACTCATTGGTCATCATCTTTCTAAACTCTTTACAAAAGTCTTGATTGGTTGATCCAAATATGATGTCATCAATATAGATTTGTAACACAAACAAGTCCTTGCCAATCTTCTTGGTGGAAAGAGTGGTGTCAACCTTGCCCATCATAAATCCGTTTGAGAGTAGAAAGTCCCTCAACCTCTCATACTATGCTCTAGGAACTTGCTTCAAGCCATACAATGCCTTCTTCAACTTGTAAACATGGTGGGCTTCTTGTCATCTTTAAAACAGGGAGATTGCTCAACATAAACTTATTCATTGATGTAGCTATTGAGAAATGCACTCTTGACATTCATTTGATAGAGCTTGATATTATGGGCACAAGCATAGGCTAGCGAGATCCTAATTACTTTCAATCTAACAACTGAGGCATATGTTTCTCCAAAGTCAAGAGTGTAACCTTGTGCTACAATCTTGCTTTGTTCTTTACAACTATCCCATCTTGATCTTACTTGTTTCTATAGACCCATTTGGTTCTAATCACATTGTGATTCTTTGGTCTCTCAACAAATTCTTATACTTGATTTCTTGTGAAGTTGTTCAATTCTTCATGCATAGCATTCACCCAATCAACATCCTTCAATGCTTCATCTATCTTCTTTGATTCAATGGATGACATAAATAAGAAATGCTCATAAAATAAAGCTAATCTTGATCTTATTTGTACACCTCTAAAAAATATCTCTAATTATAGTATCCAATGGATGATCTCTTACAATACGAGTTGGTTGGAGTATTTGAACTTGATTGCTTGCACTTATTTGCTCATTTGGTTGAGATGATGTACTAGCCAATTGTAGATCTTGCACATTGTCATGAGAGCCACTTGAACTTGCTTGATTTGTATCAACTTGCACATTTAAGTTAGAGATCACTTGCACTTGATCATCTTCTTCATCAATCACTTGCCTAGGCCTCAATTCACCAACATCTATGTTCTTCATGGCATTTGAAAGTTGAATGCCTCTACCATCTTCTAAGTTCTTATTCTCATCTTGAGAACCTTTGGTTTCATCAAATTCAACATCATAAACTTCTTCAAGAGTACCACTTGCCAAATTTTAAACTCTATATGCTTTGCTAGTGGTTGAGTATCCAAGTAAGAATCCTTTATCACACTTCTTGTCAAACTTGCTCAATCTAGTGCCTTTCTTCAATATGTAGTATTTGTAACCAAAGACCCAAAAATATGCAATGTTGGGCTTTCTTCCATTTAAGAGCTCATATGATGTCTTCTCTTTCAATGGGTGACAATACGAGCGGTTGCTACAATAGCAAGCCGTGTTGATGGCTTTGGCCCAAAAGGATTGACTCACATTGTACTCACTCAATATTGATCTTGCCATGTCAATCAAGATTCTATTCTTTCTCCCAACAAGACTATTTGATTATGGAGTGTACTTGACCGAGAATTGATGTCTAATTCCAAAATCATCACACAACTCATCAATTCTAGTATTCTTGAACTCACTACCATTGTCACTTCTAACTCTCTTGATGGTTGTTTCAAACTCATTGTGAATGCCTTTGACAAATAATTTGAGAGTTGCAATTATATCACTCTTGTCCACTAGAAAGAATGCCCAAGTGTATCTAGTATAGTCATCTACTATCATAAAGCCATATTTGTTTCCACCGATGCTAGTGTATTGTGTTGGTGCAAACAAGTCCATATGCAATAACTCAAATGCTTTGTTAGTGCTCATGATGCTCTTCTTAGGATGGGTGTTTCCAACTTGTTTGCCAGCTTGACAAGAGCTACAAAGCTTATCCTTCTCAATCACAACATCTTTCAAGCCTCTAACCAAGTCATGCTTAACCAATCTATTCAATTGTTTCATTCCAACATGACCAAGCCTTCTATGCCATAACCAACCCATAATAGACTTAGTGAATAAGCATGTTAACAATTGAGCTTCACTAGCATTGAAATCAACCAAGTATAGATTCTCATATCTAAAGCCTTTGAAGATCAAGTTAGAGCCATCTACACTTATGATATCTACATCATCTACTCCAAATATGCACTTAAATCCAAAATCACACAATTGAGTCACAGATAGCAAATTAAAGTTCAAGCTCTCAACTAGCAACACATTAAAAATGCTCATATCATTGGATATTGCAATCTTATCAAGCCCTTTGACCTTGCCTTTGCCATTGTCACTAAATGTGATACTATCATAATCATTGCTATCTTTGGTGTTGATTGAGTTGAACATTCTTGTATCACCGGTTATGTGTTGAGTGCACCCACTATTAAGAATCCAATGCCTTCCTTCGGCTTTGTAATTGACCTAAGAAAGAATATCAATTCTTTTTAGGTATCCAAACTTGCTTGGATCCTTGAAGGTTAGTTACTGAGCTCTTTGGTATCTAAATGGCTTTCTTCTTTGAGTTCATCCATGGTGCACCAGTGAACTTAGCATGGACTCCATTTGTACTCTTAGTAAGCTTATAGAAAGAATCAAGCTTAGTTGAGGATACATTAGCTTGTGATTTCTTATTCATGCATTTTTGTTCTATGTGACTAAGTTGCTTGCAACTAGTGCAAAACTAACCATTGTTCTTCACAAAACTAGTCTTGTGAGGAGCAAAGGCTGCCTTATCTTTCTTTGGGGTATAGCCCAATTCTTCTTTGTAGAGAGAAGCTCTTTGGCTATCCAAGCACATAAGTAAGCGGTCCTCACCACCATAGGCTTTGTTTATGGTGTGAGTGAGCTCATTGACCTCCTTCTTCAAGGTCTCATTTTCAACCATAAGTGAGGCATCACAAGTGAAACCATCACTCATAGGTGAAGTGGAAGTGGATGGTGAGCTACAAGAAGGGTTAGCAGGAGCAACAATAATAGGCTTATAGAAAGATTCATCAATTATGTCACATGTTAAGCCTTTGTCAGATGTTACAACATGCTCCTCATTTTGCTCGTCAAGTAGAGAGGAATGAGCCTTGCCAAGCTTCTCATGGGCTTCCTCTAGCCTCTCATGAGATGCATTAAGCTCATCAAAGGCTTGCTTAAGGGCTTTTAGTTCCTTACGCAAGTCTTTGTATTCTCTTCTCTTAATATCAAAATGTTCTTTAGCATCTTCCAACATGTCAATTAGATCATCTTTAGTTGATTCATCATCATCATCACTTTCACTTTCATTATCATGTTCCTCATCATATCCATCATCACAAGTTTGTACCTTAGTGGCCTTAGCCATGAAGCAAGTAGATGGAGTGTCGAAAAGAGAAGGCCTCTCATTTATAGCAATGCTTGCAAGAGCCTTCTTCTTGGTGGTCTTATCATCATCACTATCATCATCATCACTTGAGGAAGCATCACTATCCCAAGTGACCACATATGAACCACCCTTCTTCTTCTTCTTCTTCTTTTTGATGGTCATCTTGTCCTTCTTCTCCTTCTTGTACTTCTTTTTGCTCTTCTTGTCATCATTATCATCATCATTATCACTATTGTATGGGCATTGAGCAACAAGATGATCCTTGCTTCCACATTTGGAGCACCTTCTTGACTCTTCCTTATTCTTGGATAAAGACTTCTTGCTTCTAACACGATAGCCCTTCTTCACCATGAACATGCCAAATCTCTTCACAAAGAGAGCCATCTTCTCATCATCCATATCATCAAAGTTTGAATCATCATCTTCACTTGATGTATCTTGCTTGGTCTTTCCCTTTGATGATGATGTGGCTTTGAATGCCACACTCTTCTTCTTTTCATCCTTCTTCTCATATTTCTTCTCCTTTTCTTCCTTCTTATCATCATCTCTATATATGTCATCAGTCATCATATTTCCTAACACTTGGTTTGGTGTCATTGTGTCCAAACCACTCCTCACTAGCAAGGTTACCAACATGCCAAATCTCAAAGGTAAGCATTTCAAGAACTTGTGAGAGAAATTCTTGTCCTTCACCTCTTCTCCAAGTGCTTTGAGATCATTGACAAGCACTTGAAGCCTATGGAACATATTCGACACACTCTCATCATCCTTCATCTTGAAGCTTGCAAACTTTTCTTTGAGAATGTATGCTTTGGCACCCTTCACCGCTTGAGTGCCCTCAAATGATTCCTCCAACTTCTTCCAAGCCTCATGAGCCATCTCAATATTCTTGATTTGCTCAAATGTTCTCTCATCAATTGCATCATGAATGGCACTTAGAGCAATGTCATTGTTTTGGAGAAGCACTGCTTCGCTTGCAGTGGGTTCTCCGGAATGGCAATCTCAATCTTGGTCTCTACCGCCTTCCACACCTTTCTATTGATTGACTTGATATGTGTGGTGATCTTTGACTTTCAATATGGATAATTTGTGCCATCAAATTGGAGTGGCTTCTTGGTGTTGTTGATTTGAGCCATTTTGACACCGAAGGTTGTTAAGCCTCAAATCCGATACCACTTGAAAGGTTCTAATGGCTAGAGGGGGTGAATACCCTATAAAAATTTCTACAAAAATACTAAGCAATGTGGTTAGACAAATATGAGACAAAGCAATTCTTGCGCTAGCCTACTGAAAATGCAAGCCACCTACCATAATTCTAGTTACTATAGTCTCTAAGCACACAAAGGGCTATGTCACTACCACTAAGTTAGTGAGCACTTAAAGACTAACTAAAGAGCCTCACTAACCACTACACCCGACACAAGCTAGCTCTTAAAACTAATTACATTAAAGAGCTTAGCTACACTAGGAAAGTAAGACAAGAGCAAGGAAGTGAAGTTATACCACCGTGGCAAGAGACAATCAATCGATCATAATAAAATCCAATGAAATCCTCAGAGACAATGATGACACAATATTTTTCACCAAGGTTCACTTGCTTGCCGGTAAGCTAGTCCCCGTTATGGCGATTCACTCACTTGGAGGTTCGCTTGGACGTCTGCAACACAAGTCCGAGCCTAGGTAACATACCGGATGCGCCCTGTCCCCAAGTTAGACGCGTCGAGTCACCCTATGACTAGCGCGATAACTCCTTTTCAACTCCAACTTCTTCACCCTTGCTCAAATGTGCCAACCACCAAGTGTATCACCTTGTGCTTGTGTGTTAGCATATTTTCACAAACATTTTCAAGGGTATTAGCATTCACTAGAATCTAAATGCATATACAATGAATTAGAACATCTAGTGGCACTTTGATAACCGCATTTCACGATGAGTTTCACCCCTCTTAATAGTATGGCTATCTATCCTAAATGTGATCATACTCGCTAAATGTCTCAATCACCAAACAAAAAGCTCCTATCAAGTTTCATCTTTGCCTTGAGCTTTTTTATTTTTCTCTTTCTTCTTTTCCAAGCCCGAGCACTTGATCATCACCACGCCATCACCATCATCATGATCTTCATTTGCTCCATCACTTGAAATGTAGGTTAGTACCTAGGGTTTCATCAATTCACCAAAACTAAACTAGAGCCTTCAATCGCTGTGCTAGTTGTATGAGTTCGTAAGGAACTCGAAACTAATTCTACATAAAGGCTAAGCGGAACCAGCACTGCTGTAGCTCATCATTGCCAGTTTTGTGCTTGCCCCGATAGTGATGCACTATCACTATATAACCCAAGCACGCGTGGCCAAAAAATTTTGCCTCTTTCGAACGCCCGTGCCACTCTCTTCCTCCACGCTGGTGAAGCACTGCCTCCACCTGCGCCGCTGTCCGCTGCCCTCAAGCCCTCGTCTTCCTTGACGCCACCAAAGCACCGCCACCGCCCGCGCCCTCGTCTTCCTTGTCCGCCCCCACGGTACTCCATGACGTAGGTCGTGCCCCTACCACCACGCCTGCATCTCCCAAGACCAAGGCCTTTAGGAGCACGTGGAGAGTTGCTACCGCACCCCCACGGTGAGTGCTTCTGTCACTACCCCTTAGGTGTTCGTTGAAATGCCCGAGAAGATAACATGTTATTCTCTTTTTATCTAGATTTTTGTACAAACAGTTCAAAGTTCTTTAGTAGCAAATGTTCTTTGATCTATGGTGAACAAATTAGCTTAAAACACTATGGTCATTTGAAGCACGGTTGAAGACATACTAGTGCTCAAAGTGGGATTGAAATGAGTTAGATGTTGAAATTCATGTGTTAGTTGTGTTGGAAATTGAAGTTTAAATATTTGAATATAGTCTACAACTTTGCTCAATACACTAAGCTTAGTCTACAACATATTTGAATGACATAGCAGTATCAACCTAATTTGGTTAAATGTATAGGCAACCATGGCATGGTATGTAGTGCATGTTGATCGAGAGCCTAGGATCTACCGTACCTAGGAAGATTGCTATGCTCAAGTCAATCGCTACCCGGGTAATTTGTACAAAAAATACAACACAGAAGCTAAAGCTTTGAGGGCCTACTATGGTGCAATGAGTGCAAACCATGGTCATCAGCCGACACTGGAGATTGAAGAGAAGCCACCCGCCGGAGATATGAAGATTAGGAGACTTGCTTTTTGGTCTTGGAAAGATGTCATGCTTTTATTTATGGCTATGGTCATTGCATTTCTTATTTAGAAGTTGATGTAGGCTTTGTTTCATAGAATAGTAGGTGGTCTTTGTTGTATGCAGTCAATCAAACAATGACTTTGTTCTAGGTGAACAGTATATGGATTTGTGGACTTATTATTAGACTTTGCATTATATCTATATTAGTTGGGTGCATATATATATGCACAAATGCTACTAGTTGTTGTATGCAGCCAAAACTGACCATGATCATGTCCACAGCCATGACTCATCGTCGCCCGTTAACCCGTCGCCAAAAAACCGATAGGCAACAAGGAGAAGCGGATGATATCGCTAGGACGGGAGAGCCGCATGATCCAACAAACGGTGACGGTGTCAATCATGAAGATGGGAAGGAGGAACCATGGAGCCCTACCACTTATCTCTAGCTGGATCAAGATGATGAGGTAACTTGGGTACTAAATAACATGGTAGCCACACACGCTAATTAATTTAGAGGGTCTTAGCTAACTTGGTGTCTCTAGCAGGAGGATCCACCACCCGAGGAGCCAGATGGTTCGGGTAGCAGCAAGGCCAGGACCAAGCGAGGCATGTCAAAGCTTCCTACTGGTAGGTATGCACACTGGCACGTCTCTGAGTTTGACCAAGTCGGGGAGCCGGTCAGACCGCATAAATTTTTCGGCAAATACAAGACTGTCCTCAGGGCACTTGTAAGGGACTACATCTCGATTAAGTACAAGAAGTGGATTGGGAAAGATGATGACCCGTGGAGGGTTCCTGAAAGTGAGAAGGATGCCATATGAGAGAACAGGTTCCCATAGTATTTCACTTTCCCACCAGACTATGACAAGGAGCAAGTCAAGAAAAGAGCAAAAGAAATCATGGCTATAGCGTTCAAGACTTTCAAGGGGAAATTGTACAAGAAATTTATCCTCGAGGGTAAAGAACCAAATTGGAATGGTGGAGAGTACACCAAGCAGAGGGACTTCTAGCAGAAATTCAAGCAATACAGGGAATCCGAGGAGTACTTGGAACTGAGCAGGAAGAATAAGGAGAACTCGCTTAAAGCGACGAATCCTCATCACCTCGACTCTCGTGGCTATGCTAGTAAGATGGATGAATTTGAAAGTGAACTTGAGCAGTTGGAACGGCTTGGCATTGAGCCTGAGACTGCCAATTGGGAGCCCAGATTGGTATATTACTGTATGGCGAGGGGGGTACACCACGGCATAGACGGGAGCTTTAGCGCCACAAATCCAACCATGAGCAACCTTGTCCAAAGGATCTTCGAGGTAATTGATGAGGTGAGGCAAGGGACCCGCACTTTTGATAGGGAGAATGATGTGCTCACCCAAGCACTTGGAAACAAGGAGCACCCTGGTTGCACTAGAGGAGCCGGTCTTGTTCCTTGGAAAATAGCATTCAAGGAAGAATCTTTCACTTATCGGAGCTGCTCGAGGGGTAGAGCGGAACAAGAGGCAGAGTATATGAGGTGGCTGAAAGAGATGGAAGACATTTGAAAAATGGATTGATGCGACCATTGAAGCATGAGTCGCGCAAGTGATGAAGTCCATGGGATCAAGAGTACCACAAGACCCTATTCTGACTAGCTTTAGCCCACAGTTCAGGGGTTGCAACAGCTATGGATTGACCCCGCTCGACGAAGAAGAGGCGAATGCGCCTCATCTGGTGCATAGCATCACCGAACCCGTCAATGTCAGGATGTACAACTGTCAGCAATGGACTATGGTGGCGGTCGGCCAGGCCTAGCCTGTGGGAGACGGGAGCATTAATGGCCACCCAATTCCACCGAGGTATGCCCACATGAGCATTGATAGTATACTTGATAAGAAGTATAACAAGATGCACATTGATTACCCCGCACAGGAAGATAGGCAACGCCTTATTCAGAACAAGGGCGCTCATGTGGGCTGGCGCAAGCGCTTCATTAAGCTTGATCACAGTTGTCTTCGGATGATGAGGACGATTGCGAATCTTCGCCGCAAAGAGATGATCACTCACCTTCTCCCAATAGAGGAGATCACTCTGCTTTGCCTCCTCCCTCTCCATCACCTCCGAGAAGACAGCAGTCTCCTTCTCTTCCTCCTCGTCCTCCTCTATCTTCATCAGCCCTGACAAAACAGAAGACTCCTCTTCCCTCTTCATCAGCCCCGAGAAAATAGAATTCTCGTCCTCCTCCTCCACCTTCGGCCAAAATAAGATCAAAGGCATCCTCACAGTCATAGAAAAGGTCCTCGGATTCGGTCGCTAATGCTCCCAAAGTGGACCAACAAAAAAGAAAAGGACAATTAGTGTCAGCGTTACAAACTTGATATACCAAAAAAGCCAGAACAATGTCGTAAGGAAGATGCTGTTAGATTCTGAAATCTATTTGCCTCACTGCCTAAGTGGAGGGTGTAGTCCCAATTCAATAGGCAAACAGAGAACAAGCACAATCAATTAAGAGTCGAAGAAATACACCATGAAGATCATAGGAAGATACAAAAAAATGGTCGAAGAAAATCTCGGATTAACCATGGATGAGGCCGCGGACATCTATTATGATTCAAAAGAATATGAGATGACAACACTGACAATCCAGTATCAAAGAGGCAATTTTTTGGTTGTCGAGGAGGAGTATAAAAATTTGACAACATATTTGCATGATTATTACATGGCCCAAGCACTTGAGACGGAGCAGACGGGTTTCAAAGTTATTATCCACTCGCCGCATGTTTTTCATTATCCTGATGAAGAGAAGCACTTTGTCGGTTGGGAGTGCTTGTTTCAGCTATACCAGAGACGCTCTCTCGATACACAAATATTGCGTTGTGGACTATGTAAGTACCCTACTCGCACGATATTATAATTAACTACTCTCTCAATACACAAATAGTTAACGCCCGGACATTCCCCATGATTTATGCAGGTGTGTAGCAAAATATTGCTTCAACAGAAAGTATGCTCATATATCCTTCTTGGACCCCAAGCTAGTCAACGAGAAAACATACGGAGGCATGTATGGAAATAAAGTGGAAGATATGTCATCAACATTGGTTGACATTTTCGAACAATTCAAGATGAATAATAAAACCAAAATACTTCTAGCCTACAACTGCGAGTATGTGTTCTCTGCTCTTCTTTTTATGCTTCTTTTTTTAGTTACGATTGTTATCGATATTAGAAGAAATTGTATCGGGTTGTGGGACTCGAAGAAAAAGCGACTTTCTTTGCTCGATCCCCTAGTCAATGTGCTTAATAAGTAAGTGAACCTAATAACATATTATTTTCTAATCGCACATGGCACATTCTAATGTTGCTCTTTTTTTTCACACTTTGTAATGTGGCACAGTGTCTAGGGAAGAATGGTCGTTGGGATGAAGGTCCCATTCTAGGTTGCAGAAATACAATTGGAGACCCTAAAGTAGCCGGCGGGAAACAATAAATGAGGGTTCTACGTAATATGGGCAATGCTTCGCTACCTCAGCGGAAGATCAGAAAAGGCAGATGCTTTGGTGTGTATATTTCCCATTTCATTTATATCTGTTAATTCAACAAAACGATCTGTTGTTTTCTCTTACATTTGTGCCTTTCGATATTATCTTTTTTGAACGACAGCGCAAGAAATTTCAACACCAAAGGCTGACAGAAATGGAGATCCTAGCACTGTCATCGGAGCTAGCATCGTTCATCTTATCCGAGGTATTGGAAAAAGAAGGAGTATTCTCTATTGCACATTCCATGAAGTATAAGGAACAGTATGGGCCAGAGCGGATCGCTAGACTATTGTAATTTCTTTTTTATTTTGAGGGATCAAGATCTTGATAAGTACATTTGAACTGTAACCATAACATTTGTAATGTTTAATGTTGATGTATCTGTCGTCTATGTAGCGAATATAAAGCAAAATCTGATTCCATGAAAAAATATAAAATAAATTATAAAACAATAAAATACGAAAAAGAGATCACTGCTGGTTAGCACAAAACCAGCGTTGATGGTAAAGAATGCACTGCTGGTTAGAGCTACGAGCCGGCAATGTTGTTTAAGACATTACTGCCGGTTTGTATATCAAGCCGACAGTGTTGGTCGAGCCATCACTGCCGGCTGGAGACTCCGGCCGACATTGTTGCCATCACCAACACAGCCGGATTGAGACACAAGCCGACAATGATGGCTTGATCAACACAGCCGGCTTGAGCGCCAACCGACAGTGTTGCCTTGATCATCACTGTCGGTTGGTGCCACGAACCGGCAGTGTTGGCACAACTAGACACTACCGGATAGTAGCTGAAACCGACAGTGTTGCCTTAACATCACTGTCGGTTTTCGATTACCGGCAGTGATGTGCCCCCCTCATCACTGCTGGTATACCACTGTTGGTTTAAAATTCGACAGTGATGGATGGTTTTGAACGGACAATGATATGATGGTCTGAGGTAGTGTAATTTAGCGCTCCTAAAAAGCCAGTGAGAATATTTCTGTGAGACATATCTTGATTATCTTTGGATCTTTGCATTACATATGTTTTTCAAGGAAAGGGGTTGTTTGGTTTTTGATGCGACAATTTTAATCTGTTACGCTGCATGGTCTGACTTTTTAACACTATTTTGGTAGTAAACAGTTATAAGTCTGCGTTTCTTAAGGCTTTCCTAGCTAACTTTTTAAAGTTGATATTAGATGTCGTTGTTTAAGGTTTTCGTAGCTGATCTTTTTTTAGTTGATATTAGATCTCGTTGTCGGTAGTGGCAAGTGGTTTTTATGATATTCGAAGCTTTTTTGTATGATGAGTGTTTGTAGACAAAGCAGTATGATTTTCAGACTCGAGTAAGTAATCAATCAGTTCTGTTTCGTCTCTTTCATGTACTCTTGTATTTCTCCTTTTGGGTTAAATTATCCTTCTTTTATATTGCTACTGTTTCTCTTATATGGATATTATATACGAGACACTCTTTTGAAGTATTTTTATTATATTAATAAAACACGCTTCCTTTGACCCGCTTAATTTGGTGACAGAGCTAATCAGAATAGTGTTCCGGTGGCACATGAGCTATCTCCGTGTCCTACAGCATTACTGTATTTGACTAGCTAAGCTGTCGGCCGGACGTTGGTAGGTGCACGCGTCGTTTGTGCGGCCAGCTCGTCGATCGCCTCGCTCGCCCACTTGCCGGGGCCTGGGCGCTGATCATCGCCATCCGCAGCCGTGTGGAACGAACCAATAATTGGCGCGAGGGATCGGATCGGATACACGGATCGCAGCACAGGTGTGTGTCGTCCTTGATAGTGCGTGTCGAGTGTCGACGCTATAGGTCTAGGGCTTACTATCGCAACATGACAAACACCTTCATGCATGTGGGCGCACCCCTTCTAATTGAGGACATTTTGATCTCACATGTATGACCTTCTGTGTCGTATTGCTGCATTTGCATGGGCAGGATGAACCGTGTAAAATAAAGCACTTTTCGCGTCGTCTGAATATCGTTATGTATATCTGTAATGCTTGGAATATGGCGTCCGAACGATTCTCTTTCCGTCGGTCACTGCATCCACCGTTAACTCGTCAAGGACCGAAACGAGTTGATGCGCCGCTTCGGCTTCTTCGTACAAGACCCATACGACTCGCTCATTCTTCACCGCAAGGGCTCGCCCGCTGCATCGCTTCCTCCGCTATCCCTGCGTCGCCATGCTCACCAACCTTCCCCTTTTTTTCCGGTTGCTCCCTGCACCACTGCATCAATCCACCGCCGTGCTCATCCACCTTGCTCCCTAGTGATCCCACCAACCTGTCTTTCCTCCCATGGACGGCCTTGTGAAGTTCCGCACCTTACTCTTTGGCTCCAAGGACTCGACTGCTACTATCCTCAACTTCTAAGTTTGCCACCTTGTGCTGCTTTGGGGGCCCAGATCCACACCCTCCTCTTTAAGGGTCCGTTTGGCAGAGCTGTGCTTCCTGATTCTCCAGCTGTGCTCCCTGATTCACTGGTGAAGTGATTCTGTGGTTGAAAGTGATTCTCTTTGATTGTTTAGCATAAACTCTCAAAATCAGCATGGAGAATCACTTCACAGAATCAGGTGAAGCTACTTTTTTCAGCTCTCAGACTCTTAGTTAATTTCAGAGAATCACTTCACAGAATCAGCAGAGAATCACTTCTCGCTGAAAAATGCATTTGGCAGTCAGAAAGCGATTCTTCGTGAGAATCTGCTCCACGGAGAGCTGCCAAATGGACCCTAAGTCTGGGGTTGAGATGTTGCTCAGCATATGATTTTTGGATGTTGCTTTTGTTGTTTCTTCAACATTGCATCAGAAAATTTCTCATGTTTTCGTAACAGATTGAGATGTTTCAGCAGATGATCTCTCATGTTGTTATAACAAAACTAACATGTTGCGTTGCAGTAAGCGATGGTTTCTCATGTTGAATAGAGACGTTTCATCTTCTTTGTTTCGATGTTGCAGTAACTAGCTATTGGATGTTGCACTTGGTTGATTTTCTCCATGTTGTAGCAAACAGACTCAGATGTTACAATAAATGATTTCTCATGTTGCACAAATAAAACTGAGATGTTTCACTACATGATGTTTGATGTTGCACTAACTGATGATTTGTCTTGTCGATTAAGGATGACCCATCTCCTTTGTTTTGATGTTGCAATAACCAAATGTTTCATGTTGCACTTCGTTATTTTCCTATGTTGCAACAACAAACTGAGATATTATTTCAATGAATGATTTATCATGTTGCAGCAACAAAACTGAGATGTTCCACTACATAATGCTTGATGTTGTAGTACTAAATGATTTCTCCTGTGATTTCAAATGTTTCATCTATTTTTGTGTCTGATTACTTGATGTTGCATGTCATTGATTTAAAATTTGCAAAAGATTTCTATAGATTTTTATCTTGGAAAGTTGTTGGATCTTTGACCTGCGTTGCTTCTTCGAGCGACGCAGTTGACCAACAACGATGTCCTCGCGGAGGTGGGTGGAAGACTGAAAGGGAGCGATTGTTTGGATGTGTAGGACTCGGGATAAAAAGAAAAGTGCCGCACATGATGAAAACAATTAATACTTAATTTTGATGGATGATGGATGCAAAGCGTTCGATGTATCCGCTCTGGTTGGACGTCCGGGCGGTACCATTACTATATATATACACATGATTGATTTCCTGAACGGAAGCTTTTTGTTGCAGAAGCGACTCAATTTCCAGCCACATCTACAGTGACGTTTGAACCGAGCCGTCTCTAGAAATATATTTATAGATACGGCTTTATTTTTAATTGTCTCTAAATATCGATTTTTAGAGATGACTCTACTTTTAGCCGCCTCTACAAATGCTTCTATTTGTAGAGACAGCTCTATTTCCAGCCGCCTCTACAATTCAATTTCTTGAGGTGAGCTGCCTCTAAAAATAGGAGTTGCACAGTAAAATTCAAAATTTTCAAACGATCTTGGATGGAGAAACGACCAAAACAAAAGTTGCAGATCTCAAGAGCTATGCTACTTTGTAGTTGATAACTTTTTTCATTTGAAAATCATTTATGCACAGAAAATTACGTTTGAATTTCCACATTTGAAATTCAAAATTTCCAATGACCTTGAACGGAGAAACGACCAAAACTAAAGTTGTAGAGATCTCAAAAAGTTCCACAACTTTGTAGTAAATATTTTTTTCATTTGAATTCGTTTAGGGTCGCAAATACTTATTTCAAAATCAGATGAACATAAAATGTGGAGGACTAATATCCGAATAAGACACACACAAGTGTCTTGTAGGTGAAGTGGTCAGGATTGAGGAACGCGCGAGGCCCGAGGCAAAAGATGGTCCAAATTCTAAATTTAGAAGAGAATGAAAGAAGTAAAAAAATGGCAATGATCTTCTTGAGGAATGGAGTTCATGAAAAATTAAAGACTACCTCGATTCAATTGTAGAAATTGCATAACCATAGGATAAGAGTGGAGGAAAATGAAGAAAAGAAGACAATAACTTCAAGCAAAAAATGATGATAGATATATGTTTTTTCCTGACTGGTGAATGCAGTTGGATGAATAAAGCGATTGACTATAAACAGAGAAATAAATAAATAATACTTTAGGATTCAGAGGTTATACAATGAAAAGAAAAAGATATGTATGTAGCTCAAAGGTTGCAAAGTCACCCTTTTCCTTGCGTTTGTGGCTAGAACGTTTTGTATCACAATTGGTGTTGCAAAGAGGAAACAACCAAATGGAAAATGTCAATTCCAATTATCATTGTTCAAATTTGATGGATTTCATAGCAATAACCTTGGGAAAGAACAAGTTTCTATGGCCAATAACCAAAAGCATATTGGTTTTGATATGTTACATGCAATCGGTCCATCGATTT
This sequence comes from Saccharum hybrid cultivar R570, assembly GCA_038087645.1. Lineage (NCBI taxonomy): Eukaryota > Viridiplantae > Streptophyta > Magnoliopsida > Poales > Poaceae > Saccharum > Saccharum hybrid cultivar. Next base: position 31,748,237 of record JAQSUU010000066.1, on the reverse strand, counting down.
TCCAGTGCGCATGCGCGAGAGAAGCATGCAAGCAACACAATGGACACCGGTCTTCTTTTTCTTCACAAGAAACTGGTCACGACTCACAAGCGGAAACAAATATTGTCAACTTATGGTTGATAGATGCTGACACATTGACAATACTAGTTGAGGTTTGACCGCTTGAGTATAATTGTGATGAATCCGGCAATATTATAAGACAAAAAAGCCTAATATAATGCAAAAGATGGTCGAATTCTGAATTTGGAAGAGGAGAGGAACCGAAAAATGGCAGTTTGTTTTATTGAGGAATGGAGCTCAAGAAAAATTAAAATCTGCCTCTATTCACTACTACATAATGATTATTGGAGGCAGGCCATTTTGGTTTATGGAGGCAGGCATTCCAACCGCCTCCAATCAATCAAACACGAAAAAAAAGAAAATCCCATGGCAGGCCCACCGAGCCCATCTACAGGCCCGCCAAGGCCATCCACGGGCCGTCGCGCCGCCATTGCAGCCGCTCCTCGCCGGTGCCTGGACAGCGTGCCCTGCCGAGACCCGGCCTCCAGCCGCCGGATCCGGCCTCCCGCTGCCGGGATCCGGCCACACGCCGCCAGATCTGGCCTCCCGCTGCTTGATCGAGTCGCTCGTCGCTGGATTGAGCTGCCCGCCGCCGGATCCGTTGTAGGGAGCAGTGCTGCCGGGAGGGGAGGAGGGCCGCGGGGACTGGGAGGGGAGGGGTCCACCGCCAGGAGAGGAGGGCCGCCGTGCGCCGCCGGGAGTGGAGGAGGCGCCGCGCGCGAGAGAGGGAGAGGGAGGCGCTGCGCCGCCGGCCGCCGTGCTCCGCGCGCGCCAGAGTGAAGCGGAAGGAGGCGTCACGCCACCGGCCACCATGCTCCACGCGAGAGAGGGAGAGGGTGGTGCCACACGTCGTGTGTCGGAGAGGGAGACGAGGTAAGGGAGAGGGAGGATGAGGGAGAGGGGCGCTCGGTGTCGGAGAAGCAGAGGGAGGCGCTCGTGCGTCGGAGAAGCAGAGGGAGGCGCTCGTGCGTCGGAGAAGCAGAGGGAGGCGCTCTGTGCGGCTGAGGGAGAGGGAGAAGAGGATGAGAGTTAGGGTTTACTGGTGTTCACGATATATATACTAGGAATCATTACCAGGCCTAGATGGACCAGTTAGGCTCAACGATGATTAACAGAGGCGGGCCTTATAGCTGCCCGCCTCCGTAAATCAATTTTAGGAGGTGGTTGCCTTAAGACGACCGCCTCCAAAAATAGACTATTTTTGGAGGTGGTTGACTTAAAATACCCGCCTCCGTAAATCGATTTTACGAGGCGGGCAAAAGTGACTGGCTCCGTAAATCAAAATGCCCGCCTCCGTTAATCGTCCGGTATTTTTTGAGGCGGTTGAATTTTGTGACCGCCTCCGTTAATTAAAGTATAACTTCACGCAAAATCAATTCTGCAGTAGTGATTCAATATAAGCAGAAGTTGCACAACCATAGGATAGGAGTGAGAAAAAACAGTCAGCTCGGCTGCACTTCTTCACAGCTCTGCTGTTGTGGCTTTTGACTGTAGCATGAACCGTGGCCACAGGGTTGCGAAGAAGTGCAGCCGAGCAAGCTGAAAGATGATGCAAAGACGACAATGCTTTAAGCAAAAAAAAAGTGATGATAGGTTTATGTTTTTTAGTTTCTAACCGATGAATGCAGTTGGATGAATAAAGCGATGGCTATAATCAAACAAATAAATAGAACTACTTAAAAATATTTTAAGATTCAGAGTTCATAAGGAAAGGAAAAAGATATGTGCATATTTGTGTGGATCTCTTTGCTATGTACTCCCTCCATACCTGAAATTCTTGACGTTTAGGACATAATTATGGTAACCAAGGAGTGATTAATTAAAGGTTAGTTTTCCATCTCTACCCCTAATAAATATGGTTGCGGGTGCTCTCTGTACGAGAAAGTAAACCAGCTCAACTGGCTATGCGTGGAGGCTTGAGTGCTGCGTCTCAGGTTCGATCCCCGGCGGCTGGCAGCGTGGCGCGTTCGCGTTTGAATCTGCCTATACTCTCTCGGCGTGCGCAGATGGCTGGAATCGCTTGGACGCCTATATTTTTGCTTGGCGCGCGCGCATGCTTGTGCATTTTCGCGTTTGGTCGCGTTTCATATTCGTGTTTTGCCTATGCGCTAGTTTGGCTGATGGTTCGCGCTCGTTTGGGTGACGTTTAAGCTGCCTGTACTACTTGTTTGAGCCCAGCTTGGAGTCTCATCCTGCTAATTCTATTTAAGAGGTCTCGCTCGGTGCTTCATCTACTGGTACTGCTCCATTGCCTTGCTTGCTTAGCTAGCTTTTCTCCTTCCAGTACTACGACATGGCTTAGCTAGCTTTCTTCTTCCACTACTACGGCGCAATGGCTGATTCCTTCTTTGGCTTTGATCTCAATGTTCGTTTAGAGGACGATGACGACGGCAACCTTCCCTTGGATCTCAACAAGCATGAAGATGATGACGACAACACTGGCTTTAATCTGAACGAGCCTGTACATGACGAGCATGGCAACGGTACTGCCTCTTCTTCTCTAGTACATGTAAAACACCATTTTTTCTCTTCTGCTGCCTGTACTTCAGCATGTTCTTCTTCTCTTGTCGCTAAACGACCATGTTCTTCTTTTTTTTTATAGGATTCGATTTGAACTTGCCACTAGATGAATTTGGAGCTGTTGATTTTCATTATGTACAAAACCTAGCTGCTAAGCATGGCTATTATTTTGATTATGTACTATTAAAATGCTTGTTTTATTCCTATATTTAGATCATGCCGTGAGTATTATGAATAAGCCTGTTGTTTTCCCTATATTTAGATCATGCCATGACTACATTTTACTATGAATAAGCTTGTTCCTTTTCCTATATTTACATCATGCCGTGAGTACTTTGTACTATGAATAAGCTTGTTCTTTTTCCTATATTTACATCATGCCGTGACTACTTTCTACTATGAATAAGCTAGTTCTTTTCCCTATATTTAGATCATGTCGTGAATATTTATTACTATGAATATGCTCGTGTTTTTCCTTTTGCTAGAACAAGATGTTGAGACTAACGTTCAAGTACACCCGCCGAAGCTTGACTATCCTGAACATGTTAGAAAACAAGTGTTCCAAGCATTGTTGGTGAGAAGCAATAATGGGAAACTAGGCAAGCAAGATACAACAATTGTTGCCGGTCAATTTGGAGTAAAGATTCGATCAGTTCGGCGCATATGGAAGCAAGGTAAAAACCAACTTGCTCAAAACATTCCGGTCGTGGTTGATAGTCTAAAGAAAGGTAGATGTGGCCGTAAAGCAACCCCGCTTGATTTGGAAAAATTGCGCGACATTGCTCTCAAGCAAAGAATGACCATAGAAGATGTGTCTAGTAGACTTGGTATTAGCAAATCTAGGATACAAAGGTATTTGAAAAAGGGTTTGCTTAGGCGCCACTCTAGTAGCATAAAACCTTACCTCACTGATGCTATCAAGAAGACTAGGTTGGAGTGGTGCATTGACATGATTGAACAAGGTTTAGTTGATGATCCAAAGTTTAAGGATTTTTTTTGACTTTGTGTTCATTGACGAGAAGTGGTTCTATCTCTCTCAAAAATCCGAGAGATACTACTTGCTACCCGAGGAAGATGATCCACATCGCACTTGCAAGAACAAAAATTACATCCCTAGGATCATGTTTTTGTGTGTTTGTGCTCGACCAAGATTTAGAAATGGAGAATGTGTGTTTGATGGAAAAATAGGTTGTTTTCCACTTGTAACTTATGAACAAGCTATTAGAGGAAGTCACAATCGTCTACGTGGAGAACAAGTAATCAAGCAAATTCAATCATTCACAAGGGAAGTGATAAGAGATTTCATGGTAAATAAAGTTTTGCCTGCAATTCGAGCCAAGTGGCCAAGAGAAGATAGAAACAAGCCTATTTTTATACAACAAGACAATGCACCATCTCATTTAAAAGTGGATGATCCTCAATTTTGTGAAGTTGCTAAGCAAGGTGGGTTTGACATTCGGCTTATATATCAACCACCCAATTCTCTGGATTTTAACATTTTAGATTTGGGGTTTTTTCGAGCTATTCGAGCAATTCAATACAAGAAAGATGCAAAAACAATTCAATATCTAATTCCAGTAGTCCGAGAGGTAAATGATCATCCATTCGATTGTTTAAATTGATCTTGAACAACTAATGTACTCACTGATCCATTGCTTGAACACATGTTTTGTAGACATTTTTGGAGTACTCTCCACAGAAAGCAAATAGGATCTTTGTGACACTACAAACTGTTTTGAAGGAAACAATGAAGGTAAAAGGTTGCAACAAAATCAAGATTCCTCACATTCAGAAACAAAGACTAGAGAGGGAAGATAGGCTGGCATTGCAAATCCCTTGTGAAGCTTCATTGCTAGTCGAAGCACTTGCTAATCTTCCTGAAACAAATTAGAAGATGCAAGTTACTTTATGCAAATTAGTAGATGCGTGTATGTTAGGTTTGCAATGGCCAAATTGTGAGATGCATGTACTGTACCTTAGTGATATTTGTTTGCTGCTTCTTAATGTGCTCGTCGACCTTCTTCAAAACTTCATCGGTCAACGTGATTCTAGTACCATCCATCTCAAGTTTAGCCACATCAGGAATGTAGAACTCGCAATCGAACCTGTCCATTAGATGGAGCCACTTTGCTGAGATGTCGTAGTCTTCATGTAGAAGGCCACAACTTGCACACCTGCGAGCGTTCTGGCGAGCTTGGAAGCAAGCATCTCCGAAGACGCCGCCAGCGTGCAATGTGCCGCAGCGAGGACAGTGCACCACCTCCTCGTCGTCTGGGACGTCCTCGACGGAGTCCGCGACGATGTTCGTGGAGAACGGTACGACCTCGTCAGAGACGAGCACATCCGCTGAGTCCGGCGGCACCAGTGAGTCCGTGAACACCTCATCCGAGCCCGCGAACACTTCCTCCGAGGCGACCTCCTCGGAAACCGGCACAACGTCTGCGGAGACCGGCATGATCTCGTCAGAGACGACCACATCCGCCGAGCCCAGCGCCACTTGAGAGTTCGGCGCCATCAGGCTGTCCGCGAACACCTCCTCCAAGTCCACGATCACCTCCTCGGAGCCGCAATCGATGAGATCCTGGAAGGAATCCATGGCTAACCCTAAACCCTAACAAGGCGGCGGCGGCGACCTTTCTGCGGAGAAGGAGTGCGTGCTGTTCAAACTTAGAGTCGAGCGTGCTGCAGAGGGACGAGGGAGGCGCGCGTGCTGCGAGAGACGAAGGGCGTCGCGGAAGGTGCGCGAGTGAGCCATGAATGCGGGCGAGGAATGAGGAGGGTACGCGCGCGTTGAATGCAGCGGCAGCGGAACAGACGGGCGCACAAAGGGTGGCTTGGCCAGGGGCAATCGCGTCAAGAAGCCACCGCGGAGACGTACAACGTCAATGTTTGCGAAAATGGGCCAACAGCCCAGGACGTCGAGAATTTCGGGTATGGAGGGAGTACTCCAGTTATTAGTATGAAAATGAACCAATTTGTTTAATTTCCGCCTGCTAAACATGTTCATGAGTTTAGTAGACTGGTTGTGTTGTTGTAAAAATACACAAACTTTGACTTTTCAAAAGATGAAATGCACTTTGCACTTTTGAATCAATGTTTTTGGATAAACGTACTAGTACGTAAGCAAAAGGCTGCGCTGCAGAATATTATTGCCTCGGAGTCGGAGAATATCAACCAGATTATATTCGATGTGTTCGAGAACGGACGGACGGAGTAGCTGTGATTTTATCTAAAAAAATCAAAGGAAAGAGGAATACTACTCCAGATTTGCGAGTGGGGTCGGACGTCGGAGTGGACGAGGGCCTTGTTTAGATCCAAATTCTTCCTTAAATTTCACTATAAAAAAAGAGATTCCCCATCACATTAAAATGCTGGCAAATGCATGAAGTACTAAATGTAGATGAAATCAAAAACTAATTGTACAGTTTTGTTGTACTTTGCGAGACAAACATTTAGAGTCTAATTAATCAATATTTAGATAATTTTTTGCATTAAAAAACAAAACGCGCTACAATGTTCTGACAGGAATACTGTAGCGTGCAGTGCCGAATCAGGACACCCAATTTCGGATCTAAACAAGGGCTCGGTGAGAATGTCAATGATTGAGGAAGGTGGGCGCTGTCGGGGCCGCGCGGGGCAGGCAGGCGCGCGTGGGGGCTTCCTTGGTGCGGTCCGACGTGGCGCGCGGCGGGGCCGACGAGGCGGACGCGTCCACGTGACCCCGGCCCTGGTCTCCCTCCCGCTTTCCCGTCCGGATCCACGTGACGCTGTCTGCCGCCCCGGCCTTGTAGGTGTACACGTACGTGTACTGGACATTAGCACGGGCTCCGGCTCCGGCTGTTCCCACTTGCTGCTTGCGGCTCGAGCTCAGTAACGCCCGGCTCAGGCTCACCTCGCACGCATGGCTCGTACTACGTACTGTATGACGGTATGAGTACCTCATGGCAGGTCAGCAGGCAGGACCGCAGCAGGCTGCACGCATTGGATGGTTCCTCTTTCCTTTTGCCCCTGTTTAGATCCCGAATTGGGGCTTCCCGATTGCTACAGTGCGTATTAAATACGTACTGTAGCAATTCGTTTGTATTTGGTAAAAATTGTTCCAACTTTGACTAATTAGGTTTAAAATGTTCGTCTCGCAAAATACAACAAAACTGTGCAATTAGTTTTTAATTTCATTTACATTTAGTACTCCATGCATGTGCCGACATTTTGATGTGATGAGAATCTTTTTTTTTTGCATAGTAAAATTTAGGATTAAAATTAAGAACTAAACAAGGCCTTTTTTTTATTTGTGTCGAAGATAGGAGTAAAAGTGAAAGTATACTCCACCTACGGTCCTACTACCAGCTGAGCGAGCAATCAATCATCGAACGTGGGCCGTGCCTCGACCTCGACCCAATCATGAACTCATTCCTGGTTCATGATTGAGTCGATGATGACGACGACAGCAAACAGGGGTAAACAGGCCATCTACGGCCAGTACAGTGTAAAAATAAAAAGGAAAAGCAGGCACGGCCGAGTACTCGAGTCCCCTCCGGCATCGCATCACACCACTCACCGCTGCACATCGACGTCGGCCATCGAAACAGCAACAGCAGTGCGGGTGGGGGTGGGGGGTGGGGCAGGGGCAGCTGCAGCGCCGGGCGGCGCAGACAATCAGGGAGGGATGCTGGTGCCGGTTGCGCGCGAGGGGACAGCGCGATCGCTCACGAGGCCGCGCGGCGTCGGCATGCGTCCGGGGCTCCGGGCACGCCTCATAACGCAATCACGCATGTGCCGTGCGTCCCAATTCGCATTCATGTCACGGCGCCCAACAGCAGCACTCCTCACTTCCGTGACAGCACCATTCACTGCTGAGCAAAATTCGCCACGTCTCTTTGGTTTTTTTTTTCTCCAGTCAATTTTCGGGGCCTGATCTCTCTGCAAGTGCAAGTGCAAGTGCAAGTGCTATGCTACTGTACTGTGTACTCTAGGTGGTTATTGGTAAAGGTCATCAGCAGTGATCACTGGTCAGCACGAGCTGGCTGAGACGACCAGTCTGGCGGGTACGGAGTGCAGGTTTAACTGCAGCCTCCGAGGCCCTATTTACTTCCCATGCAAACCCAAAATATTTCCTCCTCCACCAATCACATCGAATTTTTTAACGTATGCATGGAGTATTAAATGTAGGTAAAAAAATAACTAATTACATAGTTTGTCTGTAAAGTTCGAGACGAATCTTTTGAGTCTAATTAATCCATGGTTAGACAAATTTTACCAAATAACAACGAAAAGTGGTATAGTAACTTTCCACCCAATTTTTCTCAACTAAACACACCCCAAGTAAAAAATGGCAAGAAAATCAAATTACAACTGCTTCTGTGGAGAGAAGCACGAGACGGCGCACCAAAGTCAAAAGTTTCCAGATACTCGTACGAAGTGTAGCTTGCAACGTTCCAGCCTCCAAGGAAGGAGCCGATCGAGATAAGGTGAGGTCGGTCTCCTGTAGACGTGTACCCCAGCCGTGTGGGCAGTGCCAGTCCGCACTCTAGACAACTTGAAACCACCATTAAAACTAGAAGAAATTAAGGCCATATTTGATTATTTGATTGACTTGTTTCCTACGATCGGCTTTCATCAGAAAGAAAAAGTCCAGAGAATGCACGGTAGATAATATCTTTGACCAGATTTATTGTCTAATAGTAGAACATTTGGCATGCAGGAGCAAAGACTGAGTTTCTTCTCCGTCTGTTTCTTTCATGCATGTGGAGGAAGGACGAGGAGCAACAGTAGCCACAGCATCGCCCAGCAGCGCGGGGATCCTGGCGGCACCGATGACCCGGGAGCAGCCGCGCGCATGCGCGTCGCGGGAGCAGCTCCAACAGGACTCGAAAGGAACCACGGGTCGCCATCGCGAAGGCATCGCTGATCCATCCATCCATCCGGAGCCGGGGGGACAAGTCAAAAGAGGCGCCAGAGCGCAACCGCTACGTGCCTGGACCCCCACGGGCTCGGGCAGGCTCAGCTGATGATTGGGCTGCGCCGGCGAGGGTGACGCGCCTGCCAACACCTCATCATCACTATCTTGACCTTTCTTTCCTCCCCCACAAAGTATCCCCGGTGTGCGTCCTCTTTAAAAGCAAGACCCTCCCCTTCCTCCTCACTGCCACACCGAGCTCTGTCGATTATATTCATCCACCATTTCGTCGAGAAGGAAACCAAGTTCAAAGTGACTGACAACCCATCAATGGAGATGGCGGTTAATGCGAGAGACGACAACCATCTCGGGCTTGGGCTAAGCCTCAGCCTCGGCATCGCCACCGCGGCTCCGGTCGAGGTCGAGCCGCCGCCACCGCCACCGGGGCGGCAGCAGCAGCGAGCTATCAGCGTCGAGCCCATCTCCTCCCTCCTCCCCGCGCCGCAGTGGTGGAACGGCCCCGCCGGTCTCTTCTTCTCTCCCTCCTCCGGTGAGTAGACACCGCATGCATGATGCATCATGCATGTCTAGGGACACCGCCGTTCCTCTAGTGATGTTGATCTGGTCCTGACAGAGATACTGCGCGCATGCATGCAGGGATGATGATGGATCCATCTCTGGAGAGGAAGCGTCAGCCACAGCAGCAGGCGGCGGCCACGTGCTACAGCCACGAGATGCCGTTCCTGCGGGGCATCGACGTGAACCGGGCCCCTGCCGCCGGGGAGACCGGCCGGAGGGGCAGCTGCAGCGAGGATGAGGAGCCCGGCGCGTCGTCGCCAAACAGCACGCTCTCCAGCCTCAGCGGGAAGCGCGCCGCGCCGGCGAGGAGCAGCGGAGAAATGGATCGAGAGGCCGACCACACCCCGAGAGCTGGAGGCGGCGGCAGCGACGACGAGGACTCCGGCGCCGGCGGTGGGTCGCGCAAGAAGCTCCGCCTCTCCAAGGACCAGGCCGCCGTCCTCGAGGACAGCTTCAAGGAGCACAACACCCTCAACCCCGTACGTGTATAATCAGTTAATCACTCGAGGAGTATATATCCAAAAAAAACATCGATCACCTTCAAACTCGAGGAAATCTAATAACTAACCGTTTCTTTTTCGGTCTTGCTTGATCAGAAGCAGAAGGCGGCGCTGGCGAAGCAGCTGAACCTGAAGCCACGTCAGGTCGAGGTGTGGTTCCAGAACCGCAGAGCCAGGTAAACAAAACAAAGCAACCCCTTGATAATTTATAATTAACCTGGTAATTTCATCTCTTTATATAATAATCATCCCATTCATTAATAATGGCTAATGATAATAATCGAATTACTGTTCATTCAGGACGAAGCTGAAGCAGACGGAGGTGGACTGCGAGTTCCTGAAGCGCTGCTGCGAGACGCTGACGGAGGAGAACCGGCGGCTGCAGCGGGAGGTGACGGAGCTGCGCGCGCTAAAGCTCGTGGCGCCGCACCACTACGCGCGCATGCCGCCGCCCACCACGCTCACCATGTGCCCCTCCTGCGAGCGCCTCGCCTCCGCCGCGTCGGCCGACGAGGCGGTGGTGGGCCGTACCGCGCCCACAGGGCCCTGGAGCCCTCTCCCCGTGCGGCCAGTGTTCGTCGACGGCCCGGCCCGGAGGTCATGATCGAGTCGGCAATATGGCATGAGATGGATGCGCTTGATAATTGCTACTGCGCTAGTGCTAATTAGGGTTGGATCTCTCTTTTTTGCACTTTATTATACCTTAGTTTTAGTTTTTATTAATCTTTGATTTTTCGCACTGTTTTCTTTGCTGAGAATAGGTAACGATGTCTTGTGTGTTGTGTCTTGTATTCATAAGTCATAAGTGATGCAATGGTCTTCTACTTTGCATATATACGATACGATGTCAGTTGTTGATATGTGTTGCTTGTTTGTGATGCTTGTTCAGAGTGCAACCACATTGCCTAAACATGATTTTTCTGTCCTACTATACAACCACTCTGAATAATTCCAACATGTACTTAATCATTGGATTAGTGCAATTACTCTGTTGTAAGTTTTTTTCAGAGGGATTATAAGTCAGCAGATCTTCCTTTTCCCTCTCGCTGTACCAAAGTCTGAAGTTTCTGACGTTGATATTCGAGTCCGAAGACGAAACCGCCCTGCTTTTCCTCCCCGTGTTCCTATCGTTGAAGCATTCTTCACGAAGCACTAGTACTAGTAGCAGCTCTATGGAAAAAATAGAGGAACCCAACAAGAACGGAGGTGAAAGGAAGGTTGGCGTCATGTCATCCACCAGACCACAAGAACCGAAGAACGTGAGGGTGGGTGCCGATCGCATTCCTGGCTGTCTCTGGTCACCACGCACGCAGCACGGCAGGATTCACATGTGCCGCTGAATAAACCGGCAGCCAAGGGAGTTGCGTTGCGCCGTCTGAAATGGGCGGGCAGGACTGGATTTTCTGCAACTTCCTGTCAAATTCCAGCGAGCCGAGTATACTGCGGCGAAATATCCTGTCGAACGAATCTGACTGAAAAGAACGTATAATGAGGTCACTGAATTGAATTCTTAATTTCAAGAGGGGGAAAAAGATCCATGGATCTCCCTACTTATGGTCTGTTTGGTTTCGAGTCAATGTTCCCTCAAATACATGAAGTACTAAATGTAAACTAATTGTATGCATGTCGGCACAAATTATGAGTAATTTACGAGACAAATCTATTAAGTCTAATTAGTCCAAGATTGAAAACTTTTTATCAAATAAGACGAATATGCTATAGTATTTATTAAACTTTAACACCCAAATCAAACAGGCCCTTACTTCGAGTCAACCTGAACCATGCACCTGCAACCTGTTAGTACTGCCTACTGACAAAACGTTTTCGTAGGAATTCATGAACTCCGCCAAAATTTGCTTGATTTCGGAGAAACGGAGCGAGAGCGAGCCGAAAGCTATAGGATTCACGTGGAATTCCTAGGCGCCAAACAAATCATGATTAATTCCACATGATGTGTTACGCAGCAAACAAAGATTTGATGATTAGTATACCCACGAGTACCACTAGTTCCAGCATTAGCACAAGCACTGCCATTAAACTATGCCTTATACTATAGCTTAGCAGCAGTAGGTGCAGGTGTGCTTGCATGATTTGGTTCCGCTCGTCAGTGAGGTTTGAGGGGGCGCAGCGCGATCTTGGTTAGATCCGGGCGTGCGTGCGTGCGTGACTTCTCACAATTGTAGCCCCTGGTGGCCTACTAATCCGACACTAATCTAGCCGCTACTCGCTAACCACCATTCCTCCCCCCACCCCCCCCCCCCCCCCCCCCCCCCCCCCCCCCCCCCCCCCCCCCAACACTAAACTAAACGCCCCTGCACACGCGTATCCAGTCACCCGCCCCCACCATGTCCTGCTGCCGTGCCCTAACCCTAATCATTTGGCAATGCATCGTTAATCTAATGGGGGAGGAGATCGTTGTTGACCCGGCGGGGAGCCCACGTGGATGGCCGCAGCTCAACTCCGGGAGCGAAAGCTGCATGCAAAGCTGACGGCCTGGTGGCCTAGCCTGATAGCCTCTGATTTCGTATTAGAAAATGCTTAGCCCTGGGACACCTTGCTGGCTTGCCCCCTCCCTTCCCTGCTTTTGTGCTCACTTTGCTGAAACTTTTTTTATAAGCTAAACATCTCTAAGCTGTACGTACATGCAATCATGATACCTTACTGATTCAGCTGTACTACTGTGCAAGTCTCTTGTGGTCATTGTGGGTTGCCTGCACAAAGTCTCTGATTGAAAAGGGGGAAGAGTGGTGCTTACGGCTAAATGCCTAATCATCGCGCTACTGCTACGTTCTAGGACCAGCTCTGCATTTCTGATCTACTATTCATTTCCCCCTTGTCTTTCTCAGACTTCTTCTTCTAGGCCTCGTTTAGATTGAAAAAAATTTCAACCCGATGAATAGTACCACTTTCATCTTATTTGGTAAATATTGTTCAATCGTGGATCAACTAGGCTCAAAAGATTCATCTCGTGATTTCCAACTAAATTGTGTAATTAGTTATTTTTTTTACCCATATTTACTACTTCATGCATGGGTCTAAAGATTGATGTGATGAAGAGAGTAAAAAAATTTCAACTTTTGGGGTGCATCTAAATAAGGCCCTAGAAGAACAGACAAGTCTGCATGCAGACACTGCAGAGAGACACCGAACTGGTTTGTGTGATGCCACTCTTCTGTTGCTGCAAGTTCAGCAGTCACCAAAATCCAAAATCGTAGGTGAGCTCTGGCTATACACCACTCAACATTCATCGTTGGAAACAGGTCTCTCTAGCAGTAGTCTTAACCGACTTGTAGAGGAAGCTGGCAGGCCGCAGGGTTTAATTTCTTCCGTGTAAATTGAGTGTGGTTCCAGTTTCTCGTCAGGGTTCTTCGGTGGTTGGTCTCGACGCACGCCTGACCACAACCAGCGTCTCTACTCCTCCATGCTATTTGGTTCAACATCAGACAAACTCGCCTAGGCTCCAGATTGCTGCCTAAACGGACATGGTCAAAATTCTAGATTGAGGGTGCTGTATGCAGGACTTTTTCCAGAGCTCTGAAAATTTGTTTGCATTCCTGAGAAGTTGAATCGCCTTATCGCCGTCTTCTCCAAAATGGCACCACTGTTTTCACCAGTTTTCTGGCGTGTGCTCCTTGCATTCGGCGCATCCCCATCAACACCGGTCGATGCTCGTTTTGAAAGATTTGAATGCTCCTCATTACGCCCAATCTGTGTTTCTTGAGTCTCCTTCAGAAAAATCTAATAAGTCATGGCCTGAACCCTGTCTAGATTTGGTCCCTCCGTCTCCATCTCTCCATATACTGTCTTGCTACGTTTCTGCTGTCTGCTATTGAACTCGTCTTGTTCCCAGCAGTCAGGATCATCCTCAGAGGAGTCGTCCGTGCTACCTCCATCTACAGAACTTTTATCTCCGTACTGCGTCGGCAGATGTGTCTTCTTGTGATCTTGTCCTCGGTTGGCAGCACAGAACTATCTTCTAGGAGCACGCCTTGCATCCCTCGGTTCTCATTCTTCTCCACATTATTCGCAGTGTTATTTTCTTGGTGGGCAGGCCTGCTATCTCTGCCAGCTTCTTCGAGTGCAGAGACGTCATTCATGAACTTCGAGAGAGCTTTATTTGTGATACTTGCACAAAGCTTCCCTACGGCATTGCATAACACATTCTTCTACAGGCCAAAACATGTGGTAGACACAAACCCAGTATCGGTAAGAAATGATTATGCCGATTAGGGCTCGTTTGGACTCCAGTCAATCGTTATGCCAATTAGGACTCTTTTGGATGCACGCCAATCCACCCTAATCCTACCCATGTGGATCAAGGTGGATTGGAGTGCATAAAAATTGTAACTACAAGAAGACATCTGTACCTGTGCGCTGCACCCAGCAGAAACATTTGCTGACACAAAACTTCTAGTTTTGGGGCGCCTCCGAAGATTGCGGAATGGCGGATGCGTTTGATGCAGCACTGTAGTTTATGTTATTAGCAGCTCTTTTTTTCAAGAATACTAATGCCCGGACGTCCGAACAGAAGCACGTGTCCGGACGCCCGCGCCTCCTCTGTCATGCACGCCCACGGAAACGTCACCTCCCGCCGCTCCTTCCTCCTTACCCCCTCCTCTCTCTCCACGAGTCTAGACGCTGCGCCTCCTCCCTGCGCCCGCCGCCGCCCCCGTACGCTCCTTCCCTTGAACCCCCTCCTCTCTCCACGCGGGCAGGACTCAGGAGCAGGGACGAGGATGACTGGACGAGCGCGCCCCGTCTACACGACCTCAGGTGCGCCGCACATCTCGACCACCGGCCTCCAACACGCCCCATCCGCCAGCCTCGGCTCTCTACGCCCCATCTCCTGACGCCCGGTCCATGCCGCATGACTCTCTATGTCTGAAATATAAAACACTTGGATGTAACATACGTCTGAAGCAGATGAAACATTTAGAATATACACTTAAAATATGTGTGTGAAACATATGCAACATCCAAATAAAACACTTGCAACTTGCAACATCCAGATAAAACACTTGCAAGTTGCAATAAGTGTTTTCATGCTTGCGTCCGTGCTCGGATCTGGGAGAGAGAGAGGGAGTAGAGGCCGCGTCGATGACACCGTCGCTAAGATAGTACCGCCCATGCTTCTTGCCTCCTCCAATCCTCATGACGACCTCTGGATCAAAGTCTCAGGAGCTCGGGTCGTAGTCGTCTTCATGGAGAGACCTTGCCGCCGACGTGTACTCATTGATGTGGGTGTAGACGGTCGGGTTGGTGTACGCCTTGGGCGGGTCCTCCGGGTTGTAGGAGACGTCGGACGTCGCCTTGCCCTTGTGGGCCATAGCATATGCCATAACACATGGTGCACTCCTCTCCCACATGTGACGCCGACTGCGAGAAAGACAGCAAGATGATTAGAAATCAGGCAGAATTGAGCATTAGAATAGAGAAATGAATTCAAGTACCCATGCTTGTCCGTATGCGGCGAGGTTGCGGCTGCCTTGATGGTGCGGTACACCTGGCATCAGCAATCGCCGCTCTCGGGCAGCGTTGTGCGCTTCGGCCCACTCGGGGCCGCACCACCTGTCCACCATCATCTCCCAGCACTCGGGATACGCGGCGCACCACCAGGGACACATCTTCATGTCATCAAGTATTTGACATATAAGAGGAACAAATTAAGACTGTACTTAATCTAAAAAAGAATCAATATTAATGTTTTTTATCTACCTGCATGTACTGGTCCCGGGTCAGCGTCATGCTTCTTGCTTGTGGCTTCTTAACATCCTCTCTAAAGATTGACTTGTGGTAAGTGATGATGGCCTGGACGCGCGCCTCATAATGGATGTCCACGACGAGCTTTTTAAAAGCTTTGGTAAGCACCGCCTCCGCCTTAACCTCAAATCCCTCCTCACATCTAAAATAAAGCTGCATACAGACACGATGTATCCATTCATTATTTCAAGAAAAGTCCAATGAATGCGATGTATTGAGCAATGTTGTGCGATGAAGACTTACCCAAAAGCCTCGCTTCACCCGCACCGCCTTGTTATCAACCTCCGCGTTAGGGTCATTGGCGTAGTGGTCAAAGGTGTAGGCCAGCTCCCTTTTCTTGGCGTACTCAACCAGGCCAGGGAAGTGGGTCTTGCAGAGAAGACCTAGGATGCCATTGACATGGCATGCGAGACCACCACCCGACACAACCGTCCAGTTCCTGCATAAGTGATTAAGAAAAAAATATTAGTTTCTACTTTAATTTTCAACATATTATATGAAGAAGTATTGATAACATCTTAAGTTACTTACTTTTGCCCTTCAGGGCGAATCACCGGGCGTTGATGAGGAGCCAGCGGAGGAGGGAGGCTCACGGGACCTCGCAAGTAGACACTCGATGAACTAGAGGAAGCGGAACCCATACCTACCACCTCCTCTTCATTGTCCTCGTCCCCACCCCCCTCCTCGTCTGTCTGCCGAGCCTACTCCTCCTCGTCCCCGTCCCTGGCCAACACCTCCTCCTCTACCTCGTCCTCCACCAGCGTGGGAGGACGAGCCTGCCTCCTGCTGCTCCTCCTCCTCCTCCTGTCCGATGGCTCCTCTTCTGCAGCTGGCGTAGGGCGTGTCCTTCGGTAAATCGAGAACACGTTCCTCTGACGGTTGCCCACCATCTTTGTTCAATCAACTGCAATTGGAAAGAATAAACAAGAGCTAATTAGACATTAAAAAGAATAAACAAGAAGTAGTTAGAAATAGATGCAAAATAAACAAAACATAATTACAAAATAACATAATATTACATGTATTAGAAATTATCTGAATGATCGGGATTAGCTGGATCATAAGTCTCATCATCACTATCAACCATGTCGAAATAATCAACACTATCCAAAGAAGGAATGTTGTCGTCATTGTCATTGCCTAAACGTAATCGCTCAAGCATTTGTAAGTCCTTCACATTTTGCACGTCATCTCTATCGTCCTCGTCATCAACCCAATCATTGTCTACATCCATTCCTATCGCTTCGGTTAAGTCTATCTCGAACCTCCTTGTAGCCCCCTCTTCTTGATAGAACTCTCCGTCATATGTGTTTGTGTTGAAGTTATAATCTTCATCGTTTGGGACATGTAGTTTACCGTGTGGCGATACCTTGTGCACAATAGCCCAACCCTTAATATGCTCTTTGGTTTGGCATGCGTATGAGGTATAATAAACATGTGTGGACTGTTGAGCCATAATATAGACATCATCTCCTAGATAGATGGAATCCTATCGAATTTCGACTAGCCCAAGATGAGGGGTCCGTCTCATTACTCTAAGATAAAACCAATGGCATTTGAATATGACAAGACTAAGAGGTTTGCAACCGATGGCATTTGCAAATGGAAGTTCGTATATTCCTTTAATTCTTTCATAATAGTTGAGGCCATCAGTGCCAGGGGTAAAAACTCCGCTATTTGTGGTTCTTTGATTGGGCCGACTCTGTTCTTAGCTTGCTATGTGAAAGCGATATCCATTCACGTCGTAACCGGTAAATGACTTGACCCTATAGGCATAGCCGTTTGCAACCTGTCTCAACTCACCACTGATAGATGCATCGATTTGGGCCTGCAAGCTCGAGCAGGATAGATCGTTATATTATTCGAACGTACGAGCAACTTGGAAGGTCGAACTAAGTACGAGCTAAATTGGAAAGTACCTTGTTTTTGAACCAAGAAATGAAATCGGCCCCCCTGGTCCCACACCCTTTGAAAGAAGGATATCAGCTTCCTACGGGGTAAGATCCCTTGATTGATTCCAGAAGTGATGAAGAAATTCCCTGTACCAACGTGAAACAAGGGGTTGGATGAGGAATAGTGACTGCGTATTGAAACAAGTTTATTGAGAACTTACCCAATGTACGGCGCCACCTCGTCAAGGTTGTTCAACACATATAGCATGATGCAGCGCCACTCTTCATGTGTTAAGGTCTTAGTGGTCGATGCACTTGCGCTTTCGAGTTGCCCTCGAAAAAGGCTGAGGTTCGATTCATTTTCGCCAGCGTTGTAACAAGGGGGTGGATTATGCACGCTAGGAAGGTTCTCGGTGTAGTATTTTTCTGTGAAGTTTGACACCTCCTCTAGAATGTATGCCTCTGCAATAGAAGCCTCAATTTTGTCTTTATTTCTTTATTTTTTGCGAAGAGTCTTTAGACATCTCTAGATTGGATAGCACCAACGGGCCTGCACGGGTCCCCCATTCGTGCCTCATACAGGAGGTGCAATATCAAATGTTGCATCGGATTGAACAAGCCGGGTGGGAAGATCTTCTCCAACTTACAGAGCAACGCAGGCGCCACGTTTTCCAAGTCATCAATCACGGTCCGAGATAACTCCTTGGCACAAAGCTAGTGGAAGAAGTAGTTCAACTCTGCCAGCGCTAGCCACACATGCTCAGGGACATAGCCTCAAATCATCACCGGAAGAAGCCACTCAATCCATACGTGGTAGTCATGACTCTTCATCCCGTTGACTCGCAGAGTAGATAAGTTCACTCCCCTCCTCAGATTCGCTGCATACCCATCAAGGAACATTAGCATCTGCATCCATTCAAGTACTTCCCTCCTATGTTTCCTGGCCAAGACGAAATCGGCGTTAGGCCTTTTCCATGTCTTGCCGCCTATAGGAGGCTGCATCTCTTGCTTTGGTCTATCGCATAACGTTGCCAAGTCCACTCTAGCCTTAGGGTTGTCCTTTGACTTTTCAGTTTTCATGATGGTTCCCCAAAGTGCCTCAGCGACATTCTTTTTAGTGTGCATTACATCAATGTTATGTGGGAGAAAGAGGTCACCAAAATAGGGGAGCCTCGTCAAGCCCGACTTATGAGTCCACATTGTTCCTCACTATACCCCACAAAACCACCACCTTTTTGATTGGCCACGAGAGCATATATTTGAGCATGAACCTCGGCACCAGTCATCATCTGCGGTGGAGGGTCTTTCACTATGACACCTTTCGTAAACTTCTTGATGTCTTGTCTAAATGGATGGTCAAGAGGGAGGAATTGACGATGTTTGTCGAATGATGAATATTTGCCACCCTTCTGCAACCAAATGAACCTCAGACGTTCCTTGCATATTAGGCATGGGAACTTCCCGTGAACACACCAGCCGCAGAATATCCTATAGGCCAGGAAGTCATGCAGGGAGTAGTGGTACCAAACGTGCATTTTGAAGCTTGGCTTTGTAGCTTTGGTCGTATATCCATACGCCTTCCTCTCAAGCACTGACCAATTCATCAATCACAGGCTCCATGTACACACCCATATCACTCCCCGGGTGTTTAGGAATTATCAATGACAAGAATATGTTCTGTCTTTGAAAGCATACGCCAGGGGGGATTGATGGGGATAACGAACACGGGCCAACATATGTATGGGGCAGCCATCAATCCGTAAGGATTGAACCCATCTGTTGCTAGCGCAACACGTACATTACGAGCCTCATCTGCTTTCTCATGATGAATGCCATCAAAGCGGGTCTATGCTTCACCATCGGATGGATGTACCAATTTGTCAGCATTGTATCATTTTCCCTTTTTGTGCCATGTCATCTGTTTCGCGTATTCCTCAGTCATGTATAGCCATTGGATCCTCGGTACGAACGGGAGGTGTTGTAGGATCTTCACGGGGATCATAAGCTGCCTCTTCTAGCCATCACCAGAGTCTACCTCCAGGTACCTGGAGGATTTACACTTTGGACAGTAATTTACATCCTTGTGTTCTTTCCTAAATAGGATGCACCCCTTCGGACAAACATGTATCTAATCATACGACATCTTGAGTGCACGAAGGAGTTTCTATGACTCGTACATGCTCTTTGGTAGAATGTGGCCATCCGGAAGCAGGCTGCCAATCACGGTCAACATACCATCGAAGTGTTCTCAACTCATGCTACACTCGGATTTGAACCCCAGTAAGCGTCCAATGGCATCCAGTTGAGAAACCAATGTCCGATCGTGAAGAATGTCCGATCGTGAAGGGGTTTCTGTGCTGAAGACATCATGTCGTAGAATGCCTTTGCGGTTGGCTCCATCTCCTCCTCCGTACGTCCTTCACCGTACTGTCCTTCGTGCCAGTCATCTAACATGTCTACTACCGCGGCACTAGCATCAAAATCCTCGACGCGGGGTCTCACCACCTCCTCTCTCAGACGATGGGCTTCACCATGGTGGACCCACCGAGTATAGTCCGACGTAAATCCATTCTTCAAAAGATGTTTACCCATGTCCACCTTGTTTTTCCTTTTTCTGTTTGCATATCTCTTGTAGGGACACAAAACTAGAATCGCTCCTTTAGCAGACTCGCCAAATGCTAGCTCCAAGAAATCATTGGTCTTCATCATCCATTCAGTGGTGAAATCACTCTGACTTGAGCGGCCCGTGTACATCCACTCACGGTCATCCATCCTCTAACATATATACCAGTGAGCAAAGTAACCATCAATTGCATCTACATGGTGTTTCTACTATCTAATAAGTGAGGATAGGTCCTAATCCCACCCGCAGATACGTAGATGAGGTTAGTTTCCATGGTCTACTCCTATCCGAGACAGAATTTTGGCAGCACCTCCCCGCTGTTCTTCCGATACATGTCCTAGCAAGGAGAGTGTGTATCCAGAGAACAATAGGGTGGTGATGCCGAAACCTTGCCTCGAATCGGAGCAGGCCAAGGAAACTAACCCATCTATGTATCCGCGGGCTGTACAAAATACATGGACAATCTGAAACAGATACGGTCGTAGATATGCAATGATCTGCATACCTCTAACCGTATCTCTTTTGAACGGGAGACGCCTAACTGAGTTACATGACCTATAACCATGGGACAGAAAGAGAGGTTATACCGAGGGTGGCGGTGGAGTCAGGCTAGCGGGGCCATGGCGAGTCGGTGCAGTGGCGAGGCGACGCGGTGCAGGCAGACCTGCAGTGACGAGGAAGACAACCGGGGTCACCGAGGTACTCCGGCTCGGCTCCGACGGGCTCTGCTCTGCAAAAAAAAAGAACATACGGGCTCAATTCAAAAATTCGGCAGCACCTCCCCTGCACGGTGAAGTTTCCAAAACCTGCAAGAAATTAACGGCTCGATGGCCGACAACCACATATACAACAAGTGTCACTAAACCACCGCCACCGCCACCGCCACCACCACCCTAACTACCTAACTAACTAAACCCTAAACCCACCACTGTAAGGTCCAAAAAGGCTAGAGGGGGGGGGTGAATAGCCTAATTAAAACTTCTACAAGAATTACTTAACCACAAGTTAGAACAAAAGGTGGCGGAGCAAAATGCACTAGCTCTAACTAATTAAGCAAGCCACCTACACAAGTCTAGTACAAGGCTATCCACTAAACACAACAACAACAACAACAAGCTAGAAACAAGATGTAATACGAGAGAAGAGCTTTGAGTGATTATACCGCCGTGTAGAGATGAGAAGTACCAATTAATCAATCACACAAGAGAAATCCTCGGGAAGAGAATGACACAAGAATTTATCCCGAGGTTCACTTGCTTCCCGGCAAGCTACTCCCCGTTGTGGCGATGCACCCACTTGTCGGTTCGCGAGCTAATCAACTATCAAGAGTTGAGCCCTCGGCGGGCGCCGCACAACCGCACACAAGATGGGGATCCTCCAAGCCACGAGCTCCACTAGAGTATCCAATTCGCGAACTCCCGCGGGGAAGGATCAAGAACCCCTTACAACACTTGGTGAAGGCTCCAACAATCTCCAATTGCGAGCTCAATCACCTCCGCTGCTCCAAGCCGTCTATCGTGTCGGGAAACACGGAAGAGTAACAAGAAATCCGCAGCAACTCGAAGATCAAGTGCCTCTAGAATGCAACTCTCAAGCAATGCACTTGAATCTCACTCAATCTCACTCAAGATGTGCAACTAATCAAAGAGATGAGTGGAGGGGTTGTTCTCTAGCTCAAAGTATGTCTCTAGGTCTCAAAATGTGCAAGAGATACCCTCAAACCCCGGACATCCTCTATTTATAACGAAGGGGTACGCAGCTAGCCGTTACAACCGACGCAGCAAAAATCGCGATGACCGGACGCTCCGGTCAGGGTGACCGGACGCGTCCGGTCACTACGCGACAGACGTGAACAGTGCTCGTCCGAGCTAGCCGTTACCGTTGACCGGACGCGCTCCTTCGATCGACCGGACGCGACAGTGCCAGCGTCCGGTCGCGTTCCAGTAAGCACCCGACGCGACCGGACGCGTCCGGTCGCACATGACCGGACGCGCCAGCCGCGTCCGATCGCGCTTCGCTGCGCTCGGCTTCTCTGGACACTTGACCGGACGCGCCGGTCCCGTGAGGCACCGGACGCGCCGGTCATGCGCTTTACGTTTACGCCCAGTTGAACTGACCGGACGCGCTGGTCAGGCCAGACCCGCGTCCGGTCACAAACCCTAGCTGTACCCGCGCCACGATGAACTGACCGGACACGCCCCGCGTCCGGTGCAGCGTCCGGTGCAGCGTCCGGTGCACGCAGTGACCTCCGTTCGCCTCCGTTTCTTTTCCAACTTTCGGCGCAATAGAAAATAGGCATTTCACTTCTCCAAAAAGCGCCGAATCCCGCCTCGCAAGCTCGGCGGGAGGGAGAGAGGAACCCAAACCCCTCTCTACCGCTTAAACTCCACCGTCTTCGCAAATGTGCTAACACCACCGAGTGTACACCACCATGTGCATGTGTGTTAGCATTTCACAAACATTTTCCAAGGCGTTATGTTAGCTCTTTACTAGATCCTAAATGCATATGCTCAAGACATTGATCTAGTGGCACTTGATTCCCGAGCTAACCGTGATTGCCCCTCTTGATAGTCGGCTATGTATCCTCAACCCGGTCAATCACTTCTCTACTCATCTTAGACCGGCAAAAGGAAAACCCTATGGTTATACCTTTGCCTTGCGCTCTTAGATCCTTCTCTTTCACTTGATCATCATATCCATTATTTCATGTGCATCTCCACCATGATCATCATTTCATGTCCATGCACCATCTCTTTGTGATCTTGTGGCCACCACTCCTTGCCACGTACACCTTCATCACATGTGTTGCTTATGCCTAACTCAACATACTTAACACATGGCATTAGCAACTTGGTGTCATTAATTACCAAAACCAAACTTGGGCTTTCAATCTCCCCCTTTTTGGTAATTGATGACAACCATCACAAAGATATGAAATGAAATCAATTTTCAATTTCGATAGTATTAGCTCCCCCTACATATGTGCTTCCATGAGTTTGGTTCAATTGAGCACATATGTATGGATTTGAATTTTGGGAGAGTTACTACTATCAAATTGATGCTAAGGTATATAGAATGGACCTTTGAAGCGTGATACCAATCGGAGTTGCCTTTATATACCATCCTTAGCATCGATGTAGCTAGACACCACTTGTAATTCATCACTTGTAAAGATCACAAACACTAAAGTACCCCGTGAGATCAACATTATAAGCAAAGGTGTCTAGATACCACTTAAAAAGCTACTCTCAACAAATCATCATTCAAGTTCTATTTCTAGCATACACCACACAAGCATGAATATGAATTTAAGTTTTGCAATGCAACACTTCACCATGTTAATGCACATACAAATGCAACAAATAATTCATGAGCTTGCTCCCCCTACTTGTGTGCTCAACTTTAATTGATCCCTTTCTAATGTCAAAACTTTTGCTTTCTCTCCCCTTTATATCTTTCTCCAAATCTTTTGCTTTCTCTCCCCCTTACTATACTTAACTTTTATCTCTTTGTGACTTTTCTCTCCCTTTACTATATCTTTGTGACTTTTCTCTCCCCCTTTGTCAACAATCACCAAAAAGGTGCCAATTTTAGTGAGAGTTAAGTCAATCAATATGAGGGAGTCCAAATTATGGTTCAATCTAGATTACTTGCCTAGAATATGTAATTCGGTTTGATCCAAGGACAAGCTTCTTCACACCTCATAAAGTATAAGGGTTATCTTGACCATGTTGAATTACACATCATGAGCTCATTTTCTAGATTCAACACTAGGTTTGCAAGCCCACAAACATGTCATATGCTACCACTAGATCAATCAAACATAGAAACAATAGTGGTACCATATATACATTAAAATCATTTGATTTTCATGAATGAGCCTATTAGTCATGCAAATATGTCTATATGTTCTAAACATGTCCTTAGCAAAGTATGGATGATATGCCAAACAACTTTACCTTGCTATGTCGGAGGAGAGGCATGTCATATAAGAATGTGGGGGTGCACTCATTTCAAGTTGGAGAAGTCAAGTATGTTCAATTCATTCTTCAACTTGTAAAATCTCTTCTCATCAAGTGGCTTTGTAAAGATATCGGCTAGTTGATCTTCGGTGCCAATGCTCTCAATGCTAATATCACCCTTTAGTTGATGGTCTCTTATGAAATGATGCCTAATATCAATGTGCTTGGTTCTTGAATGTTGAACCGGATTTTGTGTCATCTTGATAGCACTCTCATTATCACAAAACAATGGCACATTCTTAAACTTGATTCCAAAATCATTCAAAGTGGCCTTCATCCAAAGCAATTGTGCACAACAACTACCGGCACTAATGTATTCGGCCTCGGCGGTAGATAGTGCAACACTATTTTGTTTCTTTGATGACCATGAAACAAGAGACCTTCCAAGCAATTGACAAGTGCCACTTGTGCTCATTCTATCAATCTTACACCCACCATAGTCGGAGTCCGAATATCCAATCAACTCAAAGTTTGACCCCTTTGGAAACCATAATCCAACATCATGAGTGCCCTTAAGATATCTCAATATCCTCTTGGTTGCTTTTAAGTGACTTTCTCTAGGTGAAGCTTGATATCTTGCACACTTGCACACACTAAACATCACATCCGGCCTAGAAGCGGTGACATAGAGCAAACTTCCAATCATAGACCGGTATTGCTTTTGATCTACCATGTTGCCACTAGCATCAATACCCAATTGATCATTTGTGCCCATTGGTGTACTCATTGGCTTAGCATCTTGCAATCCAAACTTCTTGATCATGTCCTTGATGTACTTGCCTTGACTTACAAAAGTGCCATTCTTCATTTGCTTGATTTGAAGTCCAAGGAAGTAACTAAGCTCTCCAATCATAGACATCTCAAACTCATTAGCCATCATATTTCCAAACTCTTCACAAAAGTCTTGATTGGTTGATCCAAAGATAATGTCATCCACATAGATTTGCAACACAAACAAGTCATTTCCAAGCTTTTTGGTGAAGAGAGTGGTGTCAACCTTTCCCATCTTGAACCCTTTAGAGAGAAGAAAGTCCCTCAATCTCTCATACCATGCTCTAGGTGCTTGCTTCAAACCATACAATGCCTTCTTTAGCTTGTAAACATGGTTGGGCTTCTTGTCATTTTCAAAACCGGGAGGTTGCTCAACATAAACTTCTTCATTGATATAGCCATTGAGAAATGCACTCTTGACATCCATTTGATAGAGCTTGATGTTGTGTGCACAAGCATATGCTAATAAGATTCTAATTGCCTCCAATCTTGCAACCGGTGCATATGTTTCTCCAAAGTCAAGACCCTGAACTTGAGTATATCCTTGTGCTACCAATCTTGCTTTGTTCCTCACAACCATGCCATCTTGATCTTGCTTGTTTCTAAAGACCCACTTAGTACCAATCACATTGTAGTTCTTCGGCCTTTCAACAAGTTCCCAAACTTGATTTCTAGTGAAGTTGTTTAGTTCTTCATGCATGGCATTTACCCATTCGGAATCCTTCAATGCATCTTCTATCTTCTTTGGTTCTTCAAGTGACACAAAAGAGTAGTGCTCACAAAAGGATGCTAATCTTGATCTAGTTTGAACACCACTTTGAATTCCACCAATGATTTGATCCAATGGATGATCTCTTGCAATGCTAGTAGGTTGGAGTATTGGGAGTTGGTTGCTTCCACTAGCTTGACCTTGATCTTGCACTTCATCATGAGAACCACTAGAGCTTGCTTGATTTGTATCAATTTGCACACTTTGATTGATCACATGAATATCATCATCATCAACTTGCCTTGGCCTAACATCACCAATGTCCATGTTCTTCATTGCATTTGACAATTGATCTCCTCTCACATCATCAAGGTTTTGAGCTTCATTTTGAGATCCTTGGGTTTCATCAAACTCAACATCATGAACTTCTTCCAAGGTGCCACTAGTGAGATTCCAAACTCTATATGCCTTGCTTGTGGTAGAATAACCAAGTAAGAACCCTTCATCACATTTCTTTTCAAACTTGCTCAATCTAGTGCCTTTCTTGAGAATATAGCATTTGCAACCAAACACTCTAAAGTATGCAATGTTGGGCTTTCTTCCATTCAATAGCTCATATGGTGTCTTCCCAAGCTTTCCATGGCAATAAAGACGGTTGCTACAATAGCAAGCCGTGTTGATGGCTTCACTCCAAAATGAATGACTCACATTGTATTCACTAAGCATTGATCTAGCCATGTCAATCAAAGTTCTATTCTTTCTTTCAACTACACCATTGGATTGAGGAGTGTAGGTTGGAGAGAATTGATGTCCAATACCAAGATCATCACATAAATCTTCAATTCTTGTGTTCTTGAACTCACTACCATTGTCACTTCTAATCTTCTTGATGGTAGTCTCAAACTCATTTTGCACTCTCTTGACAAAAGACTTGAATAGATCATAAACATCACTCTTGTCATAGAGAAAGAACACCCAAGTGTATCTAGTGTAGTCATCCACAATCACAAAACCATACTTGTTGCCACCAATACTAGTGTATGTTGTTGGCCCAAACAAGTCCATGTGCAATAGCTCAAATGCCTTTGATGTGCTCATATCACTCTTACTAGGATGTTTATTTCCAACTTATTTGCCGGCTTGACAAGCACTACATGGTTTATCCTTTTCAAAAGTCACATCTTTCAAGCCTCTAACTAAGTCATGCCTCAAAAGTTTGTTCAATTGTTTCATTCCAACATGACCAAGCCTTCTATGCCATAACCAACCCATACTAGATTTGCTAAGCAAGCATGATGTCAATTGTGTCTCACTATTATTGAAGTCAACTAAGTATAAGCTACCATGTCTAAAACCTTTGAATATCAAATTTGATCCATCAACACTAATGACTTCAACATCATCACTACCAAATATGCACTTGAAGCCAAGATCACAAAGTTGTGCGACCGACAAAAGATTGAAATCCAAGCTCTCAACTAGCAATACATTAGATATGCTCATGTCATTTGAGATAGCAATTTTACCAAGCCCCTTGACCTTGCCTTTCTTATTGTTGCCGAAAGTGATAGCATCAAAACCACCATTTTGACTTGTATCAATTGATTTGAACATACAAGAATCCCCGGTCATATGTTGAGTGCACCCACTATCAAGCACCCAATGCCTTCCTCCGGCTTTGTAATTGACCTACAAGACAAGATCAATTCCTTTTAGGTACCCAAACTTGTTTGGGTCCTCCAAGGTTAGTGACCAAGCTCTTTGGTACCCAAATGGCTTTCTTCTTTGAGCCCATCCATGGTGCACCAATGAACTTAGCATGAACACCATTTGTACCCTTGGTAAGTACATAGAAAGAATCAAACTTAATTGAGGATACATTAGCATTGAATTTCTTGTTCATGCAATGTTGCTCTATGTGACCAACTTGCTTGCACACTTTGCAATAACTACCTTTGTTCTTCACAAAACTAGTCTTGTGAGGAGCAAAAGCGGCCTTGCCTTTCTTGGGGTTATAGCCCAATCCCTCTTTGTAGAGAGAAGCTCTTTGGCTACCCAAGCACATAAGCAAGCGGTCCTCACCACCATAAGCCTTAGCTAAGGTGTGATTGAGCTCTTTTACCTCCTTCTTGAGATTTTCATTCTCAACTATAAGTGTGGAGTCACAAGTGAAACCATCACTACTAGATGAGGATGATGTAGATGCGCTACATGAAGGGTTAGTGGTAGCAACAACAATAGGCTTATGACAAGATTCATCAATTATATCACATGATATGCCTATGTTGCAAGTTTTAGCTTTCTCAACATTAGTTGGCATGTTTTCACATTTTTCAACTAGAGAGGAATGAGCTTCTTCAAGCTTAGTGTGAGACTTTTGAAGCTTCTTATGGTCTACCTTTAGACTCTCATAAGATGCCCTAAGCTCATCAAGTTCTTGCATAAGGTTTTTCTTTTCCTTAAGCAAGCCCTTGCACTCCTTTCTAGATTCTTTATAATGTTGAGTGCAATCTTCTAGCATAGTGATTAGTTCATCTTTAGTGAATTCTTCTTCATCACTATCACTATCACTAGCATTATCATGATCACTCTCATTATCGGATGATACCTTAGAGGCCTTAGCCATGAAGCACGATGGAGTGTCGAAGAGGGAGACCTTCTCTTGGATGGCAATGCTAGCATGTCCCTTCTTCTTGCTCTTGTAGTCATCCTCATCATCACTTGAGGAATCATCACTATCCCATGTAGCAACATGAGAATCATTCTTCTTCTTATGAGAACTCTCCTTCTTTTCTTGCTTCCTCTTTTGCTTCTTCCTCTCCTTCTTAATAGCATCTTCATCATCACTATCATAAGGACACTTTGCAATGAGATGATCTTTGCTATGGCATCTAAAGCATCTCATGGTATGCTCATTCTTCTTAGATGAGTTCTTCCTCCTCCTTGCACGATAGCCCTTCTTCTTCATGAATTTGCCAAATTGCTTGACAAAGAGAGCCATCTTCTCATCAATGTCATCACTATCACAAGAGCTTGAGTCTTCATCACTTGATGATTCAATCTTGGATTTGCCCTTGGATGTGGTGGCTTTGAATGCCACACTCTTCTTCTTTTCATCATCTTTCTTCTCATTCTCCTTCTTCTTCTTCTTGACCAACTCATCCTTTTCATCATCTTCTCTATATGAATCATCGGTCATTACTTCTTGAAATATTTGTTGAGGAGTTGAATCCTTCAATGTAGTCCTCACTAGCACGGTGATCAATGTATCAAACCTCTTGGGCAAGCTTCTCAAGAACTTCATAGAGAATTGATTGTCCTTGACCTCCTCACCAAGTGCCTTGAGCTCATTGACAATGACTTGCAATCTATGAAACATCTCCGGAACACTCTCATCATCTTGCATCTTAAAGCTTGAAAATTTTTCTTGCAAGATATATGCTTTAGCGGTCTTTGTGCCTTCGGTGCCCTCAAATGTTTCTTCTAGCTTGGCCCAAGCATCATGTGCAACTTCTATGTTTTTCACTTGCTCAAATGTCTTGTCATCTAATGCCTCATGAAGAGCACTAATGGCAATGTCATTGCATTGGAGCTTCTTCTCTTCCACCGGTGTAGGTGCTTCCGGATTAGCAACCTCAAATTTTGTTTCGGTGACCTTCCACACTTCTCTATTGATTGACTTGAGGTGTGCGGTCATCTTAACTTTCCAATAAGCATAATTTGTCCCATCAAAGTGAGGTGCCTTCTTGGTGTTGTTGATGTGCAAACTTAATTGAGCCATTTCTTTTTCACCGTAGGTTGTTAAGCCTCAAATAAACGGTGCCTCGGCTCCGATACCACTTGTAAGGTCCAAAAAGGCTAGAGGGGGGGGGGTGAATAGCCTAATTAAAACTTCTACAAGAATTACTTAACCACAAGTTAGAACAAAAGGTGGCGGAGCAAAATGCACTAGCTCTAACTAATTAAGCAAGCCACCTACACAAGTCTAGTACAAGGCTATCCACTAAACACAACAACAACAACAACAAGCTAGAAACAAGATGTAATACGAGAGAAGAGCTTTGAGTGATTATACCGCCGTGTAGAGATGAGAAGTACCAATTAATCAATCACACAAGAGAAATCCTCGGGAAGAGAATGACACAAGAATTTATCCCGAGGTTCACTTGCTTCCCGGCAAGCTACTCCCCGTTGTGGCGATGCACCCACTTGTCGGTTCGCGAGCTAATCAACTATCAAGAGTTGAGCCCTCGGCGGGCGCCGCACAACCGCACACAAGATGGGGATCCTCCAAGCCACGAGCTCCACTAGAGTATCCAATTCGCGAACTCCCGCGGGGAAGGATCAAGAACCCCTTACAACACTTGGTGAAGGCTCCAACAATCTCCAATTGCGAGCTCAATCACCTCCGCTGCTCCAAGCCGTCTACCGTGTCGGGAAACACGGAAGAGTAACAAGAAATCCGCAGCAACTCGAAGATCAAGTGCCTCTAGAATGCAACTCTCAAGCAATGCACTTGAATCTCACTCAATCTCACTCAAGATGTGCAACTAATCAAAGAGATGAGTGGAGGGGTTGTTCTCTAGCTCAAAGTATGTCTCTAGGTCTCAAAATGTGCAAGAGATACCCTCAAACCCCGGACATCCTCTATTTATAACGAAGGGGTACGCAGCTAGCCGTTACAACCGACGCAGCAAAAATCGCGATGACCGGACGCTCCGGTCAGGGTGACCGGACGCGTCCGGTCACTACGCGACAGACGTGAACAGTGCTCGTCCGAGCTAGCCGTTACCGTTGACCGGACGCGCTCCTTCGATCGACCGGACGCGACAGTGCCAGCGTCCGGTCGCGTTCCAGTAAGCACCCGACGCGACCGGACGCGTCCGGTCGCACATGACCGGACGCGCCAGCCGCGTCCGATCGCGCTTCGTTGCGCTCGGCTTCTCTGGACACTTGACCGGACGCGCCGGTCCCGTGAGGCACCGGACGCGCCGGTCATGCGCTTTACGTTTACGCCCAGTTGAACTGACCGGACGCGCTGGTCAGGCCAGACCCGCGTCCGGTCACAAACCCTAGCTGTACCCGCGCCACGATGAACTGACCGGACGCGCCCCGCGTCCGGTGCAGCGTCCGGTGCAGCGTCCGGTGCAGCGTCCGGTGCACGCAGTGACCTCCGTTCGCCTCCGTTTCTTTTCCAACTTTCGGCGCAATAGAAAATAGGCATTTCACTTCTCCAAAAAGCGCCGAATCCCGCCTCGCAAACTCGGCGGGAGGGAGAGAGGAACCCAAACCCCTCTCTACCGCTTAAACTCCACCGTCTTCGCAAATGTGCTAACACCACCGAGTGTACACCACCATGTGCATGTGTGTTAGCATTTCACAAACATTTTCCAAGGCGTTATGTTAGCTCTTTACTAGATCCTAAATGCATATGCTCAAGACATTGATCTAGTGGCACTTGATTCCCGAGCTAACCGTGATTGCCCCTCTTGATAGTCGGCTATGTATCCTCAACCCGGTCAATCACTTCTCTACTCATCTTAGACCGGCAAAAGGAAAACCCTATGGTTATACCTTTGCCTTGCGCTCTTAGATCCTTCTCTTTCACTTGATCATCATATCCATTATTTCATGTGCATCTCCACCATGATCATCATTTCATGTCCATGCACCATCTCTTTGTGATCTTGTGGCCACCACTCCTTGCCACGTACACCTTCATCACATGTGTTGCTTATGCCTAACTCAACATACTTAACACATGGCATTAGCAACTTGGTGTCATTAATTACCAAAACCAAACTTGGGCTTTCAACCACCACCACCACTCTAACTACCTAACTAAGTAAACCCTAAATCCAAACTAACTAACATACCATGGGGAGATGGCGACGGTCGACGACGGGAGGCTAGGTGACGCTCCTCCTCGAGCACCGGTGGCCGACGGCGGTAGACGGACGTAGGCGGGCAACGGTGATGCTCCTTCCTCCTTCTCCTTCTTCCTTCTCCTTTCTCCTCCTTTTCCCTCTCCTTCTCCTTCCTCCTCCTTCTTCTTCTTCATCCTCCTTCTTCCTCCTTCGCGGCCGAGGCGCGGGGGCGGCGGCGGCGCGCGGGCGTGGGCGCGAGCGAGACGGGCGCTGGTGGCGGGTGCGTGCGTGGGTGCGTGTGTGTGGTGCGTGGGCTGGTGTGTGGTGTTAAGTCATTTTGACTTGCTTTGCCGAGTACCCGCGATCCGGCACTCGATAATTTTTTTGTTTTCCAGCCTACGGTTTGCGTTTAAATTTTTTTTGCTCTTTGTTGAGTGGCAGATCACGGCGTTCGGCAAAGATTTTTTTTTGTTTTCTCCGGTCCACGGTTTACGTTTAAACAAAAAAAATTGCTCTTTGCCGAGTGCCAGATCCGGCACTCGACAATTTTTTTTGTTTTCCAGCCTACGGTTTGCGTTTAAATTTTTTTTTGCTCTTTGTTGAGTGGCAGATCACGGCATTCGGCAAAGATTTTTTTGTTTTCTCCGGTCCACGGTTTACGTTTAAACAAAAAAAATTCTCTTTGCCGAGTGCCAGATCGCGGCACTCGCAATGATTTTTTTGTTTTCCAGTCTACGGTTTACGTTTTAAAAAAAATTGCTCTTTGCCGAGTGCTAGATCGCGGCCCTCGGCAAAGATTTTTTTTGTTTTCCAGCACTGTGTCCATGTTTTTTTAAAAAAAATCCTCTTTGCCGAGTGCAGAACCAGGCACTCGGCAAAGACATGCCTTTGCCTAGTGCCATTTTCTGACACTCGGCAAAGGTTTCCTTTTTTTTGCTCCTAACTTTTTATTTAGTCCTCCTACACTACCTGGAACTACTTGTTCAAGTTTAGTATATTTCTTGAACTTTTTACTATATTTCTTCAATTTATTTCATTTACTTGATTTTTTCGAATAAGTCAAATTTGAACTACTGGTCATTCGGATATCAAAAAAATGGATGAAAAAAATGATATTCTTGTTATTGAGTCTAATTTTAGGCCGCATCCAGGGACAGGCCATAAATTTTGAACATGATGTTCACGAAACATAACCACGAACTTGCGGGTAAATTGTTTTTAAAATGTATAAAATGCAAACGCCATATGAAAATCATGAAACTTGTTGAGATGTCACGATAGCATATGTGGACACTGTGATAAAAAAAATTGAGAAGGTTTCGCACACGTGAACGCATAGATGCTTACAAACCAAGAAACCATATCGCATGTGATATGTGATCACAAGTGGAGATGTTTGATTTGTAAGCATCGTACGTGTCAACATGCGCGAAACCTTCACAAATTTTTATCACAGCCTCTACATGTGGTAACATGACATCTCGACAAGTTTCGTGATTTTTGGACTTCGTTTGTATTTTATATAATTTAAAAACCATTCGCCTGCAAGTTGGTGGCGTGTTCCGTGAACAAGACGTTTGAAATTTCCGGTCAGTTCCTGGATACGGCCTCACACAACACTAAATAACATGAATATCCTTTTTTTCAATCACTAGATTTCATTATTCAATGCACGTGCAGTTCAAATTTGTATTTTTCAAAAGAATTCAATGAAATGAAATAAATTAAAAAAATATATCAAAAAGCCATAAAAGTACACCAATTTTGAACATGTAGTTGCAGGTACAGTAGGAGGCCTATAGAAAAATTTTGGGTGCAAAAAGAAAGAAAAATAAAAATCATTACTGAGTGCCGTGAGTCTGGCACTTAGCAAAGAAGGTCTTTGCCGAGAGCTTGGCTCACGGCACTCAGCAAAGAAATTGAAAAAAAAGAAAAAAATTCTTTGCCGAGTGCCTAGCGGTTGGCACTCGGCAAAAAGTGACGGTGGGTGACCGCCGTCACCTATGGCCGTCTTTGCCGAGCGCCCGACACTCGACAAAGATGGACTTTGTCAAGTGCCCGATATTTGGCACTCAGCAAACCTCTTTGCACTCCGCAAAGAGGCTGTGTCCGGTAGTGCGCGGCGGGTCCACGCACTCTAGAACGCCGTGGCGGGCGAGAGGCATGGTGGAAAGGGAGGAAGATGGGTTGCTGCGCTCTGGTGCGGTGGAGATGCCGCCTGGTGGAGAGGAGGCGCGGTCGTTGAGGCGGCGCGGTGGAGCACAGTAGCCGAGGCAACACGCGGAGCGTGGTCGCGGTCTCACGGAGACCGGTTGCGGTGCTGCGGTGAGGTGAGTTTTTCTAGAATGGTTGGAGGTGAGTGGATGAGCACGTAAAAGAATGGTCGTTGGGCTAGCGCGGACAGCTCACCATCTAGAGCGTCCGGTGTGCACGGACGCCCAATTTGAAGAATTACCGCTTTTTTCAACTGGTTGTAATATTTGAAGCAAACAGAGAGGAGGGTCATGAGTTCATAACAGATAGAAAAGTCAGCCATTCCAATAAAAAATCATAGCCATTTCTGAGGAGTAGTGATACAGAAAAACTCACCAAACATTTTCCAAACGAGCCATTTTTCTTCGTGTCCATCTCAAGGACTTTGTCGACAAGCTTCTTGCTCGTTCCATGCAGAAATCCGTGGTGTTCCATCGGGAAATTCGTGTCACCGGTATCAAGCGAATGCTCTAAGGCTGTGTTATCCGCACTCATGAACCTCTATATTCATCCTATATACGTCAGCAAGATTCTCTCCTCTATACTCAATTCTTCCGCACTCATCCATCCTTTATATCATCCTCTATCCAGTCTATCTACTGTGGGACCCACTTGTCACTTTATCTAAATATATCCATGTGTGATCTAGTTTTAAAGGATTTAATGAGACGAATTTAATGGTGCAATCGAAATTTAATTTGGATTTTTGGTTTGTGAGTTATAGCATTTTTCCTTTGTTTAGCTAGTGGGGCCGCCACTATAGAGTATAGAGTAAGCACTGTACCACTCTAAATATAAAGTGAGAGAAATGATAGAGTATCGTTTTAGAGTACCCAGTGCAACAGTTTTTACTCTATATTCATACTCTAAAGCTTTAGAGTATCGTTTTAGAGTACCCACTGTGGGTAGTCTTAGTTTTCTATTTCACTCAAAAAATTTTGGGTTTTAGCCTATCATTTTACAGAATGGAACTAAACACCATGCAAAATTTTTAGTAAAATAGTATCCATTCTTCATTTTGAATTTTGGTCTCAAGTGACAAAAAAGGTCAAAAAGCCAAAAAAAAAACCCTCACCCACCCCATAAAAAATTTGGCATTTTAGATGGAACTAAACACACCCTAAATGCACAACCTACAGCAAAATGGTAAAACTAAGTCAGAGAGGAGAAACGGCAAATGCTGGTTCCCCCCGTATAATTCTTGCAGACGAGTGCTCACCACGAGATAGAAAAGGCAGCCCGTCACACTGTTCTTTCCGCCTTTTCATCTAACAGACTTCCTTAGCTGCTCCACAACAAAATCGCACTAGTTCAGGTCACGAACCGGTGTCAAACAACGCTGGGAAGCACCGGGGGCTAATTCTTACACTAGTCGTCCAGCAGAGGAAGCTTGAAATCACAAGCACCATGAAAGTCCGGAGGAAATGATCGTCTGTGCACTATCTGCCATGCTGCAAAGTGTCGAAATGTGGTGCAGGGTCGAAAACTCGAAATGTGAAGTGCGCATTTTTATCACCTTGTCGGCCTGTGCATCCGAGTTGCTCGCTGCCCCTGATTTCCCGGGCTTATATTTCCTTCTGAGACCAGCTCGGCCCATCTTTCACCCCCAGTTTATCTTCTGATGGTAGCAACAAGTAATCACGGAATCTTCCTGGTCCCATTTCCAATTGAGCCCGCGCGAATTCCGTCCGACAGGCCCACTCTAGGCTCATTTTGGTCTTAATACTTGTTAATTACGGCCCAAGCACAGACTAATACTGCAGACGCGTAAGGCTGGCTGCACTGGGCTACGGTTTACCGGACGAGAGTACCGCAGCGGGTGCTGTAAAACATCCGGTATGAACTGCCTGTACGCCAAATATAGAGGAGTTGGAGAGCGATAGCGGATGAGCCGGCTGCACAGTACGCAGGCCTCACTGTGCGCGCGCGAGAGGAGAGGAGAGGAGAGAGGACGGAGCATCAGTGGTGGGCCTCATGTTTTTAAGTTACTAAAAAATGTTATAACTCACAAACAAAAAAACCAAATTAAATTCCGATTGCACCATTAAATTCGTTGTAATAAATACTTCAAAACTAGATCTCACATGGATATATTTAGATAAAGTGATAAGTGGGCCCCACAGTAGATAGAGGATGATATAGAGGATGGATGAGTGCAGGAGAAATTGATATAGAGGATGAAATTTCGATGACCAGGACGGAATATTTCTTTTAGAGGATGGATTTAGAGGACGATGAGTGCGGATAGCCTAACCTCAACTTTCTTACCAAAATAAATGGATCTGTCTAGATCTGTCCTCTATGATCACTCAAGCAATTTGAGGAGCCTGCCCCGCGATGCCACTATTCACGCGCGAGACTTCACACGCCCGATCCCAGGTACGGCTCGTGCTCGCCAGGCCCCGTTGCTCCCTGCCACGATCGCGCCGCTGCTTCGTCAACGCGCACAACGAGCTGACGTGGCTGTGCAACTCCCAGCGCCGCTGACTGGCAACCCCAGATTCGCCGTGTCATGTCGCACCGTCGGCCGGCCAGAATAGGCAACGCGCCGATGCACCAGGGCGGCGGCCCTGTTCGCTTCGCTAAAAAGAAAAGTTGAAAAGTACTGTTTGCTGATTTGTTGTGAGAGAAAAATACAGTTCCTTTACAGAAGAAGTACAACTGATAAGATAAGTGAATAGGGCTTAAGCCTCGTGACGCTGGCCCGCCCAGGAAGACGTTTAACTGCATCCCCGCGGCACCCGGAAGAATGATGGTGAGGCCAAGCTGACGGCCATGGCGAACTGCTGTGGCGTTGGACCGGCGATGCTGTGTTTGGTTCCGGACCCAGCGAGGGGAGACGTAGAAAGGTGTTTCTGGCCTGTATCTTGCATATCCTACGTGTTTCCTTTCTTTGGCGATAGAATATGAATATCCTTGTTGTGGTGATGAATTGCTGACTTCTAGCAAGTTTGGTTGATTTCCATTAAGAGCATCTCCAGCAGTCCCCCGATTTCCATCCCCAACGAGAAAAACCGGTATTTTGAGGGATTTGAGAGCTCCAGCAAATCCCCATTCTAAAATTCATCCTCCAACCCCTCAAAGATGAGGGAAACCTCCCTCCCCCCAATACCTGAGATTTTTTGGCGCAAGCTCTAACTGCCGGCGCCAAGGAAGGGGAAGGGGACGACGATGATGGCCGCTGGCGCCATGGCCGCGGGCGGGGAAGAAGACACCCACTTGCTGCAGCTTCTCGTGTCTGACCGCAGGCCACCACGACCGCGCCTGTGCCCGCGCCGCGCTTCCCCTCCACGTGGACGTCATCACCCGCCTCTCGACAGCAGTTGCTTCACCACCGCAGGCGCCATGGCCGAGGACAGGGAAGAAGACACCCAGCTTCTCGTGCCGCCTGCCACGGCTCCTGGCGCCTCCACTCCCCTCGTCTGGAGGAGCGGGATGGGAAGAGGAGCAATGGAGGAGTGGTCTGGAGGAGCGGAATGGGAAGAGAGCAGCGGAGGAGTGGAGGTTGCGAGTCGCGGCGGTGAGACGAGTCGCGGCGGTGGAGTCATAGATGCAGATCGAAGCGGGGAGGGAGAGAGAAAGAAGCGGGTGGGAAGGAGAAAAAAGTGTATTGAATGACATGTGGACCCCACACACTAGACAAAGATATTGGCGATGAAATTTTCTCCTTCTGCCGGAGATGAGGCTTTTCAAAATCCTTAAAGGGGCTTGTAGCTCCCCCAATAACTAGTTTTGGGGATGAGTTTTTCTCCTAGTGCTGGAGATGCTTTAAGGTCGAATGTTGCCATTTTGCTGCTATCCTGGTAGGATGTTCCCTGGATTAGGCAAATCAAATAGCAAGTTGATTACTTTGTTTTCTTGATTCCTGAGAGTAAATCTAATGTTACAGTGTATGCATACGCCTATATGATTCAAAGCCTCGTTAAAGCCAAGATGGATTTTCTGATGCAGCTGCTATGAAAAAGGAATTCTAATGCAGCAATTATCGTAACTCAAAGTGGCTATAGAATAAGTTATTTCGTAGCCAGCTGTAGGGTAATATATATATATATATATATATATATATATATATATATATATATATATATATATATATATATATATATATATATATATATATATATATATATATATATATATATATATATATATATATATATATATATATATATATATATATATATATATATATATATATATATATTTCATGATGGCTATGGAACGTGAGGGATTGCAGCCCTGCTGCTATCTGAAAAATGGGAAATTTAGATAAGGT
Organism: Saccharum hybrid cultivar R570; assembly: GCA_038087645.1. Lineage (NCBI taxonomy): Eukaryota > Viridiplantae > Streptophyta > Magnoliopsida > Poales > Poaceae > Saccharum > Saccharum hybrid cultivar. The sequence goes on along the minus strand of JAQSUU010000066.1, from coordinate 31,710,509 downwards.
AACTACTAACATTGATACATTCGGAAAAGGGAGAGCATTTCAGAAAAGGAAGAATAATATAGCACGTGACTATATTATTGTGCCTCTTGCATATGGATCTTGGGAAATACTTATTGCAGTTTATAATATAAGAAAAATTGGGGTGTCCTAAATCATTGCACGTTGACTTCTGATGATGTTATAAATCAAACTTATTTTCTATTTTCTATCGGTTTGTGTGTGCAGCAGAGGACGAGGCTCATGTTTTGTCCGTGTCATCTACGGATAAACTAGATAGAACACCTGCTAGAAGAAGATACGGATATGGCGGCTATGCATCTTTCGGAGGCCAGTCTGTAAGCTCTTTTGGTAGCCATGCTTCCGGAATATGCCGATGTCCTGCGTTCAACTGTCAACCAAGCAAGTAACAGTCTTTCTTTGATTTATGTGGATTATCATGCCAAATCTATTTTGTTTCCCATTTTCTTCGGTATTATTGAATCCTTTTGATAGTTGGATTTGTTTGTTTCCCAATATGAAATCCTTGTAATGGTCAAGTCTTAATAGATTTATATTTTGGTTGTTTTAATTTGCATGTCTGAACGCCGCCCTAGCGCTAGCATGGGCATGCTACTAGTCACACAAATGTAACCAAAAACAAAATATGAGAGATTGAGGCCCTATGGTCAAACGAGTAATCCTAAAGGACGAATCACTCAAAAATAATAGAAATAGAATTGGAGTGTAACAGGACTTAAATTAAAATCACAAAGATTATGCAACACCTCCGTCCAACTTCATGCAACACAAACTACAATAGTTAAAGCACGTAAGATCAAGTAATTCTATGAAAATTCTCAATTGAGTCAAAAGAAATCAAAGCATAAAGATTACACAGAATAATGAGCAAATATTGAAATCAAAACCATGAGAAATTGGACTCAAAACAAATGATAAAAATTTTGAAACAAATAATGCAATACCTAGCAAACACACCTGATTAATAATGAGCCAACAATGACCCTAATAAACTTTTTCAGTTAGTATTAGATACATTAGTAATACCTAGCAAACGCACCTGATTAACAAACTGCAAGAATAATTGAAGTCTAGTATTAGACACATCAATAATGCCTATGAACTACACCTGATTGACCACCGTAAGTGTAGTTGAACTCTAGTGTGAGTACAAAATTAATTCTAGTCACATGATACTAAATTTGTAAGCGCATTATCATGAGTGGCCATACCTTCTTACTCTAAGTGTATTAATACAAAATCACTATTATTAGTGACAAGCTGATAATATTGAGAAATAGACAAAAAAAGCAATGGGTAACAAATGGGGTCTTATAAAACCATACAAAAATAAAGCTTGCATTACCCTAAGTACCAACAAATATAGGAAAGTACCAACAATAGTAGCAAATTAGCCAACATAAGTATCAGACCAAAATGGATAGGAGACATTATGTCAGCAAAGAAGAGTGGGACAATTGAGATGATGAAGCAGTAGAGCAGTACATCAGATTTGAAAGCGAGAGCCTCCAAACAACTGAGGGAGAAGAACATTTGGAACCAATATATCACACCAAACTATGGAAAAAGATAAAGAACATAACAAATGATCAAATAATCAAAGCATGAAAAATTAAGATAAAAAGAAAAAACAAAAAACAAAAAAATTTCTATAGTTTAAAAAATTAAAAAGATTGTGAGGCCATTTCCTCTAACAAAAAAAATCAAAATAAAGAAATTCCAAAAATAGAAATTTTTATGGATTGCAAATACCAAAATTTTTTTGAGGACAGAGTGTGAACCAAACATATCAAATTTCAAAAATGGAAAACAAAAAAAAACAGAAATTTTCTATGTAATGCAAAAACCAGAAAGATTATGAGAGGTTTTTTAGGGCATTGCCTCAATAAAAAATACAACATAGCAATCATAGTCCTTTCAAAATATTAGCCAAACATGAGGCTAATAAACTTTTTGCACTTAGTACTAGTTACATCAATGATACCTAGGAATTACACATGATTGACCACTTTAAGTGTAGTTGAACTCTAGTGTAAGTACAAAATTAATCCATAGTAACATGATAGTAAACTAATTAAGTGCATTTATCGGGTGGGGCCTGTTGACATTAGATATGGCAAACAGATAAATCCGCAAGCGCACGGATATCAATGTAGCTTTCACCTAGAGTATGCTAAGGTATCAAATTTTCACAGGGAACGCGAAGTGAACTAGTTAAGAACTAAGAGTGTCCAAGGGTAAAAGTAATAGGTAGAGAGGATATATGTGGTTTCTATGAACTAATACAAGACTAAAGAAGACTACGGTTATTTACTTCGGGGCACAGCCTGCCTAGCAACCTAGGAGAGATGACTAGACAAGGTCTGTCACGAGCCCTATGATTTAATAACTAGACATGTCGTGGTGGAATACAGAGGATGGATAGGGCTATCACCACCTGCCACCTACCACAATCTATCCGGAGGCCTAGTCGTAAACACAGGTAAGCTATAGCCTAAGCATCACGCTTAATCTATAAACTTACTACTCTAATCCTACGTACGATGGAACAAGATCAGAGCACTCTAACCAAGCTGTGAAACCAGTAAATACAATAATATAAATAATACTTAAGTAATGCAAAAGAGCAGAGTTACCACAGAAGATGCCGGACTTCACTCGAAGAAGAGCTTCATCCGCCAAAGCACAAGTTGAGAGGATGTCGATAACCCCGGCTCCTCCCCAAGCTTCACCTCACTCTCTCCCTATCTTCTACTTCTAAGTAGTAGAGCTACAGAGTTTTGCCTAGCTACTACTCTCACTTGGAGTGATGGAATGAAAGGGTGTGTGTTACAAGTGAGGAAGAGGGGTCCTATTTATAGCTTGAGGTGGAGTAGGGGCTACTCCATTGCCACATCAATGATCCGCGTGATCATCCTTCTCCACCCTTGGATGAAACTGACCTTGAACCGCCATAAATGGACGCACCACATTGCTCCACTTGTGCTAGTGTGCATGCTGTCCAAAGTTAGTTTGGTGAAAGTGGGCCTCCGGCCAGCTCCCTTGGGCCTCTACCGTCTGTCTTGAGTTAGTGCACTTCATCTACGGTCCTCCAGCAAATGGGTATGAAGTTTGGTGCAAATCGGAATTTCCTTGCTCCGGATATGGACACATATTTGCTTATGTTGGATTGGGCCACTTTGTCCGGGCTTTTCCGAAACCCCATGTGATCCAATGTGGTGAACAAGGCTTCCCATGGGCACCTGGGTGAGTGTAGAGGCCCTAGAACAAGTTTGGTGGCCATTGGACACAAGTCTAGGCCGGTCGTCCTCCATCCATGTCACCCGGCGCTCCTCTATGCCCAAGTCCAGCCCAACACGTCGTGCGATCTTTCGGAAGGCATAACTTTATCGTCCGGACTCCGAATTGGGTGAACCAAAACTCGATTTCATGTATCTCGACGAGCTCTTCGACATGGTGTAGTAAAAATGAGCATTTGATAAAGTGTTTTTGCATGTATATGGCCTTCTTGCTCCTACACTCACATAGTCATCACAACTTATGGAAATGGTTAGAAATAAGGCCTATGGCTATGGTTTATGTCATTTATATGACCAAATTAGGCATGGTTGATGGTCTAAAATGAGGTGTTAAGGACCATCAACATGGCCATTCTTTCTTACTAGATACAGATTTTTTTGCTACATTTAACAAGAAGAAACTAATATCAGAAACACAGATGAAAAACAAGACACAGAGCACTAATATATATTACAAACCATCACAAACACAATTCACATACACACTAAAACATGAAGGTTCAAAGTTAAAAGAAAAAGGTAGCAATTCAAATATTACAGTACCATATAATTATTCTGGTTCAGACCAACAACAAACCAAACAATAGAAATAACGAAAAGTATTATAATTAAACCACTAGCCTAAAGGCCAAAGCAACTGGTCCAACACAACTTCCAAAAGCATAACTTGTAGATGTCTTCTTGAGGTTATCATGAGCACATCATACTAGACAAGGTAAAAGGCCAAAAATCCTATCAACATTAACACTCTGGTAGATGTCTTCTTGTTGAGGTCGAAGATTGATGTTGAGAGCATTGTAGAAAGACATTCTTTCACTTGCCACTCAAATGAGTGCCCAACCATCATATTAGCATCTTCTTCATCAATCGCCAAAACATAGACAGTGCCATTCTTTGAATCTAAGGCAAACTTGTAGATAGGTAGAAATTTAACGCCACGATTCTGCCTAACAGCATGAGCATCAAGTTTAACCTTATCAACACTACTCAAGCCCTTAGCAGTGAGAAAGCGAGTTTGGTGTCCAACAACTAGATCCAATTGTTCAACAACAAACAATGAAACAACTTCATTGTCTAAAGTGAATGGAACAACAACATCAAGAGCTATTGAATTTTTTAGAGAAACAACCTAGACAAATAAAAAAGAATTACAAATAGAACAAAGTTAAATAGCAAAGACAAAAAGGATAAACTTAACTACAAAACCCTAACTATATACAAAAAAATGCAAACAAAATAGGTAAGCCAACTACTACTAGAGTCCTATTGCCACATCTAAATGTACACCTAGTACAAAGAAGGAAATGGCATATTGCCAGAACTCAATAGGACAAACAAGAAGCTAACCAAAATGGAAAAAAACTATTGTCGGTGTTTTGTAAACTAGACTAGTAAATTTATACGATTGCCGTGCTGCTCTAGGAAGATGATGGTAGCGTCCAAAAGACACGAGAATTTATACTGGTTCACTCCGGAGCCCTACGTCCAGTCTCAGAGATGATAGAGTGCATATTTCTCGCTTGAATGCTCTGAAGTTCTTACAATGGGGGTGCAAGAATGGTGGATGAGATAGGAGACCTAAATCTAGGAGACGAGCTGCTCGAAGAAAAGCTCCAGGAGCCCTTATATGGTGTAAGAATGAGTGAATGAAAGTTGGATCCCCTAGAGGGGTGCCCTAGCTGCCCTTATATAGAGTTTGGGGCTAGGGCGTATATAAGGAAGAAGGTTCTCCCGATCGAAGGGTAGTGAGCCTAAGGGAGGTCCTAGTTAACTTGGCTTGCAAGCTACGCCGTTTTGTGGAGCATGTCTGGGCGTGGTTGTCATCATGGTCTTGTGGCTACGTCACAGCATGATGTGACGTGGTGCTACTGCACCGGCTGTGGCGGCACTGTAGGCATGGTGGTGATTCATTAGCCGTCCTGTGCGACATGGTCCTTGTCTTGGTCTTTGTCATCGCCTCCTGGTTTCAGAGGGCATCATACAGGAGTTGTAGTCGCCCCTGGATCGTCGATCGCCTTGTTAGTTTGAGGGCTGAGGGCCACGATCCCAATCATTGGGGTCGTGGCTCCCGCCGGGTAGGACAACCTCTAAGTCAAGACCTTCGTCGTGGATCCCACCTGTGGTGGGTAGAATCGTACATGCATCCTATCGACCGTATTTGGACGGTGGATCACCGTACCTGTTGTCACCATCGTGCGGTGTTGTCTTGTCTGCGCGGCGCGACGTAGGGATGGCATCTGACCGGACCGAGGTGACCACTGTCCCCTCGGTCCTTGCAGTGTCAGATTAGCGTGCCCATCCTTGTTAGAATGGGCATGCCTGGCTATGCTCGACCTCTCCCCGTTCCTCCCAGGGGTCGGGATGGTGGAGAGGTTGTGCATGTCTCATGCATCGTGCGGCTAAGTCCACTGATGGGGTCATGGCCAATCTCCGCCTTAGCGCTTAGCCTAGTTTTCTTGGATTAGCTGGGCCTCGGTCGTTCGGGCCTTTGCTAGCCAATTTATTGTGGGCCGTGGGCCTACTAACTAATCGGTGCCTTGAGGCACCCCAGGGTTATAACCCTGACAGTAGCCCCTGAGCATTTTTGTGATCACAAAGTGATCATGAAAGCGCTCAGATGCGTGTGCGTTTGTGCATGGGTTCGTAGTCGTGGCCTGCTTGAGCTTCGTCGCTCAACCCTTCAGAGCTACTGCGTTCAATGCGGTCGGTGGTCGCTACATTTGTCCTTGTCAGGACACCCTAACGATATGGTACGTGACTGCTGAGCCCTACTGTGTTAGTGTGCCATGTTTCAAGGTTTGTGACCCAGGAGGGGCCGAGTGGTCTCATCGACATTGTATTGGCCTTGCCTTTGAGAGGGTCTTGATTTCTCTGACCTCACGCAGGCATCTGACTTGGGCTATGACCTCCCATGGTTCGCCACGTGGTGCGGGGGTCTCTGGCTATTTGGTCCATCCCTAGCCTATAAATGGAGACCCTTCTACCATTTGAGGCATTTGTGGTTGTGGCCCTGAGCTGTTTTCATGCGGTTAGATGTTTTAAGAGAGTGAGGAAAGGAGAGAACTTGGGAGTAGAGGCGTGAAGAGGAATGTGACATTCTTGTGATGCGTCCTATTGAGGGTCATCTATGTTGGCCGAAAGCCATTTGCTGCTCTTTCTAGTAGTTGGTGCTAGAAGGAGTCTTGTGTGTAGGGTAGGATGGGGTGGCATGGATATCGGAACTGTAGCTTCACGACCTCCTCACCTCTCGGGGCCCTTTGGCTAGGATGCGTGAGGTGGTCCTTGCTATGGATAGTTCCACCATGTCATCCCTATCCTTGTGAGATGACGACGCTGCTACCATTCTCTCCCCTACGTTCTATGCTCCGGGAGCTGTGGTGTTGGGAGGAGGTTTGCGAGGTGCTTCTCTTCGTCGCGTTCGCTTGCAATGGCGGAGGGGAGCGTCCCGCAAGCCTCCTTTTAGCATCATAGCTTCTGGGGCTTGGGTCACTACTACCCTATTGGAATGAGGAAAGATTTGTTTATAGAATGCCATGGTGCTCGGCTGGGTTTGTTTTGTATTTTAAGTCATATTTCCTGAGTTTTTTGGCCCGAGATTGTCTTGTGTCTTTGTGGGATTTGATTTGTGCTTGTCGGGCAGCACTAGGGCTTCTGAGACGCCTTCCCTGACTAGGGGTTGATGTCTCGACCTAGCGTCATTTGGATTGTGACTCTCGGTGGATGCGTTGCTATCCGTCCAAATGTCGAGAACCCAGAGCTCAGGGAGAAAGCGGTTGAGGATGGCCTCGTCCTAATAGTAGGGCCGTTGATGCCCACTTCCTTCTCTCCCCGATGCCCCTCTCGGCCTGACGGGCCATGATGCCTTGTTATAGGAAAATCTTGGTTTCGCCCCACGTGAGGAGAGGTATGTCCACTGTAACCACGTGGTCAGAGCGGTGTGCCTCATCGGGGTCGATGGGTAATTTGAGCGGGACCCGATATCCTCCCCAATCGATGTGGACTTTGGCTGTGCCTCATCGAGAGATGTCCTATAAATCATCGGTCGCCAGGCCCATTGGTCCCCGACCACCTCTGCAGCGGTTAGAGGGCAAGATGCCTCCCCCAGAGGGGGTCAACCCGAGCGACTTCGAAGCAGACCACTTGAACACAGAGAGAGATGGTCATGTGGCTCCACACAACCGATTAGAGCCGTAGGGGCTCATCTCCTCCCTGTCCCTATCCCTTTGTGGCCTCGAGCCCTTCTAAGGACGGCCCAAGAGTGGGTTTCCTAAGCGCAACACTGGGTCTGATCACGACCATGGCCCAGGAGGCTCGAAAGCCCCTAAGCCCATATGAGAGACTGTCGTGATTTATAGGCGTCCACATGGCGTGTGATCGCGTACACTCCCTACAGTTGTAATGACCGAGGGCCTCTCTGTGCATGATCCTTAGGGTGGTCGACCTCCCCGGATTCTCTGTGTCTTAATGGCGTACCTATGCGTTATGGTATGTCGGCTCGTTTTCTAAGGGCTTGTGGGACCGGTATTAGGGCGGACTCCTCATGGGTGCGGTTCACTTCCCTGATCGCCGCCACATAAATAGTTCCCTTTACCCAAGCTGGCCCCTTACCTTGTTCTCAGCTCTTGCCGTCGTTCCTGCAATCTAAAGGAAAGACAGAAGGAAAGGGGTCGAGGTCGTGAGGTTTACATATAGATCATGTGTATCGTCGCTGTCGCCATCTGCTTCGTCGCCCCTACTCCTTCTTTCGCCTATGTGGTAAGATGGGAGAGTGGGTACCTTCATCGGTGACAGAGGCAAAGCTGTAGTGCCTCGTGGTGAAGGGTCTCCTTCCGTCGAAGGAGATTGCCAGAGCCCCTACCATTGAGGTGATGCCCCTCCTATAGCCTAGGGAGGCGGTGTCGTTTATTGACTTCCCCAAGCGCGGGTTCAGGATCCCAACGTCTGACTTCCTCTGTGGTTTTTCCTTCGTGAGTACGGAGTTTGGCTACAGCACCTTCCTCCCAATGCGGTGCACAGCTGGCGGGCTTTGTCGGCATGTGCGAGCCCTTCCTAGGGTTAGCTCCCAACAGAGACCTATTCCAGAGGGTTTTTGAGGTGAAAACCCGTAAGGTGCATGGTTCTGACGATGGCGTGCTCGCTCCCATGGGTGGGATGAAGCTTCAGATGCACCAAGGGTTCTCTCACAGTTATCCATGCTTGTCGTTGAAGTCCTCAAACTTCGGCAGGCACGGACACTAGTTCTACATTCGGGATGACACCGCTGCCCCCCTCCCTCCCTTCTCCAGCGTCGCACTGGTGAGGTTGACCTCATGGAACTAGGGGTCTGACAGGACGCGGCTATCGAAGGTGATGGAGGTCCTAGAGATCCTCGAGGGCTGAGTGTCGGTCGGCTTAGATGGCATTGCGATCCTGTGGACCATGGTGTAACGGCGGGTTCAGCCATTGAAGCAACGGATGACCCTGTTGTTGACAATTCTAGAGCTGAAGATCCGGCCCGCGAGACCGTGGAGATGTTCGAGGTTTCTGAAGTCATGAATCAGGTCAGGGGATTAGTCTCTTTTGGGACCGTCGTTGCGGCTGAAGGTGTGGTGGAGGTGTTCTTGGTGAACTTTTAGCCTGACCTGGTAAGCCGCCTTGATATGTTTTCCTTTCTTCGTTGAAGGTCATTGGCTGATTGGTTTCGTTTTCACAGCATGTGCCTTCGTTTAGCTCCCATTTCCATCTCCCTTGTACTAGAGGCATCGAGCGCGTCGCTCAAGAATAGGTGGCGCTGAGGAGAGGGAATGCCTCAGGCGAAAGAAGGCGTTGAAGCACATGGGGCATTAGAAGCGTGACAATTTGTTGTTAGACGATGATGATGATGAGGAGGAGGAGAGATCTAAGGAAGAAGACAAGGACTTGGTGGCCCTTCAGAGCATTCTTGATGTCTCACGTGGGTCCGACGATGGTGGTGGACCGAGCGGTTCGATCGTACGATGAGTGTCATGACCAAGGAGAGTTCTACTCGAAAGCGAGTGGCTTCGTCATCGCTAAGGGGGCCAAGCCCAAAGTGCCCTTGCACCACCACCGATGGTGGTTAGGATGCCTCACGCGTGGCTCCTGTCGTCCCCTCCCTGATGGGGCCCGAGGCTCCCGTCTAGGGAGAAGGCGCCGAAGATGAGGCGGAGACGGGCACCATGTCCTGAGTGGATCGTGAGGTTTTCCACCCTTCCTTGGAGATGTCTGGGGAGAGGGTGAAGATCTCGTCTAGTACTTTTTCACCGACGTGGTGGTTGTGCACCCTGTGTCCCCGGTACTTCACATGGGGATATCCGAGCTCAGGGATGCAGGGGCCACTGGAGGTCACAGTGCGGAGGAGACCGACGTCGCCGATGCTGCCGGGGATGCCTCACTGGCCTCTGGTCTAGTGGTGTCAGCGTCAGTGCCCGCTTCCATGATCCTTTCTGCTAGGTCGCTCGTGGAAAGGCAGATCATGCTACCCTTCGTGGATCGCTCCACTAGGTATGTCGTCCTTTGATTTCTTCCTCACCATGCTTGTTGGTGATACTCAATTGTCTGATTCTTGTCAATCTTTGTGATGTAGAGAGCCCCTCCTAGGGTCCTCAGTCCTGGGACCTTCAGGGAGTAGTGCACGCCCTCTTGTGCAGACAGAGTCGCTGGGTGACATCGCTGCCCCCAGAATGGTGGTCGGGCTCCCTTCTGTTGTGGCCCTACGTTCGCCCCTTGAGGAGGAGCCTAACCTGGGAGAGGGCTCTCTTGTGTGGTCCCATCCCATGTGCTCCGACAAGGTGTTGTTCGTGGTGGATGACATGGCTAATTGAGCCACGATGGAAGTTGCCTCCTGAAGCCGCGAGGGGGTTGAGGCGACCTTGGCAAAGATAGGCGACGCGATTGGTGTGGTCGCCCGGCTGGGCATAGAGGCCCAGCATTAGATGACCGATAAAGTGGCGGTCCAAGTGTAGGTGAGCCTTCTGGTCTTTTGACTTTTTGTTGTGCCTGTTTCACTCTTGCTGTGATCGTCTGATCACCCTTCTTTTCTACAGGGGTTGATGAAGATTTCAATGAAGAAATCTTGGTTCTTTTGCTTGGCCTATCAGGCGCAGGCAGGAGGTGCCACCGACCGTGGCCGTCTGGACACGGCAGAGGCCAAGGTGCAACATTTGCGTGGAGAGTTGGAGGCCTCCTAGAGGTCAATGGAGGAGCTGACCTGCCGGGAGGCATAGGCTCGGTCCTAGATCAAGGCTCTGACATCCCAGATAGTTGGTCTCATGGACATGATGGTTGTCCAAGAGACAGAGCTCATCTCGGTTGGCGCTGCTTGGGATGTGGCCGAGCATGGGCATCATCACCTCGAAGTTGAGTGCCAGAAGCTGCGCTCCACTTGTAGCGGTGAGTCCTCTGTTATTTTGCGTTGCATCTCCATTCTGTCATCGTGTCTAGTCATGAACCAGCTATCTCATTTTAGGGTTGTGCACGAGGGCGCTCTCAGATCAGGAAGAGAAGGTGGCTGTGAAGCAGAGGGTGTTGGATATGGACAACTAGTTGGTAGCACTGACTGCCTCCACATGGGTTCTTTGCAATGTCATGCTCAGCGCCGGCCGAGGGAGTGCCCAGGTGGTGCCTCGCCTTCACGAGGCTCGTCTCCAAGTGGATTCCCTAATTTTTTAGGGGGTTCATCAAGGAGTTCTCGTCACCTTGATGTCGGTTGGCTCGCATTATGGTGGTGTCGACTTTGATGCCATTGGATGAGGGTATGCGCTGGGGAAATCCGAGAGCGATAGCCTCGCCATCGGCAGCGCCGCTGCTCGAGGCGCGGAGGTCCTTGCGAGCAAGATGCTAGCTACAAGCATTCGCCTCCAGTACCAGTCTTCTAGTGTATGAGCGTTTTTGGGCGTCTAGTGTTTTAAGGGTGGTCTTGTTGTGATGGACATATCTGAGTTTTATGTGTGTACGATACATGATCAGCGCATTCATTTGCTGTTTTGCTGCCTTTTCACTTTTATTTTCATTCGAATTGGAATATGCTTCATTACTCCTGCCCTGTGCTCATGGTGCGTGTTTTAACCTAGGGGCTAGACCACGGCGTTAAAAGGTGCGCGATCTACTGGAGTGATGAGGCCTCGAGAGTAGGTTGTAGATCCAACATAATGTGAGAAGAAGGTGACCGGGCAGTGAAAGATTCCTTTCCTTTCACTTCTTTCATCTTGAGTGAGCGGGTTCCCCATTTCCTTTTAGACTCATGCAAGCAGGGGATCAAGTTGTGGGTCACTAGAATGTCACGATGAGAGGTGTGATTGGAAGGAGTTTGAAATGGAGTGGTCGCTGGGATGATGACAAACAGTGCAGCACCGTAGGTGTGCGCATGTGCCTATGTGTGTGAGTCGTGTTGGGCCATGAGCATGAGTCGAATCGAGTCACTGCGGAGTTGAGCGCTACTAGGACGTAGGGTATGGGCATCATGCTATCTAGTCTGCTCTTCGGGTTGGCCCTAGGTTTCTATAGCTATTGGTAGGCTTGTATGCGTATGCGGACGTGCTTAGGTAGAGAGGCTATGGACAAAGTGGGTGTGACTGACTGATATACCGGAAGCTGTCGCGAAGCTTGTTGTGACTGCTCGGGGTGCACCCCGAGCGTGTGCTCATGACAAAGTCATTGCAGTCTCCAGGCCATGGGCTGATGAGGGCACTTTTTCAGTGCTTGGGACGATCACAGCCGGCGCAGATGGACCCCTTGGACGGCTTTGGGACGACCCTTGCCGGCTCAACATCCTTGGCGGGCTTGTGAGCCCCGAGGATGACTTTTTCAAGTTTGGCTCGCTGTAGGCCTGTAGCCTCTAACCGAGGCGGCTCTTGCCTTCTGGTCCTTGGGCCCTTGTGATGCGATGACATCGCGGTCGTCGCGTCCCCTCCTCTGGGTGCGGTTGTCGCTCTCGACGAGGAGCTGGCATGACCTATCGCTGTGGAAGTGGGTTCTGAGTGCAAAGTGGTTTGGTCTGCTCGGCGCGAAGTGCGGTGCGCTCATGGGACCCGCTTCCTTGGATCCATGTGCCTCCGAGTGTCAACTGATAGTTCGCTAGAGCATGACGGATGGTTCGTTCGCCATATAGGATTGGATCCTGGTTTCGGGCTTGACTATGCAAGGCGTGGCACCGGGCTGCCACCTGATCACTTGTGATGATGCCATGGGGCGACGGGTGATTTTGTCGCTCATGTGTGCCTTGGCACGCGGCACTACACTGGTCGCGAAGACGCTACTCGAGGCGTGTTTCCACCGCCGGGTGCAGCTTCCCACGCGGTTGACCTGGTCGGGGGCAGGAGCTGCTGATGGGCACTGACCCATTAGTGTGGATGACCTCGTGGTTCCCCAAAAGGATGTGGCTGGTCAAGGCCATGCCCTAGGTGAGTTTGTCACGAGCCATGGGCCTTCGGCCTCCTGGGTGGAGGACTTGGTCATGACTGGTGAAGAGAAAGGGTACTGGCTTCCCTATGTAGGTGAACTCTAGGATGCTGCCACTAGAGGCAGTTCTGAAGTGTGTCCATGGGCCACGGGACCCAGATCTCCATGGCGGAGGTTTGGGCCACGGCTATAGGCAGGCGCAGGCGCTGGCCCTCCAACGCTGGCAAACTCGTAGTTTTCATGATGGATGTGGCCACCATGGGCCATTCCGCTAGCGAGTCCTCCGATGGTGCATGGAGTCGTCGCTTCCTACTCAGCAATCAAGGTGCATGACTGTCCCCTACCTGGCGCCCCAACTGTCGGTGTTTTATAAACTAGACTAGTAAATTTATACGATTGCCACGCTGCTCTAGGAAGATGATGGTAGCATCCGAAAGACACTAGGGTTTATACTGGTTTCGGCCGGAGCCCTACATCCGGTCTCAAAGATGATCAAGTGTGTGTTCCTCACTTGAATGCTCTAAAGTTCTTACAATGAGGGGTGCAAGAATGGTGGATGAGGTTGGAGACCTAAAGCTAGGAGATGGGCTGCCCAAAGGGAAGCTCCATGAGCCCTTCTATGGTGTAAGAATGAGTGAATGAAAGTTGGATCCCCTAGAGGGTGCCATGGCTGCCCTTGTATAGAGGGTGTATACAAGGAAGAAGGTTCTCCCGACCAAAGGGTCATGAGCCTGAGGGAGGTCCTAGCAAACTTGGCTTGCAAGCTACGTCATTTTGTGGAGCGCGTATGGGCGTGGTTGTTGTCATGGTTTTGTGGCTATGTCACGGCATGGTGTGACGTGGTGCTACTGTGCCGGCCGTGGCGACACTGTAGGCATGGTGGTGATTTGTTAGTCGTCCTGTGCGACGTGGTCCTCGCCGTGGTCTTCATCTTTGCCTCCTGGTTTCTGAGGCCATCGTACAGGAGTTGGTAGCCACCCCTTGGTCGTCGATCGCCTTGTTAGTTTGAGGGGCTGAGGGCCACGATCTTGATCGTTAGGGTCATGGCTCCCGCTAGGTTGGATGGCCTTTAAGTCAAGGCCTTCGTCATGGATCCCATCCCGTGGTGAGTAGAATCGTACATGCGTCCTGTCGACCGTATTTGGACGGTGGATCGCCGTACCGGTTGTCACCGCTATGCAGTGTTGTCTTGTCTATGTGGCATGGCACTACACAGGGATGGCGTCTGATCGGACCGAGGTGATCGTTGTCCCCTCGGTTCTTGTAGGGTCAGAGTAGCATGCTCATCCTTGTTGGAACGGACGTGCATGGCTGTGCTCGACCTCTCCCCATTCCTCCTAGGGGTCAAGATGATGGAGAGGTCGTGCGTCTCTCATGCATCGTGCAGCTAAGTCCATTGAAGGGGTCGTGGCCAATCTCTGCCTTAGCGCTTGGCCTAGTTTGCTTAGATCAGCTAGGCCTCAGTCGTTTGGGCCTTTGCTAGCCGATTTATTGTGGGCTGTGTGGCCCACTAACTAATCAGTGCCTTGAGACTGTCTCCAACAGCCCTCACCCAAATACGAGATGCATTCGTTCATTTGGGTCTCGCAGGCAAAAAGGGTCGTGCACCCAAACCTTCCGGTTTCCAACAGCGGACCCAGAAAAGGAGAGCCCCGAGCAGTCGAGCCTCTGAGCACTGAGCATATCCTGCTTCCCTCCCCACCGAGCCACCAAGCGCAAGCCTCCATCGACGCCGTCCATGCCAAGCACCAGGCCGCGCCATCGACCACCATCTGCAGGCCATCCGCGTCACCCTGACGATGACCTGGAGCCCTGCGGCCCTGCCTGTTAAGCACGACTTGGATCCCAGCCGGCGGGCTCCCTTCCCTGCATGTCCTCCCTCCCTCCCTCTGGCATTCCCTCCCTGCGAGATCCGGCGAGTGCTGACATGTTTCACCTTATGTTACTGATAAGATTTCTCTTGTCAATTGCAGGTCAAATTGACTAGCACGTCTTCGGGTTTTCTTTCAGATCCAACCGGCCCAGCGTTGAAGCTAGCGGATCTCGGAACTTGCTCCAGGCAGATCCTTCCAGCTTGCTGCGTGTGAGACACTTGGACAAGTTTTTGTGTCCACGCTTAGCTACACAAACTAAGCAATGTGACTAACAAGGCTACACAAGCCAATTAGTCATGCATAGGAGCTATTTCTATGATACACAAGCAAGAAGGTAACTAGCAAACTACACAAGCTAACTAATTGCAAGAGCAACTACATAAGCACAACATATGAAAAGTAAGTACAAGCTTGTGTAACGGGGATGCAAACCAACTGGAAGACAAGGATGACACAGTGATTTTTATCCCGAGGTTCACGTGCTTGCCAACACGCTAGTCACCATTATGTCAACCATTCACTTGGTGGTTCGGCGAGCTAATAGGTGTTTCACAAGGCTAGCCCGACAATCGGGCGCCACAAGAAACCCACAAACCAAGTGAGGGTAACTCAATGACACGCTCAACTAGAGTTACTCTTCACGGCTCCTACGAGGTGAGCACAACACCCCTCACAATCACTTTTCTAGAGCACCGCACAAGCTTCTTGCTTGCTTCGACCGAGACCACCACCAAGCCGTCTAGGAGGTGGCAACCTCCAAGAGTAACAAGCACCACCGGCTTGTAACACGAACACCTAGTGCCACTCAATGCACTATGTCAAGTACCCCTAAATTTCTCCAAATCAATTTCCACTATATCAAGCTTGTAGAGCATTTTATTAGCTTTTTAAAAAGTCCTAGATCATCAAAATCGGAGTTCGGAGTTAAGAGTTATGCCCAAAATACGAAAGGGTGGTGCTGCTGAAATAGACACGTTGCAAGGGGTGGCGATGCACCACCCTAGGAGTAGTGGTGCCACAGCCCTAGGGGTGGCATTGCACACCGGAAAAGGCGGTGCCACCCCCCAGGCTGGGCTACGCTATGGCTACAAGTTTAGTTGCATTTTTCGACACTCGAACAACCCAAACTTGCTTTTTTCTTCTCCTTTCCTTCTCCAAGTTGATCCAAATCAACTCCAACAACTTCTCCTTTGCAAATGTGCTAACACCACTAAGTCTCCACCATCTTGTGCATGTGTATTAGCTTTTCACAAACACTTTAACAAAGAATTAACTCTCTTTTCACCACGCCACTCGATCCTAGCAACGATGCAAAGTTAGATCACTCGAGTGGCACTAAATGACCGATATGCAAACAAGTTTGCCCCTCATGATAGTACAGTCATCTATCCTAAACCCGATCATAAACTTCTCTACACACCTATGACCAGTGAAATAAAATGCTCTATAGGTTATACCTTTGCCTTGCGCATTGTATTCCATCTCCTTTGATGTTGATGCAACACATGCACTAACTTGATCAACAAATGATACGATCCACTTCATATCATCACATGACCATATTGGTTCATCGATTTTGATCTCACTTGCTTTTCACCGTTGCCTCGGTCCATCGGCACCAAGTCCACGACTTGTCCTTCACTCTTGCAACCGTCCATCAAACCAAGTCTTGTTTTGATCTTCTCCACTTTAGTCACCTGATTCCATGTCATGTCTCATATGCAATGAGCTCCTTCATCACATGTATGAGCTTTGCAACATATCCAAGCCATTTCACCTCTATGGCATAAGTTGCTCACACAAGTGTACCTGTGGACTAATCACCTGTGTATTTCATATTTAAACACACTAGTTAATCTAGGTTGTCACTCAATTACCAAAACCAAATAAGGACCTTTCACTTATATACTGGGTCAGAGGGAGTAGGACTATATAAATCCATAGCACGGAGGATTTGGGGTGGATGTAGAAGCTTTTTCTTTGTCTTTGTTGTTTTTTCCTTTGTCTTTGTTTCTTTAATCAAAATAATGGGTATTCCAAGGAATACCTGGAAACCCGCTGGCGCCGCCACAGTTCTTATAAAGGTGTGAATATCTAGAAGAAGTACAACATATGTGATTTATTTGACGTGGGAGGGAGAAAGATGCCATTCAGTGATTAACAGATGGTCTTTGAGTATGAGAGCAATTTTTTATAGAGTATTTTTTTCAACTGTAGAGGTATCGTCTACTACGTATATGGACATATATGTCACTCAACAATTGGATGCCTCTTAGACTGCCCTCAAACAATTCATCGTATGTCCTTAATTTATAATCATCTCACATACGTGTCTTTAATGTATCCTAATCCTATTGTTCGCGTTGCTCAGACGCCATCTATACCGGAACCCTAAGCCCCTAACCACCCTACCGTCCTCTGGCTCCTGCGCGCGTAATCACCTGCTTTGCTCACTCGGAATCGCACTGAAACTACTCGTAGTCTACCACTTCTTTTGTGCAAGAAGATATAGCTACTCTAACGTGTGTTAGTGACACGGACTGATTCTCTGCTTATGGCCATGCATGCTTAAGTGGCTAATTAATCACCCTGCTCTTTGTTTAAGCCATTGGGATAAGCTTCTGTCGTCGCGGCTCTAATCGTGCCCGGCCGTTTGCTTTGCTTTGTACTACCTTTTGTTAGTTTATTTAGTTGGCTGCATGCTTACGCTTTAGGGTCGGGATTCGCCGACTAACGTCGGACGTGGCACATCTGATTCCGATGCGATAAGAGACTGCTATAAAGTTTGAAGCACAAAAAAGGAAGTACACCGCTACAAACTTTAAGCATGTGCTGCAAGACTTTGTCTAATTAGCTGAGTGTGTTTCTCGAGTTCAGCAGGTAAACCCGATCTGCAGAGGAGATCCGAATCCGATTAACGGATGGCCAAAAGGAGTCGCACTTGTTCAAACGATGACCGGCCGGCGCATTTTTTGCATGGTGAAGCAAGCACGCTAGAATTTTGGTTCTCTTGGCCCCCACTAAACATAGCGATCAGTGTTGGCGCGCGTGAGACTTGGGCAAACGAGCATAGTTTTTCCTCCTCTTAAATTCTTCTTTTCATCGGTTATGGGAAATGAGGAGAGGAGACACCGATGCTCGATCCAGCCCGGCTGCCGAGTCAAGTAGTGCCCGGCAAAAGGGGAGGGAGCATCCCATTCCCATGCTCTCGCCTCGGCGTCGGCGAGATCAACGGAGAAAAGTGTGCGCGCGCGCGGGCGACCAGCGGAGTTTTCTGGGCGCGCGGCGCCATCCACGATCCACCACATCCATTCGTCCATGCATGCGTCCAGTCCTCCTCGCCATCCCACACCACATCGTGCAACATGCATGCATGAGCGAAAGCGCTCTAGCTAGCGTACGCGACCCAAAAGAGGGGAATCTTTTCTGTTAACCGCATCACGCCGAATCGCATGCCAACATTCTGAATTCTGATCTGGAGACCCGTCCTTCTCCTGTGTTCTGTGCATGTCTAAGGACAGCCTCACGAGTCAGGACACGCACAACGCAAGAAAGTTCGGCTCCACGTTTGCAACAAGTAAGATTATCATCATCTATCCATACATACATGATCTCCCATGGTTCCATCGTCCTGCACTCCTGCTCATCAAAAAGATTGCATGTAGCAGCTTTCCTCCCTCCCTCCCTCCCTCTCTCTCTCCTCCGAGGCCATCTCTCTCGTCATAATGCATTCTTGGGTATTTGCTTCTGTTTTGTGTCACTTGAGGACAATGATTCTTGTGCAGGCTATAATAACCATACGTGAGACCACCAACCTATATATGACATGGAACCTTACTGTAGAGGTGAGGTTCCAGCAACACATCAACATGGTGCATTAAGAAACCCTCGGTGCCAGTTCAATAGAAGTAATTAACGGTCTATGTAAATAAAGAGAAAAAAATTGAGGCTAACATTTTTCCAACACTAATGCTCCACCACGGGCGTCCGTTCCACGCCGGTCAATCTGGCGCGGCTAGCTAGGCTGTGGACCGGCCCACAGGTCTGCTCCTCTCATCAGCATACACGGTTTCTCCAAAAAAAATAAAAAAAGAGCGATATCTTATCTTCTCCATTCACATCGGCTCCACCGCACCGCACGGCCCGCCCTTCGGTCGCATACGCACAAGATCTGCTAGCGCCCACGCCCGCACAACCGCCGCCCCCGTCTGCATACGCACGCACGAGCGTTGAGCGCCGCAACTAGCCGCATACGCACGAGCTCCACCATCCGCGCTGCGCAGCCCGCCCGTGGTGAGGGAGACCGCTGCCGCCTCCACCACGGGGCCAGATGCCTAGTTGACGGCCAGGAAGACCTCTGCCTCCGCCTGCCCAGCTCGCTGTGGCCGGGTGTGGAGCTCGCCCGTATGCAGCTCACGGTGCGGGCATGGGCCACAGTGCGGTGTGGGACATGAAGTGGCGCGGGCCACGGTGCGGGCGTGGGACACGGAGCAGCGCGGACCCTCACATGAAGCAGGCGAAGCAAGCGCGGGCGTCCGGACGCTAGCCCGTCTGGACGTCCGGGTGCTAGACGTTCCGTTTTTCCAATGCAAGAACTGCTCCCGCATGTGCTTTCTGTTTCTGCTCATGTACTTGATATTCTGTTAAGCAAAGATGTACCAATTGTTATACCGCAAAAAAGGTTTTTTAATGGTCGTTAGAAATAGTTTACTGCTTGGCTCGCCTCTACTTGTGTATCAACGATTTTTAGAGACACGCACTGAAACCTAACCGGCCCTAGAGATCTATTTGTAATGACGGTTCGAATTGAAATATTGCAACCTCGAGAGAAATAGTTTATAAAATTTGCAAATCGGGCCTATAAATAAAGTGAGATGGGTCCAACCCAACCCAACTCAACCCAAAAAAAACTAGGATAGAGTCAACCCATCCCACATGGTTCCCAAACCAAACACGCGCCAAATGGTTCATTCATAGTCCAATTTCTCTAACAAATTTGCTTGACATATAGATGTTCTCTCTGTATTCAAATACTCTCTTTGTCTATATATAATTTTAATATAGTACCGAGTCAAATCATTTTAGCATTGACCAAGCTTATATATATCGTGTAGTATATTTATTTGGTGTTACTAATAATGCTATTCCTTTATATAAATTTAGTTAAATTTTAGATATTTGACTAAAAAACTAGAATTGTATATTTTATACGGATGAAATACATATGACCCATGTCACCTGATTTTGCTTCCCAATCATACATTCATCAATGAACTAATAAAATAATAAAATTACAGTGGGGCCCACACATCATCTTCTTCCTTGTTCCCTCTCCAGTTTACACTTTGTTAATATTCACGTACTAGCATATGTCCGTGCGTTGCTACGGGAGCCTCAAAATTTTCGCCCATATGGTTGAAATTTTCATCCGCGAGTCTTGAAATTTTCATACGTGAGTCTTGAAATTTTCAATGCTATAGAGGAGCTCAAATTTTGGTCCGTGTGTTGCTATGGCTCTCAAAATTTTCAATGCTGTAGGAGCATGAAAAAATTGAGGTAATCTGATAGTACAGTCTATCTGATCCTAGCAACATGTTTTTGAGCTATAAAAAATCATGGGCACCAATTTAATAGCGTCAAAACAGCCATGCACATATTTGTTGTTTATTAGGTTTTCTTAAGTGCTAATTCATTTTCGTAACAATCACTAACCCAGTGTGCCGTGTGCCACAAACATAGCATCAAACTGAAATGTACAATCTACAACCGATAGCATTTAATCAAACAACAAAACACTATATAAAACCCATAAAAGCATCCATGCCACGGTTCCCCTTTTTTGCACAAATCAAATTCAATCCATAAATGAACCGTCCATTTTGTAGCTCCAGGAAAATGTGTAGCATCCAAGGCCTTACTAAGTACCAAATTGAATTTCTAGTAGACTGATATCGTGTATATAAGAGAATAATACAGGTGGTTGTTCTCGGATAGAGCGTACACAAATTTTGCTAGTCAAAGTACCTGTCCACTCATAAGATTTTCTACCCTATATACGGAAGAAACTAAAAATGGTCTGCAAAAGTTTGGAAAATGAATGTCAAGAACACAAATGCTGAAACAATCATTTTTTATTACAGATAGTTAAATACTTAAATACAGGACTCTAATTGTATTCCCTGCCAACATGGTAACCTGCAAAAAGAGAATAAATTGATCAATACAGAGCACATATAGTACATAGCTTTTCTCAAGAACGTCACATACTTCATTAAGAATAAATTACAACTGAACTTGAAAAGCATTCAGACGTCCAACATTGTTGGATATCACCAAACAACTGTCAGATTCTTCGAGTCCCGATGGGTGCTCAATGCTCCAAATATAGTTACAGGTAATATAGTGGAAATGGTGCTATTTGATTTTCTATTACTGGTCCTATCAATATTCAATGAAGCCTTGATTTTGTTGTTTTTTCCCTTTCTCAAATAATTCATACATATATGACATACAAGAAAATAGTTATGGGTCTTAGTAGCAAGAAACAAATGACTGACATCACGAATTGAACTGAATTTTATTCAATCCGCACCCATTGCCATGAACAGAGAATTATGAGCACAACTTCAATGCGTCTATCGAACTCGTCCCTGGTCCTCTTGGGCAGCTCATTGCTGTTCCACCCACTGGACGTGAACGCGCACGCACCGCCTGTGGCCGGCTCCTACAGCGCCATCAGCAGCGCCACGACGCCAACCTCGTTGATGTCATTGTCCAAGTGTAGCGCTGCAGCCACGAGATTGCTTCATAGAAGCTGGAGTCGACAACCCCGGTTGTCGCTGGACCTGTCTTCGCGGGCGGGAGGGCCACGGCGGACGCGCCCACGTCCCCGCCCACATTCAGATAGAGCATTCCATTGAAAACTGAAAAGTAAAACAATTGTTGTTCAAATATATTCCAGTGAAAACAGAAAAGGTAAAAACATAGCCATTCAAAAAAAAATATTCCATTGAACATTGAAAACATAGCACATAATTTCAGCAAAGCAGAGCATTCCTAGCCCCACCTCATGCCAGGAGGTCGTTATCAGCCCTTTCAATCATCAAGAGTGTAGAATAGGGACGCCTGTCACCATGGACACCAAGCTCCTGGGAGCACTGCGACTACTACTGGGAGCAGGCTGTTTATCATTGGTGCTGAAAGAGGATAAGCAATCTCATTAACTGCACTAAACAGCATCAAGTAGCAAACTGAAAAAGTTAGTGGTAATCCGAGACCAGAACACCTATATAGTGAAACATTGAAATAGTTTGTGGTAATGGTAACCTAAAGATGCAAATAGTTAGTTTTCTCTCTTTTTTTGGCAAGAAAAGATGCAAAAGTAGTAACCTCAGTTCATAGCAATTAGCAATTATATAGTTTAGTCTTTTTTGGATCAATTGTTTTTTCTATTACCAATGACACCTAGTTTTGAGTTCATCTGACAAATAAATCTACAGGTAATTGTAATGGTTAGAACCAAAGAGTTAAGCATATTGGTACGTTTTGGTATGTTTTATGAAAAGGGTATCTAAAATGAACACTAAGGTCGGTCGACATATATATTCAAGAAGACTGTCAAAGCCCTGAGAGAATCATTGTTTGAAAAAGAGCTTGGAAAACCAATTGGGCAGCTTATTGTCATTTGTGGATGGAACAAAACACTAAGCTCCTCACTGCAGGCACTTGAATAATGAAAATATCAGTAAAGGTATAATTCAGAACTTGTTATTTTTATTATTTTCTAAAGGATTTCTATCCGATTGGTCCATAAATCAGACAGTTGTAGCGTTCTTCCTTCATTGTGGTTTTCTTTTACCAACAGCTTAGGGGATTTGAAACCCAAATGGAGAAGTGGATGGGAGCTTGTGATTGCATTATAATGAATGAACTCACCAAGATAGTCTCCAAGCTCCAGTCCACCAATATTTAAGCCTTGATATTAGTGCTAGAGCACTTGTGGTCAAACTATCCATAGAACAACGTAGTAGTAATCAGTTTTGAAAGGTCTGTTTCTTCTTCACTTGGAAGTTGGAACGTGCCTTTGGGAAATAAAAGAAAACATATTTATGAGTAAGTTATGTCTAAGTTGCCGGTAAATTATAAACGACACATCACCTAGCATGCTCTTACCACGGAATATTCAGCGAAATAACTTAAGATTTATCTAATAACACCATAGTAGCTTTGCTACTGAAGTGTTTAAATGAGGAAATATATTGAGGATTTTATCTCATAAATATGTATCCAAACTATAGTAGAAAACCTAAGATGGTCACATAGAAAACCTATTGCAATGATAATTAGAAGGAAAAAGAAAACTATAGTACAGGCAGCATAGCAACATCTCTCTCCAACTAAATTCTTATTAAAATGTGGCAAAACTCTCAAATACCAAATGTGTCACTGAACTCAACTCAACTTCAGGATGAGGTTAGGGGAGGGGCGAGACGCAGCTTACCGGCTAGGGGCTCGAACCCTAACCATAGATGCTGCAGGTCATAGCCACGGGGAGAGGGCGCGCTTCGTCGGTTGCTCGGAGCTCCTTCAACAGTCATTCTCCTTCGCGATGCTCGTTCCCCTGGGTCCTCGGAGCAGCCGAGCAGGGAAGGGCATGGTCGGGCGACGGCGCGCGGGATTTGGTCGGGCGATGGTGGCGTGGCGTCGGCCGCACGGGCCCTCGCGGTGGTGGAGCGGAGCGGAGGTGCGGGGACGTGGGGGCCCTTGCGGCTTGGGTGGTGCGCTTGGGAGGACGGAGAGGACGTGTGAGAGCTGGGAGCCTAGGAGGATGCCGGGTGTGGGAGGAGGAAAAGATTGGGCGGCGTTGTGCTGAGCGGGAGTCGCGGGATCGAGTGCGTGGCCCACCTGTCGGCGCAAATTGGAGTTACAGAGGCGTGTCCGGCGTAGCGGCTTCACCACGGCGAGTGAACGGGTCCTGTTTCATCTTTTTAGAGTAGAGATATAGCATAGTATGGGAAAGGCAAGCACACATGCCCGTGTGGCCGCGCTGGCTATCTCAACCGTGATTCCTCCCTCCCGCTCCCGCTGTAGCAGGAATCTTGAAGAAATATCCCCTTCCCCTACAAGCACCAATCTCAAAGCAAAATGGATGGCTAAGGTAACACTTGGGGCCACAAAAGGGTATATGGAAAATCCACTTCTCAACATAGTATGCCTAAGGTAGTTAGCATCCACATCAATAGTTGAAGCGTTTATTCCAGATTTAAACTTGAGATGAACCATTGGACAGGCAAGTCCGGGAAATGAAGCATCATCAAATATAATGGTTCGGGAATTTAGATGGCACATATACAAACTTAGGATTTTAGGAACCATTAGTGCAATGGTAATTTGGTAAATAGAAATTTACTAAATCGTCCCTGACTTACCTTGCTTAAGCATTAGATTTCTTGTTCAATGGTAATCAAGCGACATGCTATAATCAAGGTAATGATTTTCTTCGTGGCCATGCATGCAATACATGAAATACACGAACATGCAAAATGGCAAGGAAAAAAGAAAACAAAACAAAAAAGAAAAAGAAAAGAAGTTCGTTGGCGTAAATTAGGGTTCAAGGCTTTAATGTTAGTGTTTTGGGGTTTGATGGTTACCAGGATCTAAAGGAGGTCGGTAGGAAGTTATTGGACCAACGGTGGCAGTACACAAAATGGCAAGCAATGCGGCAAAGCGTCGTTAGCATTGGTCCCTAGGGCGGTGGGAAAAAGCCAATTGGGGGTTGTTAGTTGGAGAGTAATTGAGTAAGGGCAGCTCCAACCGTGTCTAGAATATTTAATTTATTCAATAAGAAGAAGCGATAATGATAAGCTAGCTCTTAATGAAGAACTAAGCTCATACTTTTCATAGGATTCATGTGTCTATGCTTACACATTTTTCTATACTAACATGTACGGTTATTATATTTTTATCTTCTTTTTAGTTCATATGAGATAGCAAGTTGATTCTATTGTCGAGGGTGCCCTAAGGGCAAGCCCAACGCTAACCACTGCATAGTGGTGGTTCCAGGAGAGAGTATAACTCGACATGGCTACCTTGGATTGGTCCTATGTCTTTTTTTTTCTCTTACATTATCGTCTCTTATTCTCTCTCATGGCCACAACTTTTTTCTGAAGCCAACTAGGGACTACAGTGGTGACGATTGGAGGTACAGTCATGCCGAGGCAGGGTCACTTGGACCAGAGTTGAAGAAGAGAGAGCCAGTATTATAGGTGACGGGGGGTCGCTGGTTGTGATGATAGAGGTGCTCGAGTCGGTTGGGCAGTAGCCGTGGGAGAGCGGGTGAGATATAGGGAGTATGCGGACGAAGAAAGGGGTGAGTGCATCAGAATTCAGAACTAACACATGCTGCGTACAAAGAACACTTTGCAAATTGCGACTGCAATGCTAGAAGGGTACCCATGGTAGAAATGACTTGCCTAACTTTGCCACTGATCTATCAGTTGTCCAAATGGTAAGCGTGCGTCGTCAGAGATTCATCATCAGCAGGTCATGCATGGAGATGGAGCTGGTCTTGGCACAGGCTGTCCGCACTCGTGATGCTCTATTTTCATCCTCTATACATTCTGGTCATCAAGATTCTCTCCCCTATATTTATTTCTTCCGCACCCATCCATCCTCTATCCACTGTGGAGCCCACTTGTCACTTTATTTAAATATATCTATGTGAGATATTGTTTTGAAAATTTATTAAAACGAATTTAATGGTGCAATCGGAATTTAATTTGGTTTTTTGGTTTGTGAGTTATAACATTTTTAAGTTACTTGAAATTAGTAGCAGCAGCGGGGCCCACGTCGCATGCACTCTGTCTCCCTTCCTCTCGTGCAAACAGTAGCAGCAGTCGGCCCCACGTCGCGTGTAGCGGACCTCCTCTACCTCCGCCACAGATAGCGCACCGGAGGCCGTCCTCTTCTTTAGCGTATGATTTACAGGACCACGGTGCAGCGTTTTTCGTTCGCTATCTACGATTCCGGATGGGGGTACCGCACGCCGGTGCGGACAGTCTCAGAGCAGTAATTCTTCAAAAAAAAAAGTCTCAGAGCAGTGATTCGTTGGCGTAAAACAAGTCACAATGGAAGTGGGGATAGATTCTCGTGGCATCACAAGACGACAACATGAGCTTCACCATCACGCTTGACATCCACGCATCGCATCTCATGCATGCAGCTCCATCCTTACCTCGACCGGAGTCTATATATCTACATCTACGCCCCCTTTCCCTCCGGCTTCAAATTCCTCCCTTCCCCGCTAAGCAATTCTCCTCTCGCCGTCTCAAACCGCCAACGGAACCCAACAAGCACAGAAGATACCACGACCACCTCGACGGATCACCCAGTCCGCGATCCACACGGTGACAGCAGCATAGCATCGGTGGGGGTGGGAAAGCGAGCGGGCCGGGAGGAATTGATACACCGCAAATAAAGCCGAGGCAGAGCCCAAGTTTTTATTTGGTGCTGAGGCCGGGTCGGGAGCAGCGCATCCCACCCCACCACTACGACGAGCGGAAAAGCAGCGATCGCGGCGGCAAAGCGAAAAGCTTAAAAGAGGCGGCGCGTCACGTTGGGCGCCTCTCCTGCCTTCCCCTTTTCCCTTCTTGATTGAATTGATCGATGGCAGCGCAGCAGCAGGCCGCCT
This sequence comes from Saccharum hybrid cultivar R570, assembly GCA_038087645.1. Classification (NCBI taxonomy): domain Eukaryota; kingdom Viridiplantae; phylum Streptophyta; class Magnoliopsida; order Poales; family Poaceae; genus Saccharum; species Saccharum hybrid cultivar. The sequence goes on along the minus strand of JAQSUU010000066.1, from coordinate 31,684,233 downwards.
CCGTGCTGCAGAGCTTCCCGTTCAGGGCGGCCGTGCTCGCGCTCTGCGTCGCGCTGCTGCCGCTGCTCCCCGCGCAGGCGCCCGACGTCGGGGCCGGGGGAGGAGCCGGCCAGGCGTTCCTCGCCAAGGCGTGGGAGCTGCTGCACCTACTGTTCGTTGGCATCGCCGTCTCGTACGGCCTCTTCAGCCGCAAGAACAGCGCCGACGACGATGGACGCGCCGGGGCTGCCGCCGCCGCAGCTGCTGCAGCAGAGAAGGATGCTGCCGCGGGGCCGGAACCTACCAAGGCGGACGCGAGGTACGCGTGGCGGATGTTCAGGGACTCGATCGCGCCGTTCGATGACGACGACGGCGACGGCGACGTGCTGGTGCCGGACAGCCCTCCCGACGGCGGCGGCGGCGGGGGTGGCAGAGCAAGCTCGTGGAGCGCGCTGCACCGGCCCGCGGAGCCTGTCGTCGTCGTGTCCACTGGAGGCGGCGGGGTTCGGATCGGGCAGGCCGCGGACGCGCAGGCGCCGCTGTCGTTACCCGTCCGGACGCTGAAGCCGCAGCCGGCACAGGACGCCACCGCGGGGGATGTCGAGACGCCGCGTGCGCGGCCGCGTCGGAGCTCTCGGGACTCGGCGGCCGGCTGCGCCTGCGACGAGACCGTGCTCCCTTCGCCGATCCCGTGGCGGTCGCGGTCCGGGAGGCTCGACGCGCGCCGACCCGCGTCGCCGAGCCCCTCGCCGTCCCCCAAGAGGCTGTCCCCGGTGTCGTCCTTGTCCAGGGAGACGCTGGCCAAGGCCAGCGAGGAGGAGTACTACGCCAAGGCCAAGCGGAGGAGCCCGTACAGGTCATCTTCCATCACCTCCTCGCCGCCGGCGCCGCCTCCGCCTCCGCCTCCGTTCCTCGTCCACGGTTACCACCCGGCGACCGAGCGCCGGTCGGCGGCAGCGAAAAGCTTTAAGGAGGAGCTGGAGCACCATAGCATGAGAGGCCGAGGAGAGGATCACTACTCGCCGAAGACGAGCAGCGTCAGCATCTCTGCTTACAACAGCAGCAACTCCTCGCCAGCGAAGCCAAGAAGCTCTTTTGACGGCGGCTCCTCCTCCTCGTCGGTTTCGGTTGGCAAGTCAGTGAGAACGTTCAGGGCAAGGGAGCCAGCAGCTTTTCAAGACCAAAGCCAAGAACTGCCTGACAACGCCGGTGATGGTCGTTACGCGCTAGACGTGCACGGATCAGAGGAGCCGTACGGCTACAGAGCTTATCAGTCCATTCCCAGGTTCCAGTACGAGAGATCAGGGAGCGACCCTATCCTGGGCGGTGTGGCAGTCTCCTCGGATGAGACCGAGAGCAGCGACGACGACGATGATGACGTCGGCGGCGCCGGGTACTCGACGAGGGAGTCCACGCCGGAGGTGGACGAGAACGAGGTGGACAAGAAGGCGGAGGAGTTCATCGCCAGGTTCAGGGAGCAAATCAGGCGGCAGAGAATCGAGTCCATAAAGAAGTCCGCGGGGCCGCGCGGCGTCAAGCACCACGGCAAGTAGCTCACCGGCCGGCTGTTATGTTTTTATAAGTAAAGTAGTTGGTGCCCAGAAGCCAGAGACGCTGCGTATGATACTTGAAGAACCACTTGTAAACATTCATGTAGGTGATGAATGCGAGTGTATTTTCATGCAAGCTGTAATTGCATTTTTCGGCTGAGAGAGATCGATCGACTTCAGCGATCAATGTCTTGGTCGTTTACTAAGACATCTCCAGCAGTTCCCAATAACTCCTCTCTGGACTAGCACTGATATATCTCTACTATAATTGACCACTTCGAATTATTTTAGATCCACCAACGAAAACGTCCCTCGCTGAGTAGTCTAATCATTATGTACTCAGAAAATTGCACATAGGAATTTACCTCAATTAAAATCAAGGGCTCACAGAAAAACTATGTCAAATCGAAGGCCGAGAGATGAAGTTTGATGCGAGGCTTCTCACCCCCGCGCCCTGCTCGCACGCTGCTCCACACCCACGCTCCCTCCGCGCGAGAGATCGAATCCCCAGCTCACCTTCTCCGTCTCGATTTTTCTAAAAAAAAGAAAACAAACGCTAAAAACTCGAAAACGCAAGGAGGGGTCGGGAGACGGCGGCAGCGGCTCCACTCCACGCGCAGGAGCGCCCTCGCCTAGGGTTTGGTGAAGGGCACGGCGGCTGCTCACGCCACCTGGGCCTGCGGGGCGTTCGTGGTTCGGCGGCTAGGCGACCCCATGCTACCCCAACCGGCGGCAAAGCCTCCCCATGGCAGCGCCCCCTCCCCTCATGGCGTACGAAGAAAGGAGCAGCATCAATCTATGTCCATGGTCCTCTCGAGCTCGCTCCGTGCCCTGGTGGCCCTGATCCCGCCGGACCTCCCTTCCGCTTGCCCGAGCGGGGTCGTGGCGCCGGAACCCCGCGCACAGGGTCAGCCGAGGAGAGGGGCGGGGGTCTTGGCGCTGGCGGCGGCGCTGACGTTGGACAGGCAATGGCTGGAGCGGCTGCCGCAGAAGAAGAAGCCGCAGTACTCCGGGAAGACAACGCTCACAGTGCGAGTCCCCTACTACACCGGCCGGATCCATGAGATCCACGAGGTGCGCGGGCATCACGGCGTCGGCGCTGAGATGGACTCCATGGGCCTCTAGCGCGACAAGGGGATCAGCATTCAGTTTGCTTCCACCTACTGAACCTGGAAGGATTACTAGGTCCGTTGGTCATAGACCCCAGATGACCTACTCGACGGCGAGCGACCCTCTTCATAATCGGACACTGCCAGGTAAGATGGCACCCAGATTCTATTGGTGTTCTATTTGCTGTCCCTCATTATTGGTGTTCTTGAATCGTCGTCTGAATCGTGTCCTTTTCTGTGTTGATTCGATGGGGGTGCTCGGGAGCACAACCACTAAACACCAGCGCATCCCACAACCTGGGGCTTGTCGGCTTCGCCTTGGGGTGGCCTGTGTTGCTGCTATGGTGGTCGGAGAAGGGGACGGGGAGGAGGTGGTGGCTGCTGTCGTCTCCTTGATTGGCTCAAGTTCAACGTCCTCGCTCTAGGCACTCACGACTAAGGTGCGCCGACTTGGCATGAGAGCAGATGATGAGCGCCGATGGCTTTCTTGCTTTGCTTTCCTTTTATTGTTGTTGTATGTTGTAAAGAAAGGAAGCTGAAAATAATTTGACAAAGAAGATATTTCAATACCAAAACTACCCCTCACCTTTTTTGTGAGAAAAACTCTTCTCACTTGCCAGAACTGAAAACATTTAGGGAGTGTTTGGTTTCACGCCACACTCTGCCTCACCACACTTATGGCCCGCCACCATTTATTAGGCTAGTGTTTGGTTCATGCATAGTCTTCGGCAGCCATGACATCTACAGACTTGTTTTTCACCACAGACTGTGGCACTAGTTTTTGCCGCCGCCGCCACAACTCGCCACAGCCGGGCGTGGCTGGGCATGTCCTAGAACTAAACAACCCCTTACTACCACATGAAAGGGAGTACATTTTTGGTAGGGTCGGTTGCCGGCTCGACGGCCACGGTAAACCAGGCGGCCATGTATACATGTGGGGCGTGCCTTTCCCATCAAACTGCATTGACCTAAATTATTTGTGCTGTTTTTTTTTTTTGCAAATTACCTTAATTAAATTAGGGGCATTAGGATCCTTTCATTTGGAGAAATTGAAATCTACTTAATAAATTAGGTTATTTGGTTTGGAATTTGGCATTCCACCACTTTCTAAAGTTTACATATAAACTTATCTCAAATTCATAGCATGAGAGATGAAAAATGGTTCTACAGATCATCATTCCATGTTTCTACTTTGCAACTTATAACACGCTCTTCAACTGATTCCCCTACGATAGAAATGCAACACATAAGTATCTCTATCATATAGCCAATAATAATATACAAATATAATCTATATACAACCATATTAGCTTAATTAATAAGTATATAAATTATGATTTTTAAAATGAATTCAATTTTAAGGATCCAAACGGGGTCTAAATAAAATCTTTCTCCAAGTTCTTATGTGGCTATATGTACTCCCTCCATGTCCCCAATGAAAGTCGTTTTGAGGTTGTCTTAAGTAAAATATTTTAAACTTTGACTACAAATAAATTCTTTTGGATTGAGTTTGAAAATATGAAAGTAATGTAAGTAGATTTATCTCGAAATGTAGTTTTATAAAAGTATATATTGATTATATTCTATAAATATTTTATAGAAAAAGCAGTAGTGAAAGTTGATTTGAAGACCTTGTCCATATCCAAACAATATTCTTTAGGGACACGGAGGGAGTATGTTTTTTTTTTCTTTGCTGTGAATTTTCTTCAATATTCTCCCCTGTCATCAGTATATATGGACCACAAAAAATCAGAACTGGACGAGGCAAGAGGCGACCCACCTGTCAGTGATCTGGTAGCACGTCGCCTAGTCATATGGTGACGTGCGGGTTGCTGCTTGGTTCAGGCAGTTTCGACTTCTTCGGAGTTCGGAGAGGCGAGGCGTGGAGGGCTAGGGAGGGGAGGAGGCGTGAGCGCGAGGAAAGTGAAGAGAGAGTAGCTTCCGATCTCGATTACCCCGGTTGCCGAATCGAGAATCCAATTCGGTTCCATCCAACGCCTCAGATCGGATTCCAACCCCCAATTCGGGCCGCTCGCTTTCCCCATACCGATCGGCTTTGGGGATTTTCTTTTCTGAGCGATTTTTCTGGGGCCCCGATCGGATCGGGCTGAGTTGAGTTGATCGCGGAGCGATGCGAATCGAGGAGCTTCCGGGTGATCCGGGTGGAGGACGAGGTGGAGAGGGCGGGGAGGATGAGCTGCTGCTTCCGCGTCGCGAGGATGGCGACGCGGCGGAGGTCGAGAGTGGAGTGGTGATGCGGGTGGCCGTCGACGCGAAGCGCGCGGCGGTGGGTGTCGGCGCTCGGATGCTTTTCTATCCGACTCTGGTGTACAACGTCGTGAGGAATCGGTTCGAGGAGCACTTCCACTGGTGGGATCAGATCGATGAGGTCAGAAAATTTTCTTCTCCTTTTTGATTGATGTTACTGTGATTGCTTTGGTGTTCTGGTCGACTTGTCCGATCTATTGTTTGATTTGATTTCTTTGGGAATTTGAGTGTCCTGTGTGTCGCCATCTAGCTTTGTATCTTGAATGTGGCGGCTTGCGTCTGCAGTTCTGCTGATGGTGTGGCAATTTGCAGTTATGAATGTTTCGCATTAGTTTTTGTTTTTCTGCTTTGTGGCTTGGGGATTTTCTTAATTGATTTTGGAAGCACATGAATACATGATCATGCAACGTTTTACAATGTTTGCTGACCTTCCATGTTTCAATTCGTTTAGAATTTTCTGCTGATTCTGCTCTCATTGCCTTCAATCGTTTTTGGTGTATCAGCATGTCCTGCTTGGTGCTGTTCCATTCCCTAGCGATGTTCTCCGGCTAAAGGCGCTTGGAGTTTGTGGTGTGGTGACACTTAATGAATCGTACGAGAGGCTTGTTCCCGCATCCCTCTACGAGGTTAGTATATCACAGCTGACCGATAGAGTGCATGTAATTGTATTGTTCTAACAGATTAGCTTTGCACATGCACTTGTTTGTCGTATGTTGGTTCTTACTTCTTAGGTATGTGATCTGATGGTATGATGAAATAATGAAAATATAAGCTACTGATACGGAGAATTGAATAGGATATGCTCCCGCTAGTTTAACTTGAGAACATTGCAATTCAATTTGCCTAGAACAATGGTGTGGCAATGTATACAATACATCAGGTGCGGCTGCGGCTTTGTTTGTCGTGATTACACCCATCAGATCCTGGGTTTGATCAATGCTTGAAGTTTTCATGAGTGATTTTAGTTTTGCCTGATTGAATAGTGAATTGAGGCTGTTAGATGAACTGGTCTTGGAGTCTTAAACTACAGTGGTCTTTGAGGTGGACTGATACCATAGTATCTGTAGGCGGGCATTAGAGTTTCCTAAGCTAGTGCAGTGGCAATGACAACAATAGTGCTCATGCAGCAACATTGTAATTTTTATTAATAAGAATAATAAAGGGCTGCTGTATTGTCCTGTTACCATTTTTCTACTGTATTCCTTTACATGTGTATAACTGCATTGGACGTGACATCAGATGTTGTATATAGGATGGTGATAATCTTACTTCGTAAATGTGATGATATACGATGCATTGATCAATTCATGGTGCTATGTTAGTTACCTCTTGCATTTGTCTGTTGCAATCTTTTTGCTGATGCAGCAAGTAATTGAAATATATATCTGATTTTAGGCTCATGGAATCGAAAACCTGGTGCTACCAACAAGGGATTACCTTTATGCGCCTTCATTTGTTAACCTTTGCGAAGCTGCTGACTTCATCCACAGTAAGAATCTTCTCAGGATACATATCGAGCTGTTACAGGATATGAAGGTCACAGTTTACACATGTCATATGACAACTCACCTTTGCTTGTTAGTGTGTTCTCAAGAATAAAGTAGTCCATTCGTTTCTATTTGCCTTTTACAAGTGGGTTGTTCTTTCTTATTTAATATTATAGGATTCTGAGAAAATACACATCATTAAATCTTCCTAAATTTCCATAGTGTATGGCTTGATGCTATGATGTACATGCTACTTAATAAAGGTTTGAAGGTGCATGGCTTAGCAGTCAAATGAATTTGATGAGGTAGCAATAGACACTAGTTAATATTGGCATTAGTGCATCTTCTATTTTTCTTAGTTCTTAAGAACAACTAGGAATGTACTTCTATGCATTGTTAATGATGTTTCTCTGAGAAAATACACATCATTAAATCTTCCTAAATTTACGTCAAATTATGTCTTAAGCGTGTTAATGATGTTTCTCTATGAAGTATGACTAGATAATAAACATGACTCTTCTTGGTACACACTTTGTAATTTGCTTCAGTTGAGTTTTCGTTCAAGTGCTCTCTTTTTTCTCGTAAATACCTGTATATTGCAAAACCTGCCTAGGGTCTATTTAATGGGAAAAGGACATAATACTACTACATCACTCTGATTGTGTTTTCTCTCTCTCTCCTTTTCCCTTTTACATTTCCTTTAGCATTTCCAATTTGGTGCATGGCTTAATTGTTCTGTTTTCAAAATTTTAATACTTGAAGGAAACGCTTCATGTGGGAAATTGACGTATGTGCACTGCAAAGCTGGACGAGGACGTAGCACTACGGTTGTCATTTGCTATTTGGTATGCCAAACGGTATTTGTTGTTCTTAATAATAATAAAGATAAAGATATGCTTGCTTCCGTAATATGAGTAATGATGTGGCTTGACTATTCTCTTTAGGTGCAATATAAAAATATGACTCCTGCTGAAGCTTACGAACATGTCCGCTTGCGTCGGCCTAGGGTATTATTAGCTCCTGCACAGTGGCAAGTAAGTTACCACCAAATTTTACATGCTTCTGTATGCAATTATTTCAGTAGCCCCACCCCCACCCTCACCCTCATCCTCAGTGTTGTAATCATAGAAGAAAAGGCTGTTATCAATTCAGAATTTAAAAGGAGAACCTGCCAGGTGTCATGTATAAGTTATGCTCATTTTTAATTATTGTTCGTCTTGTTAAGATCTATTGTGTGCTAATTTAGGTATTCTTTGATGTTTCTTGGAAATTTAGTGGGCAAAGAGCTTTTGTATGTTTTGATACAAACTCTGGTTTGGCCATCATTCTATTTGTCTGGTACCACACTGTCCTTGGTTATATATTCCTCAAGGCTTTGCTCAACTATTTATATTAAAATCAGTTGAAAATTTGGCTGCCTTGTTGTTTGGTTAATGAAGAGTCCAGTAACAATATTTGAGATAACTATGTATCCTTGGCAAATTTCTGATGGAACTCTGAAATAATGTCTGTCTCTGCTTAGTAGTTTTGCTGACTGACTTATTGTTTGTCTTTTTGCTTGTTCAATATATGATCTGAAAGCCTTATTATTGGATAAACAGAAATATTAGCTGATGTTGGCAATCTATTTTAAGTTCAATTTTAGGGATTATATGTATATTGAAGTACTATTCGATGTTGGTTCACTTGTTGTTTGTGGACCATTAAGTGGTGGGTGGGGTTGATTCATATTTTGACTGTTTTTTATGGTAATCTAACAGTGTACACGACCCCTACTTAAGTGTTATCTCCTCTCTCTCTCTCCCTTTTTTTAGGCTGTGCAAGAATTCTATCAACTAAGAGTGAAGAAAACTGGGAGATCTAGTCGCCTGGACAATCCTTTAATCAAGCCACCGTTGTTCCTTGCCACTCACAACCTTGTTGCCTTTGACGATAGCGCATTTGTGATGGTCTCAGAATCAGACCTCGAAGGGTATAATGCGGATGCACTGGCACTTAACATGGGCAGTGGATTGTGGGAGATAAGCTTGATATACCGTGTCCAGTTTGCGAGCAAGGCAGCTTTTGCTGGGTTTTCGTATCTGTGGCTTCGATGCCGTGCCTGCAAGGAGGCTCTTCCTGAGAATGTGGGGAGAGAGAGCTGCTCTCTTGAGGTTGAGCAGCTAACAACTGGTCATCCGTGTCTACTGCAAGGTGTCGTGGTTAATCCATGACTGTCGAGTATGTGTTTTTGCCTTGTGCCTGTACATATTAAAGAGAAGGATATGCAATGTGAATCTGTAACGTGGGTCTGCAGCAACCAAAGAGTGAAGTTGCCCGGGTTTGTATATATGTCATGTAATAAGTTGACTTACGCTGTTAAATTGAAAAACGGAACTCTTTCTGACCAAATGCCAACCTCATGTAAATTGGTTTAGGGCCCGTTTGAATTCATTCTAATAATTATATTTTAGACATAGATTAATTAAGTTAATATAGTTGTATATGGAATATATTTGTATATTTATTGTTAGGCATACAAGGGACCTACTTATACGTTGCATTTCTATTGTAGGGAAGTGAGTTAAAGAGTGTGTTATAAGTTGGAAGTAGAATTATAGCATAGTGTTCTATAGAATCTATTTTCATCTCCCACCTTATGAATTTGAAATAGGCTAATTTATGAGCCTGAGAATGTTATGGAATGTTAAATTTCAAGCTAAATAGCCTAATTCATTAAGGTTGTGTTTGGTTGGGGTCCTGAATCTGTTTCGTGGGATGGGACGACTCTATTTTCTGTTTAGTTGAGGAGGGAAAGGATGAACCTGTTTTTTGTTTGGGCCAGTAGAGAGAAAAAAGTGGGATCAGCCACTTACAGATAGGGCCCATTTGTCAGATTTTTTATTTTTTTTCTCTTTCTTTTTCATCTCTTTCATCCCAACACACGGTCGAGCCATCTCTTTCCTCCGTCTCCTTCCCCGGTGCCGAAGCGGAGCAGAGCGGGGGTGCCGGAGGTCGTCCATGAGGCGGCGGTGGCGGAGCTCGTCCGCCTCCGGCGAGGCCGCAGCTCGCCTGGCGCGCCTCCCCTTCTTCCTCCTCTTCTCCCTCACGCGCGTGCAGATCCCATCTCCGCGCCCGCCTTCTTTCTCAACTGCGACGGCGAGCTCGCGTTCTTTCTCAACTCCGGCGGCACGCCCGAGCTTCTCTTCTTCATCACGTGCAGCCGGTGGCCGTGCCCCGTGTCTCCCCCCTGCGCGGCGGCGGGGCCATGGCTCCCCGCGCTCTCGCCCGTGCGGCGCGGGCCGGAGCTCGTCCACAGGCAGGCGCAGGCGAGCTCAGCTGCACGCGCTCCTTCCTCACCCGCGGCCACGACGGAGCCCTTGCCCGTGACCCCATCTACTACGACCGGCGCTCCTCCTCTCCTTCCTTCCGCGCAGCTAGCTGCTCGTCCCACCTAGGTCGCCCCCGTCTGCGAAAATTTTGGGGACAGGGTCGCCCCGCATCCAGCGGGAATATTCCCACAAGGGACGTCCTCGCCCCTCAACCAAACGCCACTCATTCCGGGTCCGTCGCATCCCATCCTACTCCATCCCCTCGACCAAATAGACTGTAAGTAGGGACCGAGCCGTAGCTCGGTTGGTGAGCCTTCCGGTGTGGAAGCCACCGATCACGTGTTCGAGACCAGCTCGAAACGTGATTTCCCACCGGGGAACAGTAGTTCCCTAAATATTTTCAGTTGCCTCACATGTGGATGCGGCACAATGGTCAGGATAACGTGCTCGTCATGTGCGAAGCCTCGATGACTTCGGATACCTCTCAGCCACGTGCAAGTCTCTTCATATAAGTGTAGGTCTAGCTTGCACACTAGCGTGTGCGTGTGCGTATGTGAGTTTGTGTGTGTGGTGGTGTGAGTTAGTGTGTGAGTTCAGATACTACAGCTTGTACTTAAAGAGCTGAGGATAAAAAAAATAGACTGTAAGTAGATTTTAATTTTTTTTTTGATCAACCAACCATACCTGTATTAGAGTTAAAGGAAACGTACAAATACCAGTACAAATACAGGTACGCAACAGTAGGATACAGAGGACAGCTGTCCCAATCTATTTGCACAAAGGGCCCTAGAAAAAATAGAAATTACAAGTAAGTCCCTGGACCCTCTGTTCGCCCAAACCACCTGCATTCGCCGCCGCCGGCCATCGTCGGAAACCAGCACACACAAACGGCGTATACCCCAGATCCGAGAGTACTCCATCGCACAAAGGCTTTGCAAAGAGCCGCAGTAGTCACTCGTCCAAACGAACGAGAAGAGTCGTTGGAGAACGCCCATCGGCCAGGAACACGCCCCAAGCACTCTCGGCCTTGAATCAGAGCTCGCCGTCGACGACAACCGCCGCCACGGGAAAAGGAGCTCGATTCAACCTCCACGTCGCCGCGAAACCCAGAGCTGCCTCTCCATCCTGGAAACAAAAGGCCAACACCTACCTTGCCTCGGCAAGCGCCAAGAAGAGTAGCCGCCGGCCATGGACTCCTGCACAGGAACTCCACACAGGGAGCACCACCTCTACGGACTCGCCATCATTGCCGGAGTGGAGCGCCGATGGGACGAGGAAGAATCCGAGAGGACTTATTCCTCCACGACGCCGCCGCCACCGCCTCGCCGGCGTCGCCAGAAAACCTAAACCTAGATAAATTAGGACCTAAACTACAGACTACCCCACTCGCCGGCAAGAGACCAGCGGTCTCCGCCACCTCGCAACGCCTCACAGGCCATCAGAGGAGGAAGAGACCACCGTCTCCGCCGGCGGCGACCGAAATCCCTTTTTTCCCCCTCTGTCAACTGTAGCTGGGTGAGAGCCTTCAAGAGAGACCGAGAGTATCAGACGACGATGCCTTGCCCATATACGTGCTTTATCTGTCCGTCGGTAAGTAGATTTCAATTCCTCCAAAATGAAGGATCCAAACCCCTTATAGTTTTTTTTTCAATGAACGTGATGAATGAATGTATTTCTTCTCTTGCTCTTTGTTCGGGCCAGTCCTCTATCTTTTCCTTTGTCCTGGCCATTTATTGATTACTCTCTGTAGTCATACATATAAATGGTAAAGTTCATTGTATGTAATCTAACTATTACCTTTATGGTTGTATACAAAAACGCACGCCAGCGACCCACGTCGTCTCTTCTGCCCGACCCTCCGATCTGCCGCGTGCCGCGATCGTCCAGCCCATCCCCCGTCTGCAGCTTCCGCCCGGACCGCCGCCTCTTCCAGATCGGTCCACAAAATGGCCTCGAACCTTCCTCGCTCCGCCTCCGATCCATGTTCCACCTCTCGAACCTTCCTCCCTCCGCCTCCCTCACCAGTTCTCGCGCATCCGCCGCCGCCGCGCCCTGCCGGAGGTCCTGCCCGCCACCGTCCCCGCCCTGGCCGCCCTGGCCTGGACAGCTGTGGCCGTCGCGCCCGCCTCCATATCCGCCGCCACCGTCCGCCGCGACCTCCAACGCCGCCGCGGATTACACCATCTCCGGCGCCACCATCGCATCCCTCCCTGCCCTTCCTATGCTCGCCGCCGCGCTCGCCTGGACAGGCACCGCCGTCCGCGTCGGTCTCGCCCGCCTCGGCGTGCGCCGCCAGCCACAATCGAACGCGAACTGCAGTGCCACCGCGACCTCTACTGTTTCCGGCGCCACAGCCTCACCAACGCGCTCGCGTCCCCTGCTGTGGTCGCCGCCACCCACTCCTGTACCGCCCTGTGCGACTGCTGCGACGTCAGCCTAAGGTAACCTTCCCCCTCTTTTTTTTGGACGCAAAACCATCTCCCTCTTCGATCATCGAACCGCTGCTGCTACAGCTGCTCGCTTGCATCTTCAGCTCCATTCTGGAATTCGTGACGGAATAGTCAGTGTGTTGTTTGATAAGTTCGCTTGCAGCTTCAGATCCATTCTGGAATTCGTGACGGATTAGTCAGTGTGTTGTTTGATAACATGCTAACAGTGCGCTGCTCCTTCAGGCTGTTCGGCCCGTCCCTTAACACCGTCGCCTGCTACTGCTGTCCCACTCGATTCCTGCTGCGCCCATCATTCACGAACTTTTCTCACTGACCATGAACGAACGCGGCAAACGAAGACTTGATCATGTACCTCAGTACCTTCAAGGTCAGCCGCACCCATGAACAATCACAGATGCTATTTGCTTCATCATTGCTGCCTATTTTTACAGATATAGATGATCTTACTTTGTCGTATAGGCAGCACCGCTCAACAATCGGTGGATGCTGCTGCGTCGTCGTCGTCACCACCATCTCCTTATTCACCGAGACATACTTCAGAATGCGAGCTCCCGTCCATTCCACCTGTTCGGCGTCGTCTTATACTATCTCCAGGTGATCCATTCACTCATGTTCTTCTCCAGTGCATACTCTACATGCATTGCTGCTGTGCTTTGCAGTCAAAAAAAGAGAGAGGAAACCCACTGCTCTCCAGCCCCATATCATAATAGGTCTTTAACAATTGCCTTTCCATGCAGAGCATATGAGCCCAACAGGATCCGCCGCAGATGCCCGCAACAAACGAAGGGCAGTTGTAGCCTCTGCAAGAGAGGGTATTTTTTGACGATCCAAGTATAGGTCACATGTCTTCTCCAATGCTTATTAGCACCTCCATGCACTTACCTTTGCCTATGCAGAGCATCAACCAAATCCGCCACCCTCCTTACAGGGTCCACACCGACGTAAGTTCCTCGCTTTTGTATTGTTGCTTATTCGTTTTGCCATTTGTGCTACATTACTTCCTTATATTGACTGCACGTGTGACATCCTACCTATATGTCCCGCTGGCAACAATTCCCTTCAAAGGGCATCTAAATCCCATGTGCATCACCATTACAGTACGATGCCTGTATGATGCCTCCAACAAACTAATGAACTAATTACGAAACAACCTCCAAATGAAAGTGCAAACCTTTATCAATGGTTCAGATTATCATGGCTGAATTTGAAATCTTTCCAATTATATTCTGTTGCACCATGGATTGATTTGTAATTTCGTATGTCAATTATGTTCCTTTCGTCTTCATGTCTCCACACTCCTAGGTACTATTTTTAAACGTCTGTACTTGGGAGGCCCAGATCAGATATGTTCACACTGTGGAGCTCGCTTCTGGTACGAGGAACGTGTACGTGGACATGGCCGTACAACTTCCCCAGTCTACAATAGGTGTTGTAGAGGAGGAAGCATCGTGCTACCTCCGTACAGTAAACCACCTGAACCTCTGCTTGCCCTTCTTATGGGGAAAGACTCCACATTGTCAAGACACTTTTTTGACAACATCAGACGGTACAACTCTATGTTCGCCATGACCTCTATGGGCGTCAAAATCATAGATTCTGTTAATGATGGCCATGGTCCTTATGTTTTCAAAATTAGTGGTCAGCTTTGCCATCGGATAGGGTCGCTAATTCCACAGGACAACTCCAGACCTGAGTTCTGTCAGCTATACATCTTTGACACTGACAATGAGATACACAATAGGATGGCCACTGCAACACGTCCAGAGAAAAACTTCCACCCAAACAAAGAGGTTGTTGCTTCTTTGATAACCATGCTTGATACACACAACCCAGTTGTGCAAATATTTAGGACTGCTCGGGACAGACTGTATGACCAGGCAGATGAAGTTTCTGATCAAGTAGATGATCATTATGCTCTGAAGCTATTTTGTGAACCAAAACAGCATGGTAACATTTATAGTGCCCCAGTTGCAACAGAGGTCGTCGGTTTAGTCATCAATGATTTAGGTCTCGGTGACCGTGGACGTGACTTAGTGGTGGAAGATCGCTCATCTCACCTACAAAGGGTGGAAGAAACACACTGCAAATTTATGGCAATGCAATATCCGCTGCTGTTTCCCTATGGAGAAGATGGATACCATGAAAAAATACTATATAGAAGATGCCAGTGCTCACAGAATTTCAAGCGGCAAAGAGTCACCATGGCTGAATATTACTCATACAGGCTGCATGATAGGCCTAATGATTTCAATACTCCTCTGCGTTGCAAGCGACTGACCCAGGCATATGAGGTTGACAGTTACTGTTGTGTTGAAGATGACCGGCTCAGACATTACAGGAAATTATCTTTCCAAAAGAAATACAGGTCGAGCCCCTATAAAGCTTTGGTTGAGGCAGTCAACGCTGGCATCACTCAAGCTTCATCCACAGGACAACGGATATTCTTACCAGGTTCATTTACTGGAAGCCCACGCTACTACTATCAGAACTACCAGGACTGTGTTGCATTGTGCCGAAGATTTGGATGTCCGGATTTATTCGTTACTTTCACATGTAATGCTTTGTGGCCAGAAATTCAAGATGCTCTAGCTTTTGTACCCGGACAGCATGCTTCGGATAGACCTGATATTGTTGACCGAGTCTTCCAAATGAAGCTCAAATTGCTTATGGATGACATAGAGAAGGATGCATTCTTCGGCCCTATTCTTGGAGGTAATATACGTCCAGCGAGCTTTCCCATTTCCCCCTCTATTTGATTCCGTGCCATTGCTAATTTTTTTGCACCTATTTTTAACAGCTGTCTACACGATTGAGTTCCAAAAAAGAGGTCTCCCACATGTCCACTTAATTCTATGGCTTCAAAAAGACAAGCCTCTTGAGGCTGAGCAAATACACGCCCTCATATCGGCACAACTACCAGATCCATCTAATGATCCGACCGTCTTCGACGTGGTTTCCAGGTTCATGATCCATGGACCTTGCGGACCTCTAAATGCATCTTCCTCTTGCATGGTTGATGGAAAATGCGACAAGTTCTACCCAAAGGAATTTTTGGAAAATACTATTGTACTACCTAATGGTCAGGTCAAATATGCCCGACCACGTAATGGTATTACCACTGAAAAAAATGGAATCCAGATTGATAACACCTTCATCGTGCCGCACAATGTAGACCTGTTGGTTAAGTACCAAGCTCATATAAATGTTGAGAGCGTTAATCGAAATGGAATGGAGAAGTACTTATTTAAGTACACCAATAAGGGTCCTGATTGTGCTAAAGCTACAGTCAAAAGAAAAAGAAGTGCCTCTGATTCTTCTCCAGAGGTGATCGACGAGATAAAGGAATATTTAGATTGTAGATGTGTCACTCCCAATGATGCAGCATGGAGATTATTTCAGTTCGACATACATTACACCAACCCATCTGTTGAACGTCTTCCAATCCATCTTCCACTGCAGAATGGAGTAACATATACCGAGGACGACTATCTTGAACAAGTCATCAACAACCCATCGAAGCTCATAACAAAGCTAACAGCATGGTTTGAAGCAAACAAACAGCATCCACATGCTCGACAACACACCTATGTAGAGTTCCCTCAGCACTGGACATGGCACGATAATGCTAAGTTCTGGAAGGATCGTCAGAATAACCGTCCCAAAGTTGGTCGTATTGCCAATGTTGCTCCTAACCAGGGCGAAATATTTTACCTCCGCATGCTGCTGCATATTGTCAAAGGAGCAAAATGCTATTCAGATCTCCGTACTATTGGTGGCCACCAACATCCAACATTTCGCGCTGCATGTGAAGCATTGGGCTTACTAGGTGATGACAAAGAGTGGTTCAATGCTATGGCTGATGCAGCGCGCTGGGCCCTTCCATATCAGTTACGGCAGTTATTCGTCACCATGCTACAGTTTTGTGAAGTTACAAACCCCGTCAGGTTGCTCGAAGAATATATACAAAAGATGGGGAAAGATATATCATATCAAACAAAACGCAGAATGCCAGAGGCCCCCGCAACTCTCATCGACCAACATGTCAGATGCTATGTCTTACAGGAACTTGACAAGTTGCTCAAGAATGCTGGATACAGCCTTGACCACTACCGCCTACTGCAGCCACACCACGATTCTTCCCAGATTCTTGATAATAGATTCATAATAGAAGAACTTTCTTATTGCACAGCCAATGCAACTGACGAGTTACATCAACAAATCGCCCAACTCAATACAGGTCAAAGACATATTTACAACACCATAGAACATTCCGTCCTACATGGTTCTGGTCACACCTTCTTTGTCTATGGATATGGAGGAACTGGCAAAACTTTTCTATGGAATACTTTGCTTACTGCTATTAGAAGCCAAGGAAAAATAGCACTGGCAGTTGCATCTTCTGGCATAGCAGCTCTACTACTCCCGGGAGGCCGAACACCCCATTCACGTTTCAGGATGCCTTTGGAAATCCAGCGACATTCCCCGTGTGCAATCAAGAAAAACACAAAACTGGCTGAGCTAATACAGCAAACATCACTGATTATATGGGATGAAGCACCAGTCAACCACAGGTATTGCTTTGAAGCCCTCGACCGCACACTTAAAGATATCATGTCCTCCGATACCAATGATGCAGCAAACAAGCAGTTTGGTGGCATCACAGTTGTGCTTGGTGGTGACTTCAGACAAACTCTATCAGTTATCCAAAAAGGGGAAAAAAAACAAACAATAAATGCATCGATCACCAGATCCCCTTTATGGCGACAATGCAAGATTCTTGAGCTCACTGAGAACATGAGGCTCGCATGTCCAACTCTCTCTGCTTCTGCAAAAAATGAATTACAAATATTTGCACAGTGGCTCCTCAGTATTGGCGATGGCACAACACCTGATGCAACGCCTACAGAACACCCTGATACATCATGGGTTAAAATTCCAGACAACCTTCTCTTGCCATCTGATCAAAGAAACCTTGCAGGTTTGATCTCTTTTGTATACGGGACGATTACAGAGGCCTCAGAATTAGTGCCATACCTATGTGAACGAGCAATATTGGCCCCAACAAATGAGATAGCTGGCACCATAAATAAAGAAATGATTGCTCGGATAGCCACTGAAGAGATGTCATACTACAGCTCTGATTCCATTGATGATGCCACATCTAATTACTGCACTCTACAATCACTCTATCCTCAGGAGTTCCTCAACACTATTCAAATGAATGGCCTTCCTGATCACAAGTTGCAACTGAAGATCGGAGTCCCCATAATGTTACTAAGAAATCTAAATCCACCAGGGGGTCTATGCAATGGAACAAGACTCATAGTCACACAACTAACACGTCGTATAATTGAGGCTGAAATAATCACAGGAAAGGCTAGAGGATCCAAAGCGTACATTCCAAGAATAGTATCTATCTCAACTGACCCAAGATGGCCGTTCAAACTGAGGCGTCGCCAGTTCCCAGTACGTGTATCCTATGCTATGACAATAAACAAAAGTCAAGGCCAGACACTTAAGAAAGTTGGAGTGTACCTACCAAAGCCCGTGTTCTCACATGGACAGCTCTACGTTGCATTGTCACGTGTGACGTCACCGGCAGGGTTATGTGTCGTCGTTGAAAATAGCGCTGCTGGATATGAAAACCAGACACACAATGTGGTATACACTGATATTTTTAATGACATAGGCCTTGTTTAGATCCTAAATTCTCCCCAAATTTTACTATGCAAAAAGGAGATTCCCCATCATATCAAAATGCCGGTAAATGCATGGAGTACTAAATGTAGATGAAATCAAAAACTAATTGCACAGTTTTGTTGTACTTTGCGAGACGAACATTTAGAGTCTAATTAATCAATATTTGGACAATTTTTTGCACTAAAAACAAAACGCGCTACAGTGTTCCGACAGGAACACTGTAGCGCGCAGTGCCGATTCGGGCGGCCAAAATCGGCATCTAAACACGGCCATAAAGCAAACCACTTAGTTTCAGGTACCATCAGAGACCTGCTCATATCACTTCATTTAAACATGCTTATACACAGTTTACCTTCGTATTACCACTTGCAATATGCCTCATATCTGTTCCTCCAAATTAAAGAGCACATGACTGCAATTACTGCATTTTTTAGACCTCACATTTACAAACCCTCTTTTGCTCACACCCATACTAATACCCTCGCAATCTTTTCGCTTTTTTTCTAGGCCTCATTTGTCAACCAGGATGTCGTATCTATTTTGTACAACCTCCTACCGGTATGTCTCGGCAGCCTTCTTATTTGGACTTTACGTTTCGTTCCTTCATGCCAATTTGCAGCTGTATATACCTGATTTCAATTTCACTGCCTGCTCATATGCTTTCCTTTTCAAAACTTCTGTTCACTTCTTCATCAGTGCCTATACGTAAGTACATAAACAAGCAGAGTTCTGTCTGCGACCTCCCTTTACTGACACAGGTTCAAAATTGGAATATATATGCCCACAATCCAATGAAACCAGGGCCATAATGACAAACAGAGATTCTGCCCTTACAACCGTGATCATTGCAGCGTTCACGTACATTGTTTGGAGCCATACTCGACTGATGCTATGGACGCTGCAAACCTGGGCTGCTGCACATGTGTACACACTGTTATTAAGTACAATATTTTCTCACGTCCTTTGGTTGGTTGGGTTCCTTTGCAATTTCTTACTCATTTACCTTCCTTATGGACTCCAACTATGCACGTAATGCACCTGGATTACTGCTGTTCACGTCCCTGACCAAAGGTAAACTTTCAGTATCAACAGAAAAGGAATGAACGTGTTCCACCACTTCCGTTCCAAACTTGGAAACCTTATTGTGTCATTTCACTTCTACTTTTCCACAGTCCGTAATGAATATGTAAATGCTATATTGGTTGTAGAAGGAGACACGTTCCTCTACATGTTAAAAACTTCCCTACTCATGTAATCTTTGCTGTTTTTATACAATTACTACTACATGTACAAATTTAAAGCGCATTTGCCGCCCCGTGCGAAAGCACGGGGGTACCTGCTAGTTAGAATATATACTCGTCCCATGCATATCATTAAAAACTATAGGTTTTCTCCTTTGCCGTTGGATTTAATTTTCTGTTCTCCTATACGCCATTGCCATCTCACACATGTAGATAGCGGTTAATTGACGGCACAAAAGACAAGTTTACCCACTAACATACTTTATGTTGCTTGCATTACATTCATGTAGTCCATTTTGTCAAGTTCCATTTGCTGCTATTGTACATGATGACGGCATACCGTTCAAGCATCTGCACATGGCTTAGCTAGCATGAGTTTCGAGTTTAATCCCTGAGTGATAGGTCAGTCTCAATGAGGTTTTAGAGGAGTTTTATGAGTATTAAATAAGCTGACATGACATAGTATAGATGAAAAGAAAGATGATGAAAATTTTATAGGATGAAACTTATTTACACTATTTCAAACACATGAGAATTTTGGAAAATAGGATATGAAACTCATTAAGATTGTCCTTATTATGCGTTCCCTGTAGGATGACGCCGTTCGCTCTCTTGACGAGGCCATTGAACTGAGAGTGTCTGACTGACGCGAAGCAAATAGCGATGCCCAGCTAGTTATAGAATTTCTTGAATGCGTTGCAATCGAATTTGGTGCCGTTATCGATGGTGAGGTATATGGGGACTTCATAGCGGCATTTACCCTATACTCCTAAGGCTTATATGCCAACCCCTCCCTCACAGCTCACTGTTTATCAACAGTAGCCTCTCACATAAACGCTGCTGCCAGAATAGTATCGGATCCTGTGAACAGTACCCCCTGATATAAACAGTGCAGACCCGTTGACCATTAGCGCCCTTTAATCCGTTTGCAATATAAGCCTGTTTCCAAAAAGCACTTACCCGTTAACAAAAGTACATACCCTTCAAACATTAGCAACCTTTAATAAGCCGTACTCGACTATTTGTATCAACCCATGCTCCATGTTCCTTTTGATACAGTACCCGACTACTGCAATGAATAATTTTTCCTTTTTCTTCTCCCTTTTCCTACTCCTACTGCTCTCTTCTTTTCATGCTACGTACTGCTTTTTTTAAACTTACTTATGTTTTTCCCTATTTTTCCTCTCTTCCTTTTCAATGCTAGACACTCCCAAACAGCTAATGTTTTTTTATACTAGGTTAGACCATTTCTTTCTAAAAAAGCGTAATTCTTTCACATATCAAAGCAGGCCAATTCATTTTGTGCAAAACATTGAACAATACATTCTCTGCACATATTTCTCACTATTATCGCCCGCGGCACCGCGCGGGGCCCTGGCTAGTATAACTTGTTGCCAGAAAAATTTCCTTACTGCTTGCGAGGATATAGAGTTGTTCGGCTGATGGTTTTTGCGGCTGATAAGTCGACTGATGCTGTTTTGTTGTGAGAAGAAAAACACTGTACCATGATTGATAAGCCGGGCTGATAAGTTCAAGCGAACAGGGCGATTATTGCGAGTGCCTTCGCCTCAATCCACTTGGTGAAGTACTCTATTGCGACCACCGCGTATCTCAGGTTTCCTAGTGCAGCGGGGAGAGATTCGACAAGGTCCATGGCCCATCTTTGGAGATGTCAGGTTTGGCATAGAGAGCAATTGGAGCGCCTGGCCTGTTGGAATGCGCGGCTACAAGTTGGCAACCTTCGCAACTTCGTACTAAGGCAGCTACGTCGGTGAGGGCGGTGGGCCAGTACAAACCTTGCTTGAATGTCTTCCCCACGAGGGCTTTGGGCCATTATGTGAGAACCACAGTCCCCTGTGAAAGGATCAAGATGCTCAAGAGAGGGTGAATGGGGCTTTTCTAAAATTTATTGCAAGAATTAAATCCTACTAAGCCATAATTCACCCCTAGTGCCTACAAGTGTTCCTAGTAATTCTACCGAAAAAGGTTTTGCACCCTAAGTTTCAATCCTAGTCTAGCATGGCAAATCTAGAAAAGTAAATCAAGCAATGAAAGTAATACGGGAAAGTAAATTGCTTGAATGTAAAGGGTTAGGAACACGGCGATGTTTTCCTAAGGTATCGGAGAGTCGTCACTCCTCACTAGTCCTCGTTGGAGCACCCGCGCAAGGGTGTAGCTCCCCCTTGATTCGCACAAGGATCAAGTGCTGTCTACGGGCTGATTCTTTGACACTCTGTCGCGGTGAATTGCCCACAACCGCTCATAAGATGAGTTGGGTCATCCACAAGCTCCGCCGGATGATCACCAATCTCCCAATCACCACCAAGCCGTCTAGGTGATGGCGATCACCAAGAGTAACAAGCAAGAACTCTCACTTGACCACAACAAGCCTAATGAGAAGGTGGATGCACACTTGCTACTCCCTAGTCACTAATGAGGGTCCTTAGTCTTGGATTCTCAAATCTCAATCCTCACTAGGGCTCTTGCACTTCCTTGCACTTGAAAGGTGTTTCTCAGCTAAGCAAATGAGCAAGAGTGCCTCAAATGGAGGGGTAGGGGTTGTATTTATACTCCCCCTCAACTCCCCCAACCGTTACTTCAAAGAAACAGCAAATTTCGGGGCCAACAGACGCGTCTGTCGCCACCAAAGTACGCGTCTGTCGCTTGTAACGGAGTACAAAGTTCAACTAGCCGTTAGCGGCCAACAGACACAGCCTAGTGTCTGTTGCCCTAGCACCAGACGCGTCTGTCGCGTGGTCTGAGCACTTCAGGGTGTTCTGGACTGCGTCTGACGCACACCAGACGCGTCAGACGCTATGCCCTACCGGCGTCTGTCGCGGGCAACAGCGAGGGACGCGTCTGACGCCCTTCACCCCCGCGTCTGTCGCTCTAAATCCACTCAGTTCGCGCGAGTTCCATGCGACAGACGCTGATGTCAGCGTCTGTCGCTCTCTGCCTTCAGCGTCTATCGCCTGTTTGAAGGCCAAAACGACCTCCGATTCAAACACTTCTTGAACGGCTTTTGTTTCAAACAATCTCAGGGCTATCTTGGAGCTACCTAGTGCTAAGTTTAACAAGTGTGCACCACACCTAACCATTAGACTCACCTAGGTCAAGCTACCCATCCATGCCCCCCTTAATAGTACGGCCAAAGGAGAAAAACAAAAGTCCTGATGACTAATCCAAATGTCACTCAACTCCTCGACGTCTGGAACTAATTGTCCTTAACCTTGTTGTCCATCCTTTAAAAACCGAAAATGATTTCCATCGATAAGGGGCATGATCACCACATCGCCCACGATTACCATTACCATGACCTAACATTCTATCGTCTCTGTAAAACACATGTTAGTCATGATAATTAACCATGGTCATCAATCATCGAAACTCACTCTAGGGGCCTAGATGCTTTCACCCTGGACTTCCACGTCGACCGCGTCTTCGGGCTACCCATCGCCGCTAGGCTATCCCATTGCGACAATGGCCGCATTTGGGATCTTTGGACCCGGGACCTCCGCAACCATGGTGGTGCAGTTTGGTTGGCCAGGCCCTCGGCGGTGGAGGTCGAACCGACAGTTCCGTCGGCGGGGGGAGGGCCCCTGGGTCTTCGGGCCATGATTGGATTGGTAGGTGGTACAATGGGGTCCCCACGTACAGCACCAATTGTAGAGGGTTCGCTTCGCCTCCTACCCTCGCTAACGACTAGCGCTGTGGAGGCTGAGGGTGCCCCACAGGAGAGGGAGAAGGAGAGAGAGGGGAGGTGGAGCTATGCGGAACGGAACACGATTGGATTAATTCAGAAGTAAATGGTCATTAATTCATTGCCCATTACTATAATGTCTCTCGTGTATTTATTAGACATAACAGCGGACAAGAATAAATTACAATTGCCCCTGGGCTAACCTGGGGTCTTCTTTACATTGACACGGGCCCCTATGGTCTTTTGAGCTCTCACCCCAACCACTCTCCTAACGTAGTTGGGAGCTTCACCTGAGGGGACCACGAATTTTCATCTTCTTTCGAATGAGTGAATGGCGATTGAGTAGGCGTTGCGAGGGTTCTCCCGCCAACGAGGCCTCACGGTGGTGCTCGATCCTACAGAAATAGAGTTAAAGTATCCCTTGCCGAGAGCGTTCGCGAGGCAGCGCGGGGTTTGTTAATGAAGATGTCCCAAAACCCATGCGAGCGATGGCGGTGCCCTAGGCGGTCCCTATCGGCAGCGAGACGACCCTACGCACAGTAGTACTGCAGGGCTAGAAGTAGACGAGGGTCCCCCCAGGCCAAGGCGAGGGTGGGGTGTCGCACGGAGGGCGTTCCCCCAACAATGGTCGAAGCGGACTCGCATAAGGAGGTGAAGGAAAAAATGGAAACCAGACCAAAAATGCGGAGGGATATATATATATATATATATATATATATATGTGTGTGTGTGTGTGTGTGTGTGTGTGTGTGTGTGTGTGTGTGTGTGTTGCAGCGGAACTCAATATGTATAGGAAAGATTCCATAGCATCGTTAAATGTGAGTTGTTCTAATTCGTATGAGTGGGAATCACGAGTCCGGATCATACGATATACGTAGGACATGAATATAGAGGATAGAGGGAGGTATAGACATAGATATAAATATATAGATACATATAGATATATAAATTAGAATTCCTATTCAAGTTATATATTATGATCGGGGATCTATTAGAACCAGGATTAACCATCTAGGTTATCTCATGTCATATAAAATATAAGGGCTTAGACTAATAGAGAAACAACTTCCACGTTTACGAAATTAGTTAGGGAAGGTGGAGAAAATATAGACTGAATTTGTTTTTGGCTTTCTAATACTAGGTATAGATTTACGCAGATCTACCCCCTCCTCAATTAGGCCCGGACAAAAAAAAATCTCAAAGGTCGTTAACTCGCCCGGCTCATGGCTAACTTGCGTCAGCGAGCCGAGCCAAGGCTTTAGCTCTTTACCTATATAACGAGCTAACTCGAGACAGCTCGCAAGCTGCTCGCGAGTCTAAGGAGCTGTGTTTTCAGGAATTGTGTGCAACAAAATCTTTAAGCCCACAGGCCACGGCCCATTCGCCCTGCCCCTCCGTGATCCCATCCCTCCGTGTGGTCGTGCTCCCGTCCCTATCCTATGGCCGCCGCACGCGAGAGAATCAGAGCTAGGGGTGAAAACGATATGGATATCTTCCGACCATATTCGAGACTGAATTCATTCAGAGGGGCTCAGATATGTCCGTATCCGAGTCCGAATATTCAACATCCGATATATCCAATATTCAAATCACATATTTATGATGTCAATATCCAACCATCTTCTATCCGGTATGGTTGACACTATCCGCATTCGAATTCAAAACCGGATAGAAATATGAAAACAAATATAATATCAGTGATATCCGTGATCCGTTTTTATCCCTAATCAGAGCCGACCATGACCGTTGACCGGGGCACCACGCTTCTCTCTCTCTCCGACTCAACTCCTCAACTCTCGTCATCTCCCCTCTTGACAGCGCGCCATTGTAGGTCAGCATCAGAGCCGAGCTCGCCCCTGACGAGGTCTTCACGCCAGGTACTACAAACGTCATGCGAAGCTCTAGCTCTACAGTCTACACTCCCTCAAAGCTCTGCTTGCTTTTTATTTATTTTGAGATTGGGCTGGATGCTGTGACTTGCTGTCAGGTCTTCAATGGATTCTACAGATCTTGCCGTGTGATTTGACTTTCTCAAAGTGGATTAATTTTGCTTCTTTCTCTTGATATTGTATCGACGATACGTGAACCATGTTTTTTTTGTTGATTTCTTCTTCGAAGTAGAATTTTTCTAATTCGCTATAGTGAATCAAACATATGTGAACGCTGATTTCTTTGTTGAGTGGAATTTTTTCTATCTATAGCTCCTGAGTTTACCGAGTTAACTCTAGCTTATTACCCAACCAAGCCGAGCTGACTTTTTTAGCTTGCTCCGTGCAAAGCCACCAGCTCATTTTAATACCAAGCGGCTCAATATCCAACAGCCCTATCCTCAATACCCCTCTCTCTTTTGTTCCTGGCACCTGGCTCCACTCCTGAGCTTTATCGTGTTGATAATGTATTGTAAACATATTGCTAGCGATTAGGGTATTTCCCTCTCTGGCTCTTATGATCTTCTCGCTTAATGCAAACAGAAGAATATAGAGACACAAAATAAAAGAATTATTTTTTATTCTCTTAATATTAATATTATATATATATATATATGAGCTTGATAATAGCTCACTAGAGAATTCATTCTTCTCTCGTTTTTATACTCCCTCAGTCCCTTTATAAGCGTCGCTCGGGAAGCGTGTTTGTGAGGAAAACATGATTTTCTAGAGACACATATTAAGGGACAGAGGGAGTACTTGGCCCTTGTTTAGTTCCCAAAATATTTTGCAAAATATTTCAGATTCCCGTCACATTGAATCTTTGGACATATGCATGAAGCATTAAATATAGATAAAAAATAAAACTAATTACACAGTTTAGTTGTAAATCACGAGACAAATTTTTTAAGCCTAATTAGTCCATGATCGGACAATAATTGCCAAATAACAATGAAAGTGTTATAGTACCGCTACAGTTACATTTTGCAAAATATTTTGGGAACTAAACAAGGGCTCGAGTGAATATGTTCTGCAACATACTCCCTCTGTTTCAAAATGTCTGTCGCTTTCGCTTCCCGAGAAACAACTTTAAATATATATATATATTAAAAAAAGATTAATATTTATAGTACAAAGCTTTCCGCCAAAGACGTTATTGTAGCCAAGTGTCAACGAAGCAGAACGTCCAACCCCAGCCGGCCTGTGGGGCCAAAAGCCAATCTTGCCAAGGTTTCCCATCTTTACATCTCGGGAAAAGTCTACTTAACCCCTTGAAGTATCAGTGAGTGTCTAACTTACACCCCCAACTATAAAACCGTCTGTTTTACATCCTGAACTTTTCAAAACCGTTCAAATTACACCCTGGAGCGGTTTTGGATGGCGGTTTTGCTACAGTAACTATGGTTTTGCTACAGCAACGACGGTTTTTGACTTTTCCCTTTTTCTATTTATTTCCGCTGAATCTTTGAAAAATCATAGTAAATCACAGAAAAAATCATAAAATAGAAAATCTAATTTTATTGGACTCCACATGAGTAGATCTACACAATGAACATATAATATAGTATACTTTAGTATAAATTTTTTTCTGTAGCTTTAAATTAGTTAGAAAATCAAATTTTGTCTGTAATTAATTGAAATAATTCATAGCTACATCTTCTATGGTCCAATTGTGGTGAAATTTTTATAGTAAACTAATTATTGTATGCTTGAACTGTAGTAAAAATTTCATACTGATTGGATCATGTATAATGTAATTATAGATTTATTTATATTTAACAAGCATAAACCTAAACATAAACCTAAATAAATCTATAACTAAGTTATATATGATCCAATGAGTATGAATTTTTTACTATAGTTCAAGCATATAATAATAACCCCATCATAAAAATTTCACCACAATTGAACCATAGAAGGTGTAGCTATGAATTATTCCAATTAATTACAGACAAAATTTGATTTTCTAACTAATTTAAAGCTACAGAAAAAATTTATACTAAAGTATACTATATTATATGTTCATTGTGTAGATCTACTCATGTGGAGTCTAATAAAATTAGATTTTCTATTTTATGATTTTTCTGTGATTTACTATGATTTTTCAAAGATTCAGCGGAAATAAATAGAAAAAGGGAAAAGTCAAAAACCGCCGTTGCTGTAGCAAAACCATAGTTACTGTAGCAAAACCGTCGTCCAAAACCGCTCCAGAGTGTAATTTGAACGGTTTTGAAAAGTTCAGGATATAAAACAGACGGTTTTATAATTGGGGGTGTAAGTTAGACACTCACTGATACTAGACTTTTCCCTTTACATCTCTATCCTGACGAGAAATTCAAATTCCAAACACGAACCTTCTAAAAATCGAAACCCGACCTCACTAGATCACCGTCACCGGAGCAGCAGCCGTTGTTGAGACTTGAGAGGCCTCACTTCCGTTCCCCATCGCCCGGAGGTTTGTCTCGGGCGATCGGAAGGGATGGAGTTCACGGAGGCGTTCAAGCAGACGGGCCCGTGCTCCTTCTCCCCCGACTCGCGCTTCCTCGCTATTGCCGTAGACTACCGCCTCGTCATCCGGGACGTCGTCTCACTGAAGGTACCCGCACCGTTCGTTTCCCCATCTCCTTTCTCTCAATCCATCTCTGGGCTCGTGAGTCGGAATGTGGGTTTAGGGTTTGGGTTCCTGGTGTAATCGCTGAATCTGGGATTGTGGACTTGGGTAATGTGACTCCGTGCTGCTCTAATTCGAGCTTGCTGATCCATGAAATGCGCCTACTTCTGCCGATCTGAAATCCTAGGGTTCAGGACTAGATTGTGCTTAGCTCAATTTCACGGTGCACTTTGGATCGATGAATCTCTGTACCCAATGGTAAGGGGCCTACCTGGAGGTTGACTGGCGCATGCCTCTGAACGGGTGTATCAGCCAGCATTTTGTATTTGGCATTATTTTGCTTGAGAACTGTGTTTCGATTGCTTGGATCCTGAAAGTTCCATGAACACTTAGGTGTTTGGCTCAGCCACACAGCTCCAGCTTCAAGAATTCTCGGAGCTGGGTATTCCTAGCGCCAAGAATTAATGAAGCTGGAGCTAGGGCGAAGCGGGAGTATTTAGGTAAGTCATTTTGTTTCCAGTCTAGATTGAGAATACTTACTCAAATGGGCCTTAATTTCTTATACAAACTCCAAATCCGAAGAGTACCTGGGAGCTAGAGCACTGCCAAATGGGGCCTTTATGGTTTCATGCATGTATATGTAAATTTCACATCAAGTATTATGGTTTAAATTTTCAAGAATGGTCACATCATGTATATGTCTTCCAAGTTTCTTATTTACCATATTTTTAGACAAAGTCTTATTTACCATATAGATGAACTCATGAGGTATATTAATTTCAAGTTTGGCATGAGCTCATATTGTTGTAAAATATGTGCTCACATTGAGACACCACATTAATGTGTCCCTAAGCTTGCTCATTAATGTATGCTTGAACTCACTTATGCAGGTGGTACAATTGTTTTCATGTGTGGACAAGATAAGCTCTGTGGAGTGGGCACCGGATTCAGAATATATTCTATGTGGACTTTACAAGCGGCCCATGGTGCAGGCTTGGTCACTGAGCCAGCCTGACTGGACCTGCAAGATCGATGAAGGTCCTGCAGGGATTGCATATGCTCGCTGGAGCCCTGACAGTCGCCATATACTCACTACATCTGAGTTTTAGCTCCGTCTCACTGTGTGGTCTCTCGTAAATACAGCATGTGTGCATGTCCAGTGGCCAAAGCATGGTTCTAGAGGTGTTTCTTTTACCAAGGATGGGAAGTTTGCTGCAATCTGCACCAGGCGTGATTGCAAGGATTACATAAATTTGCTCTCATGTCACTCCTGGGAGATAATGACTGTCTTTGCCATTGACACTGTAGACTTAGCTGGTGTTGAATGGTCACCAGATGATAGTGCTATTGTTGTTTGGGATTCACTTCTTGAATACAAGGTGCATGCACTTTCTCTTCACAAATCCATGTCGCTTTTTGTGTGATTTGACATTCACTTGCACTTCTGTGAGCAACTTCAGTCTTTAGTTATCCTCTTTATGTGTTCATGAAAATTATCTTTACTTTCAGTATCATCATCTTACATAGCAATTTTCTAGCTGGCAAACATTTGTTCTGCTAATTCAATTTTAATAGCTCTGAATTGAGGTGTCGTTGCTCTGAGTCAACTTGTTTGTCTTGTACCATGATCTCTCCTTTTTCCTAAAGGAAGCGTATGTTTTCTTTTAGGTTATCAACCTTGTGCCTCAGTTATTGTTGCCGTACGTAGGTTTTAATGATTGAACCTTCCGTATTATGCTTCATAGGTTAACCACTAACATTCAACTCTAAAGAGTTCATTTCAGCTTGTTGTGAAAAAACATTTTGCTCTTTTTCCTACTTTAAAGTTTAAACTAAGCATAATATAATTATGCAGAGATACTAACTAAAATGATCCTTCAAGGACCAAGCCTATTACACATCCTTTTTTTTGTCATTTACAGGTTCTGATATATTCGCCAGATGGAAGGTGCTTGTTCAAGTATCTAGCATATGAAAGTGGGTTAGGTGTGAAAACTGTTGCTTGGTCACCATGTGGACAGTTTTTAGCAGTGGGCAGCTATGATCAAGCAGTGCGGACTTTGAATCACCTGACGTGGAAAACTTTTGCGGAGTTCTCACATGCAGCGTATATCCGAAGTCCTTGCAATGCTGCTATATATAAGGTAACTCAGTCCGTTATTTTGTTGACTTGCTATATTAGCACCGCTGCATGGTATAAATTTACTTCTCTGAAAAATAATCATGATATCTAATTTTAACTGCCAAATATGGGCAGGAAGTGGATGACCCATGGCAGCTTGATATGTCAGAGTTATGTCTAAGTGAAGGCTTCTCTCGTAACATGCAAGACAATGGCGCAGGTCAGTATAAGCGTGATCATTTCATACGACTTCTCATACTTTTGCTTTTCTATATTTTCCACCTGCAGACCTTTGGATTACTCTTTTTAAAAAAAACATTTATTGCATGATGAATTCCCTTCTCAACTGAAGCTGGATGTAGTGGCCCATAGGAGACTAGGATCTTATCGTATCTAACAAAACGAAAACTAAAACACTCAATGGGGTATTCTAGCCTTATCTCTCCCACATGTTTTTTTTCGAGAACGTGCATTGCACATAGAAGGGGGACGTTCAACGAGCTTCCTAATAAAGAAAAGCGGCCACAAAGCAGGCAGAATTACAACAAAAGATGAAAAGCTACAGCTAGCCACCTAAGAGAAGAGGGGGTGACGGTTAAGTGCCAGAGGGACTGGAAAGAAATAGAGAGGCCCTGTCCACCAGAGCGACCGGCCGCAAGGTCTCCCTCCCTGAACACCTTTGTTTATTTG
Source organism: Saccharum hybrid cultivar R570 (assembly GCA_038087645.1). Taxonomy (NCBI): domain Eukaryota; kingdom Viridiplantae; phylum Streptophyta; class Magnoliopsida; order Poales; family Poaceae; genus Saccharum; species Saccharum hybrid cultivar. Next base: position 31,654,087 of record JAQSUU010000066.1, on the reverse strand, counting down.
TCGTCAAGACAATGTTTAAAATTGCGGGCTATAGCAAATAGCGGCATCTTTTTTTCCAGGAGCTATAAAGCTATAGAGGAGCTACGACAAATAGCGGTATTTTAAGAAAACCATTCCAAAGTTCTAGGAGTCTAGGGAACATTATTTAATATGATATTACTTATTACAACATGATTCACGAAATTCAAGTGTTCAGTTTTCCAAAAAAAAAACCAACTTAGCAACAAAAGATAGGTAGATAGTACCTAGATTGTCACTGTTATAACTGAAATTGAAATGACGTCGCTATTTCAAAGCTACAGCTAAGTAATGTAGCGGCGCTAAAGCGTAATATAGTGGTCGTAGCTAACATAGCGGCAAAAATAGCAATAGCTTAGCATGGGCTCTCTCTAGCAGCTATAACGCCACTATAGCCCGCTATTTAAATCCATGCGTCTAGATCATCCAATAGTTGAGCAGCACAATGGAGTTGAAACTTTTTTGGGGACCTTTGGTAATCTGCTTGCGGTTGAAGAGACATCAATCAACCCATGAAGGCACACCAAGCGGTGTACATCCATGGAATCTGAAGGTGTGTAGGGTCCAAAACCAGACCTCCCTACTGAACACGCAGTTCAGCATCACATGAGTGAATTTCTGGCCCCTGGTCACGAAGTGCTCAATCGCCATGGTTGGGGAGACCGTGGCACTTGAGGTGGTCAGAAGTGTAGCTGCAGCCAGAAGGTCAAGCCAGCCAAAGAACTTGTATGGGCACAGGTTTTCCAAAGTTGCTTTGCCCCAAACAATGATATGTGACCAAGCAGCAAACCCTGGTAAGCTAAGCTCGCCTAATATTGGCCATCGCTGGACCATTTCCAGGTGATTAAATGAATGTGTCGGACTGATCCGAGAGAGCAACTCTTTCAAGCCTCTCTGAGCTGGATGTAAACAGAACTTGGACTGTGAGGCCACCCCCAGTCCCAAGTCAACCCATCTCTCCTATGTGTTATCATCTGATTTTTTTGTTATGCACTGCTGTACTTCTGAAGATGTGTCTTATAAAACCTTTCTTTTGATGTTACCATATTCTAGATTACCTAATGATTCTTTTCATGTTGTTACGGCTTTTAAAGTATGATTACAAAATAAATGGATTTTTGTTCTGTATCATTTGATAGAATGATAGATAGAGAAGCCCATACTGACTCTTGTAGTTTACAACCATATTTGTGTTATTATCTGCTGTCTCCATGGTATTTTTGCCCTCTTATCACACTAGTTCAATGGCCTATTGAACAAAATTGCCATTGTGATGCCTTTATATTATGTTATGAGCTAGTCCTTACATGTTTAATTCTGTATTTATATTTCCCTATTTTTTGTTGTCAGAAAATGGCACTGAGGGAGGAGGCTCTAGAGTTAAATATGCTCTGATGGATGTTCCCATCACCTTACCTTCGATGAAACCAGCTACTGACAAGCCCAACCCCAAACAAGGAATTGGTGAGTTCCTTAGGCCTTTTGCCACTCCAGCTGATGCTTGTTGCAAGGTTCTATTCATGCGTATGGTTATCAGCTGTTTCCTTGATGATTCATGCATAGGTATCTAGTACTCTAGTATCATGCGCTTGTGATCTATTTTTGTTTCTTACTCAATGCTCGTCTTGTTTCTTACTCTTCGCAGTGATTGCGCTTAATGTGTAATTGTTCTTGAATTCATTGCTGAATTCTTGTACAGCTATACAGGCATTTGTATCAAAATAACGAACAGCATTTTAAACATCATTTGCATTAGTTGTCTTGCTAATTCTTGAATTTCTACCAGAAAGTTATTTAGATTGTGTCTGGTGTATCATGCGTAATCTTGATTCTACTTGGAAACACCACTCGCTCACTTTACAAAATGTTGCAGGTATGCTGTCATGGAGCAGCGACAGCCACTATTTCTTCACCCGGAACGACAACATGCCGACTGCTCTTTGGATATGGGATATATGCCGCCTTGAGCTTGCCGCTGTGCTTGTGCAGAAAGATCCAATCCGTGCTGCAGCATGGGACCCTACCTGCACACGCCTTGTTTTATGCACGGAGAGCCCTCATTTGTACATGTGGACGCCATCCGGTGCCTGTTGTGTCAACATCCCCTTGCTGAACTTCCAAATCGTTGATTTGAAGTGGAACTCGAATGGGAGCTGTCTCCTCCTGAAGGAGCGCGAATCTTTCTGCTGTGCCACAATCATATCTGCCCTGCCTGAGGAAGAACCTGATCAATCTGATGATACTTCCGATGATGAATGAATGGAATCATGGTATGTCTAGCAGCTTAGGCGAACGAACTGGGAACTAACATTACAAATGATCTTGTGATGGTGAATGAGTGATACCGACTGACTACTTAGCTACTTGTAGAGTCCAGAGTGAATACTGCATTACCAGGAAATGATAAGGTCATTTTGCTGCTTAAATGGTAAATGATCTATCAGCTGGCACTACACAATGAACTGACAACTGTGTGCTTCTATTTGTTGTATTCTTGCTCTTGCTTGTCTGCTGTAGTTTCTCCAAGGTTGTACTGCTTGACTTGACTTGCTGGATCTTAATCCTACTTTTATTCAGTCATCAGGGTATTTTCATTCAGGGGGGTGAGGATTCCTTCTTGGTGTTGAGCCAGTCCTGGGGATTCCGTAGTGAATCCAAAGAGTTACCATTCGAAGTGTAACTTCCGTATTGATTCCTTCTTGGTTGCCTGCATCGAAGTCTGAACCTAGCTCCCCTTACCAACGAACCAAACATGCTACTACTCATTAGGCCAGTCCCAGTGGGGAGTTTCATGGCGTTGTTTCCAAGACTGCCATGTCATATGAAATGAAATGAAACTTAGATGAAACACTCACTTTCAATGGAGAGCTTCATTCTATGGTTTCATATGCATTTAATTTCAAGACTTATAGAAAGTTGGTAATCGTGCTGATGAAACTCATTTCTTCTTTCTCTTCTTAAATATACTGTCATGTCATAAAAAATATCTATATGGCAATCTATTTAATATAAATGAAACTCATATGAAACTTCCACTGAGACTAGCCTTAGCGTGCACCAATGATCGATGTATCTTTACATGGTTGTCTGATAGCTACGTGGCCTGTCTAGCGAAGGTCTGGTTCCCAGGTGCAAGCTAGGCTTCCCTCACCAATGAACCAAACATGTTACTACACATTTGCGGTTTAGTTCCTAGGTGCGAGGGCTCCCCTCACCAACCAATCAAACATGTTACTATATGGTTGTCTCAGAGCTATAGCACAGGTGTTAGCCTGTTAAGGTGCGGAGTTGTAGGGTTTTCTTTTTCAATGGAAAAAAGTCTATAACCCCTTGTCGTGTGGCATGTCATCTACTTTACACTAAGATTCCAACCTAACAAAAACAGTATTGTACACCTTAAAATATGTAATCGTTGAAATAATAATAGTATTTGAGCCTCCTTATAATGATTGACACGTCACAGGTGGCATTTTGTCCCATGCCTTGTTTCCTCCTATTTTTTATTCATCGGACGTAGAGTTGTGGCACCAATAGCACCACCGCCCCAAGTGTCGCCATACCCCTAGCCCATGTGTGGCTTGTTACAAGAGATATCATAAGTCATAAGCATTCAAAAGGGGCGAATTGGGTGTCTAGTTCAAATTTTAATCCTTTGACTCAAAGTAACCTACTATTGGTGGCGTTGTAGCGCCCATAGCACCACTGCCCCAAGTGTCGCCAACTCACCATGCCCTTACACTACTACAGAAAGTTTTATCACTGTCGAGCCTTTCACCGCCGCCGGTTTTGTGAGAACCTGTGGTGATACATATCACCACCGATTCATTGCCTGAGGGGTCACAGAAGGGTGCCTTATCGGCGATGATAAACTTTTTCACCGTCGGCCCATCGTATGATCCAGCGGTGAATACAGTGCCGGTCTTCACTGCCGTATCGTACACGAACTGGTGGTGTAAACATTTAGCACCGTCGGTTAGTCATCCAATGCGTGATAGACATAAACCAGGGGAGATAAGACGTTCGCCTGTTAGAGAAATCGCTACCATCATCGATTCTTTTTAGGATGAAGTGGGACATTCGGTCATCAGCAAACAAACACTTCACAATTTGTCAACCAGACCAACTCAGGTAGTAAATCGATTAATGGTACCTCGGCCATTGAGGGCTGCCACATCAAAGCAGCATGATGCGATAGCGAGCATCCTGTTCAGTTGATCTTTGTCAGTCATCTCTGAGGTTTGGGTCTGCAAGTTGAGTCACTTGCCCAGCTTCCAATAATGGCCATACTGGCAAGAGGAAGCCTTGTGTGAGTTGTTGCTTGGTAACCACCGCATTTGTTTCTCTTGTGCTACCTAGGGGCTGTTTAGTTCCCAAGAAATTTTGCAAAATTTTTTAGATTCCCAGTCACATCGAATTTTTGGACACATGCATGAAGCATTAAATATAGATAAAAAATAAAACTAATTACACAGTTTAGACGAAATGGACGAGACGAATCTTTTAAGCCTAATTAGACCATAATTGGACACTAATTGTCAAATAACAACGAAAGTGGCTACAGTGCCATTTTGCCAAAATTTTTGGAACTAAACGCTACCCTGTCGTAGAAGGCTTTGCTTGGAGCAGTCAATACTCCTGTTCTAGTGACAATCTCCAGCAGCGGAAAGCCAAAGGCAAACATGTCAGTCTTTTCATCAAACGATGCCGTGCATGAAGTATTCTGGTGTCAAACTGTCAACTGTCAAGTACCTGCTTAAAGTGATTTTTTTTAAAAAAAAATTGAGTCGAAACACAATAGATTTCCGTTACTATGCTTTCAAAATGAGCATATACCGTTCTTACCGAAATGTGCCCTCTATTATTTTCCCACTGATCCCTGTAAAATTTGACCTCTATTGTCACATAATTAGACTCAAGAGATTCACCTCAACTCTGAATGATATATATTATTGACTGAAATTCAGTACCGTGCAGCACCAATGCTACAGTTCCATTTCCACAGAATTCAAATCATGTATAACCCATTCACGACGCACCGTCCAAGAAATTATGATGTCTTTGGATGGCATACATGCCCCTGAATCCCTGGTTCTGCCGGGAACTATGGGGGGCTCCTCCAGAGGAACCAGAGCCAAAGAGCCACGCGACTGTGAGCCTCTTCACTGCAAGTTGAAAATGAGAAATGGAGCAGACTGAAGCTACATAGGGTAAGAATTTTGTTGATCTCCCAATGAGGATGTTACCATCAGCACAACTGACAGCCAATCCACAGATCACAATCAGTATCAACTTCAACCCCAAAAATTATCATGAGCAACAAGATCACAGCAAGTAACCATTCCGTTCATTCCAGCAAGAATGATTGATAGATACAGCCAACTTTCATTCACCACAAACTTAACCTGATAAAACATCCATCACAGAACCTACCCTAACCTAGGCAAGACACTAGTATTGCTAGTTGGTACAGTACTAATCTAAGAAGCTTCAGCAGCGGTCCCCTTCAAATTCAAGCTGAGTGTGAACCAGAGAAAAGGCTGCAGCTGCCAGTCTAGAACTCCTGCGAGGCGGAGCCGATCTCGGCCTTACCCTTGCCGCCAGCCTTCTTGGGCAGCAGCGTCTGGTGGATGTTGGGCAACACCCCGCCGGCGGCTATAGTGACCGCACCCAGAAGCTTGCTCAGCTCCTCGTCATTGCGCACAGCGAGCTGGATGTGGCGCGGCACGATCCGGTTCTTCTTGTTGTCGCGCGCCGCGTTGCCCGCCAGCTCTAGGACCTGCAATTACAAGACCACGACAGGGTTCAGAACACCTTCCGATGGATCCACGAATGGGAAAAGTACCCGAGTAAATGAAGAGTCTGGGGACTGGGGTGAAAGGGAGGGGCACGGGGAAGGGGATTCGGTTACCTCTGCCGCGAGGTACTCGAGGACCGCGGAGAGGTAGACGGGCGCGCCGCCGCCCACGCGCTCGGCGTACTTGCCCGTCTTAAGGTAGCGGGCGATGCGGCCGACGGGGAACTGCAGTCCGGCTTTGGACGACCGCGACACCGCCTTAGTCCCCTTGGGCTTGCCCCTGCCGCCGCCGGAACTCATCTTCTCCTTCCGAGATTGCTCGCCGCCTGGTCTACTCGTTGTATCGATCGCCGGAAGTCTGTGACGCTCTGCGGGTGTGGCGGTGTGGGATTGAGATGGAGGAGCGACGGCGGCGAGGCAGGTTATGTAGAGGCCAGGGCGGCGGACGATTGGCCGAGCTGGCGGGGCAGCGGATCGCTGACGTGGAGGATGCGGGGGGCCATCCGATCGGGGAGCGGACGCGTGGGGTGGGACCTTTTCGCGGGGGCAAGCGAAAATATTTTTCGATTTTGCGGTTTCGTTTTGGCGCTGCGGGTCTTTTGGAAGGGGGACCTAGACAAATGGATAAATATTTGTGCCTAGTATCGTAAAAAATAATACCACGATAATATAAATATGTTTTTATTGTTACCCTAACAGGGCCAAGATCAATATTACATGAGTCCCCGTAAAGGAAGGACAATTAAAATATTATTGATAGGTCCCGTAAAGGAAGGACAATTAAAATATTATTGATAGTATATATAAGGATATAACACATAAATAATAACTAGCAAATATGTCCGTGCGTTGCAACGGGAATAAACATGTTGCATAAGCTATTTATGTTTTTCCTTTTATCAAATTTGGACCTATAACTTATTTTGTGACGATCCAAAATATAAGCAAATATTAGGAATAATATGAAAATTTAAATTAAGCTTATTTAAGCTAGGTAGATCATTTTCGAAAATAATAAAATACTAATAAATAATTTTGTATTACAAACCTTATGGATGCCGCATCATTGGCCCCTCGACCTTGAGCTACGGCGCACAAAAAAATGTAAGGGCAGCCTCTACAGCATCGTGATGCAACGACGAGCTCATGCAGCCGGTTCTCAACGCCAGAGAAGCAGCAACGACGGTTGGCCACGGCGTACGGCGGCGTTGGTTTTTCATTAAGAATGAACGGCTGCTTTTGTGCACCTGCAACAGCATGTTCCATATCCATACTTTGGAAAGCGTCGTGTTCTTGTGGCCAACATTTAGCAGATCTGGTGTTTGCGCTCAAGCGGCAGCGGCTCCGTTCGATCAAACGGAGGCGTGGACTCGAGCTTCGTTGCGGTATGTGGATCGTGGATCGTGCCTTTGCGTGCTTGGGAAAGGGGCACACGCACAGGATAGGGTAGCAAGCCGCGTATGGCGAGCGGACGCTGCTCGCCATCTTTGCCTGATAGCATACGGCTATTTTTGAGAGACGAGCCGGTACGCATCGACACCAGCATGGCAGATCTCCGACCATGAATAGCAGCGCTCATAACCCCCATGCGCATCATCAACTTGAGTGCCTCCTTCTGCCGATGCCTCAAAGCACAACCCTCCGTCTGCTATTGGGCTTGGGCATTGGGGCTAGCCTAAGTAGCTCTGCCCATCCTCATGGTGGCGCTAGCCTTTGCGTTGAGCAGAGCTCCTCGTGGCGGCGTGAGTCCCTTGCAGCAGGTCAAACCTCGAGAATACGAGCACGGTGGAGCAGATATCGGTGTGGGGGTCCTGGCCAGGGTCAAGAGGGCGGTGGATCCTCAGCCCGCTAGAGTGCAAGGACAACAGATCTAGACGCACCAGGTTTTGCAGCATGACGTGCACACCCAAGGCAACGACGACGGTCTCGTTGGAACGTGCCTGGCTTCCTCAATAGAATTTCCATACAAAGCCTGATACAGAGCTTGAAAGTTAGGCCTCATATTGGAGAATATATGGATCACGTTTCTTTGTTTAGATTTATTTGAGGTACGGAAGAAAGTCTATTTGATTTTGGATTGGGCATAGGTTTGGAGTCCTCAATAGAATTCCATACAAAGTCTGATACGGAGCTTGAAAGCTTGGCCTCACGTAGTATTAGTTAATATATTTGAGTCCAATAATACTACTTTATGTAACATCCACATGATTTTGTTTTAAAAAAATATCTGCGGGATGGATCGGACTTTATGTACGACTCTTTGTATTTTTTATCCATATATATAGATGGAGGGAACCCACCTGGTTTGGATATACGAGATATGTAGGACGAATCCAATACGTATTGGAGTCAGACTTGCCTATATGGATCATCGCTAGACGCGATATAATGGAACTCCTTGAGCACGGGTCATATAAGTCTGGACAAAGGAAGAAATCTCCATTGTCCGGTAGTTAGGGAGAGACAGACAAAAAAATGGATGGATGAAAAAAAAACCTGAAATTTTGTTTCTTTATTATTAGGTATAAATATAAGCTTAGCCATCAAATCTACTACATAAAGACTATCTGTAGAAATCTCTCTCCAGAACGGATAAATAAGCAGGTATATGTGACTTGCACAATACATGATCTACTGCCGATGCGGATATGATTTCTCACCCGTAAACAATATTGCAAAGAACCATAGTCTTGTGCTATGAACAGGAAAAAACATCATATAGAGCCTGTTCATCTGGCTTATAATCCATCTTTTTCAGCTTATTTTTTCAGCCGGAACAGTATTTTTCTCTCACAACAAATCAGCCAACAGTGTTTTTCAGCCGGCTTATCAGCCCAACCGAACGGAGCCATAGATCTCACCACCATTTAGACTCCTTTTGTGGTTTCTTTGCATGTTGTTATGTCTCATCCTATGAATAAAAGCGATTGATCTTGTTGATTCTTCTAAGGAATCATAAAAAAATTGAAGGCTACATATGATCTATTATGGGCCCTATGGATCTGCATGCAACCATGGGGAGTTACCTCATGCAACCAGCCGTGCTATTTGCTGACTGCTGCAGGATCATGGGTGAACCGACGTGGATACATAGGATACACAGCACAGACATGAGATTCATGAGCCGAGCAATGGATATGGCCAAGGTTTTCAAAGTGGGAAGATTTTGTAAAGAAAATCAGAGGCGAGGACTACCTTGGTGGCAGCGGCATGGGCAAGGGAGGTAGCAGAGTGTCAGCATCATGCAACGGGACGGATGGGCTTGATACCATGCATCAATGACATGTGGGGAGGACTTGAGGTGAGGCGACAACAGAAGTAGAGGAAACGACGAGGTGACGGTGGATGGGGACGGGTGCACGATGCGAGGTGGATGGTGGGGGGATGGGGAGTGGGGGCATGAGGGATTGATGAAGCACGAGAGAGAGAGAAAGTGGTGGCATAATCCAAGGGCCACATCTTGTTGCGCAACCATAGCTTGTGGGTTAGACGTTCGCGAGACAGGGCGACGGGAGCCAGGATGGGGCAATGAGAGCGACATAGGCGATACCCTTTTGCATTTTTTAGGTGTAGAGAATTGTGACATTGGTAAGATGTGAAGGTTGTAATCATTCACAGGACGAACCATGGGCCAAGGAGCGGGCCACGTCGTTCGTCAGGCACGTTTAGTTCTATGCATATATCCATGCCACTTGCATTCTTATTCTAAAAAAATCACTCACCATGATCATGCTCTTTCATCTCTATTTGAGTAAATCTCTAAAATGCTTTCATGCTACATTTGCCTACCATAGTAAGTTTTGGTTTAGAAGTAGTGTACATACTTTCATTGGCTTTTAAATTAAGCATGGTGCTTAGGTTAAAATGCATTCCTTAATCAAAATTAGACATGGAGTCTAGTTTGGTCATTGAACTAAAAATTGCTTGTGTAGACACTGGTTATTTTTGTTGGACTAACCCCGCAGGAAATGTAACACCCCTGGTGCTACGAGCCGCTTAACACCTCGCTTACAAGCTAAAAGAAATTAGGTATGCTAGTTCTCGGGTTTTAAGATCTTTTACCTCACATAAGTGATAAACGGATAATGTCGGTTAATTGGTTTTATGTGAAAACATGCTAATGAGACCTTAATTAGTAAAATAGAACAATAGGTTGTTTTAATTAATTGGTGTGAAAAACAAATTTTATGCGGCTCCCTGTGTGGTTATGAGGAATCAAATAAAAAAAATCTCAGTTAAGTTATTAGTGCGTAAACATGTTGAAGAGAAATCCTAATGAGAAAAATAGAATAAGTCGTTTTAGTCCTGTAGCGCGAAAACAAATTCTATAACACGTGTGATATAGTTCCTGATTAAAAGGTATCCTTTTGACGAATTATAGAACGCAAAAAGGATAAAATAATACCTACATATTTTATTTTTATAAGTTAGTTTGAAGTCTGGACTATGGCATGCTATTTTAGTTGGTTTCGGCAGGGTTGGGACCTTTTAAGAGTTAAGGTGAAAGTACTCCGGAATGTTAGTTTAGCTAAAGCCGCATTCTCTTAGGTCTAAATGACATTAGGCAATGACATGTTGACACTGAAATTCAGAAAAATTGAGTTAAGAACTAGTATAAAATTTTTGCTTAGTAATTGCCATCCTAGTGAGTGCTTGGTATTGGTATCTCGGTTGCCCCTGGTAGTGTTTGTTTTAACCCCCAATTAACTGCTTTTAAACAGCCTTAGCACGTTTAGGCGCAGCTGTTAGTTTGTTTGGCTGCGATCACCGCGTCCTCGGCGCTGCGCCGCCGCGCTCGGGCACGCCGCGCGCGTGTACTGCACAGTGCGCTGGCCGGTTGCCGCGCGTGCTGGGCTGGCCGCAGCCGTGTCTCGCGAGACCATGCAGCCGCTGGGGTAGGGTCGTCGCGCTCTGCCATCTTTGTCGCGCGCGGGCCGAGCCATCGTCGCAGCCCTGCCGCTGCCACCTCTGCCGCGCTGCTCCGCTTGCCGACGCCAGCTGTGAGCCCCGCATGTCCGGGGGGGTTGACTTGGCCACAGGGCCGAGGTGACGCTCCCCTGCTTCGTCTGCCCCCGTTGGCCGGCACGACGAGACCGCTCTAGCTTGTCCTCATCTCCTTAATCGCGTCGCGCCCTGTGCCACGCGCTGCGGCGTCCTCGCCCCTCTGTACCTCTGCCTTGGCCACGTACGTCACGTGCTGCCCCCGCCGCACTGTCTGCTGCGCCTGGCTTTAGGAGGAGGCCAGCGAGCACGGCCCCTCATTCACCCTCCCTCTCTCAGTCTTTCTCTCTCGCTCTGCTGCCTACTCGCACGCCGCTTTGGCCACTCCCCGTGGCGAGCCGGGGAACGTGCGCCGCTCCCTCCCTTCCTAACCACCCGCCCAGGGCATTTTCGCCCGATTCCTCGCGTCGGTGCGTGGAATAGGAAGCTAGCTAGCGGGCCGATGCGCTCTTAGCCGCAGTCGAGCTTGGTTGCCAGCCAATTTTGGCTTTCCCTCGCCGCCGGTCATAAAGCGCCGCCGCATCGACGTTTGGAAGGTATGGCCCGTGGGGTTGACAGCGGTTCGATTGCTCTTACCGGTGAACTCGCCTTGACTCCCTCTACCCGGTGCTCACTTTATTTTGGTCAGTACACTCGCTGGGGGCGAGCTGACGCATCGGTGTCAGCCATGGAGCGCCGCCGCACCGCCCCCTCGCACGTGGCTAGGCCCCTCGGTGCCCGCCCTGCCCCAACCATCACCGCGGCTGGACCTGTGGTAAGACCCCGATGCTCAACCGCTTGCTCGTCAACCGTTTGCTCGTCAACCGTTTAGTTGCTATAGCTTACCGGAATGACCACATCGCCGTCGCAAAATGCACGGTCCTAGCCATTGCCGCGGTCAGCTATGCTGTGGTACCCCTCCGGGTTCCCGACAGCCTCCTAGCGTCGCCGTAGGCGTCCAGGAGGACGGTCGGCTTATCTGCGAAGCCATCGGGGACTCCTAGTGCTGGGCGTAGCCGCCGTGTGCCAGGGGGCGTCGCGTCGTCGCGCGCGGTGGCGGCGAGGACCACCCTATTGTGAAGACGAGGTAGTTTGGGGTTCTATTTGCAAAGTCGCTGGCTGTAGGAACAGTGCATGTGGGGTCACGTTGATACCTTAAATCACAAGGGCTTTTATGCAAAAATGTCAGCACGCGCGGGCCTTTCTGCCTCGGGCCGTCGCTAGGCCGATGCACCACGCACAGACGTGTCCTGGCTTGGGCCGGACCTTTGGGCCGCTGGTGGGCCGGCCTGATGGCGTGTTGCCGCTCCCGCGCGGGCCGCGTCGCGCGGTCGGGCTGGTCCGCTGGTTGCTGGCCTTTTTTTAGTTTCTAATGTTTTTCCTAAATTAGTTACTAAGCTAAATTGTAAATGCAATAGGGAATTGTGTAGGAATCCTAAAATTGTGAAACTAATTTTGTTAGCTTCCTAAAATCAAGATCCAACTGTTAGTATGCTTCTATCCGCATAGTTGTATAATGTTTTTAGGAATTCGCTAATTATTCTAAAATGTTTAATAGTGCTAAGAATAAACTTGTGAGAATTTTTGTAAGAAAATGATAAAAGTGTTGACTCTAAAAATTTTACAGTAAACTCCTAATGTCATTATCTACTCTCCGTAATTTTCATAGCTCCAAAATAATTAGTTTGTTAGGATAGCTAATAAGCCTAGTTTAAATACCTATTAAATCGATAAAGCAACAACTGGGGCTTCATAACTAAAAGGTTGTCGGAAAATAGTGTGTTGCTGGTAGCAAGGATACGTGGCTTAGTACGTTAGTCTCTACGCTAGTTCGTTAGCTTAAGAGATGAAATCGGATTCTAAATTGCGACTATCGTGTTTATTTACATCTCTGCATTCATCCACGAATGTCATAATAGGAGCGTTGAGGGATTGCGGAGTCATCTGGAGCAGCAGAGAAGATGGCGCCTTGAGGATCATGTCATCGTGATGGAATGCTAACTTTTGGTTAAATCTTTGCCAAGGCAAGCCCCGGTGCATAACCCCTATTATTCTGCACTTTAAATTATGCTTGTGCATTAAGTTTCAAGGAGTTGAATGAAACCCACTTGCATATAAATATCCTGATCCCATGAGTCTTACTAGCATGTCAGGATCGTGTAGAGTGCTATGCTACAGGACTCCGGTAGAAGTCGAGTGATTGCCTGTCACTCGCGAGAGATAGGAAATATCTTATTGTTACTATTATCATGTTGCTATCTCATGGAATATAAATGTATATGGATAATTGGAGACCGGGCGGAACGGGTTGGATGGACTTGGACCTGGTTGGGCAACAAAGCGGAGCTCTGGTTGCATTTGTTCCGCCTATGTCAATTAAGGACCGTTCGTTGCATGGACCCTGGTCAAGTCACATATTTATTGTCCCGAGCATATACTTGCTTATGGGAGCGGGAAAACTTGTTTCTCTCTTGTCATAGGTTCTGGCTCTTTTCGGACCGGCTTTTTAGGGTGGTTATATATATTGGGTTGAGGAGGTCTAAGCACCATACTGAGGTCGGGCCTGCAGTGTTGGGGGCTTAGAGTCCGAGCTTGGACGGGGACCTAGACCCCTTGACAGGAGTGGAACGGGTTGATCTTGCTTGTGCCCAGGGTACGAGCAAGGCGTGTGTTTTCGGGGCACCCAGCTGGGCATATTGATTCGCGAATCGCCGTTTCTGCGTGATGGTACGGCTTGACTACGCTCTGGCATCGTAGTAAGAACTGTCAGTTGAAAGATGAAGGAATGGTTCTATTTGCTCAACCCTGTTTGATTATAGACTAGGTGCTTACATAGAAGGTTGGATAAGAAATAAAATACGGCTATTAAAAATAAGAAATTAAGGACACACCCTTAGCGCTGCTTCTTGCAAACAAGAAACCCACAAGCTAGAAAGCCTTGCATAATCCTTGGAGTCTTTTCTTTCCTCCTGACGGGTAAGTCTTGCGGAGTACAATTGAGTACTCAAGGTTTGTTCTACCCTGTTGGAGGTAACAGGTGCTCATAAACTGACACTTGTGTGTGGAAACCTCCTGGTGGGCTCAGCGAGGATTTCCTTTGCGATGCGGAGTAGAGTTTATTTATGAAACTCTCACCAAAAGTTTTACAAGGAAAATACTATTAACTTGTTATCATTTTATGCAAATAAACGTTCTTCATGTAAATGTTTAACTTTTCATTAAATGGTTTCATTTCCGCTGAACTCTGATAATGTTTTATATTCCGCTGTTATAACTACTTAATGAATTACTCTGATGTTGTACTAAAAGTGATGTAAGAAATGGTAAGGATGTTGTAAGCTTTACTCTCTCATTTGTGATCCTGATGTAAAAATGTGGATCTTCGAGTTCTCCCTTGCGGTGTGCTTGACGGAATCGCGTAGTTTAGTGTTCTCTCTTGGGTACTTAGTGTCTAATGGAAGACGAGTACTCTTGGGAGGGCATTAGATTAGGCGATTCTGCCACAGGTGGTATCAGAGCATAAATGAGACAATAAAGCTTCCAAACCCTTTCTAAATAAAAATTTGACAACAAATTGTTTTCAAAAAGTTAGGGCGATCGTATGCGAAGTTATATAAGTAGCCCTATTACTATGGTTATGTCTCTAGGATAGATGGCACTCTGCTGACCTAGTTAGGCTTAATCAAGTTTCCTGCAGGTACCCTAACCCCGAGACTAGTGCGATAGCCTCGACTAGCTACAGGGAGAGCACGATGTGCCAAAAATCTGAGAACGGTTTCCCTATATGTCGGTAACAGTGTGAGGACGGATAGGACGTGCATTCATGCATACCCTGTCGTGCAATAGTTGTTGAGGTCGACCAGTCTTTGTTCGTGAAGCCACGATGGTACTGTAGTCTCGTGCGTCGCGCACGCCTGTTGGTTCACGTCTGTCTGGCCCATACGTTGTCGTACCCCTTCTGCGCTCTTATCGAACCTCTGCCTTATAGTCGTAGTAACCCTTTTTGACCTCAGTCACCGCTCATCGTGTGCGGGTGAAGATCTTGCTGTTCACTTTTACTGGCCCTCGTGCATGGCTCGAGGGTGGACTGCGACAGGCTCACTGGCCGCTCTGCCTTTATATGAGGGCACGCTTAGCCGCTTGGAACCATCATTCGGTGCATCCCAGCTCACTTAGCCCTTTTCCCTTGAGCCAACTCCTCTGCAAGCCTTCCTTGTAACCACCACCCACAAGGATGGTAGGAGTCTAGGTTAGCAGCTACTGCCTGAACACCGAGGGTTTTCCCAAAATCCTGTATGCCACCCTGCAAAAACTCTGTGTTTGAGAGCGTCCCGAGTATGAGGGTTGTGAGTACATGAAGCATGGCACGGAGCGATGCAAGGTCACCGTCTACATTGGCAAGAGTGAGGAGTTCCCTGACATCACTGAAGCCTGGAATGTGACCGCAACCGGGTTTCGCTTCGGTGACACCTACCAAGTTGCAGCCCGCAAAGCCTTGCGACACCTCTGCTAGATCTTTGAAGGGCCCATTGCTCGTACCCCGATGCGGTTCTTTCCCCCTTGGGACAAGAATCGGCGGGTATGGAAGGCCCGCATGGAGGCTTTGCAAGGTCCAGACGTGTGGGAGGACAACCCGACCTTGGTGCACCTGACCTCGTACTTGCTGGCCCTGGATGAGCAGTATGATCGGCAGGCCTCGGAGCTGAGGGAGTGTCTCCGCCGAGCTGAGGAAGCCGAGGTTTTCTCCAGGATGCTCGAAGTGCAGCTTGCTAAAGCCCATGCCAATCTAGCAGCCGCTGAGAGTCGAGAGGCTGCCATGGCAAAAGCCGTCAAGGTGGACCAAGACCGTCATGCCCAGGAGCTAGAGGACGCCTATCTTGCCACAAGGGCCAAGCGTAGGACACTCGCCATAGAAAGACAGGAGCCCTTAATCTTAGAGGGAATCCCTGTCCATCCGCTGGAGAGAAGGAGGACTAGTGTTTCTGTACCGCTAGCACCTCCGCCCACGAAAGCCTCAGAGTTAGAGCCTTTCTTCCCCCTCACTCAACCACTGCCAGAAGAAGAAGCGGATCCGCAGCCCAGTGCTGCAGAAGAGCCCCAAGAGCCCAGGAATACAGTCGTTCGCCCCGATGAAGTGGATTAGTCATCCTAGAGGAGATGTAACTGTAGTTGGTAGTGTTTTTATCACTGTCCTCCAGTGTTGTAATCCTTTCGTTGTGTTCCGCCCGTAGTGGTTACGACTGTCGGGTCGTAGGATGCAAGCGTTGTGTCGAGAGTGGGAGAGTGAGTGCCTGTCTGTTGCACCCGTGTAAGGCCATTGGAATGAGTAATTGCTTTATCCGTTGTGGTTGTTACGTCAATCTTTCCCTTAGGCCTTATAGTGTGCTTTTGTTTCTTGAGATGACCACAAGCAGGTTGCAAGAGGAATAGTTTTCAGATACAGCAGATCAGCCGTGTTTGAATGACAGAGGACACTGTATCAACTAATTGTGGATGTCCTAGTAGAACACTTGAACTCTCTTGATTTAAATCCGCCTTGGGATTTAATTTCCTTGTTCCTTATTTTGAAAGGAACCCTTGTTGACTGAATTTCTTTGCAATTCTTTTCTAATTCTGTGGTCTACCTACGACCCCACTGTTTTTACTGCAAGTAAGTTGGTAATAGTTGCTTGGTTAATAGCTTATGGTGCCGTGATGGAACTGAGGGCCACCTGTGGATCGCGACCGCATGGTTGTGCCGCTCGGCGCACGCTGGTATCGAGGTTGTTGACCAAGCACTTTTACCAAGTTACACCATAGTACCGCCCTTGCTATAAACATTCTCCTTGGTAAAAATATTCTGGTGTTCTAACGGGAAATCCACGACGGGTTGATGGAGTAGTACTCTCACAATTGTGACTGAGATAGCAGGGTTTTGGAGGGAGCACATAAGTCTTGATCTTAGTTATATGAAAGGCTGGAGCAAGTTGGATTCCAGGGAAAAAGAAGAAAAAGAAGAGCGATAAGGAAAAGTTAGCCCTCTTGTAGTCTGGAGTAATTGGAACACCGATGGGACGTTGCCCCTGTGCCCGGTGACCGCTCTACATTTGCCGGGTCGCTGTCACTGCGTGTTCTACGGATGCCGTTGGTGGCGGGGCCCATGTGTGCCATACTCGCGTGGCCGCGGCATGGGGCCTCACTCACCTCGCCCTCTTGCACAGTACGCCCCTCTTTCCCCGGCACACTTGTCGGCTCTCGTTTTCGCCCTCGTCCCTATACCGGACCCCCCTCTCTCTCGTTTCTCTTCTCGCTGGTGTGTCGCTCGCACGCCTCCTTGCCGAGCGAACCCCATCCTGTCCTTTCTCCTTTTCCCCCACTCAAGCTTGCATGGGGAGCGCACCATGGCAATGTTGTTCCCCACCTCGGGTCCCATTGGTGATCCCCCTCCACGCCGCCTCCGTTTTCGGTGCGCTGCGCCACCACCTCCGTCCACCAGACTATAAATGCCACCTTGTTTGCCTCTCCTCCATCCCACCTTCAGATCTGAAGTAGAGCTCATAGAATCGATCCTCTCCATCTGTGCTCAGGTGGGAGAAGCTCAGGAGCCGTTGGAAAGGAAGTAGTTGGAGGCCGAGCTTCGAGGTCCAGCTATTGCTTGCAGACCTAGGGTCGCCAGCCTGAGATGTTGGAGTAACTTGAGAAGAAGGGATCTGGTTTTCGTCGAAGGAGTTCAAGTTCAACTCGGGTTAGTTAGATTTGAGGGTTCGCGATGTTTGAGTTCTCAGTCTCTTGTTTCTGGATCTGCTGGGCATATGCCATGTTCTGGATAATCGTTTTTCTATTGCTCTTCCACTGTCCCCGCCTTCGTCGTTTTCTAGAGAGGTTGTGAGTGTATCAGTTTGTACTTAGCCGCGATGCCTCTAGACCCCTGAGTGCTTTAGTTTTCAAAGTCGTGTAATCTCCTATTGTAATCTCTGCTAAGAAATGAAATCGAGTTTCCCATTTTCTGATTCTTGCTACGAATCTCGGGACGAGATTCTGAGCAAGGGGGGTTGGTTGTAACACCCCTGGTGTTATGAGCCGCTTAACACCTCGCTTAAAAGCTAAAAGAAATTAGGTATGCTAGTTCTCGGATTTTAAGATCTTTTACCTCACATAAGTGATAAACGGATAATGTCGGTTAATTAGTTTTATGTGAAAACATGCTAATGAGACCTTAATTAGTAAAATAGAAAAATAGATTGTTTTAATTAATTGGCATGAAAAACAAATTTTATGCGTCTCCCTGTGTGGTTATGAGGAATCAAATAAAAAAATCTAAGTTAAGTTATTAGTGCGTAAACATGTTAAAGAGAAATCCTAATGAGAAAAATAGAATAAGTCGTTTTAGTCCTATAGCGCGAAAACAAATTCTATAACACGTGTGATATAGTTCCTGATTAAAAGGTATCCTTTTGACGAATTATAGATCGCAAAAGGATAAAATAATACCTACATATTTTATTTTTATAAGTTAGTTTGAAGTCTGGACTATGGCATGCTATTATAGTTGGTTTCGGCAGGGTTGGGACCTTTTAAGAATTAAGGCGAAAGTACTCCGGAATGTTAGTTTAGCTAAAGCCGCGAATTCTCTTAGGTCTAAATGACATTAGGCAATGACATGTTGACACTGAAATTCAGAAAAATTGAGTTAAGAACTAGTATCAAATTTTTGCTTAGTAATTGCCATCCTAGTGAGTGTTTGGTATTGGTATCTCGGTTGCCCCGGGTAGTGTTTGTTTTAACCCCCAATTAACTGCTTTTAAACAGCCTTAGCACGTTTAGGCGCAGCTGTTAGTTTGTTTGGCTGCGATCACCGCGTCCTCGGCGCTGCGCCGCCGCGCTCGGGCACGCCGCGCGCGTGTACTGCACAGTGCGCTGGCCAGTTGCGGCGCGTGCTGGGCTGGCCGCAGCCGTGTCTCGCGAGACCGTGCAGCCGCTGGGGCAGGGTCGTCGCGCTCTGCCATCTTTGTCGCGCGCGGGCTGAGCCATCGTCGCAGCCCCGCCGCTGCCGCCTCTGCCGCGCTGCTCCGCTTGCCGACGCCAGCTGTGAGCCCCGCGAGTCCGGGGGTTGACTTGGCCATAGGGCCGAGGTGATGCTCCCCTGCTTCGTCTGCCCCCGTTGGCCAGCACGATGAGACCGCTCCAGCTTGTCCTCATCTCCTTAATCGCGTCACACCCTATGCCACGCGCTGCGGCGTCCTCACCCCTCTGTACCTCTGCCTTGGCCACGTACGTCGCGTGCTACCCCCGCCGCACTGTCTGCTGCGCCTGGCTTTAGGAGGAGGCCAGCAAGCACGGCCCCTCATTCACCCTCCCTCTCTCAGTCTTTCTCTCTCGCTCTGCTGCCTACTCGCACGCCGCTTTGGCCACTCCCCATGGCGAGCCGGGAACGTGCGCCGCTCCCTCCCTTCCTAACCACCCACCCAGGGCATTTTTGCCCGATTCCTCACGTCGGTGCGTGGAATAGGAAGCTAGCTAGCGGGCCAATGCGCTCTTAGCCGCAGTCGAGCTTGGTTGCCAGCCAATTTTGGCTTTCCCTCGCCGCCGGTCATAAAGCGCCGCCGCATCAACGTTTGGAAGGTATGGCCCGTGGGGTTGACAGCGGTTCGATTGCTCTTACCGGTGAACTCGCCTTGACTCCCTCTACCCGGTGCTCACTTTATTTTGGTCAGTACACTCGCCGGGGGCGAGCTGACGCATCGGTGTCAGCCATGGAGCGCTGCCGCACCGCCCCATCGCACGTGGCCAGGCCCCTCGGTGCCTGCCCTGCCCCAACCATCACCGCGGCTGGACCCGTGGTAAGACCCCGATGCTCAACCGCTTGCTCATCAACCGTTTAGTTGCTATAGCTTGCCAGAATGACCTCGTCACCGTCGCAAAACGCACGATCCTAGCCATTGCCACGGTCAGCTATGCTGTGGTACCCCTCCGGGTTCCCGACAGCCTCCTAGCATCGCCGTAGGGGTCCAGGAGGACGGTCGTCTTATCAGCGAAGCCATCGGGGACTCCTAGTGCCGGGCGTAGTCGCCGTGTGCCAGGGGGCGTCGCGTCGTCGCGCACGGTGGCGGCGAGGACCACCCTATTGTGAAGACGAGGTAGTTTGGGGTTCTATTTGCAAAGTCGCTGGCTGTAGGAACAGTGCGTGTGGGGGTCGCGTTGATACCTTAAATCACAAGTCGCTAGGCCGATGCGCCGCGCACAGACGCGTCCTGGCTTGGGCTGGACCTCTGGGCCGCTGGTGGGCTGGCCTGATGGCGTGCTGCCGCTCCCGCGCGGGCCGCATCGCGCGGTTGGGTTGGTCCGCTGGTTGCTGGCCTTTTTTTAGTTTCTAATGTTTTTCCTAAATTAGTTACTAAGCTAAATTGTAAATGCAATAGGGAATTGTGTAGGAATCCTAAAATTGTGAAACTAATTTTGTTAGCTTCCTAAAATCAAGATCTAACTATTAGTATGCTTCTATCCGCATAGTTGTATAATGTTTTTAGGAGTTCGCTAATTATTCTAAAATGTTTAATAGTGCTAAGAATAAACTTGTGAGAATTTTTGTAAGAAAATGATAAAAGTGTTGACTCTAAAAATTTTATAGTAAACTCCTAATGTCATTATCTACTCTCCGTAATTTTCATAGCTCCAAAATAATTAGTTTGTTAGGATAGCTAATAAGCCTAGTTTAAATACCTATTAAATCGATAAAGCAACAACTGGGGCTTCATAACTAAAAGGTTGTCAGAAAATAGTGTGTTGCTGGTAGCAAGGATACGTGGCTTAGTACGTTAGTCACTACGCTAGTTCGCTAGCTTGAGAGACGAAATCGGATTCTAAATTGTGACTGTCGTGTTTATTTACATCTCTGCATTCATCCACGAATGTCATAATAGGAGCGTTGAGGGATTGCGGAGTCATTTGGAGCAGCAGAGAAGATGGCGCCTTGAGGATCGTGTCATCGTGATGGAATGCTAACTTTTGGTTAAATCTTTACCCAGGCAAGCCCTGGTGCATAAACCCTATTATTCTGCACTTTAAATTATGCTTGTGCATTAAGTTTCAAGGAGTTGAATGAAACCCACTTGCATATAAATATCATGATCCCATGAGTCTTACTAGCATGTCAGAATCATGTAGAGTGCTATGCTACAGGACTCCGGTAGAAGTCGAGTGATTGCCTGTCACTCGCGAGAGATAGGAAATATCTTATTGTTACTATTATCATGTTGCTATCTCATGGAATATAAATGTATATGGATAATTGGAGACCGGGCGGAACGGGTTGGATGGACTTGGACCTGGTTGGGCAACAGAGCGGGGCTCTGGTTGCATTTGTTCTGCCTGTGTCAATTAAGGACCTTTCGTTGCATGGACCCTGGTCAAGTCACATATTTATTGTCCTAAGCATATACTTGCTTATGGGAGCGGAAAGACTTGTTTCTCTCTTGTCATGGGTTCCGGCTCTTTCCAGACCGGCTTTTTAGGGTGGTTATATATATTGGGTTGAGGAGGTCTAAGCACCATACTGAGGCCGGGCCTGCAATGTTGGGGGCTTAGAGTCCGAGCTTGGACGGGGACCTAGACCCCTTGACAGGAGTGGAACGGGTTGGTCTTGCTTGTGCCCAGGGTACGAGCAAGGCGTGTGTTTTCGGGGCACCCAGCTGGGCATATTGATTCGTGAATCACTGTTTCTGCGTGACGGTACGGTTTGACTACGCTCTGGCATCGTAGTAAGAACTAGCAGTTGAAAGATGAAGAAATGGTTCTGTTTGCTCAACCCTGCTTGATTATAGACTAGGTGCTTACATAGAAGGTTAGATAAGAAATAAAATACAGCTATTAAAAATAAGAAATTAAGGACACACCCTTAGCGCTGCTTCTTGCAAACAAGAAACCCACAAGCCAGAAAGCCTTGCATAATCCTTGGAGTCTTTTCTTTCCTCTTGACGGGTAAGTCTTGCAGAGTACAATTGAGTACTCAAGGTTTGTTCTACCCTGTTGGAGGTAACAGGTGCTCATAAACTGACACTTGTGTGTGGAAACCTCCTGGTGGGCTCAGCGAGGATTTCCTTTGCGATGCGGAGTAGAGTTTATTTATGAAACTCTCACCAAAAGTTTTACAAGGAAAATACTATTAACTTGTTATCATTTTATGCAAATAAACGTTCTTCATGTAAATGTTTAACTTTTCATTAAATGGTTTCATTTCCGCTAAACTCTGATAATGTTTTATATTCCGCTGTTATAACTACTTAATGAATTACTCTGATGTTGTACTAAAAGTGATGTAAGAAATGGTAAGGATGTTGTAAGCTTTACTCTCTCATTTGTGATCCTGATATAAAAATGTGGATCTTCGAGTTCTCCCTTGCGGTGTGCTCGACGGAATCGCGTAGTTTAGTGTTCTCTCTTGGGTACTTAGTGTCTAATGGAAGACGAGTACTCTTGGGAGGGCATTAGATTAGGCGATTCTGCCACAGGAAAGTCTCAAATTCTATCTGGATAAGTCAAGAGATAAATTCACATCAAAGATGAATCAAGGCATGTGTTGAACTCCAATAACTTTGTGCAAAGAAGACCCAACTCATTCTTCACGTAAGGAAGAACTGTGAGTATCAAGGTTTATTCACTCATATTTTGTTGCAAGTTATCTTAGCCTTGATCCATGCTAGAATGCAGTGGACAAATACAATTTGTTATAGAAACATGATAAACAAAATCTATGCTAAGGTAATTCTAAAAATCATCCTTTCATTAGCATAGATAAAAATCATGTAGATTATAGATAACAACCCGTATTTCAAACTTGTTGTATTCCCTCGAGTATGTGTCCATTAACATTTTGTAGGAAAGAATGAATATAAGTTGTGCCTATTCATGGTTTGGTATGAACCTGCAAACCTGAACCAAATCACCACTTTAGTTTTTGAACAAAGAAAAAAAAGAAATGAGATAAGTGCCACAAAAAGGATCTATAATAGAAGCACTCACTCATAGGAAGTGGACGAACAAATCAACAGGCCATAAGTAACGTCGAAGGCAACCTAGCATTGAGCCATTTCAGGATTCAAGCTAGGAGGCTGATGAGAAGCAAGGTGCAACTCACCTCATATCAACCAATCTGATGCCTGCTTCTATCATCTTTGAAAACACCGACTCGCATGTCGGCAGCAAGGACCAAGACAATGAGATGCCATGACATGCATCCTTGTATCAACCAACGTCATCAATCAGTGGTGGTTTGCCAACTATGTTTCATGAAATCATGGGCACAAGAAGTCATCCCTAAGCCATTGGAGATGAAGCTTCCATGCGAGTACCAATGAGGTTCCTTCCTTGATCATCAAGATGGCTGGCTTATCGCTAACAAATAAAGAAGAACAGCTATCCACCATGCTGCTAGAAGATAAAGATAATCAAGGAGGAACTTGAGTTTGCATCTCTAATGATCCCCAACTCATCAACCAAGAATCAACAGAAATCAAGAAAGGTTGATGGAAGAAGAGCATTCAATTGTTCATATCTTCATCGGATTGTGTAAAGATAAAGCTTAAGGAAAGGTCCTACTCAACGGACCACGAGCTCTCACCAACAGGTAAATCAAACAAATTTCCTTCAGGTATGTTTGTCACTAATCATTTCAACAAAAAGAAAGAAAACATAAGGTATATCCAACCAAGCATTATGCAACATAGAATCACATTCATAGGAGAATTATATCATCCAAGCTAGATTTTGCATTCTGCAAAATTTAAGTCTGTGGGATGGAGTTCTTTAAAACATCTTATGCCATGTTGCTAATTTGTCTTGGTCATCTTTACCTTTATGATGTGCTCAACTTGCTAAATCACTAATAAATAAAAAATCTAAATAATCATGCTCCCTTGGTTCACCATCCACATTCTTGTTTTTACTTGAATGAATCTCGTTAGTCTTTTAAGCTTCCTTGTTCTGTTACAAGTATGCTTCAGAATATTATTCAGACATGATTATTGAATCAAAACATACTTTCATAGAATTTGGTTGTATATATGGACTAACCCTTGTAGGAAAATATTCAAATTTTATTGGGAATGTTAGGAGATCATTTGTAGGAACAAATCAAGGTTTGAGGTATTCTTCAAAACAAGTTTGCACATCTTTGCATAAACCTTGTTGAAAATTTGAAGTAGTGGTGAACAATAAGGGCACATGATTTAAAACATGGGATACAGATTGGCCTTTAGCTCCATGGCAATACTATCCTTGCTTTGAATCATCTATATATTTCCTTCGGGTATGTGTTGTCCACTAATCTCTTGCAGAGAAGAAATAATGAGAGGAGCAGAAGGACCGAACAAAATGCCAAGAAAGAACAAAAAGATGGCATGATGGAAGAGTGAAAAAGGAGTGCGACATATGAGACAAGATGCTCATAAACAGCTTAAGATGCAAAGTTAGTCAAGCAAGGAAAGCTTCAAGTAGGAAGAAAAGACCACCACAAGTCATCTACCCTTCATCATATGGTGTCATCACGCTCCAAAGATGAAGGTGTCACACCCGATTTTCAAAAAAGAACCAAGCACTCGTCATATGTGTGCCCAGGAGGTCCACACATACAACCACAGAATAGAAATATCAGAAAAACTATGTTATAAAGTGGAAAACATAATTATATTAACACTTACAACTATCAGAGTACGCAGAATGGGTGCTAAACTTCTTCTCAGGCTCCAATCTTCTCAGGGATGGCTGACTGGGGGCTTCGTACGCCAAGCACTTCTAATAGTCTTCTAGAAACTCCACAATATCTTTGTCCTTCTGAGTAGCATTTTACTACACAGTGGGGTGTGAGGGTGTTGACGCTCCTTAATGTCAATTATTAACAATCAACTATTGCCTGATATGATATAAAATGAACCACAAAGCATAGTTGGAGGTTTAAAACTAATAGGTTCCACGAGTTTTGGTGTTCTCACTTGTTTTGTAGGAGATTGAATTTTTCACTGAATAAAAGTACCTCAAATGATGAATTAAAGGACACCATTGAGAAGGCCTCGTCTAGCCGATCGAAATGGATATATTATTTACTATATTTGGAGCTCGGAATAAAAAGATATTAATAAAGGAAGAGCCCTCCATCATAGAGCTGCAGGATTAAATGAGTCTAAATCAGAATTTGGCCCATTAAGGCCTATGTGCATTTTAATGACATATGATGGAAAGTTTAGTACCACATCGCTAGCCCAAGGTGGAGGGGAGGCCAGACACCCCCATATATACAGCCTAGGACCCCCCAAGGCGCCATCATCATCACCCATCATCATAATCACCTTCAAGAGAAAAGTTAGGGTTTGGGGAAGAGAGGTGTCCCTCGAATGGATGTCCTCTCAACTCCCAATTTAGAATAGATATAGACTTCTAGATAGTAGAGAGATGGAGAGCGAGGGAGGAGTTCAGAGGAGGTGCTGGCCTGTCGGTGCCTCTTCAACAACTTATACTTTGGCGAGATCGGGCTCTACGTGGGCTTGCTCCTGAGATGGCTCAGGCTCTGGCAATCAACTTCTGATTCAAGTAAGATTCATGTTTATATTATTCTTCTAGTTTGCAAGTCTCTTTTGAGTGCTTTAATCTAGTCAACTAGGTTAGAGTATAATTCGTAGTGTAAGCGTGGCGCTTAGACTAGGGTTACTTGTAGATGCACCCTATATTCCGTATCGGTGGTAGATCGTGAAGGTGACAACTTCGTTGAGTCCTCTGTAGTCCACCTCCCATCTGTAGGCCTAGCAGGATATATAATTACATGGTAGATTCGTACTTTGTTTGCGGTCTTCCATAGTAATTCCCTAGTTAAATAGTAGAAGATGTGGACTGCCCAAGTTAGAAGTAGAAACCCTGATCGAGTTATCCTCTCTATACTCCTACTATCGACCCCATACTAGATTGATCATCTCCTATGTTTTAGTCTTGTTTTCACTTTAGTGGTTCCCACCTTATTTATATTTCCAACTCATTCACCTTTTCTGGTTAAGTTAGAACACGTAGTTGACTCACATGTTTCCCTGTGGATACGATATTTAAAACCCTCCGGGTGAAAGCTACAACGGTATCCGTGCGCTTGCAGATCTTTTCTGTTTGCGTTAATAAATACCAACAAGCTTTCTGGCGCCGTTGCCGGAGAAACGGTTGCCAAATTGACTACGAACCTAGCCTAACCTTTTTCAAAAACAAAAAATATATATATACATAAAAGAAAAAATCTCTCTTCTTATCTTTACCCTTTTGTTTTATATTTTCTAAAAAGAAAAAATCTTTTCTCATACCTTCTTTCTTTTTATCCTTCACCTCATCCCTTCTATTCTTTTTCCTTTCATCTTTTGTTAGCATGGATAATAACACTCCTATCTATCAATATGCTAACCCTACGGGCACACACCTTAGACCACCAGGACATTCAGAGCCTATCACAGCATCTGGTTTTGAGATAAGCCCATATTTCATAGAATTTGTTCAGAAAGAACCCTTCTTGGGGGAAAGTGAGGAAAACCCATATTCGCACCTACGAGAGTTTAAGCGGATCTGTGACCTCATTTGCATAAAGGGCATGTCCGATGAGACCATTCAATGGAAGCTATTTCCATTCTCTTTAACGGGAAAAGCTAAACATTGGTATAAACTCAATGTAGAACGTGCGCAAGGAGATTGGAAGACACTATGCAATGAATTTCTATCAAAATTCTTTCCCATCTCCAAAGTGAATGACCTACGGAAAGAGGTTCTAACTTTTAGACAACTAAAAGAAGAATCTCTTGCCGAATCATGGGATCGCTTTATTGACCTTACCCTCATTGGCCCGGACCTTGCTATTCCAGACCCAATACTTTTTCAAGGATATTGGAAGACACTATGCAATGAATTTCTATCAAAATTCTTTCCCATCTCCAAACTGAATGACCTACGGAAAGAGGTTCTAACTTTTAGACAACTAGAAGAAGAATCTCTTGCCGAATCATGGGATCGCTTTATTGACCTTACCCTCATTGGCCCGGACCTTGCTATTCTAGACCCAATACTTTTTCAACATTTTTACGAAGGTCTTAGCTAGGATTCTAGGGAATTTCTTGATTTATCCTCTAGAGGAGCTTTTCTTCATTTGCTTACAAGTGAAGCAAGGGTCATGCTTGAAAATATTAGTCAAGCCACTCGCTGGACTAAAATTCATTTTAAGCCCCCAAGAAAAAGGAGTTCTCTCCTGAACAAAAAGAGGAAATTTTGATAGCTAAGTCGCAGCCACTTCAATCCCGAGGTTTAGCTGTCAATCCTAAGCCATCAATACCCCAACATAATGATGATAGCTTAGACTTCTAGTTTTGTAAGATGCTAGTAGATCAATATAAAAATAGAATGACATCTAGAAAAAAGTGTTCTCAACTACCTTTCCCCCGTAGAGCACATTGGAATAAATGCAAGGATGGCATGTCTAGCGATGCCATAGAAGGAGAGCCAAGCAATTTTGAAAATTATTCTATCTTCTCCCCTTCTATACCCGCATTAGATGACTTACCTCAACCCATTTTTCAATCCATCCTTGACCCTGATGATCCCTCATATGCTCTCCCTTCTAAGTCTCATGATGATCCTAGAAATCCATTAAGACAACCAAACCATAGGACTCATAATGACCACATGGATGACGAAGAGATGCTACGACATTGGCAGGAATGTGTAGAATAGATGGACAAGGAGGAAGCCTTAATGGAATCTAATCTTGGCTCAAACTCAAATGGTGAGTTTTTAACTCCCTTTGACTTTGAGGACGATACTTATCCATCTATGGAGGAAGCCCTAGACGAGGCCAATTCAAGAGTCACCAATCCAAGTGAAATTCTAAACATTCACATTGGAGACAAAGATGACATCAATGAGCATGGAATCTATTCCATAACTACCTCATTAAATCCATGTTCATATGAGACATCTTCCAATTCAATTGGTCTCTCCAACCTCCCCACATTCAAGATCTCCAACCCCCTCACTCTTTCTGTTTATAAAAATTTCAAAAGGGTGGTTGTAGATGCATATGTTTATCATAAATATTGCAGATCTCGTTGTGCTCTTAAGGTTGGTGTTGGAGGGGAACCCACTTCACCAAAACACATTTTGAAGGTTTCCCAAGGACAAGCTTAGTGTCCTAAAACAAGCACTTTTCATATCCTAACATGAGTATTCACCATTCTGCTACGCTGCCCTTGTGAAACGAGCATAGAGATATAATTGTAAAAATATTCCTTTGGGTACTCTTGTCACTAACCTTTCTAGGTCTGGAGCAAAAAGATCAAAGGAATAACAAACACAAGGTATGTCCAACCAATCATCATGCAACATTGAATTAAATTCATCCAATCTTGATTTTTGCAAAAATTCAAGCTTGGGGGAAAACTTTTAAGAACATCCCCTACCATGTTGTTATCCTGGTTGTCCCTACTTTGAAGGCATGCTCAATTTGCTAAAACATTAATCATGTTCTCTTCCATCACCACTTGAGTAAATCTCTATAATGGTTGCATACTACATTTGTCTATCATAAGTAAGTATTGGTTTGGAAGTACTCGAAATACTTTCATTGGCTTTTAACGTAAGCATGGTGCTTAGGTTAAATATCCTTCCTTAATCCAACTAGACATGGAGTCTGGTTTGGTTATTGAACTAAAAACTACCTGTGTACACATTGTATATTTTGTTGGACTAACCCCTGTAGAGAAAAAACTTTCAAAAGTCAAACTGGGAAGTCCTGAGATGAACTCACATGAAGAGAAAAGAGATACATGAACTTCAACAACTTTGCACTAGGGAAACATAGCTCACGCATCATGAAGAGATCCATGGAACAAGAAGATGAGTGCCACGAAACAAGATCTATAATCAAAGCACTCACTCCATGGAAGAAGGTGAACAAATCTCCACCAAGCCCCTTCAAGACAAAAACCATCATGGAGAAATTCTCAAGACAATGAGGGGAGCACAAGGACTGACAAGAATGTCAAGATCAAGAGAACAAAAAGATGATGAAGACAAGCCATTCATGAGCAGAACCAGCTGGGCAAGAGAAGCTTCCACAAGGTGGTTCAGTACCATCACTCTTCAATGACAAAGGTAACATCTTGAGGTACATAATCACTGTTCAAAAAGCTTTTCTCGATCCTGGTATGCACATAAATGAAGAACCAAACATGTTTAAGTTACAACTTCGATTGATCCAACCTAATCAACTTAACATGTTCAGTTCTTTAATCTTTGTTCTTAGCTTCACTCTCTTGATCTCACTGTCTTAACTAAATGAGCTAAAAATATTGCATATTCACACTCATGCTCATCTTCTGATCTTATCACCCATAACATCAGCTTTATCTTGTTCGCCATGACTAAGGTTAGAGAAGAATGAACAAAACTTTTGGTTCTGTTGGTGTTTTTCCACCAATAGAGCCCGTGCACTTGATCTCTACCTTGTCTTTATGAGTAGGACACACTTTGAGCAAAACATGGAGTTGGTCAACTCCTAAATTCTATGAGTGAAGGTCCTGCATCTACAAGGAAGATGCTGCTAGCTTCCACAATTAATGCTTCACTTCAACTTGCTGGATGAACAAAGAACATGGGTGACACCATATCAAGAAGTGTAATCTTCAAGGTCTCCTTCTTGGGATCAAAATGATGCACCTAAGAAATGAACATGGTGAGAAGTCCTATTCAGAGAACTTAAAACAATGAACCCTCGCCGGGAGGTAAAATCGGTAGTTATCCATATTTATCTTTTCTGCATAATCATTTTCCTTTAGCATATTTACTTTCTGCATTAGCATTGCATTATAAAATATATATATATATATTATTTGCTACATCATAAATCCTAAAGCTCCATGTGGATAATTTTGTGGTGTGTAAAAAACCGATAGGAATATTCACCGTGGTGGCATAAAAATAAAAATAAATATGCATGCATTCATCCTATTGCATTTTCTTTTGCATCATAGAAAATATAAAAATACAAAAATATTGAGAAAGAAATCCCACTAAAACTCTACCTAGAAGAAAAGCTTTGGACAACTGAGGCTTAAGTGGCCAAACCACTAACGCTTAACATGTTCCACAAGTTTTGTTGTCTATTTGGGTTTCACAGGATTTGAAGGACCAAAAAGAGCTGACAAGCAAGTGGATGCTCTATCCATTGCTGGAGTGTAAGGTCCAAATTGGCTAGAGGGGGGTGAATAGCCTAATTAAAACTTCTACAAGATTAACTTAACCACAAGTGTTAGTACAAAAGGTGGCGAAGCAAAATGCACTAGCTCTAACTAATTAAGCAAGCCACCTACACAAGTCTAGTACAAGGCAATCCACTAAACACAAAAACAACTACAAGCTAGAAACAAGGAGTAATGCGAGAGAAGAGCTTTGAGTGATTATACCACCCTGTAGAGATGAGAAGAACCAATCAATCAATCACACAAGAGAAATCCTCGGGAAGAGAACGACACAAGAATTTATCCTGAGGTTCACTTTCTTTCCGGCAAGCTACTCCCCGTTGTGGCGATACACCCACTTGTCGGTTTGCAAGCTAATCGACTATCAAGAGTCGAGCCCTCGGCGGGCGCCGCACAACCGCACACAAGATGGGGATCCTCCAAGCCACGAGCTCCACTAGAGTATCCAATTTGCGAACTCCCGCGGGAAAGGATCAAGAACCCCTTACAACACTTGGTGAGGGCTCCAACAATCTCCAATTGCGAGCTCAATCACCTCTGCTACTCCATGCCGTCTACCGCGTCGGGAAACACGAAAGAGTAACAAGAAATCCACAGCAACTCGAAGATCAAGTGCCTCTAGAATACAACTCTCAAGAAATGCACTTGAATCTCACTCAATCTCACTCAAGATGTGCAACCAAGCAAAGAGATGAGTAGAGGGGTTGTTCTCTAGCTCAAAGGATGTCTCTAGGTCTCAAAATGTGCAAGAGCCTACCTCAAACCCCAGCCAACTTCTATTTATAGCGAAGGGTACGCAGCTAGCCGTTACTGGACGACGCAGTGCAAAACGTGCTGACCGGACGCACCGGTCAAGGTGACCGGACGCGTTCGGTCACTACAGGACAAGCGAGAACAGTGCGCGTCAGAAGTAGCTGTTGCCGTGACCGGACGCGCTTCAGCGTATGACCGGACGCGCTGCACCCGGCATCTGGTCAGAGTCCAGAGAGCTCCCACCACGACCGGACTCATCCGATCGCACGTGACCGGACGCGCCACGCGTCCGATCGGCTCTACTTCTAGCTCTGCCCCTCCGGGTGCCTGACCGGACGCTCCAGTTCTGTGAGGGACCAGATGCGCCGGTTGCAAACCCTAACACCCGTGTGCCTAACTGTTGCGATGAACTGACCGGACGCGTCCGGTCAAACCATGACCGCGTCCGGTGCAGCGTCCGATCAGCCTGGTGACCTCCGTTTGCCTCCATTTCTTTTCCGTCTTTCGGCGTAGTGGAAATGTAACACCCTAAATTTTGCTCTTTTCAAAATAGATGCAAAGTAATTTAATTTTGAATTCCAATGCTCATGAAAACATAGGAAAATAATATTTTTCACAAAAATAAAATTTATCATAGGGTTTAGCAACATTGTGTGTATACATGCTGGTGCATATGATTTGATGTGATGTTTGCTTATTGTTTCTTTATGTGTTGAGGGTGAGCAAAGTCTTTAAAATGCGTTTAGTAGGTCGATCTTCCTTCTCTAGCAAGCCTTTATCGTTTTCTGCAATCAAATTCCTTGTCTCTCAGCTCAAGTTTCATTGAGAGCTTCCCAAAATATTTTCTTTGTAACCCAAATCACTCCTTTCAATTTCTTGTCCATCAATCAATCTCTACGAACTTCTCGGAAATTTTTCCGACTTTTTATGTAGCTTGTTTCCACTTATCTGTGAGCATAATCTAATTTTTAGATGCTCTAAAATATCTTATCATGAGCTCCAAATACTTTATTTGGGTTCCTCATGTTCCATAATGTCTCTGGAAATTTTCCCCGAATTTTCAGAGCTTTCGGAATATTTTTCGCGGCTTAAATAATAATTCTGGACTTTTCTAGAATTATTTTATCCACAAAATTAATTAATTCCGAAAATAATAAATATCTCATTTTCCACCGAAGCCCGTGTGTAATAATCCTAAATGTCCATTCATTTATTTACTAATAGGCTTAAACGATTACTTAGGCCTATTAGCGGAGGTGGATGGTGCAACGTCAATTAGCACCATATCGCTAGTTGACATGGAGGTGGAGAGTTTTTCTCCCTATATATACGTACCTACCCCATGGGCAAAGCACACCAAAAACTACCGTAGAGGAGCCCCTAGTTTGGAAAATCTCTCGTGTAATAAATTATATTTTTCAACTCCTTCTCTTGCTGCCGTCTACCGGTTCGTCGTCATCCCTGTCACATATATATCTTGGGTGAGTAACTCCAAAATTTCTATATCTTGATGCCCTGTTAATTCCAGTTTCCGCGTTGAACGTCTTTCAATTTGCACTCGCTGCAGCTGACCATCGCGCAGCAGCCGCCCATGTTCGATCTCGCCGAGCTCGGAGTGCAGTCGCCGCGGTCGTGCTCGTTTTCCGCCGTTGCTAGCGCTAGCTTCGTCTCGTGGGCCGCGTCTGGATGACTGGATGTCATAGAGCAGCGCAAGTCCACCTGCCGCTGCTGTTGACGCCGTGCCCCGTTTCATCGCCGTTCTAATCTGTTGCCGAGGGCTCAGAGCCGAGGAGGTTCCCGAGACCGTCCGCCGAAGCCACCGTGGACGCCTTCTGTTGTTTCACCGTCGTGCCGAGATTGTTGCCGAGCCCCGTGTCCAGGTAACGAACTGCAGGCGCTGATCTTCCTCTCTGTCTCGCTCTAGGTACCTCGCTCGCGGTCGCCGTCGTCCGCAGGTAGCTGCCGCCGCACCTGTAGATGCCGTCTGGAGTTTCATCGCCGTCTCTGATTCTGTGCATGCCGTCGCATAAAGGAACAACCTGCTGTCCGCCCCGTTGAGCCTCACGCTGCCTCCGTCCTTGCAAAGTGCCTGAGCTGCAATTGCTACCACCATTCTAGGTGCCTACACACGCACGGCTGCCGAGCTCCCAATCTCCATGGCCAAGACTGCCGGCGTACATCCACCGTCCTAAGGAATCCAGAATCGCCGCCACAAGTTTCATCTTGTCTTGGCTAGCTAGATCGTTTGTACCAAGCAAGCTGTTCATCTATCCATCCAGTGCTGCTCATCCTGGCCCGTTGCCTTGCAAGCACACCTGCATGCTCCCAACTCAAGCGCCATGCATGCCTATATTCACACGAGCAATTCATCCATGCACTACGGCAGTAACAGTTGGCCAATGGTATATTAGTTTTGTTTTAGTCCTTCCTTTCTGCATTAGTTTCATAAAAACACCATCTACGCGATAGTGTCAATATTCACCTGTTTATGGGTTATAACCAAACAATAATTTGATTCAGGCGGAGTTTTCTAATTTTAAAAAAACAATATAAGTGTTGCACTTACGTATTTTATGCATAAATATTAATATGATTAATTATTAACCTAAATGTAATTTTAAATTATAATTTGCTCAGTTTGAACACATTGCTTATATCAAACTTGTTTAGATGCTCTCACCTGTGTTTTTATTTTGCAAAGATGGTTTAATTAACTTGATTAAATTATGTATATGACATTGTTTATAACTAAAATATGAGTAGTTTTAACCCATCTTTTGAAATAAATTATGTTTTGACTAAACTGGTCTAAATAACTTTTCACGTAGTTTTGCTTAATTAAAATAAATCAAGCATATAGGCTTTTTCTTTAATATAATATAAGTCTCAGTAAGTTGTTTCTTGCTCACCGTAGCTTCGATTAGAGTGCTTTTCGCGCTTGTGTGCTTGTAGCAATGCGTAGAACATCTTTAAAACCTTTTCACACGTTGTTTCATATGTTTGGTGTACTGTTCTAATTTATTTCTATTGTTTGCTTCGTGTATGATTGAATGGATGCTTGTGTGGTGCTTTATGATCTTGTCTAGTCGGTGAGATTTACGTGGTGATCTAGAAGCAGTTCTTCGAAGATTTGGACTTGAAGAAGGATCTAAGTTTAAGACAAGTATAGCATGGGATCATCCTTATTTCCTATTCACCTTTAATACACTTAATTCATGTGCATGTGTCTACCTTGTTACCATTAAGGATATCCTAGTTTTTGTATCTTGTACCTTGACACCCATGGGACATTGCATTGGGTAGTATTTATGCTAGTGCTCAAGATAAATAACCATGATCTGTAACTTGACTAATGGTATATGCAATAAACGTTTAAAATATGTTTTATAGAAACATGGCTCAAGAGGGCTAGAGCATATTTGGTTGTTTTTATGGTGCTCTAGTTTCTCTCCTTAAGGACTTATCTGTAAGCGAACATCCGGGACTTACAGTACAACTGTGAGGGCTATATGGCTCTGGCTTTAGCTCAGTATGAGGACCTTTTCTAGCTTGTTAGAGGTTACCCTTGTGGCGCAAATAGGGTAAAGCAGACTGTGGATCCCTGCGTGGTGTATCACACGGACTGACTTCTGAAACCTAGCGGCCCTAACTTGTTAGACGAACCTTTGAAAGGCTTCATAGTGAACCCTGCCTGCTCACCTTGGGAGTGTTTTGGGGATTGGCCGCCCCAGACATATGGGTAATCACGACTCACAGTGAAAGTGTACAACCTCTGTAGAGTGTAAAACTGTTATAACAGCCGTGCTCACGGTCACGAGTGGCCTTGGACCCTTACAGAATAAATGATGAACATTGATGATAATGATAATACTGATGATGTTGATGCTCACTAATGATTATTGTTTCTTGCTATACATTATTCTCGTTTACATGATCATGAGGTTATTTGGGATTATGTTGTTGCTACTCAATTGCTAAAAGATGACTCACTAAAAGCTAATCGCAGTAAACCAGTGTCAACCTTTTGAGCCTCATGAACCCCATGTTATATTTGTTGAGTTCGACATGAACTCACTCTTGCTATTTTCCCTACACTCTAGTGTGTAGTAAGGTGCTGCTTAGAAGAAGAATAAAGGTGTAGTGGAGTTTCTAGAAGTCTATAAGAAGTGCTTGGCATACGGAGCCCCCAGTCAGCCGTCCCTGTGACGTTGGAGCCTGAAGAAAAGATTAGTGACCGTTGCGTGACACTCTGATAGTTGTAAGTGTTAATATATTATGTTTCCCGCTTTATATAAACATTGTTTTGATATTTTTATTCTGTTGTTGTATGTGTGGACTTCCTGGGCACATATATGACGAGCCTAGTTTTGTTCTTTGCAAAACTGGGTGTGACAGGAAAATAGGCGTTTCACTTCCTCAAAAAGCGCCGAATCCCGCCTCGCAAGCTCGGCGGGAGGGAGAGAGGAACCCAAACCCATCTCTACCGCTCAAACTCCACCGCCTTTGCAAATGTGCTAAAACCACCAAGTGTACACCACCATGTGCATGTGTGTTAGCATTTCACAAATATTTTTCAAGGCGTTATGTTAGCTCTCTACTAGATCCTAATGCATATGCTCAAGACATTGATCTAGTGGCACTTGATTCCTGAGCTAACCGTGATTGCCCCTCTTGATAGTTGGCTATGTATCCTAAGCCCGGTCAATCACTTCTCTACTCATCTTAGACCGGCAAAAGGAAAACCCTATGGTTATACCTTTGCCTTGCGCTCTTAGATCCTTCGTTCCATTTGATCATCATGTCCATCATTTTATGTGCATTCCATCATGATATTGCTCATCATTTCATGCACCAAAACATGTGGTCTTGTGGCCATCTCTCTATGCCATTTGCTCCTTCATCACGTGTGTTGCTTATGCCTAATTCAAAACACTTAGCACATGGCATTAGCAACTTGGTGTCATTAATTACCAAAACCAAACTTGGGCTTTTAATCTCCCCCTTTTTGGTAATTGATGACAACCATTACAAAGATATGAAATGAAATCAATTTTCAATTTTGATAGTATTAGCTCCCCCTACATATGTGCTTCCATGAGTTTGGTTCAATTATGCACATATGTATGGATTTGAATTTTGGGAGAGTTACTACTATCAAATTGATGCTAAGTTATATGGAATGGACCTTTGAAGCGTGATACCAATCGGAGTTGCCTTTATATACCATCCTTAGCATCGATGTAGCTAGACACCACTTGTAAAGCTACTCTCAACAAATCATCATTCAAGTTCTATTTCTAGCATACACCATACAATCATGAATATGAATTTAAGCTTTGCAATGCAACAATTCATCATGTTAATGCACATACAAATGTAATAAATAATTCATGAGCTTGCTCCCCCTACTTGTGTGCTCAATTTTAATTGATCCCTTTCCAATGTCATATCTTTGCTTTCTCTCCCCCTTACTATACCTTTGTGACTTACTTCTCCCCCTTTGCAACTTAACTTTTTATCTTTGTGACTTTTCTCTCTCCCTTTGTCAACAATCACCAAAAAGGTGCCAATTTTAGTGAGAATTAAGTCAATCAATATGAGGGAGCCCAAATTATGGTTTAATCTAGATCACTTGCCTAGAATATGTAATTCGGTTTGATCCAAGGACAAGCTTCTTCACACCTCATAAAGTATAAGGGTTATCTTGACCATGTTGAATTACACATCATGAGCTCATTTTCTAGATTCAACACTAGGCTTGCAAGCCCACAAACATGTCATATGCTACCACTAGATCAATCAAACATAGAAGCAATAGTGGTACCATATATACATCAAAATCATTTGATTTTCATGAATGAGCCTATTTGTCATGCAAATATGTCTATATGTTCTAAACATGTCCTTAGCAAAGTATGAATGATATGCCAAACAAGTTTACCTTGCATTGTCGAAGGAAAGGCATGTCATATAAGAATGTGGGGTTGCACTCATTTTAAGTTAGAGAAGTCAAGTATGTTCAATTCATTCTTCAACTTATAAAATCTCTTCTCATCAAGTGGCTTTGTAAATATATCGGCTAGTTGATCTTCGGTGCCAATGCCTTGTATACAAATATCACCCTTTTGTTGATGGTCTCTTATGAAGTGATGCCTTTTGTCAATGTGCTTGGTTCTTGAATGTTGAACCGGATTTTGTGTCATCTTGATAGCACTCTCATTATCACAAAACAAAGGCACATTCTTGAACTTGATTCCAAAGTCATTCAAAGTGGCCTTCATCCAAAGCAATTGTGCACAACAACTACCGGTACTAATGTATTCGGCCTCGACGGTATATAATGCAACACTATTTTGTTTCTTTGATGACCATGAAACAAGAGACCTTCCAAGCAATTGACAAGTGCCACTTGTGCTGATTCTATCAATCTTGCAACCACCATAGTCAGAATCCGAATATCTAATCAACTCAAAATTAGATCCCTTGGGATACCATAGTCCAACATCATGAGTGCCCTTGAGATATCTCAATATTCTCTTGGTTGCTTTCAAGTGACTTTCTCTAGGTGAAGCTTGATATCTTGCACACTTGCACACACTAAACATCACATCTGGCCTAGAAGCGGTGACATAGAGCAAACTTCCAATCATAGACCGGTATTGCTTTTGATCTACCATGTTGCCACTAGCATCAACACCCAATTAATCATTTATGCCCATTGGTGTA
This sequence comes from Saccharum hybrid cultivar R570, assembly GCA_038087645.1. Lineage (NCBI taxonomy): Eukaryota > Viridiplantae > Streptophyta > Magnoliopsida > Poales > Poaceae > Saccharum > Saccharum hybrid cultivar. The sequence goes on along the minus strand of JAQSUU010000066.1, from coordinate 31,616,572 downwards.
CTCATTGGCTTAGCATCTTGCAATCCAAACTTCTTGATCATGTCCTTGATGTACTTGCCTTGACTTACAAAAGTGCCATTTTTCATTTGCTTGATTTGAAGTCCAAGGAAGTAACTAAGCTCTCCAATCATAGACATTTCAAACTCATTTGCCATCATGTTTCCAAACTATTCACAAAAGTCTTGATTTGTTGATCCAAAAATGATATCATTAACATAGATTTGTAACACAAACAAGTCATTTCCAAACTTCTTGGTGAAGAGAGTGGTGTCAACCTTTCTCATCTTGAACCCTTTAGAGAGAAGAAAGTCCCTCAATCTCTCATACCATGCTCTAGGTGCTTGCTTCAAACCATACAATGCCTTCTTTAGCTTGAAAACATGGTCGGGCTTCTTGTCATCTTCAGAACCGGGAGGTTGCTTAACATAAACTTCTTCATTGATGTAGCCATTGAGAAATACACTCTTGATATCCATTTGATAGAGCTTGATGTTGTGTGCACAAGCATATGCTAATAAGATTCTAATTGCCTCCAATCTTGCAACCGGTGCATATGTCTCACCAAAGTCAAGACCTTCAACTTGTGTGTAACCTTATGCTACCAATCTTGCTTTGTTTCTTACAACTACACCATCTTGATCTTGCTTATTTCTAAAGACCCACTTAGTACCAATCACATTGTAGTTCTTCGGTCTTTCAACAAGTTCCCAAACTTGATTTTTAGTGAAGTTGTTTAGCTCTTCATGCATGACATTTATCCAATCAGAATCCTTCAATGCATCTTCTATCTTCTTTGGTTCTTCTAATGAGACAAATGAGTAATGCTCACAAAATGATGCTAGTCTCGATCTAGTTTGCACACCACTTTGAATGCCACCAATGATTTGATCCAATGGATGATCTCTCGCAATACTAGTAGGTTAGAGTATTGGGAGTTGATTGCTTTCACTTGCTTGACCTTGATCTTGAGCCTCATCATGAGTACCACTTGAGCTTGCTTGATTTGTATCAATTTGCACACTTTAGTTGATCACATGAGTATCATCATCATCATCCACTTGCCTTGGCCTAACGTCACCAATGTCCATGTTCTTCATTGCATTTGATAATTAATCTCCTCTCAAATCATCAAGGTTTTGAGCTTCATTTTGAGACCCTTGGGTTTCATCAAACTCAACATCATGAACTTCTTCTAAGGTGCCATTTGTGAGATTCCAAACTCTATATGCTTTGCTTGTGGTAGAATAATCAAGTAAGAACCCTTCATCACATTTCTTTTCAAACTTGCTCAATCTAGTGCCTTTCTTGAGAATATAGCATTTGCAACCAAACACTCTAAAGTATGTAATGTTGGGCTTTCTTCCATTCAATAGCTCATATGGTGTCTTTCCAAGCTTTCCATGGCAATAGAGACGGTTGCTACAATATCATGCTGTGTTGATGGCTTCACTCCAAAATGAATGACTAACATTGTATTCACTTAGCATTGATCTAGCCATATCAATCAAGGTTCTATTTTTCCTTTCAACTACACCATTGGATTGAGGAGTGTATGTTGGTGAGAATTGATGTCCAATACCAAGATCATCACATAAATCTTCAATTCTTGTGTTCTTGAACTCACTACCATTGTCACTTCTAATCTTCTTGATAGTTGTCTCAAACTCATTTTGCACTCTCTTGATAAAGGACTTGAATAGATCATAAACATCACTCTTATCATAGAGAAAGAATATCCAAGTGTATCTAGTGTAGTCATCAACAATCATAAAACCATATTTGTTGCCACCAATGCTAGTGTATGTTGTTGGCCCAAATAAGTCCATGTGCAATAACTCAAATGCCTTTGATGTGCTCATTTCACTCTTACTAAGATGTGCATTTCCATCTTGTTTGCCGGCTTGACAAGCACTACAAGGTTTATCCTTCTCAAAGGTGACATCCTTCAATCCTCTAACTAAGTCATGCCTCAAAAGTTTGTTCAATTATTTTATTCCAACATGACCAAGCCTTCTATGCCACAACCAACCCATACTAGATTTGCTAAGCAAGCAAGATGTCAATTGTGTCTCACTATCATTGAAGTCAACCAAGTATAAGCTACTAGGTCTAAATCCTTTGAATATCAAATTTGATCCATCAACACTAATGACTTCAACATCATCACTACCAAATATGCACTTGAAGCCAAGATCACAAAGTTGTGCTACCGACAAAAGATTGAAATCTAAGCTCTCAACTAGCAACACATTTGATATGCTCATGTCATTTGAGATAGCAATTTTACCAAGCCCCTTGACTTTGCCTTTCTTGTTGTTGCCAAAAGTGATAGCATCAAAACCACCATTTCGACTTGTATCAATTGATTTAAACATACATGAATCTCCGGTCATATGTTGAGTGCACCCACTATCAAGCACCCAATGTCTTCCTTCGGCTTTGTAATTGACCTACAAGACAAGATCAATTCTTTTTAGGTACCCAAACTTGTTTGGGTCCTCCAAGGTTAGTGACCAAGCTCTTTGGTACCCAAATGGCTTTCTTCTTTGAGTCCATCCATGGTGCACCAATGAACTTAGCATGAACACCATTTGTACCCTTGGTAAGTATATAGAAAGAATCAAACTTAATTGAGGATACATTAGCATTGGATTTCTTGTTCATGCAATGTTGCTCTATGTGACCAATTTGCTTGCAACTTTTGCAATAGCTACCATTGTTCTTCACAAAACAAGTATTGTGAGGAGCAAAAGCGGCCTTACCTTTCTTGGGGTTATAGCCCAATCCCTCTTTGTAGAGAGAAGCTCTTTGGCTACCCAAGCACATAAGCAAGCGGTCCTCACCACCATAAGCCTTAGCTAAGGTGTGATTGAGCTCTTTTACCTCCTTCTTGATATTTTCATTCTCAACTATAAGTGTGGAATCACAAGTGAGACCGTCACTACTAGATGAGGATGATGTGGATATGCTACATGAAGGGTTAGTAGAAGTGACAACAATAGGCTTATAAAAGGATTCATCAATTATATCACATGATATGCCTATGTTGCAAGTTTTAGCTTTCTCAACATTAGTTGGTATGTTTTCACATTTTTCAACTAGAGAGGAGTGAGCTTCTTCAAGCTTAGAGTGAGACTTTTGAAGCTTCTTATGGTCTACCTTTAGACTCTCATAAGATGCCCTAAGCTCATCAAGTTTATGCATAAGGTTTTTCTTATCCTTAAGCAAGCCCTTGCACTCTTTTCTAGATTCTTTAAAATGTTGAGTGCAATCTTCTAGCATAGTGATTAGTTCATCTTTAGTTAAATCATCATCATCACTATCACTATCACTAGCACTATCATGATCACTCTCATTATCGGATGATACCTTAGTGGCCTTAGCCATGAAGCATGATGGAGTGTCGAAGAGGGAGACCTTCTCTTGGATGGCAATGCTAGTATGTCCCTTCTTCTTGCTCTTGTTGTCATCCTCATCATCACTTGAGGAATCATCACTATCCCATGTAGCAACATGAGAATCATTCTTCTTCTTCTTATGAGAGCTCTCCTTCTTTTCTTGCTTCTTCTTTTGCTTCTTCCTCTCCTTCTTGATAGCATCTTCATCATCACTATCATAAGGACATTTGGCGATGAGATGGTCCTTGCTATGGCATCTAAAGCATCTCATGGTATGCTCATTCTTCTTGGGTGTGTTCTTCCTCCTTCTTGCACGAAAGCCTTTCTTCTTTATGAATTTGCCAAATTGCTTGACAAAGAGAGCCATCTTTTTATCAATGTCATCACTATTATAAGAGCTTGAGTCTTCATCACTTGATGATTCAATCTTGGATTTGCCCTTGGATGTGGTGGCTTTGAATGCCACACTCTTCTTTTTCTCATCATCCTTCTTCTCACTTTCCTTCTTCTTCTTTTTGACCAATTCCTCTTTCTCATCATCTTCTCTATATGAATTATCGGTCATCACTTCTTGGAATACTTGTTGAGGAGTTGAATCCTTCAATGTAGTCCTCACTAGCACGGTGATCAATGTATCAAACCTCTTGGGCAAGCTTCTTAAGAACTTCATAGAGAATTGGATGTCCTTGACCTCCTCACCAAGTGCCTTGAGCTCATTGACAATGACTTGCAACCAATAAAACATTTCCGGTACACTCTCATCTTCTTGCATCTTGAAGCTAGAAAACTTTTCTTGCAAGATATATGCTTTAGTGGTCTTTGTGCCTTCGGTGCCCTCAAATGTTTCTTTTAGCTTGGCCCAAGCATCATGTGCAACTTCTATGTTCTTCACTTGCTCAAATGTCTTGTCATCTAATGCCTCATGAAGAGCACTAATGGCAATGTCATTGCATTGGAGCTTCTTCTCTTCCACCGGTGTAGGTGCTTCTGGATTAGCAACCTCAAATTTTGTTTCGGTGACCTTCCACACTTCTCTATTGATTGACTTGAGGTGTGCGGTCATCTTAACCTTCCAATATGCATAATTTGTGCCATCAAAGTGAGGTGTCTTCTTAGTGTTGTTGATGTGAAAGCTTAATTGAGCCATTTCTTTTTCACCGTAGGTTGTTAAGCCTCAAATAAACGGTGCCTCGGCTCTGATATCACTTGTAAGGTCCAAATTGGCTAGAGGGAGGTGAATAGCCTAATTAAAACTTCTACAAGATTAACTTAACCACAAGTGTTAGTACAAAAGGTGGTGATGCAAAATGCACTAGCTCTAACTAATTAAGCAAGCCACCTACACAAGTCTAGTACAAGGCTATCCACTAAACACAAAAACAACTACAAGCTAGAAACAAGGAGTAATGCGAGAGAAGAGCTTTGAGTGATTATACCGCCGTGTAGAGATGAGAAGAACCAATCAATCAATCACACAAGAGAAATCCTCGGGAAGAGAACGACACAAGAATTTATCCCAAGGTTCACTTGCTTCCTGGCAAGCTACTCCCCGTTGTGGTGATACACCCACTTGTCGGTTCGCGAGCTAATCGACTATCAAGAGTCGAGCCCTCGGCGGGCGCCACACAACCGCACACAAGATGGGGATCCTCCAAGCCACGAGCTCCACTAGAGTATCCAATTTGCGAACTCCCGCGGGGAAGGATCAGGATCCCCTTACAACACTCGAAGATGAAGTGCCTCTAGAATGCAACTCTCAAGAAATGCACTTGAATCTCATTCAATCTCACTCAAGATGTGCAACCAAGCAAAGAGATGAGTGGAGGGGTTGTTCTCTAGCTCAAAGGATGTCTCTAGGTCTCAAAATGTGCAAGAGCCTACCCCAAACCCTGGCCAACTTCTATTTATAGCGAAGGGGTACGCAGCTAGCCGTTACCGGACGACGCAGCGCAAAACGTGCTGATCGGACACACCAGTCAGGGTGACCGGACGCGTCCGGTCACTACAGGACAAGCAAGAACAGTGCGCGTCAGAAGTAGCCATTGCCATGACCGGACACGCTTCAGCGTATGACCGGACGCGCTGCACCCGGCGTCCGGTCAGAGTCTAGAGAGCTACCACCGTGACCAGACGCGTCCGATCGCACGTGACCGGACGCGCTACGCGTCCGATCGGCTCTACGTCTAGCTCTGCCCCTCTGGGTGCCTGACCAGATGCTCTGGTTCTGTGAGGGACCGGACACGCCGGTTGCAAACCCTAACACCCGCGTGCCTGACTGCTGCGATGAACTGACCGGACGCGTCCGGTCAAACCATGACCGCGTCCGGTGCAGCGTTCGATCAGCCTGGTGACCTCCATTTGCCTTCGTTTCTTTTCCGTCTTCCGGCGTAGTGGAAAATAGGCATTTCACTTCCTCAAAAATCTTGGAGAGAGGAACCCAAACCCCTCTCTACCGCTCAAACTCCACCGCCTTCACAAATGTGCTAAAACCACCAAGTGTACACCACCATGTGCATGTGTGTTAGCATTTCACAAATATTTTTCAAGGCGTTATGTTAGCTCTCTACTAGATCCTAATGCATATGCTCAAGACATTGATCTAGTGGCACTTGATTCCTGAGCTAACCGTGATTGCCCCTCTTGATAGTTGACTATGTATCCTAAGCCCGGTCAATCACTTCTCTACTCATCTTAGACCGGCAAAAGGAAAACCCTATGGTTATACCTTTGCCTTGCGCTCTTAGATCCTTCGTTCCATTTGATCATCATGTCCATCATTTTATGTGCATTCCATCATGATATTGCTCATCATTTCATGCACCAAAACATGTGGTCTTGTGGCCATCTCTCTATGCCATTTGCTCCTTCATCACGTGTGTTGCTTATGCCTAATTCAAAACACTTAGCACATGGCATTAGCAACTTGGTGTCATTAATTACCAAAACCAAACTTGGGCTTTCATGGAGCACTGTCTCATCAGTCATCAACATCAATCAATGTTCTGACAGAAGATGCACATCTCCATTGCCAGTCTGCTACATTGCAAGATCGAACGACTACATCAACATTTAGCTTGGGGGGAAGGCACCCCCATGTATTCCAGGTAAGTATCTTTACCCCCTTAAAGTTTTATTTTTATAAATAAACTCAAAAAGAAAGAAAAAATAGTGAGCACATGAAGGTTCACACTTATATAATTATGGTCAGGAGACATACTTTTTAATATTTATGAATTTTTATTGTGTCTACATTATCTAGTCGAGTATTTATTTTATATTGTGCTATTTCATAATAATGTGTGTTAGTTAGAGTGTGTCAAGTTTGCTTGAATCAGTTTGTGAATAGAGAGCACTCAGAATAATCTCTGTTATGGAAATAATGAATAGTTGCTCTGCCATAATTCCTTTTAAGTGCCTAGTTTTCAACCTCGAACTCTCCCGAGTTTTGGAAATGATTGTTTTGACCTAGGATTTACTCTAAACCTAAAACTTGTGGGTAGCGAATGCTTGATCTAAGTCTAGGTAGTTGACAGATATGATATGAGAAGGTTTGAGCTACTGTTTCTCTTGTTCCTAGTGACATCTGAGTTCTAGAGATTTATCTTTTGAAAGACTTAAAAATTACCACATGATGAGTTCCTATATGACAGGAGCTTTAATTCCTACCACAACCATATATACATGCTTGCTAGAATAGGAAAACCAGCTCACAGGCTGCTTGCTTTGCATTGAGTTTGGTCAACCCGTGTGAGACCCTTGTCGAGAGGATGGTCATGCTCCCAAGATCAAGATCACTTACACCCACATATATCCTGCTGCTCCTACCCTAGGAGTACGCAAAAACATGTCTTTCCACCTAAAAATCTATCTCCTACACTGGGAGAAGATCCAAAAAGATTGTTAGGTTTCTAAATAAATGCTCCAAGATTTGATTTATCTCTTCTCTAAGTTCATTGTATCCTAAGTAAGGGGCAGGAGATCCTTTGTAAAAAAAAGAAAAGAGAGAAAAAGAAAGAAAAAATAAAAAAGGAGAGAAGTCTATGACCTCTATGCTAGAAGTTCATCATTGTCATCAAAGAAAGGAGAAAGAAGATATCCTAAGACCTCCACAGCAAAGTTCTTCGTAAATTCTTTAGTTGGAGGCAGTCTCTCCAGGAGCAAAGTAGAATTAGGTTAGCCACCAAATATTTCCATACACATGCACATCTTGATCTAAGGGTATGGTCTCCCCTTTGAGGATCCCGGTTTTGACTAGGCAATACATGCAAGGTAAGTATGCTATATCCTTAAACCACCCTAAGCTCCATATAAGCTTATTAGTTATAGGGTGAGAGAGAGGAGGCATGATGCTACTATGCCTTATTCCAAAAATACCACATATTCTGAATGAAAGAGAGAAGGCAAAACACCATCATTGCCTAGGAAAGGATCCAAAAATACCAAATATGAGAGACCAGAAAGGATCATACAAAAGGAATCTCTGAGTTTTATTTTGAAAATATATAAAAACTCCAGAATGAAGGTTGATCGAAGGACTCGAGACGCAGTGCTTGACTTGATTGTTCTGTCTTTCAACTACTCAAGACCCAAGTGAAGGCCAAAAGCCCCATAGTTGAAGGTAATGGGTAAGTTTGAAGTTAAAATGGTTTGCTCTAATCCGGAGGAGAATTCTTGTTTGAACGCATGTGTACTTTTGAGGCGTGAAAGCATTGAAGCAACTCCTGATCCATTATTGAGATTAGCTTTGCTCAGGGACTAGCAAAGGGTAAGCTTGGGGAAACTTGTTGATGCTCCTTAATGTCAATTATTAACCATCAACTATTGTCTGATATGATATAAAATGAACCACAAAGCATAGTTGTAGGGTTTAAAACTAATAGGTTCCACGAGTTTTGGTGTTCTCACTTGTTTTGTAGGAGATTGAATTTTTCACTGAATAAAAGTACCTCAAATGACGAATTAAAGGACACCATTGTGAAGGCCTCGTCTAGCCGATCGAAATGGATAAATTATTTGCTATATTTAGAGCTCAGAATAAAAAGATATTAATAAAGGAAGAGCCCTCCATCATAGAGCTGCGGGATTAAATGGGCCTAAATCAGAATTTGGCCCATTATGACCTATGTGCATTTTAATGAGATATGATGGAAAGTTTAGTACCACATCGCTAGCCTAAGGTGGAGGGGAGGCCAGGCGCCCCCATATATACAGCCCAGGACCCCCCAAGGCGCCATCATCATCACCGATCATCATAATCACCTTCAAGAGAAAAGCTACGGTTTGGGAAAGAGAGGTGTCCCTCGAATGGATGTCCTCTCAACTCCCAATTTAGAATAGATCTAGACTTCTAGATAGTAGAGAGATGGAGAGCGAGGGAGGAGTTCAGAGGAGGTGCTGGCATGTCAGTGCCTCTTCAACAACTTGTACTTTGGCGGGATCGGGCTCTACGTGGGCTTGCTCCTGAGATGGCTCTGGCTCTGGCAATCAACTTCTAATTCAAGTAAGATTCATGTTTATATTATTCTTTTAGTTTGCGAGTCTCTTTTGAGTGCTTTAATCTAGTCGACTAGGTTAGAGTATAATTCATAGTGTAAGCGTGGCGCTTAGACTAGGGTTACTCGTAGATGCACCCTATATTCCGGATCGGTGGTAGATCGTGAAGGTGACAGCTTCGTTGAGTCCTCTGTAGTCTACCTCCCGTCTGTAGGCCTAGCAGGATATATAATTACATGGTAGATTAATACTCTATTTGTGGTCTTCCATAGTAATTCCCTAGTTGAATAGTAGAAGATGTGGACTGCCCAAGTTAGAAGTAGAAACCTTGATCAAGTTATCCTCTCTATACTCCTACTATCGACCCCATACTAGATTGATCCTCTCCTACGTTTTAGTCTTGTTTTCACTTTAGTTGTTCCCACCTTATTTATATTTCCATCTCATTCACCTTTTCTGGTTAAGTTAGAACACGTAGTTGACTCACACGTTTTCCTGTGGATACGATATTTAAAACCCTCCGGATGAAAGCTACAATGATATTCGTGCGCTTGCGGATCTTTTCTGTTCGCGTTAATAAATACCAATAGGGGGGAAATAGCAAGGGTGAGTCCATGTTGAACTCAGCAAGTACGGATGAAAAAGTAATGACATACAAGCCTTTTACAAAAGGAAGGCTGACACGGTTTGACTACGGGTTAGCATTTTTAGTTGGTTGCTTTTGTTAGAACAACCTATTACCACAATGAGTAAAGTATTCCCAACCCTTAATTAGGTGGAGTATAATTAACAATATTATTAAGTCATCATCATTAATATATTTAATTACCAAGGTAGCAACCTGAAATAAATAACATGGGGTGGCAACCCCAAAGAAACACGGGATAGCCATCCCACCAGAGCATGAGGTAGCTACCTCAACCAAGTTTCCTTCTCCAAAGATCATGTGAGTGTAATTTCTAATAATGTGAGAGTCTGGGCCGCTTGTGTCCATGAGCACGGCTGATATATCAGTTTTAACTCTACAGAGGTGTGGATGTTCACTTCAAGTCATGATTCCCATTTGCTCGGGGTTATGACTCCACAAATCACTACCGAGGTGAGCAGGCAGGGTCTCACTACGAGACTTTTCACAGGTTCTAGCCAATAGAGTGCAACCCGCTAGGAAGAGCTTAGGTGCATGGCAACCGCCCCCGTAGCCACGAGACTCGAATTACCGTACTTCAAAACCTAATCCCCATGTAGCGCCCACCCGGTAAGTCACACCCTACTGGTAGAGGTCCTGATACTATGTCAAGCCAGAGCCATATAGCTTGAAGCAGCACTGTATGTCCTAGGTGACCGCTTCACAACTAAGTCATTACGAAGGGTGGCCATAGGTACCCCAAAAACCAGGCCAAGCTCCAGTACCTGTTCCCCCTTTCACCACCACAACCATGATGCTCGCAAACATCACAACTTCTTCATCTCTGTCACCGCGGTGACCATTAACCAACATTAATTATTAATCATTTTTGAAGAAGTTATTAGGCATCATTATTACTTTCATTAACATGCGAAAAAGGTGAGTAGAGTAGCTAAGCATATCTACATTTCCCTACACTACCCATGTATGGAACCCCAGGTACACAATGAATGACAAGTAAGGCTAGTCAGGTCCTTAGGGTTTGCAACTTTGAACACATGCAATGAAAGTAAATACCATTTAATGTGTAGAATCAATATGATCAAATGGTGTCTACACTTGCCTTTTTCCTAAAGTAAAGCTGCTTAGAAATCTTTGGCTTCTATCTTCTGGTCTCCAGCTTCTGCTTCGACTGTTGGTCCTCAACTCCTGGTCTTCAGTGCTAACGAAACACACTTCCTCTACTTGCGGCAACCAAGCAAAGCAGACAACACAAACAAACAAAACTAAGAACAACATACATCAAGTAGAAGAGACACTTGAAAAAGCGCATTAAACGGCATGGCTCGTTGCTATGGTCACGAGAGCGCAAGAACGACTGAGAATGGAGCTATCGTTTAAAGGGACACGACTAATGAGGTGTTTGCAACACAACGGAGAAGACAAACTATACACTTGATGTATTTTAGTTAATAAAGTGGTGGACATTTTTTAGAGAAATATGCTAAAGTGGAACTAACCAATTGAATTACAAAAGCCAGAGTTAACCTTAGTCATATTTTATTCATAAGTAAAAGAGTATATATCATTTAAGTCATTTAAACATTTATAATTTATAAGACATAAAACATGTGAAAGCAACTAATTGAACCATGAAATGTTTCATGGTTGATCTAAGCATATAATTGAAAAGACATTAATGTTGATATTAATCACATTAACATTTATTTATAAAAGACCAGAGATAAACCTAAGTTGCTTTTAATTAAAAGAAAGGCATTGCATAAACATTAATCAAATTAATATGATTAATTAAATTCATAAACACATAACATGATAAACATTGTTGCTAACACGTAGCTTACAGTCGACATGATCGCAAAGCAACAAGAACAGAGTTAAAACCCTAGGTTGCTTTTAATTAGAAAGTTATTAAATAAATATTAATCAAAATATATTTAAATCAATAAATTCATAATTGGGTGACATGATAAATGGTAGCACTACTGTGTAGAACACGATGCTACAAATCTAACGCAACAAGAACTACTCAAATCGGAGACTAAATGGTTAAATGGCGGGGATTAACAGCAGGATGGCAAAATCATAATTAAGAGCATCTTCTACCTTGGGCTTTCATCCTCACGAACGCAGCCCGGAGAGACCTGCTGCTGCTCGCAGAGGGGAGTGCCGACATGGGGGCAGGGGCCTTAGCCACGGGGCCTACTTGTCGGCCGGTGGCGGCGCAGCGCCAGGCCAGGCCCGCTCGGGCCGGAGCAGGGCGCAGTAGGAATGCACGCCCGCACCCACATGGCACAGGGCGGCGGCGGCCACCTGCCACTCACAAGCAAGGGCGTGGGACGGGGTGGCGTAGGGCCGCAGGCTAGGGGCAGCGGTGTGAGAAAGGGGCCAAGACACGGGAGGAGGCCATGTTGGCACTAGGTGGCCGGAGATGAAGTAAGATGACCTATTCATGGAGCTCCTCGCTGGAGCAGAGAAAGAAGTGTTAGGAAACGATGAACGGATCTCGGATTCGCAAAATAAAAGGCATGCCAGAGCAAAGGAGATCGAGACAAACCTTCCAGTGGTGGCAGAATTCGCCTGAATGAGACAAACCGACTGTAAAAGCTCGCCGGAGAGTTCACCGAAAACCTAGCTGGAGCGAACTTCGGTGAGAAATAGAGGGTGCTACGAGTGGCGGCTCGCAATGGGGTTTTAGATCTGCGATCAACACAATGAGATGAACACTGGTATATATATGCCTAGGGTTCGAGCTCGGGAAAAATGAGGTATTTTTATTAATTTTGAAAATTCCATAAAATCATTTTCAGTGAAAAAATAATTCTAGAAAAAGCTAAAATCATTTTAAATCACCGAAAAATATTTATGAAATTCCAAAAATTGAAGGAAAATTTCTAGAGATAGATTGGGGATGATGAATCCAAATAAAGTATTTGGATGCCACGAAAAGGGATTTTAGAGCATCCAAAAATTGGATTTTACTCCATGAAAAATGGGAAAGAGTTCTGGAATAGTCCAAAAAATTCCAAGGAAGGATCGTTGACGTCTAAACACGTTTTTCAAACTTAGTACACACCAAAGCACAAAACTCAAACAACAGACAAGCATCACATCAATGAAAGCCTATCAAATTAATTAAGAAATATTTGGAAAAACACCGTTTTCTTTAATAAAAATATGTGACAATGCAAACTAATGTTGACAAATTTTATCTAAATATTAAAATCATTCATTTTATTTAGTGTTTTCTAATAACAACCCAAAATAGGAATTTTGGGGTGTTATAGGCTACCTCGCTTAACATGAATCTCGTCCCGAGATTCAAAGAGACTTAAGAGAAAGATAAAACTTGTCATCAAGGTTGTTTTCGAGACTTAAGACATGATGAAAAGATTAAGGATTAACCAAGGTTGACAAAGAAGTCAAAGATTGATTTTTAAGACTTAGTAGATATATGATGAAAGGATTATGAATTGGCAAAGATTGACAAGGAGAATGAAGATTGATTCTTCAAGTGTGATGTAGGGTCAAGAATGAAAGGCTGGCAAGAAGGATAGAGGTTGCTTGCTAGAATGATAAGGATCATTATTTATTTCTTCATGTCTTGAAACTTTAGATACTCAAGATTGACGATGGTAGCGGACGCTGCCCCACTTCAACAAAGTGTTTGTTTATCTTCGTAAACAGCATGAGAGCATCTTCTTGTTGGAACTGTCGAAACTATCTTCAAGGGACTTCTTTCACAGTTTTCCACTCTAACAACACACAACACACCCTCCCCCTAACAAGAATCTCGTCCTGAGATTCGAGGAGGCTAGTGAGATGGACAAAGGGTGATCTTCAAACTTCAAACTTCAAACTACCTTTAGTTCGAGATGTCAAGAGTGGCAGAGGTCTCTACCCCATTTAACAAGAATCTTGTTCCACTTGGCAGTGTTGTTGAAGGCAACACTTTCTCTAGGGCTTGCTGCTATTGGTGCATCCTTCATTTGTTGATTCCTCCATTGAGTTGGGAAGAAGAAAAAGGCAGGAAAAACCAAGAGTAGGCAAGGATGGTGTAAGATATAAGGCGATAAGAAATAGGATATTGATCCAAAGATAGGTTGGTCAAGAGAGGATACTACCCCACTTAACACAGATTCAAGGGTCAAATGCTGCGACAACAGACTTGTAACCATTGAAGGGTCAAATGCTGCCATACAAGGTATGTTACACAATCATACACAATGGCAGGTTAGCATGGGACTAAAGTTGAAAACAGACGGGATAAATCCCGTTCCGTCCGTGATCGTATTCCGTATTTTCCCGACCGTTTTCATTTTTTCCAGGATAAGCGAAAATGGGACCGAAAACGGGATGGAGTGAACCGGGAGCGGGACCAAAAATGGAGGAGCGTTTGTCCGTCCATATTTGCGGAATCCCATTTTTGACCGGGATATCCCATTTTTCTTCAATCCGGGATAGGCTGCATGGAGCGTCGCTCAAGGATTGCGCCAATTTGGCCGGAGAAGAAGCTGATTCCAGGTGGCTGAAGCTCGATCCGGACGGAGGGTCCAAGGGAGTGATAGGCGGCGGCGGCAGGAAGCGTTGCCGCTGGATGAGGAGCATAGGGAAATAAGAAGGAGATGAATCGATTGGTTTGAATCGAGTAGAATCAGTATCTCTAACCTAATCCTAACCCTAGCACAAGTAGAAATGCGGAATTTACCTTGATTTTCTGTCGATATTACCACCGTCGGCGTCGGCCAATGCCGCGTGGGAAGCCACCACTCGCCGGAGTTCCACCGGCGTGCGGGAAGGTGCACCAAGCCGCCCTCAGCGTCGCGTCGTCGGCGCTCGGAACGAAGCACCGCCTCTAGTCCACTCGACGGCGGCGCGTCCACCTTTCTGTGGATGCGCGCACCGGCGAGGGGACCAGTGGCGGCGCCGCCACCCTCCTTCGGTTGCCTCCAGGGGCCGCCATCGCTGAGGAGCAAGGAAAGGCGATGAAATGGTCTAGGGTTTTGGGGAGGGCCGGCCGACTCCTGGTTTTGATCAAGCGAAAATGAAGGGCAACCGTCGGATCTGATCCAAAGGCCAGGAAGAGCCGGGCCGGCTCCAGGCCCAGGCGGGTGAAGTGAATTCCCGGCCCAGGCCCAGGTTACGGCCTGAGCACGGGGGAGCGCGCTCGCGCGGCTGGGTGCGGGCCATATTCACAGCTGGGTCGCGTAGGAGTGATGATGGCCACTGTGCAAAGGGCCATCGAGCCAAAATGAATAGTGCAGTTTCATTTTTTTTTGTTTTTATCATTTTCAGAAGCCTTTTCCTTTTATGTTTCATAAAAGTATTTTTATCTCTATAATTTTGCACCAACGTGTATAATTCTAGAGAGTAGATGAATACAGTAAAATGCATCCAACGTATTATTAACTTCTTATAAGCACATGCAACCTTTTCATATAAATTAACTTACGGGATGCACATATAAATATATGCATACACTCGAGAATTTTAGAACGAAATCTCGTCAAATAGAGATGTCATATGCGCATGCAATTCTGGCTTAAGTTCCCGCTTACCGTCCATTTCCGTCTATTTTCCGATCGTATTTACCCGTTTTCGTATTACCGTTTATCCCGCTACCGTTTTCGTTACCGGCTGTCCGGCTCCCGCTCCCATTTCCGTCTAAAAATATGAAAACAAAAATGGTAGAGCAATTTTCTGTTCGTTTCCGTCTGTTTTCATCGCTACATGGGACAAGAGATGGCCAGCCTCCAGCAGCAACAGCAACAGCAAAATCAAAATTGGGAGACTCTATTCCAGCACCTCTACATTCGTCCATCTCGTTGAGCAACCATGACAACAACTAGCTTGGGGAAGAGGCATCCCATTATATCGAGCTAAATATTTCTTTCCCTTTTGTTTTATTATTTTTAGGTTTCTTTTATAAAAAAGATGAATAACTAAAAACAAAATAAATAGTTATCCTTATAATAAGTATATATAGTTATAATAATAATAATAATATGTGATCTAAAATAAAAACAAAATTAAAGAAAAGAAGCTTATCTAGTTTACTTTAATTTCTGGTTAAGAGCTGAATAAATAAATAGGGGCTCTCTACATAATCTCTGAAAATGGAAATAATGAATAGTTGCTCTGTTGTAATTCCTTTCAAGTACCTAGTTTTTAGCCTTGAATTCTTTTAAGTTTTGGATAAGATTGTTTTGATATAAGGATTTACTCTGAACTTAAAACTCGTGGGTAGCATATGCTTGATCTAAATCTAGGTAATTGATAGATATGATATGTGAAGGTCTGAGTTGCTGTTTATCTTGTTCCAAGTAACACTAAAGCTCTGGAGATTTACTTTTTGAATAACACAAAAATGCTACATGATGAGTTCCTGCATGATAAAGCTTGAATTTCCACTAGAGCCATACATGTTATTTAGGCTAGAAAAACTCCACATATATGTTGCTTGCTTTTGCATTGAGTTTTGTCAAGCTTTGTTGACCCTTATTAGAGGTTTGTCATGCTCTTAAAATCAAGATCATGTACACACCACCCACATATGTACTATTCCTACACTGGGGGTAGGTGCAAAAACATGCTTTTCATTTAGATTCACCCAAAAATATTCTACTCCTACACTGTGAGTGAACACCAAAAACATGATTGGTAGGTTTTTCATCCACCAAATAAATGCTCCAAAGTTCTTGTTACTATCTCTCCAAAGTTCTATTGCAGAAAAGAGGCATGGGCTATGCAAAAGTTATTCATAAAAAAGAGAGAAAGAGAAAGAAAAGAAAAAAAATTAAGAAAAAATGAACAAGTGTTCGAGATATCTAAAACAATGGGTACTTAGATGCCCGCCTGAAAAAAAAGAGATAAATAAGATAGACCCTATTCTCTAGCAAATATTTCCAAGTTTTAAAAAAGAGATAAGTTTTCAAGGAGCAAAGTAGGACTAGGTTAGCCACTATATATATCTGTCACACCCAGTTTTAAGGACAAAACCAGATATATACTATATGTGAAATAAAGAGGTCAAATCTCACATATAGCTGCAGATAAGTGTAATATCAAAAGACAAATGCTTACTAACATAACGCAATAGTATAAGATATAACCTTAGAGAGCAACACAGTGACAAGACAACTCCGAACACCAGGTGTAACCTTCACTCCAGGATCAAACTGACTGGTTGATCACAAGCCTAACAATTCCAGAACCTAGCAGTCTGGTACCCTTCCTGAGATGTGGGGGAAATAGCAAGGGTGAGTCCATGTCGAACTCAACAAGCATAACATGGGGTTCATGAGGCTCAAGAGGCATGACACGGGTTTAACTGCATGTAGCTTTTAGTTGACCATATTTTAAACAATTGAGTAGCATCAAATAGGTGATATTCCCATAATAAACACATGATCATGTAAAGAGAATAATGAATAGCAAGAACAAGTAAATTAATAGTGATCTATATTCCGTAAGGGTCCAAGGCCGCTCGTGACCGTGAGCACGGCTGATATACCAGTTTTACACTCTGTAGAGGTTGTACACTTTCACTGTGAGTCACGATCTCCAAAAGTCCGAGGTCATGACTCCCCATTGGACAGTTAAGTTTCACTATGAAGTCTTTCCAAGGTTCGTCTAACAAGTTAGGGCCGCTAGGTTTCTGTGGCCTGCAAATGTAGAGCTCCCCTTCCGTATGGCACAATGACACGCAGCCTATACTCATAGGGACAGGAGCCGCACTACACCCAACCCAGAACACAACCCCTTTTGCGCCATAAAGGTAACCACTAACAAGCTAGAAAAGGTCCTCTTATATGACTAAAGCCAGAGCCATGTAGCCCTCACAGCTGTACTGTAAGTCCCGAATGTTCGCTTACAGATAAGTCCTTACGGAGAGGAATCTAGAGAAAACTCTAGCCCTCTTGTTCCCTGTTGCTAAAAATCATCTTTTAGAGTTATTGCATAAATCATTAATCAATTTACAAGATCATTGTTTATGTGAGCACTAGCCACTACCCAATGCCATAACCATAGGATACAAGGAACAAGATCAATACTAAGGCATCCTTAACAAGGAGACACATGCAGCATGAATTGAGTGAATTAAAGTGAATAGGTAACAAGGATAATCCCATGCTATACTTGCCTTGATCTAGCTGATCCTGTTGATCTGACTCGTAATAGTATTCTTGATCACCAAAGAATTGATCACCGTCTATTCTCGATTAGCACATCAACAACAATCATCCAAGAGCAATCATGCAAAGCAAACAAAACTATAATTAGAACAGTACACCAATAGTAGAAAAATAAGATGAAAAGTTTTTAAAATGAATCTACATCGCACTAGGATCACACAGACGCGAATTTCACGTAAATCGGAGCTAAAACAGAAAAGTTATGATTTAAACAAGATTTACTTTATTAAAGTATTGGATTAAATCTAACCTCAAAATTTAAAAGTGGAAAATCTACTATACAGTAGTACTAACAGGTAGAGTATGAAATTATGAACCTAACGCAACTTGAACGGATCAAATCGAAGTTAAAACGGAGATTTTATGACCTAAATAAACCTAGTGGCAAATATGTAAATACCTGAAAGCGTATTTTCATCTAAACCGACGAGGTTTACGTTTTCAAAATAACAAAGCGCATTCAGCTTCTACGCTATGGACCGCGGGTTCAAAAATAAAGAAACTCAGGGGCTCTTAAGCAAAATAACCAGACGAAGGGGTATCTCGTGATATAAGCCGTCGGATTAGAAACGAACGGCCGAGATCGATTGGAGGGAGAGAAGAAGGGGATTCCGGCCGGCTACAGTGACCGGCGGCGGAAAAACTGGCCGGCGGCGAGATAGGCTCGTCGGCGTTGTCCAAACAAGCAAGATACCGCACTATTCTTTGATCCAAAAGCATGGGAAGCAAGAGCGGAGGCTCGCGGACTCACCTGGACAGGTTAGAGCGACGGAAATCGACCGAGAGCGTCCCGCGGCTATCAATGGCGGACGGAGATCCTCTGTAGACGATGACAAGATGAAAACAACGACCAAATTAGAAAAGGAGGGAAGAGAAGTATTCGGCTACTCCAAAATTGATCTCAAAAACCATCATTAGCTTACGGGAACCATGGAACCGATGAATTTGTCAACTCGAGCTAGGCAGCGGCGGCTTAGGTTGCGGCAGCCGGTGCATGAATCGTGGGCGACGGTTTGCAACGAGATTCGATGAAGGGAGGCGGTGGAGACGGCCGCTATTTATGAGAGCTAGCCAACTTGCCCTTCAAGCAAGGAGGGGGGTTGAGACAGGGACGGACTCCTCCGACCGGTGACCGGCTCGGTCACGAGCAAAGGGAGAAGACGACACCGACAAGCGGGCCAGGGGCGTCAGCGAGACCAGGAGAGGAGGGGCGCGGCGGCTTGACAGGCCTCAGCGAGCTGGGCTCAGCCCACTCGCGCGACTGCGGAAAAGATGGCTGGGCCGGGTGAGAAGGCCGAACGGCCCGGGAGGGAGAGAGGAGAAGCTGGGCCTTCGGGCTGAAACCGAAGAAAGGTTAATTCCTAACTCTTTTTCCTTTTCTTTTTCAAATTTTCCAAATGCATTTTCAAATAAAGATTTAAATAGAATTTGAATTCTCTTTTGAAATTCTCAAACAACATTCAATACAAAACAAAATATGCAACAGCATGAATAAGCAGGCATGTGTCTAACCTTATAGTGGATTTTAATTTCATGAAAATTATTATTTCTCTAGGTGTTAAAATGCTCACAAAATTGCGTAAATAAATCAAATTCTCCTATTTTAAAATAATGCAAATTTTAGGGTGTTACAATTCTACCCCCCTTAAAAGAATCTCGTCTCGAGATTCGGACGATGCTTACTCAAACAACTGTGGGTATGCTTTTCTTAAATCTTCCTCTCTTTCCCACGTAGCCTCTGCTTCCGAATATCGGTTCCACTGAACTTTACACATCTTTATAACTCGGCTCCTGGTAACTCTTTTTGCTGTCTCCAAAATTTTCACGGGATACTCCTCATAAGTAAGATTTTCCTTAACAGTGAGTTCTTCCAATGGTATTTGTTCTTCTGGCACACGCACACATTTCTTTAACTGAGACACATGGAACACATCATGCACACCTGCTAAACTCTCAGGCAATTCCAACTGATATGCCACTTCACCACGTCTCTCTAAGATCTTAAAAGGACCGACATACCTTGGCGCTAACTTTCCCTTCCGATTAAACCTTTTCACACCCCTCATAGGTGACACCTTCAGGTAGACATAATCCCCCACTTCAAAAGTCAACTCTCTCTGTCGAGTATCGGCATAACTTTTCTGTCATGACTGATCTGCTTTCAAATTGTTTCGGATCATTCTTACTTGTTTCTCAGCATTCCTAAGCACATCGGGACCAAACACTTGACTTTCTCCTGTCTGATTCCAAAACAACGGAGTTCTACACTTCCTACCATACAAAGCTTCAAAAGGTGCCATCTGTAGACTTTTCTAATAACTATTATTGTAGGAGAACTCTGCATATAGCAAACTCTTATCCCAACTTGTACCATACTGCAAAGCACAAGCTCTCAACATATCTTCCAATATCTGATTAATACTTTCGATTTGCCCATCCGTCTGAGGATGATATGCTATGCTAAAATTCAGCTTAGTCCCTAATGACTCTGGTACTTTCTGCCAGTAATATGATGTAAATTGAGTACCTCGATCTGACACGATCTTCTTTGGAACTCCGTGCAAACTTACTATTCTTTCCAAATACAGTTCAGCCAACTTTGCACTGGAATACGTTGTTTTAACCAGTATAAAATGTGCAACTTTAGTCAAACGATCCACTATAACCCATATTGAATCAAAACCTCTCTGAGTGTGTGGTAACCCCACTATAAAGTCCATACCAACTTCTTCCCACTTCCACTCAGGTATCTGCATCGGTTGCAACAATCCTGCAGGTCTCTGATGTTCAGATTTAACCCTCTGACACGTATCACATAGTGCAACATACTCTGCAACATCTCTTTTCAAGCCATGCCACCAACACCTCTCTCTCAAATCCATATACATCTTAGTACTTCTGGGATGAATAGAGTAAGCGGACTCATGAGCTTCACGTAGAATTGCTTCTCTTATAGCTTTGTCCTCAGGCACACATAATCGTTTCCCAAACCATAGAGTTCCTTTATCATCCAACCGGAATCCAGGTGCCTTACCTTTCGGTATATTCTTCACTATCTCCTTTATTTTGTCATCTATCAACTGACCCTTACGTATTTGTTGCTCTAACATAGGCTCTATTACTAATTCCACTGCATTAATAGCAATACCCAAGTTTAAATGCTCAAACTCAGCAAATAACTCATTTGACATAGGCATTACTTGCACCTCATTAGCATAGCTCTTTCTGCTAAGAGCATCTGCAACAATATTAGCCTTACCCAGATGATAATGTACCTCCAAATCATAATCCTTAATCAACTCTAACCATCGACGTTGTCTCAAGTTTAGATCTGACTGGGTGAAAATATACTTCAAGCTCTTATGATCAGTGTAAATATCACTCTTATGCCCAATCAAATAATGACTCCATATTTTCAAAGCATGCACCACTGCTGCTAACTCCAAGTCATGAGTAGGGTAATTTAACTCATGCTTTCTCAACTGTCGAGAGGCATATGCCACTACTTTGCCTTCTTGCATAAGCACACAACCAAGACCCAAATGAGATGCATCCCAATAGATAGAGAAGTTCTTACTCAAATCTTGCAAAACTAACACCGGGGATGTAGTTAATCTCTTCTTCAGTTCCTCAAAATTAGCCTGACACTTATCAGATCACACAAACTTAGCATTCTTTACACTTCTCACAAAGACAACCTTGTGATCACTTTGTATGATAAACTCTTGTCCCCATTAATCCAAACTGCAATTGAATAACTCTTCACAATGATTGGCTATATCCCTTTTTAATCCATACTATCAGACCTCCTACTTCATACATTCATCTTCCAACATAGTCTCCTTACTTTCTTTGCCCAAAGTAGGTTCTATCACCAATCTTGAAAACATATGTCCATTCATGTCCAGGTTAAGTTGTTAAACACTTAAGAACAATGCTTAGTCCTTGGTGTCGTCCAAATCTTCTTAGCATAACTCTCCCTTGCTAAGGGCATCAGCAATGACTCTTACTTTGCTTCTCCCAATGATAGCACTTTCCATGTCTTAATCAACTCAAATCCAATGATAACATCACCAACTCAACCCCAACTTAGTGTAAATACCTTCTATACTCTAACGTTCCATGTAGATATCTCTCTTATGTCCAAGAAGAGAGCATATCATGTTCCACGGTGGATATATCCATATCATGTGTCAGGTGGTCCAACTCACTTAGTTGACTTAATGCATAAGCTACCTCTTTTCTTGCATAGAGCACATCCCAAGTCTTGACGAGATGTTTATCCATCATTGTAATACCTTCAATGATCCTCTAATAAACCCACACTATCCCAAAGTAACTCTAAGTCACACATGCATCCTTGGGGGGTTCTAACTCAACGCATCAATTCTTGTGTTCTTCTCCATAATTTCGTCGTTAAGACAGTCTATCCAAACCAAAAGTTTCCTCTACTAGCCATGCTTGGTGTAGCAATGAAATTTCCTAAGTCTCTGTAGAACCAACTATAGATTTCCAGCATCGCCTTCCTATGTTATCCATGCCATTTTAACTTGGGTATGTTGAAGGTTGAACTCCCAACATCTCAAAGTGAAGACCAATCCTAATAATTACCCAAGCTCTCCATAGATGATCCAAATTATCAACCTCGAGCAGAGGACACTTGTGTTTGAGAGTGACATCTCAATCATGAGGGTTAACCAATACTTCCAAGCGAAGCACTAGAATGTTGGAATCCTTCAACTTGCAACTTCTTTAACTCGGCTACCCCCCCTTAAAAAAATTAAACTAAGGGACACCAAAAGGGTATCTTGCACCTCATTCTAGATGAGCTAACTAGCTTCAAGGCATTCTATCATCCCAATGATACTCTTGTGTATGGGTAAGAACAAGAAATCTGAAATTTCTCGCGAGCTGAAAATCAGCAGTGCAGTAAAACAGCTATAACTCTTATTCCGTAAATCCAAAGAAGTTGTATCTTATACCGTTGGAAAGCTTACAAAATTCCCTACAACTTCCTTATAGAACACTTTTTCAGATTCTGCAGCTAATTTGGTCAAAAACAATGTACAACAGAAACTATTCCAGGCTTCTGACAGCACAGATACATTGTCTTGCGAATTTCATAATTCCCAATCCAAAACAGCTATGAGGGTGGTTCTTGTGGTCTCAGAAAGATATCAAAGTCTACTATTGTCCAAAATTTTTCCATCATTTTTGGTCGTCCAAGTAAAGAGATATAATCCGAGGAGGATAGGCTGCTCCGAAAAAGATAGGATAGAGAAAACAGGAGAAACCAAAACCCGGCTATCTATTCATTAATCCCTATGCCCTACAATTATATCTAAATGAAATTATGGGAAATCCCATGAGATCATTGCAATCATTACAAAGATCCAAATCAAGCATAAATATAATGACAACCAACGGAACACTGAAGGTTCACACTTCAAACATTGAGTCAATTGGTGATACTATCGCTATCACTATATTAAGGGTAAAGATCTTAAAGCTCCTCTTCTGATTCCGCAAGAAGGTGGTAAGATGAGATTCTAAAAGAATATCAAACCAAGGAAAAGGATGAGCATAAGATTTTTTTTAAAATAAGCAACAAGGTGGAGATGAATAACAAGGTAAGGATATAGTAAAAAAAATACCAAGGTCTATAGAACAAGGATTTTAGTGGCAACTCTTAGACCTTATAACGACCAGTTTCTACTAGGCTTGCGTCCTACAATCAGCATTGCTCCGATACCACTCTGTCACACCTAGTTTTAAGGACAAAACCAGATATATACTATATGTGAAATAAAGAGGTCAAATCTCACATATAGCTGCAGATAAGTGTAATATCAAAAGACAAATGCTTATTAACATAATGCAATAGTATAAGATATAACCTTAGAGAGCAACACAGCGACAAGACAACTCCGAACACCGGGTGTAACCTTCACTCCAGGATCAAACTGATTGGTTGATCACAAGCCTAACAATTCCAGAACCTAGCAGTCTGGTACCCTTCCTGAGATGTGGGGGAAATAGCAAGGGTGAGTCCATGTCGAACTCAACAAGCATAACATGGGGTTCATGAGGCTCAAGAGGCATGACACGGGTTTAACTGCATGTAGCTTTTAGTTGACCATATTTTAAGCAATTGAGTAGCATCAAATAGGTGATATTCTCATGATAAACACATGATCATGTAAAGAGAATAATGAATAGCAAGAACAAGTAAATTAATAGTGATCTATATTCCGTAAGGGTCCAAGGCCGCTCGTGACCGTGAGCACGGCTGATATACCAGTTTTATACTCTGCAGAGGTTGTACACTTTCACTGTGAGTCGCGATCCCCAAAAGTCCGAGGTCATGACTCCCCATTGGACAGTTAAGTTTCACTATGAAGTCTTTCCAAGGTTCGTCTAACAAGTTAGGGCCGCTAGGTTTCTGTGGCCTGCAAATGTAGAGCCCCCCTTCCGTATGGCACAATGACACGCAGCCTATACTCATAGGGACAGGAGCCGCACTACACCCAACCTGGAACACAACCCCTTTTGCACCATAAAGGTAACCACTAACAAGCTAGAAAAGGTCCTCTTATATGACTAAAGCCAGAGCCATGTAGCCCTCACAGCTGTACTGTAAGTCCCGGATGTTCACTTACAGATAAGTCCTTACGGAGAGGAATCTAGAGAAAACTCTAGCCCTCTTGTTCCCTGTTGCTAAAAATCATCTTTTAGAGTTATTGCATAAATCATTAATCAATTTACAAGATCATTGTTTATGTGAGCACTAGCCACTACCCAATGCCATAACCATAGGATACAAGGAACAAGATCAATACTAAGGCATCCTTAACAAGGAGACACATGCAGCATGAATTGAGTGAATTAAAGTGAATAGGTAACAAGGATAATCCCATGCTATACTTGCCTTGATCTAGCTGATCCTGTTGATCTGACTCGTAATAGTATTCTTGATCACCAAAGAACTGATCACCGTCTATTCTCGATTAGCACATCAACAACAATCATCCAAGAGCAATCATGCAAAGCAAACAAAACTATAATTAGAACAGTACACCAACAGTAGAAAAATAAGATGAAAAGTTTTTAAAACGAATCTACATCGCACTAGGATCACACAGACGCGAATTTCACGTAAATCGGAGCTAAAACGGAAAAGTTATGATTTAAACAAGATTTACTTTATTAAAGTATTGGATTAAATCTAACCTCAAAATTTAAAAGTGGAAAATCTACTATATAGTAGTACTAACAGGTAGAGTATGAAATTATGAACCTAACGCAACTTGAACGGATCAAATCGGAGTTAAAACGGAGATTTTATGACCTAAATAAACCTAGTGGCAAATATGTAAATACCTGAAAGCGTATTTTCATCTAAACCGACGAGGTTTACGTTTTCAAAATAACAAAGTGCATTCAGCTTCTACGCTATGGACCACGGGTTCAAAAATAAAGAAACTCAGGGGCTCTTAAGCAAAATAACCAGACGAAGGGGTATCTCGTGATATAAGCCGTCGGATTAGAAACGAACGGCCGAGATCGATTGGAGGGAGAGAAGAAGGGGATTCCGGCCGGCTACAGTGACCGGCGGCGGAAAAACTGGCCGGCGACGAGCTAGGCTCGTCGGCGTTGTCCAAACAAGCAAGATACCACACTATTCTTTGATCCAAAAGCATGGGAAGCAAGAGCGGAGGCTCGCGGACTCACCTGGACAGGTTAGAGCGACGGAAATCGACCGAGAGCGTCCCGTGGCTATCAATGGCGGACGGAGATCCTCTGTAGACGATGTCAAGATGAAAACAGCGACCAAATTAGAAAAGGAGGGAAGAGAAGTATTCGGCTACTCCAAAATTGATCTCAAAAACCATCATTAGCTTACGGGAACCACGGAACCGATGAATTTGTCAACTCGAGCTAGGCAGCGGTGACTTAGGTTGCGGCAGCCGGTGCATGAATCATGGGCGACGGTTTGCAACGAGATTCGATGAAGGGAGGCGGTGGAGACGGCCGCTATTTATGAGAGCTAGCCAACTTGCCCTTCAAGCAAGGAGGAGGGTCGAGACGGGGACGGACTCCTCCGACCGGTGACCGGCTCGGTCACGAGCAAAGGGAGAAGATGACACCGACAAGCGGGCCAGGGGCGTCAGTGAGACCAGGAGAGGAGGGGCGCGGCGGCTTGACAGGCCTCAGCGAGCTGGGCTCGGCCCACTCACGCGACTGCGGAAAAGATGGCTGGGCCGGGTGAGAAGGCCGAACGGCCTGGGAGGGAGAGAGGAGAAGCTGGGCCTTCGGGCTGAAACCGAAGAAAGGTTAATTCCTAACTCTTTTTCCTTTTCTTTTTCAAAATTTCCAAATGCATTTTCAAATAAAGATTTAAATAGAATTTGAATTCTCTTTTGAAATTCTCAAACAACATTCAATACAAAACAAAATATGCAACAGCATGAATAAGCAAGCATGTGTCTAACCTTATAGTGGATTTTAATTTCATGAAAATTATTATTTCTCTAGGTGTTAAAATGCTCACAAAATTGCGTAAATAAATCAAATTCTCCTATTTTAAAATAATGCAAATTTTAGGGTGTTACAATATCCACCACATATATCCACACACATGCAAATCTTGATTTGATTGTATGACTTAACTCTCTTTGGATCCGATGTTTGACTTTACAATATATGCATTACAAGTACGAATGCATCAAGTCAAGGAGGTGGACATGCTGTCTGCCAAGATGGACCTGCTCATGAAGAAGCTTGACGAACGTGATCAATAGAAGAAGGAAGTCATGCACATCCATGATTCTCGCATGACTTGTGAAGAGTGTGGAGGCACTGGCCACACAAGAAGCAACTGTCCTGAAGTCCAAGAGGATGTCAACTATATCAATAACAATGCCAATTATCGTCCTCAATAGAATCAAGGATGAAACCAACAGAATCAAGGGTGGAATCAGCAACAAAGACCTAACTACCCAGGTAACTACTCAGGTAACTACCAAGGTAACAATTTTAACCAACCACCTTTGAGAGAGATGATTGTTAATCAGAATAAAGTTATTGATAATATGTCTAGAAAGATAGCTTCCAATGATAAAGTGCTTGAAACTATAAACAATAGAATGGATAGCTTTACTTCTGCCATAAAGAATCAACTCAGCTTTAATAAGATGATAGAATCACAAATCTCTTAGCTAGCCGCTTCAGTACCTGTGGTTGAAAAAGGTAAGATTCCAGGGAATCTGAAAGAATTAGAAACTACAAATCTTGTAGACATCTTCAATGCAGGAGAATACTTCATTGCACCACCCAGACCACTGAGACCAGTATGGGGAGAAGAGGACATGCTAGAAAAGAAAGGAGATCCAGGAAGACCCGTCATCCCCATCCGCATTAGAGCTCACACTTTTGACGAAGCCGTCTACGATTTGGGAGCAAGTGTCAACATTATGCCTAAGGTAATCTATGAGGAAATTCATGGTCAACCTTTGTTGTACACAACCATGTATTTGCAGCTTGCAGATTATACATTGTGCTACCCCAAGGAGATCCTTGAAAATGTTCTCATGGGAGTTGGACACTCAGCTCTATGAGTAGACTTCGTGGTGATAGAAACAGGAGGAGATAATAGAGCACCCATCATTTTGGGACAACCATTCCTCAGCACAGCCAAAGCCATCATCTACGCCAACATCGCTAAGATCTGTTTCACCATTAGAGACACCAAGGAGAGATTCAACTTCAAGAATCATACACTCACAACGTGAGTCCATCCTCAGGAACTGTATGATTACTTGGATTCTGACAAGATCCTAGAAAAGAAGAACAAGATTCTACAAAGGAAGGTTCCAGAAAAGAAGGTTCCAGTCAATAAGAACATCTACACTTATGAAGGCATCTTGCCTACTCCAAACAAGAACAACACCAAGAAGGGGAAGAGCAAAGCAAAGCAACCTGTTCAAGAACCAGTCTTGATGGTCAACACTATGGAACCACATATTGACCCTGCTTTTCATCCATCACCACCTTGAAAAGAAGGAAGATCCTGGAGTACCTACCATCGATTGTATGATTGAAGGAAGTACCTTCTACAAGACGTTCTGCGACATCGGCTCAAGCGTCAACATCATGTCTACGGTAACATATAAACATTTATATCATGATAGACCCTTGTGCCCAACATATTTGCAGCTGCAGCTGGTGGACCAATCGTTCTGATTTCCAGAAGGAATAGCTAGGGACGTAACAGTCAAGATCAGGGATCAAGAAGTTCCCGCTGACTTCATGGTTCTAGACATGGGTGAAGAAGATGACGTCCACCTTATTCTTCATACCACCAGCGCGATCATCTATATGAAGCAAGGGGAGATCTATTTCCACTTCCCTAGGGAGAAGGTACGTTGTTACTTTAATAGCTATACTACTTATGAGAAGCCCAAGAAGAACAGGAATAGGAGACGCCGCTCTCAGCGTCTAAGGCAGTAAGCCATCAAGGAAGAATGGGCTGATCAACAAAGGAAGCTATTGAAGGAGAAGCTGCCCTAGAGGCAAAAGAAGAAGAGAAACTTCTAGAGAAGGAACCACAGAAACCGAAGACCAAGAAAGTATGGAGAAAGAAAGAGATAACACCACTAAGCACTCCCGCACAAGAAGAAGAATCGCTATCTCCCAACTCACCAGATACTCATGTACAAACAGAAGAGGAGAAATCAGGGGAGGACTATGTCCCCTTAGACACCCCCTTAAGTGTGTGATCGAGCCAGAAGGTCTGGTTCAACGGACCTAAATCTCTGAACCTCCGCCGAAAGGTTACATCGGTAGTTATCCTCATATTTACCTTCCTGCATAGTTTTACTTTAGCATATTTATTTTTCCGCATCTAGTCATAAGCATTTAGCATATTTATATTTCCTCCATTGCATTAAAAAGAAAATAAAAATTCATTTATTTTGCATCATATCATTGCATTTAAAAAAACTTAAGCCCCATGTGAATAAGTCTCGGTTGTTTACTGTGGAGGCATAAAAATAATTTTTGCATCTGCATACAAAAATAGAAAATCCAAAAATATTGAGATCTTGTTGAAAATTGCTTAATTGGAAGTCCATAAGGTTCCAAAAATGGATAAAGCATAAATGGTTTTACCACTAACGATTAATCTGTTCCACGAGCTTTGTTGCCTATTTTGAGTTAAGCAGGATTCAATGAGAAGATTAGCCAGAAGTTTTCATCCACTCTGGAAGGACCTCTTCATCGACCATCCACTTCGGAGACCCAGAGGGACAAGGAACATCTACGCTGTCAAGATTCAAGATGAACGACTACGTCAACATCCAGCTTGGGGGAGGAGCATCCCCCATGTATCTAGCTAAGTATTTCTTTCCTTATGTGTGATTTATTTTAGAAAAGAAATAAAAATATAAATAATTTAGAAAACAAAACAAAAAGAGTCTACTATCTATATTAGTTATTAAATGTTTAGGTAGTAAAGAGAGAGTGTACAAGTCTATTTAACCTGCCCTTAAAGGAATTGAGCTCTGGATAATTTGTTTGCATGGAAATGATGAATAGTTGCTTTGCCGTAATTTCTTTCAAGTGCCTAGTGTTCAACCTTAAATTCTCCTGAGTTTTAGGATATGATTGTTTTGACATGAAGATTTGCCCTAAACCTGAAACTTGTGGGTTGCAAAAGCTTGATCTAAGTCTAGGTGTTTGATGAGTATGATATGAGAAGGTTTTGATCTGCTATTTATCTTGTTCCTAGTGATACTAGAGTTCTGGAGATTTATCTTTTAAAAACTTAAAATTATTACATGATGAGTTCCTGTATGATGAGTGATTAAATTCCTAGCACGGCTATATATTTGCTAGATTAGGAAAACCAGCTCATAGACTACTTGCTTTGTATTGAGTTTGATCAACCCGTGTAAGACCCTTGTCAAGAGGTTCATCATACTCCTAGGATCAAGATCATGTATACTCCACCCAAATATGCTACTTCTACCCTAAAAGTATGCAACAACATGCTTTCCACTTAGATCCACCAAAAATGTTCTATTCCTACCCTAGGAATGAACAACCAAAAATATTCCCTTTTTCCCATTTCATCCATTAAACTTTGTCATTGCCATTCAGTAAATTGCTCTAACAGTCCTTGTTATTTATCTATTGATATGTACTAGCAAAAGAAGCTTGGGTTCTAGTTCTAAAAAAGAGAAAAAAAGAAAAAAGAGAAGAAGGAGCCTCAAGGAGCAAAGTAAGATAAGGTTTCATGTTTTCACCCTCGCCATGTCACACCCTTTATCACCATTGTTCCACCATATATCTACCACCACATGCATACTCATTCCACATATATAGGTCCACACACATGCACATCAAGATCTAAGGGTATGATTTCCCCTCCGAGGATCCCAGTTTTGATTAGGCAATATATACCAGGTAAGTATGCTACATCCTTAAAATACCTTCAGCTCCATATAAGCTTGATTGTTATAGGGAGAGAAGAGAGAAGGTATGATGCTACTCTGCCTTATGCCAAAAATACCACAAATCTTGAGAGGAGAGAAGGCAGAACACCATTGTTGCCTTAGAGAGGAATCCACAAATACCACATATGAGAGACTTGAAAGGATCATATGAAGGAATCTCTGAGTTTTATTTTGAAAACCTTGCAAAACTCCGGAATAAAGGTTGATCGAAGAGCTTGAGACATAGTGCTTGACTTGATCATTCTACTTTTCAACTACACAAAACCCAAGTGAAGGTTACAAGCCCAATGGCTGAAGGTAATATGGGTAAGTTGGAAGTTGAAATAGTTTATTCTAACTCGGAGGAGAGTTTTTGTTTGAACATTTGTGTACTCTTGAGGTGTGAAAGCATTGTAGCAACCCCTGATCTATCATATTAAACCAAACCACTGTTTGCTAAGGGACTAGCAAAGGGTAAGCTTAGGGAAGTTTGTTGACGTTAATTAACTCCAATTTTTAACCATCAACTGCTTCAGGAAAAAGTCTGAAATAATGTGTGAAGTAGGGTTATAGAGGTTTATTCTAATGAGTTCCACGAGTTGTGTTGTTCTCACTTGTTTTGCAGGATATGTAGTATTTCATTATATAAAAGTATCTCAAGTGGAGAATCTGAGCACACCATTGCGGAGAGCTCGTCGAGACGATCGAGACAGACATATCATTTGCCATATTTGGAGCACCGGAGAGGAAGTTCTCGATAAATATGACTTGGAAGACTCTAGAAGACCCTAGATTCATCATCATCACAAGACTAGGGACTAAACCGACAAGATTCCACAACTTTGTGAAATAATCTTTTCTAGGGATTCATCTAGAAGTTGGGAAGGAAGGAATCCACTCAAGACACGACTCACGCGAACGGATCGAAAAGTGGCACTAGAAGGACGTAGAAGATACCAGAAGGCACGGGAACGAAGCAGAGGCCCGGCGGCTGCCAGGTGGGGCCGACCAGCCCCACATGTCAGGCCGACCGGCCTGGCTCCCCTACCAAGTGGGTCCCCCTTTGCGTGGTGGCCTCCAACCGATCTCTACGACACATCTTGACCATTGTTTCACGTCGGTTTGATCTGAGGGTTGCGGTTCATCCCACCGGGCTATATAAGCAGAGGCAGACCCCCCCTGAATCAATCATCTCATAATCATCCATCATTGTTCAGTTCAGGATAGTCCCTCGAAAGGATAACATAGAGCTCCACCAGCTAGGGCATAGCTAGAACATAAGAATAGCGAGGAGGCAAGCAACGCTTGGATTCCAAATCTAGTCGCGAGGAGGCTAGGTATAGCCTTGTACTTCTCTCTTGTATTCAACATTATTAATCTATTTGTGCTATTTGTCTTCTAGTTCATTGTGTTCATCTTCTAGTTTGTCTACTTGTTCTTCTAGTTCATCTTGTTCATCTTATAGTTCATCATATTCTTGTCTAGTCTGTCGTTCTAGTTCGTCTAATTCATCGTGTTCTTGTTTAGTTCGTGTTGATCCTCTAGTTCTTGTTCTAGTTTGTGTATGAGTCAAATACTTGATAGGACTTGGTATAATTCTAGATTCATAATTATAATGTTCATTACCTATGTTGATTATATGTTTAGTATAGTTAGAGTAGTTTTGTGTTTATACCCTTGTTCGTATATCACTCATTCCGATGATCAAGGGGTGGGTGGTAGAAGTTGTGTAAGCATGGTGCTTAGACAATATCTATCTGCGAGTGCTCCCTATGTTCCGGGCCATGTGGTAGATCGCGAAGGTGACTATTATAGCTTCGTTGAGTCCTCTGTAGTCCACTCCCCGAATATAGGATTAGTAAGGCTGAGTTGCGAGGTGATATCTTACTCTGTTCCTGATCCACCTTAGCAATGTCTCTTGAGTATGAATATGAGGTTACCTTGACCATGATTGCTAAATGTAATTGCACTAATTGATGTAGCTCAATGACCTATAGTTAGAATAACCCTACGAGTTAGTCTCTATTTTCTAGTTCTTTCTAGAGTCACACCTAAGTAGGAAAATGCTCAGTGGAACCCCTTTTAAGATTACCATGATCTGTTATTAATTATCCTTTATTATGATATGATTGATCCCTATTTTGAGATTGATCTAGTGGAACTCTTATCACAAGTGTAAGTTATAGCTTTTATTCTTTATACCTCCAAGTGCCTTCCTAGTGGTAGAATTATAAATAATGATACCTGGAACTTTCCTAGGTGAAATGCTACAATAGGTGTATTTTATCTGTGCGCTTGCGGATAACCTTTATTCATATTTTATAAGTGCTATGATCATAAGTACAACCACATCTTTTGGTATTGTGTTGGGGATGACAACCTGGCTTAAGCAATGCTAAGAGATGTCCCGTATGTCTCTAATGCCTTTGCTGAGGTAGGGTTTGATATACCTTATTTGTAATCGTGTTAGAGATGTCAACAGAGCATTAGGTGCATTTTCCTCATTTGCTATTTTACGAATTTCCTATGATTTATTATGCATTTTCAAAGTTTTAGCAAAAACAAAGCAAACAAGTCCTTAATGGTACTATTCCTCTGAGTCTGTAGCTGTGCACTTAGGCCCCTAGCTTTAGTCGAATTCGAGCCCGTGGCCCTTGGTCGGGATTTACAGAGGGGGCATGCAGGAGCCCGCGATTCAGGGCAGAGGGAGGTTCGCCGTCGGCGGCTGGAAAGCGGGGGAGCACCACGGGGTTCGTGCGCACCCAACGGTGGCCGTGGCCTGCCCCATGGTGGCCTGCAGCGTGTTGGCCACGCACATAAGTGGGCGGTTGTACGGCGGCGGCAGCGCGCTCCGGCGACCGAGGCAACCGGCGAAGGGGCACATGAGGTGCAACGCGATGTGGAGAAGGCGATGCCGCGCACGGCTGATGATTAGGAGGTGCGGAGGCAAGGAACACGGGCGACGGAGCTCGGTTGGCGCCGTCCATGGCGGTTGGCCATGTGCTGCCATGGGTCATCCCCGCGTGGCTGCGTCTGGTAACTGGCCGTGGAAGCAGGCGACGGTCGTGGGTGCTCGCACGATGGCTGAGAAGCGCTGCGAGGCAGGCGTGGAGGGAAAGAGCAGTGGCAGAAGGTCGACTTGGTGGCGGCCATGGCGTTGTGGCCTTGCATGCACGAGTGTGAGCAGAGAGGGAGGAAGAGCTCGACGTCCGCTTCTGAAGGGCGTTGGTATGCGGAGCGGAGCTAGACAAGGCGCAGTGAGGCAGGGGTGCATGGCAACAATGGTGGGACGCGCTGCCCTACATGGCCAGCACATTGGCAAAATGGCGAACAGGTGGCAGGCATTGACGAGACCACCTTGGGTTCCATTTTTGGGCTGGCTGGGGTTCGAATTGGGCCTCAGGCCTTGAAGCAAAGTTGTTGGCCATGGGCTACTCTACAATATTGCTTAAGGGGTCATAGTCATTAGGGCTCTATAACAGTGTTTAATTAACCTCCAAAATGACAGTGTCAGTGGCTTAACGAAGATTAAGCTTTGCTCGGTTTGGACTCCAATTACTTGGTCACAACGTGGCCGAATTTGATCCAACTTCTTGTATGTCCTTAAAGACGTTGGCTACAACTTTTATTTTGGGATCAAGCCAAGTTACTTAACAAAATTATGAGAACACGGCATGCCAATCAAGTTGTTACTAATCTCGGCCTTAAATTATTTCTAAGTCTGAAAATAGTTGTAGATTCAAACTTTGGTCCACAGTTTGACTTATTTCCAAGCTGAATCATGGTATGCTCCAAAAACAAAGTTTGTTGTACACAACTCAAGCTACAACTTTTATTAAAGAACCTTGAACTGGTTCAGCCTAGTTAGGAAGATACAGAGCTCCAAACTAGGGTACCCGAAGCTAAACCTCAGTTAGGACTTAACCAAATTCCTGGGCTCCAAGACAGCACTGCGTTGAATCTTGTGAGCTCTATTTGACTAGGTTAGAGGCCAAACTAGCTCTTGACCATCAAACAAAGTTTGTTCTACACAAGATAAACTATAACTTTTGTTAAAGGTCAAACCTTATAACTAGTACAGAAGTCAAACTTTCACTTTGGTCAACGCAGCAACTTGATAAAGCCTAAACTAGGATTTTAGGCCAATTGGGGTATTTTCTTGACATTTGCTCAACATGAACCCTTCATGACTTTTGTTGTAGAGTTCATCTAGAGTCATTTGAGTAAGGTTGCAAGGTTTGGTTGATGGTCTATAATTCCATTCACTTAATGGTGCAATTCCAACACTTGGTAAAGTCATTGAAACAAAGACAACTTATCATTTCATATGACTTTTTGATTCCAAACTTCATGAAACTTTTCTAGGGTTCACTATAGATAGAGAGTGATGTGAGACATGTGAAAGAAGTGACATCAACACTCACTTACATTACCAGGCATGAGCACCAAACATACACACGTTGAAACACAGAATAACAAGGTATGTTGCATATGTTTTATGGAGATGTTTCAAGCACATTCCATATATGCATGTTTCACATGTTGCATTAGTATGTTCCATATGTTTCACTAGTGCATCACATATGTTCCAGGCTCATATATGAACAAATGACGCTTAGGCTCATGCAATGCAAGTGCCAAAATGCAAGCCTAACACCTGGGGTGTTACAATCGGGTAATGACAAGTCTAGGCTAGCATGTAGCAACATTGAGAACCTAGTCCAGGCTGCACCTATAACTCCTTCTCATGCTGCTCAAAGTTTGAGGATTGCCCTAGGTAGAGAGCCGACATGGGACATGAGGAAAAAGCAAGACAAAACTTGTCCTTAAGTTCATCCCAGTCCCCATTCGTGCTTTCTACGGCGCCTGTGTACCATTGATTTGCCCTCCCTATGAGAGAAAAGGGAAATAATTTCCACCTTAAGGTTTCTTGTGTCATGCCCGAGATGCTCAGACATGAACACATTTTCTCAAAATTTAGCAGGTGTTGGCAAGGGTTTTCATCATCATGCCCTGAGAAGGGTAATGCCTGAACCATGGCGATTAAGCCCAGGTGGAGTTCATAGCTAGATGAATGGTTTAGTTTAGGAAAAGTGGTGGCTTTTGGAACTCCCCCTTTGAAGCAGAAGGGTTTGCAATAGATATTGGCTTCATGATAGAAAATATAAAAGAAAACTAATTTTGTTTTTATAAAAAGAAAGGATATAGATACAAGCATGAGCTAGGTTCAAAGAAAATAGCAACCGTTCCCTGACAATGGTGCCAGGAAGCTTGTTGGTATTTCTTAACAAATGCAGAAGAATCCGCAAGCATACAGAATTACCGTTGTAGTCTTCACTCGAAAGTATTCAAGGTATCGTATTTTTCACAGGGAATGGAGGTACTTTCTTCAAGCTAACTCGTCCAAGGACAACACAAGGATAGAGATAGAAAGGGGTAGAGATGGATTCCTATAGCTCTTAGGTCTTAAGGATAGTGATACTCTACTTCTACTTGTTTACTTCGGGCACTAGAGATCAACTAGTCTACCAAGCGATGCCAGCCTGTCGCTCTACGCCGTATCCGAATGTGGAGGATTACGAGGGACGGATAGGGCTATCACCACCTGTCGCCTACCCCTCAACCGTGGAGTACAAGGCAAACGAAGGTAGCCTCTAGCCTAGACACCATGTCTATACTATCGACCACTACTCTAGTGTCGATCAAGGGTTATTCCAACTTTATCAGGAGCCCTCTACTAGAGCTTCCATCACGGGGAGGGACGACGAACCCGCAAACAAGTAAAGGTAAAGCTCAACTGGACAAAAGACATAAAAGACTATAAGTGTGGTGTGGTATCATTCATATTACGCAATTAGTTGGAGATGACTGACCGACATATATCAAATGCCTCAAAATAAACGAACATGCTTGTTTAGTTCATATAATAGAGCAAGAAGGTTTCAAGACACAGGCATGTTACAACAGTAGGTCTAAACTAGCAGGTGGCCCCGCTGAGTTGCGCGGGGGCACTGTTCATGCATGGTTTGATACTGTTTATGTCATGGTGGCACTGTTCATAAACATGACATGACACTATTTATGGGCATGTCATGGTACTGTTCATGGGCATGTCATGGTGCTGTTCATGGGCATGATGGTGGAAACACTGTTCAACATGAACAGTATTATGGGTCACTGATATGGTATACACAAAAATATATATATATATATATATATATATATATATATATATATATATATATATATATATATATATATATATATATATATATATATAATGCCCTCGTCTTGGCGCAACCAAAATAAAGTGGACTCTGAATTGACAGCAGCACCTTCAAGCACGCAGACACTATGACAAAATATGACTTTTGCATAGTACATTTCACTAAATTATAGAAGCAGTGAAGAAGTAAGGGACTGGTAAGGAGTTTTCTACAGTCATGGCTGTGGAAGAAACGCAAGAATCTCTGTAGACAATATTTCTAGTTTCATCAGTGCAGATGTCGTGGCTGTCTTCAATCAGAATTTTGAGGCCTTGCTTTGTTGTCACACGGGAAATAGCAACATAGAGCTGACCATGTGTAAAAACAGGTCTTTTGAGGTAAACTATCATAGCAGAGAGCGTTTGGCCTTGGCTTTTGTTGATTGTCATACCATAGCAAACCTTTATTGGATATTGTCTTCTTTGAAGCTGAAATGGCCATTTGTTGCTCTTTAAGCTGAGAGTGATCCGAGATATGATGAAGGTTTTGTTTCTATGCCAACCATCCATTATCCTTGCTTGAATCACCCTGTCTCCCAAAGAAGTGACAATGAGCCTTGTTCCGTTGCAAAGGCCTTTTGTTTGATTTAAATTGCGTAGCAACATCACTGGAATTCCTTCTTTCAGCGCGATGCGGTGCTAGGGGAAGTTGTTGCCGCCTAGAGAGTTCAAGAATTCAACTAGATAAAGTAGATCATAGGCTTCATGTGGACCTGCTGATTTTGCAATGTTGTAGCAGCTTAAATACTCCTTTTCTTGTCCTGGGACCAAGGAGACAACATAGTCATTGACTGTATCAGCGACCTCATTTGTTGGAGTCAATATGGCTCGCTGTGCAAGGTAGGCTATGTTTGAATAATATCTATGGAAGTCTGGATAGGTTGCATTAAAAATACAAGACAGCTTGTCTCCATCAGTCCTTAACAGCAAATCGTTTGGTATTTTGACCCAGCTTGGTTCAAATTCTCCTTCTCTTGTGGTACAGGGGACTCTTCCCTCACCTATAGCAAGGATCCATTCACTAAACCTAGCCACCTCTTACTGGTGACCAAGACTAGATGCGAAGCATGCTAACCGCATATTTTGAGTAAGACTAAGGATCTCTATGTGAGACCATAGACGTGACTTAATAATCGTGGCATTAAGAATTTCTGTCTTACTCCCTCCTTCAACAATAAGGAGAATCTATCTAAGATCACCACCCAACACAACGACCTTGCCACCAAATGGAATACTACCAGCAGATGGATCATGTCCCTTCTCGATGTCACGAAAGGTTCAATCAAGAGCCTCAAAGGCTTTTCTATCAGTCGTTAAAGCCTCATCCCAAATGACTAGACTTGTAACTTGAATAAGTTCAGCTAGCATTGTGCCTCTGCTTATGTCACAAATAGTATCATCATCCAAATCACATGGTATCTTGAACCTAGAATGAGCGGCCTCCTGGCAAAAGCAACCCTGCTACACCCAAGGAAGCTACGGTGAGCACAATTTTGCCCTGTGCTCTTAAATATGCTACTATACAGTTCCAAAGATAGGTCTTGCTAGTTCCCCCATACCCAGAGACAAAAAAAGAAACTAGGTTCCTTTGGACAATAGAGTTGAAAATGGCTGCCTGTCCATAATTTAGGGTAGCGGTAGGACTGCTTGTGTCTAGGAAAGGATGAGGAGGGTGTGAGAGCTCCTCCTCAATGAGACGATTGGTGGACCTAGGATAGGAGGAATGTGTCTTTGATGGTAGGTTGAATTCCCATATGTTCCTACCACTTTCTGCAATGATTGTGGCAAGTTCATCAAGGAGGTAGTCTCTAACATTAGTAGCAGCCAATTGATAATTAGGATCACCAATCATGTCACTGTACTGATATTGGATATCATCAACTAAGTGGCGCCAAACTTTTTCGAAGAAAGCATTTTCATCCCCAACTTCATAGAAAAGTAACATGGTCACGAATAGCCTGCATAGTTGTGGTAACGTAGCCCAAGCAGTTGCCTCATCAAATGCGTTGTACCATTTGTGGTCATCACCTAGCAAGCCATGCAATCTACATGCCTCCTTAAATGTTGGGTGATATAGTTGGTTGTGATATCGCAGATGTTCATAGCTGGTTGCTCCTTTCACTATTAGCAGCAGCATTCAAAGATAGTATCGTTCACTAGCCGAAGGATGGACATAGTGCAAGCGACCTATTTTGCCATGCTGTTGCTTGCGCTCTTCCCACTTCCTTTCCTTTTGGTCCCATTTCCACTATGAAGGGAACTGAGGATAGGTAAGGTTCCTAGCATCAGGTCGCATTTGATTACAGACAAACCACTTAGTTAGCATAGTTTTCTTCAAAAACTCTTTTGATACCAATCTATCCATCCTGGCCTTCGCACTAAAGTTATAAAGTTTTCATTCGATAGATGGACAGGCATTCTTTCGACCACTAGGTGATGTCTGTGAATATCATATCCAAATATCCTCCAGCATGCATCTTGTTCATAGATATACCTACAATCAAGATATTCCTTAATTTCATTAGCAGTTCTGGTGTCTTGGTCATATGGTGCAGATTCACCTCTTCTTACTCTCTCTAAATAAACCTTGCTGCAATCAGCTCCTTTCGTAACATATTTGAAGAGGTACTTAATAAAAGTGGTTTTGTTGCACCATTCAACATTTATGTGTGCCTGATATTTTTTCAGCAAACTCATATTGTATGGGACCACCCATCTGTTGTCCATTCTTTGACCACCTTTGTCAACAAAAAAACTATCTTGTCTCCTCTTGTAGATGGCAAAGCCATTAGAATCAACCATTGTTTCATCTTGATATGGTTTAGGAAAATGTTTGGAACATGTTCCATTTTTCATGCAGGGGCATGTAGGATTATAGATCCCACAGGGGCCATGCACCATATGTTCAGCCACGAGAGCATATCCCATGGGATCTGTCCTTAGATTAGGTATTTCAGCGGACACGCTGGCATCGATCATCGAAGGTGCAGGATTTGATGTGTTTGCTACAATCCATAAGATAATATGTGCATGTCGAAGTCCACGCTTCTAAAACTCGATAGTATGCAAAACTGTAGTTCCAGAATAAACAAGGAAGGAGCATGTTTAGGATAGGATAACATGCAGATAATCATTAGGAAAGATGATGCATCGAACTGATTATTGACGGTCACTAATGCTCATTATTAACCATCAACTATTGCATGAAATAGCATGAAATGAACCACAAAGCATAGTTGTAGGGTTTGATTCTAATGAGTTCCACGAGTTGTGTTGTTCTCACTTGTTTTGCAAGATATTTAATATTTCACTATATAAAAGTATCTCAAGTGATGAATTAGAGCACATCATTGCGAAGAGCTCGTCGAGACGATCGAAACGGACATATCATTTGCTATATTTGGAGTTCCGGAGAGAAAGTCCCCGATGGATACGACTCAGAAGATTCTAGAAGACTCCAGAACCATCACCAAGCAAGAGTTTTAGGGACTAATATAACAATTTCCATAGCTTTGGTGAATTGTAAATTTTCAAGGATAAAAACAGAATAAGCTGAGAAGGAGTAGGAGTCAAGAAACCGAACCAAATCAAGTCGGAATTCCACGAAAATTGACGGGAAGGTTCTAGAGGACACGAGAAGACACGAGAACGATGCGGGAGCCCGGAGGCTGACAAGTGGGGCCGGCCGGCCCCACATGTCAGGCCGGCTAGCCTGGGCCCACCTCCAAGTGAGACCAGCTTCGCGTAACAGCCTCCAACCGACCTCTATGACGTATCTCAACCATTATTTCAAGTTGGTTTGATCCGAGGGCTGCGGTTCACCCCATCGGGCTATATAAGCAGGGGCAGACCCCCTCCCTCAGGCAATCTCCATCTTCATTAGCTATACCCAGAGAAAAAGCTAGGGTTTCAACCCTCCATCCAAGTAGAAGTAGAGGTCCCTCTAGATGATCGTTTAGTTCTAGTTCTTCTAATTCATCTTCTAGTTCTAGTTCTAGTTCATCTAGTTGTAAACTAGAGATCAGGGAGAGAGGAGAGGAGAGAGCTGAGGAGGAGCCAGATCTGTTGGATCTTCCGCGACATTATACTTCTGCAGCATCTGGTTCATCTTGAGCAATCTCCAGGTTCTTCAACATTTATTTCTAAGTATTTTGTTTAGTTTTAGTTCTTGCTTTATTGTATTTACTGGATCTTTGCTCGTATTGAGTGCTCTAGTTATCCTAGGTAATTAGAGTAGTAAGCACTGGTATGGATGTGGCGTCTAGGCTAGGGTTTACCTGAGTTTGCGCCCAATCATTCGGATAGTTGTCGTAGCCCCAGAGGTGATAGCTCTGTTAGGCCTTTGTAATCCACCACGTTAGGATTGGTGTTTTCGTAGAGCTTTTGGCAGTCTTCTCCCAACTACTATTTTCCTAGTCTTTTTTGAGAGTTAGAAAGGACCTGCTGCTCCAAAGTAAGTAAAGTAGAGTAAGCCTTCGACAAAATAGAACCACTTAGAAAACCCTAAAAACACTCTCTACTCTATAATTACCCTTTCCTTGGACATTCCTAATTCTTCTAGTACACTTCACGCTCTCTGTGGAAATCGATACTCTGGAATACTCCCGGGTGAAAGCTACATCGGTATCCGTGCGCTTACTGATCTTTTCCTGTTCGCATTTAAAATACCCAACACTGATCTGTGATGCCAACAACATCAAGGCAATTGATGTAACAAGGATGCATGAAAGCACACGGTATGAAGGTATAAGCACTGGTAAGCCTAAGAGCAAGCAATACACTGTGGTAGGTATACCTGCGCTGCATACTAAGTCAGCTCTTCCAACTTCATGTTAAACACCCTGACAACTAAGTCAGCTCTATCATTGGGTTTTTGACCAGCTTCAAGCTGCCTTATGAAATTTCTCACCATTTAGGGTTGCATGTGAAAGTCACAAAAAATCAGGAGGACCATACTCTCGACAGATAGCTATGCCATCGTGATAATTCTGTATCATGTAACGCTTGTCGCCTGTGAACAAAGCGGGCAGTACGGTCATCTTGCCCATTTTTGCACCTTCTGTGGATCCCCTGCTAATAGCATCGTAAATTCCCTGAATACTTTCCATGCGGATATAAGCTTGGTTGTTCATTAGGTACATAAGCCTATTTTCATCCACACAAGCACGGGCATCAACCTTGGCCTGGCTGGATAATGCACCGTAACAAAGGTATGGGTTTGGCTTATTTCTTCTATAATGGAACATGTAACGAAAATAGTCCTGCATAGTGATCTTTGTGTAAGAGTTTTCCTGTGTTACAGTGACACCGGTGTATAAAATCCTGGGCTGAAAACCGCACTCAGCAAATGGGAACAGCAAAGGGTATTGAAGGGCCATGAACGGCGGATGGAGTGTTGATACTTGTTTGAGATCACATGATTGTGTTTGTATAACGATATCTCGCTGGAAAGCATCACAGGTAAAATCCCCAACAACAAGCATAGCTAACTGTTCAGTAGAGGGCAAGCTATATTGTGCCGGTTCTCCATCTCGGGGCCCAACAATTCTTATGACAAAATCATCACCTTCATTAGCTGCCAGCCTATCCCTTGCCATTCTGAACTGCTTTGCTAACGGATTGTGCTGATCAAGCATCTGGATCAACGATTGTACTATGGATGGGTCCAGTTCTGATCCTCGCCTGTCATCATGATCCAATGCTTGTATCCTGTTACGGACCTCATTCGATGTATCATACACATAAAGCTGAATGAACTTTAGAGGTTCACCATCTGGAGGCAATAAAGATCCAATGCGGTGATGGATTTGT
This sequence comes from Saccharum hybrid cultivar R570, assembly GCA_038087645.1. NCBI lineage: Eukaryota > Viridiplantae > Streptophyta > Magnoliopsida > Poales > Poaceae > Saccharum > Saccharum hybrid cultivar. Next base: position 31,574,270 of record JAQSUU010000066.1, on the reverse strand, counting down.
CCACAGATCTTGAAGACAGGAGGACCCCTACCATCATTCATGGTACGATCTATGTTGGCTCCCATGGATGTGAAAGCAAAAAGGCAGTTATATTGCCTTATGCTTTTCATGAACTTGTTACAAACTGGGCCTCCATCAAATCTCACCAGAGAGGGCAGCGGCTCTGGACGGGGAAGAAAAAGAGGTATAACAACCTTGCCTCCTCTACAACAGCTGTTGTAAATGACCCCTCTAGATGCTTGGTGGGAATCTTTGCCGACTCTTTCACCATACCAAAAGATAGCACCGTAGTTTGAACATTCATGGTCAAGCGCTCCATAGTCGGATCTTTCTGAATACGAAACTGGAATAGAGGCAGATAGCAGAGAAGCGAGCAGTAATGAGCACCATCTTTGTACACCAACTGTGTAGGGCACACTAAAGGTAAGGAAGGCTATATATGCATAACCGTAATGTGTACCTTTGAGGGCCTGTATGAAAGCCTCATCAAACTGGCCACATTGAAGGTTTGCGCTTCGGGCAGAAGCCGCACCTGTTTGCGGGATACTGTGTTAGGCTAGAACTATTGGCAACAGAATGGATGAACCATAACGGCGGAAACCACCGTAGTTACCTCCCTAGACTAAACGATGCTGCTCTAGCAACGTCTTTCTTTTCTTTCTCGTGGCAGCTGGGTCCAAATTCTGTATAGTGTGAGAGTTGATAGTGCCTGGCAAAGTTTTTGAAAGGTTGAGGGAAGACAACGATGCGTACAGGGAGGAAGCACAAATGAACGACTTAAATTTACAAAAGCTACATACGTCCTCTCGGACGACGCTGTGTCCTTGTAGCTGGAGCCAAGATGCCTATACACACCGAAGTAGCAGCTGGCAGGTTCAATTACACAGCATTAGAATATGGTCATATCTATATAGATGAAGGTCTGAAAATATGAACAGAGCGCCTTAGTCATAGGAGGTTACATACATCCTCTCCAGCGGCGCCCTGTTCTTCTGGCTGGCGCCGAGGTGCCTATATGCACCGGAGCATCAGCTGGCAGGTTCAATTATGCAATGTGAGAACAAAAATGGGCACGGAAACCAGACCATGCAAAAACCAAATAGAACATACTGATCAGTACATACATGTATGCAGCCCGGTGAGCTCAGGCGGTGAATCCATGGAGCAAGAAAACCACAGCTGTTTGCATAGAAAGGAGGAAACGAAAACCCCTTTTCCCCTGGGAAAATTAACACTCAAAATTAATCCCTTCTCTATCCCCCTCCTTTTTGCCCTGTGACTGGCCAGGTACCTTTTCTGTCAACTGATCTCTGCGCTGCTCTTATTTTTTTGAGCGTAACATCCCCAAGCTCAAAAACCCTGTGAATGTTCCCCTACCCAATCTCTATTTTTTTCTTTTTTTTGAAGCAGCTGGTTATAAATAACAGTACCAACGTGCTATATGAGTAAACAAAAACAACATCATCCAAACAGCAAGGTGGGTAAGTTAATAGCATGAGTGAAAACGCATACAAATGAGATAATAACAGTCCACGGTGCGACGCTGCAGGCGTGAGGTCATGAGCATCATAAAGAAAGCATAAGCACAGGACTGAAGCTAAGACAAACATCGATGGGCTTAAGAAAAATCAATTGTATTGTTCTATAGAGAATACTCATCTGGAATACAGGTTACTTCATCGAGCAGCCGCTGTGCAGATGCTACTAAGCCAGAAGAATGGCTATGGCCCTGCTCGAAGGCTGAAATAACCAGCCTTGCTAACTGGACTCCTCTATTTGCAACCAGAAGCCGTTGTGCTAGAGTTCTATAAAGGACTAAACCACGAATGTTGTAGTCGACAACCACAAACCCATATATACTTTGCAAAGCTATAAGGGCCTGCAAGGATGCTGCCTCATAAGGTGCAGAATGGTTTGTAGTAGGATTTGACCAAAAAAAGTGTTTTGGGAGCTTCGCTGGCCAAGCTGCTGTGCCAGCTGAAGCTCAATGCCATACATATGACTGCCATCATCTACTACCTGATGTATAACAGAGACATAGGGAAGGCCGCACTGGCGTGCTACAGCATGTAAAATTGCAAGGTATGACACTTGGAGGAAGAACATGACAACTACGACAGCACCAGAGCACGCCTCTGCAAGCAACTGTTAAAAGACAAAACTGATTTGACTTCGTGGGCAAAAAAACAGTTCTGGCACTCTTTGGCACCCCTCCTGATGATCCCACCCCAAACTGATTTGATTTGTTTACAAAACAAAACTGATTTCAAATTGATTTGATTTCGTGGGCAAAAAATAAGCAGTTCTGGCACTCTTTGGCACCCCTCCTGATGATCCCACCCCAAATTGATTTGATTTGTTTATAAAACAAAACTGATTTCTTTATAAATAAATAAAATAGCCCCCAGTACGCATAAACAAGCGGTGGCCGAGGGGAAAAAAGAGAGGAGTTGTATCAGTCATGCGGCCACATGAAGACAAATGTAAAAAGCAGTCAACTAAAACAAGCTGGATTCACAAAGCGGTACCTGGTAGGTCTGTTCAGAGACGCAGACTCCCCAACCAGGTCAGCTACGTCGTCAGGCAAATCTGCAGCAGGCCGCGCATTCTAGGTTCAGGGAGCAGGTGTTGTCGGAAGAAGGGGCAAAGAGCAGCGGCCACCGTAGAAGACCTAACCGGCGACGGCGATACTTCGCAGAAGGAGATTCGGTGGCGCGCGCTGCGAACGCAGCAGAAGGCCAGGCACTGAGCTAAAGGGAACAACGACCACAACGAGGAACAACGATGAACACCAATGCGGAAAGAACTTACACGGCAAAAGTGGTCGCCGACCACAAAGAAGGAACGGAGGCAGCAGAGGCACAGAAAGAAGGTGGGTGAAAGTCCGGCGCCGCCACAGCGGCGAACTGTGACCTGGGCGGGTGCCCCCCACCCCTTCCCGGGCCCTCCTCCGAGGCCGCCTTCGACGACGAACCACGGGGGCAACAGGCCGCGGAGTAGGGCTGAGGTGGGGAAGACACCGGCCACGAAGGCACGGCGATGGCGGAGAACACACGGAGAGAGAAAGAGTCAAGCTGAGCACAGGCTGAAATCGGCGGGCTCCAGATCGGGCAGAAACCGAGGAAGAGATATGCGGGAAGAAATCAGAATCAGAAGCTAACAAGCTAAAGAAGAAAACGGAAGCTGGCCAACAAAGTAAAAGAACCTGATCCCAGGCGAACGTGACAGTTGATTTCGAGATCAAACGGATGGTACATTTTCGGGTGACGTAGATGGGCTCCCGTGCAGTGAATCAGGCCATCTTTGTTCGTTTAAATATATTTTATCCACAGGGATGAGTTATGGGATTGTTGTCATAGAGATATTTACAAATATGTATACTTATGATAAAACCACTCTTATACTATGGCAGGGTAAGTCAAATGATAAATAAATGATAAGTGTGAAGCATTGATAATAATTCTAGAGATAAAAATAGAGACTCATAAAATATAGTATGGCTAAGCAGGAGATTTGGTAAGAGCAAAAGATTCCTAAGTCATTCCTTATTTACTAATAGTCTGTTGTACACCCAAGTATATATACTCTCATCTATAGCATAATTAACTTTGGATCTATGCATAAGAAACATTACTAAGGAAGATTAAGAACAGAGCTTGTCTCTTTTCGCAACCACGTTCTACTTGCTCTACAAATAGGGAGTGGACTACAAAGGACTCAATGAGAGTGTCACATCCGCGATCTACTACATGACCCAGAGTGCAGAATGCATCCGCAAGAAACAATATTTAAGCACCATGCTTACATAATGTCGACCACTTAACCCATGGGCGTCTTGGGCTAAGCGCTTTGCGAACATATACATAAACTCATCATCAATCACAACTATATCAAGCATATAACTAGAGCAAACTTGGAACATAATAAATAGCAATATAATAGTAAAGTAGCACAAAGTCATAAATAAAGAGATACAATGGTTATACCAATCTCCAGATGACGGATTCGGAATCATGAGCAATAGCCCACACTCTACTTGAACCTTGCTAACTAGCATATACTAGAACTTTGAAGAATTGGAGCTCTATTCTCCTCTCTAGAAACCTTAGTTTCTGATCTACTCTTGACTTATTGCAGCACACAACGGAGGGGGCACGGGCTGATATATATAAGCCAGAGCGTCAATCCTGAGCCCTCGGATCAAACCGACTTGAATAAATAGCGTAGATGTAATCTAGGAGGCAATGGAGGAACTGACATTGAAGTGAAGGCTAACATGTGGGACCTGGGGGCCGGCCGGCCTGCAGGTGGGGTGGTTGGCCCCACCTATCATCCCCTTGGGATCTGCCTCGGGGGATGCCTTCTGGTGGCTTCTGGAATATTCTAGAGTAGTTTTCGCCGCGGATAAGCGAAATTTTATTTGACGTTTTGATCCCCTTACCGGTTTTCTGAAATAATTCTGCTAAAAACACAGATTCACCAAAACTCGTGAAAATTGTCAGTTTAAACCCCTAAGTCTATGTTGGTGATCCTCTTATGCATTTATTCAAGTTATGTTGACGGTTTATGATAGATGATAACTACCATCAACAAACTCTCCTAAGCTTAACCTTTGCTCGTCCCTGAGTAAAGCTAGACTTAGCAATGAATCAGGAGTTACTGCTATGTTTTCACTCCTCAAAAATACACATGTGTTCAAACAAGGATTCTCCTCCGGATTAAAGTCCACCGATCTGATTTTCAAACTTACCCATATTACCTTCAACCATGGGGCTTTTAAGCTTTCACTTGGATCTTAAGCAATTGAAAGTCATAATAATCAAGTTAAGCACTATGTATTAAATTCTTTGTTCAACCATTATTACGGAGTTTTTACAAGTTTTCACAATAAAACTCAGAGATTCTATTGTATGACACTCTATAAAGTCAAGATGTGCATGTATGTGGAATATGGTGGATATATTTGGTGGCTAGCCTAATTCCACTACGCTCCTTGATAACATATTTCTCATTTAAAACTTTGGCAACAATTACAAGAAAACATGGGCTATCTTATTCATCTCATTTTTTTAGGCGGGCACCTAAGTACCCATTGTTTTAAATATCTTGGACACTTGTCTATTTTTTAATTCTTTTTATTTCTATTTTTATGAATAACTTTTGCATAGCCCATGCCTCTTTCCTGCAAGAAAACTTTTGAGAGATAGCAACAAGAACTTAGAGCATTTATTTGGTGGAAAACCTATCAAGCATGTGTTTGGCATTTTCTCCCAGTGTAGGAGTAAAATATTTTTGAGTGGTGTGTACATGATCTTGATTTTAAAAGCATGACAAAACTCTCATAAGGCATCAATAAAGCTTGACCAAACTCAATGCAATCCAAGTAGCACATATGAGTTGAAGTTTTCCTGGTCTAAATATCATATTTAGCTCTGGTAAGAATTCAAGCTTTGTCATATAGGATCTCATCATGTTATATTTTTATGTTTTTTAAAAGATAAATCTCTGAAATTTAAGTGTCACTTGGAACAAGATAAATAGCAACTCAGACTTTCTCATATTATATCCATCAATTATCTAGACTTAGATCAAGCATATGCTACCCACGAGTTTCAAGTTTAGAGCAAATTCTCATGTCAAATCAATTTTATCTAAAACTCGGAAGAATTCAAAACTGAAAACTAGGTATTTGAAAGGAATTATAACATAGTAACTATTCATTATTTGTATCATGTGAGATCATCTTCAAGTTCTTTTTTATCTAGCTCTTAAAAACAAGAAAGAAAACTAAAACACATCTTGAACAAACTTAATTAAACTTAAACTATATATACACTCTTTTTATTTGGTTTTCATTCATTTTTTAGATCACACTATAATAATATATATAAAAGCTAAATTTTTATTTTGTTTTTTGGTTATGCATTTTTCTTTTCTTTTTAACTAAATAGCAAACTTGAAAAATAAACTAAAGAAAATAATAAAATGCTAGGAAGAGAAAACTTACCTTCGGTAAACGGGGACTCCTCCCCCAAGCTGGGTGTTGCTGCGGTCTCTCAAAAAGGCAGGTCAATGTGGAGACCCTGGAACAAGTATTGCCAATTCTCGTTTTCCTACTCCTGGTGTTGTTGGATGGCGACGAGGCGTTCTCCTACCTCCGCTTGCCACTGGGTGTGTTAGTGAAGCGTGTTCTGGATCTCCTGCTGGTTCTTTTCGATGGTAGTGAGCCTATTGTCGAGGTAGGAGCGCTCCATCTACTGCTCAAGATAGCCCATGGGCTGGTCATGCTAGCCATAAGCAGAGAAGGACATACATCTTCCCTAATGGCCACTCGAGACTTCTTCATATTGCTGCTGCTGATAGTAGTCAAAGTTGCCATCCTGCCATTGCACACTTAAGCCCTGATGCCAGGAGCTCTTAGCCTAGAGCAGGCTGCTCCCAACCAGCATGCTTGGGCCAGTGTATGAGGGAAGATTCCCATCCAGCATGCTCAGGCTAGTGCATGTAGGAAGAACCCGGCTGGTCCTAGCTTGCATAGCTAGTGAAGGCAGGTCCTTCAGGAATTAGATCATCACCATGGTACCAGGGCTGTGGGTTGCGCGTGAGTCTCGCAGAGGCGCTTCGGCGAGGCACTTCCTCCTTTCTCTACAAAATCAAAGACAAACGAAGCCACTACATACAGACCGAGGGTCTGGTCTGGTAACGGGAACTCGTTTGTATAATCCATATACATCATGACAAGCTTCTAGTTTTCACCCTTTTTTAACATGTGTGCTTGGTTAAAATATTCATAATTGATAAGCCAACGAGGAATGTCATCGATGTAAGCAACAGAAGCATTTTCCAAAAAAACCCAAATTTTTAGCTATGCGGGTGACTAAAGAAGTACACCCAACATCTCCCTTAAGATCAGGAATTTCTTTCCATTGTTTCATCATAAACTGGACTGGTGAAACCTTTCTTCTTTTGACCATAGCATAGAGCAATTTTAGTTCATCATTCCTAACAGTGTGTAGTGCGAAAATCACTCCTAGGAAAGAGAAAATCCTAGCCATTTATGCATGATTCGCAATGTAGAGTGATGAATTTTATTAGTACGGGGACAGTAGCAAGTAAGTTCTTTAGATATTTCCCTCCAAAATTTCATTCTATCAAAGTCTTGTATAGCATTGTCCACATCAATCACACATTGTGCATGAAATCCTAGAAGTTCACTAAACTATTTCCATGAGATAGAAAAATCTTTTCTGAAAAGTCTAAATGATACTTCCAAATTAGTGGGTTTCAAGGTGCATAAAAATTTAGCACACAAAAGCTTAGACTCTGGCTCATTTATTTTCCAAACGTCCTCCCATCCTATAGCCTTAAAAATGAGTTCAAATTCAGTGTTCATACCTATGGCTTGCAGTAGGGCTAGATCATAAGCGGGAGTGAGCACAAACCTTTGGGTCTTTAGGTTTTTGTACGTATCCTTCTCCGTATCGTCTCGGAGCTTGAGCTGGTTCTCTTACAAGAGAACATTTCTCTCCATGGGGGCTGAATGGGATGGTGCTCTGACAGCAGGAGATGGAGGACCGACCTCAATGTCAGTGCTTGCCTAGGATGATGAACTTCTCGTTGAGCGAAATGACACCGCACGCTTGAGCTTACCGACGATCTTGCTCATTTTCCTCCTGGCGAGGGTTCGGCATTTTAAGTCCACCAAACCAGACTTCTCCGTTTGCATTTATTCTTTGGGTGCATCCTTCGGTCCCAAAGATGGAGACCATGATGGATGAACTTGTTTCTTACACCATTCCAAATTAGAGCATTGTTAAGGTCTTGGCTTGAAGGCGAATTGCTCTTCCTTGCCATTAATATGGAATTTGATTTCTCTGGCCTCGACATCAATATGCGCATTTGTAGTACTCAGGAAGGGTCTCCTCGGTATGAGGGGTGTCTTCATGTCCTCCTGCATGTCAAGTACTATAAAATCCATAGGAACAAAGAAGTTTCATATGTTTACTAGAATATTCTCGGTGATTCCCGTAGGGTAGTGAACTGATTGGTCAGCTAGTTGCAAACACATCGATGTTCGTGTAAGTGTTGAGTAGTTGAGCTTGTTGAAGACCTTCTTGGGCATGACACTAATGCTTGCTCCAAGATCGCATAATGCGTTCTCAAAGTTCTGGCTTTCGATCGAACAATCGATAGTGGGACACCCCAGATCCTTTTTCTTAATAGGTGAAGTGTCTAGGATGGCCGCACTACACTCCTCCGTTAACTTAATTACTTTCTGTGGTGGGTAGTGGTCTTTTGTTGTTGAGGATGTCTCAGAGATACTTTGCATAGGAGGGAGCCTGTATGGCATCTAGCAGAGGAATATTGATATATAAATTTTGAATTACCTCTACAAACTTACCAAACTGCTCATCTATTTTAACTTTTTGATTTCTGTGTGGAAATAGTAGGAACATAGTGTCATGAAAATCTTGTTGTAATTCTCGCTCTTGTGGCTCAACTTCTTCAACTTCATCATCCTTCTCCTCTTCCTGCACTGCTACTGGTTTCTTACTTGTTCTTATCGGATATGGCGGATCTTGAGTAGACTTGCCACCTCTTGTAGTTATAGCGTTGACCTTTTCAAGGTTAGTAGCAAAAGGTAGAATAGCGGCCAATTGGGCAAACTGAGATTCTATCTTTTTATTATAGCTAAGTTGGTCTTTTATGGTAGAAGAAAACTATCCATTTTAGTATTTATGTTTTCTGGGACCTTATCATTAAAAGCAAGATTTTTAAAAATATTCTCATTAATCCTAGCTTGTTCTAAGATTAAGTCTCTTAAGGATGGTTGCTTGGGATTAAAAGAATTATAGTTGTTACTTGGGTACTTACCTTGGTAAGTAAACTGTTGTTGTTGATTCCATCCTTGTCTTTGTTGTTGTTGGTGTTTCTTAGCGTAAGCAGAGGAATCCGCAAGCGCACGGATACACCGTTGTAGCACTTCACCTGGAAGTATTTAGGGTATCGTAATTTCCCAAAGGAACGGTTGTGCTAGACTCTTCACTTAGTTAACCTATGACCACAAGGGAGAAATGAATGAGGTAGTGAGGTTTTCCAAGGACAGATATCTTAATAGAGGTAGCTTTGTTACTATAGACTTGCTTCAGGCGCCGGATTGCACTTGGTCTGCCAAGCGATGCCGGCCTCTGCTCTACCATGAGCCTGAACATGGGGAATTACAAGGGACAGAAAGGGCTGTCACCACCTGCCTCCTACCCCTCAATCCATAGGGAAAGAGGCAAACGAAGATAGCTTCTAGCCTAGACACCACGTCTACGCTATCCACTAATACTCTAGCGTGCTAGCAAGGGTTATCTGTCTTTATCAGGGCCCTTCTACTAGAGTACCCACCGCAAGGACGGACAACGAACCCACAGGTCTATAATAGTGCAAAGGTAACTTTTTAAGATAAATAACCAAAGTTAAACAACAAGTCTCTTACTCCAAACAGTAAGGAGCTTGTAGAGGTACAGGTGGAGAAGCTCCCGGCTCTAGCACTTCGACTTAGTGTAGCTAGCACACTAAGGGAAGTTGCTAGTACTCCGACTCTTCTCCAACTCTCTCCTCACTCACTCACCTCTCTTATTTCAATCACAACTACTGAAAAAGTAAAAGTCTACTCTTCTCTCCTTGTGAATTGAATTGGGATTTATTCTCCCCTTTTTGAGAGGGAAGGGAGCCCCTTTTTATAATAAATCAAAGGTGGTGCTCCTCCCTATTTTTGGTGCAAAGCACCAGGGGAACCGACGTTGGATGCCTCCATGCCACCGCCAGAGAAAGACCAGGGCATATAGCGGTGATAGGGGGGCGGTCGCCCCCTGGGCCGGCCAGCCCACTAGTTGGCCCAAATGGCCACTGCCTTTGCGAGGTGGTCTCTGGTTGGGCTTGGAACATTGTTGAGTGGTGCCTTGCCCCATTGGTGTTGCGATGCTTGGCGTCTTCTTCATTCTTTGTGTGAATTAACATTGGAAAGCGCCTTTTGATGGTTTATTCCATGTATTTGTGTTTGTGACCTGCAAAGTGATATACTCTAAATACATGTGGAACTCGGTTAATAGTAAATGCATATGTGACTTAAGTTTGCTAGTTTCTCCTTTTTATGAGCTTATTGACGGACGAATTTCATCGTTAGTGACCGTCAACAGTTGTGAACCTAAATTGTTGCCAATAATGTTAACATCCTCTTTATATTGAGGGAATTCAATTCCCAAACATTCTTCATATGTGTTTTGAGCATTGAAAGCATCTTGAATGGTCTGACGATCTCTCTTGTAATTGGCTCGCTGTTTGAGCCAATTCAATAGTATGTCCATCTTGGTTGACAGTGCACACACCTCTTCCGGTACTTCTTCACTCTTATTGCATGATTGAATGTAGCATTGAGACCAGCCTTGGTTTGAGGCTATCTTTTCCATAAGAGTTTTAGCTTTTCCAAGGGTGAGTGACATAAATGATCCTCTAGTAGTGGCATCAAGTTGTTCATGAGCTTTCTGAGTTAATCCACGATAGAACTTTGTATGGGCAACCAATCTTCCATTCCATGATAAGGACAATCTGAAACATATTCTTGGAAACGTTCCCATGCTTTTGGAATGGTTTCTCCCTTTTGCTGTTGGAAATTGAAAATCTTTCCTCTTAAGGCATTGGTCTTGCCTATAGGGAAGAACTTTTCTAGGAAGGCTTTTGAACATTTTGCCCATGTATTGATGCTATCTTTGTTGGTGTAGAACCATTGCTTCACCTTCCCACTAGTGAGAATGGAAACAAGCAAAGTAGTATGATATCTTGAGCAACGTCCTTAATGACGACCATGCTACTTATCTCCAGGAAATTCTGAAGATGAGCATTAGCATCTTCACTTGCCTTTCCATTGAATGGGGTAGCTTGCACCATGTTGATGAGGCTTGGCTTGAGCTCAAACTCAAGGTTGTCGATTTTGAGTGTTGGTCTAGTGCGAATGTTCTCGGTGCTTGGAGCAGAGAACTCACGCAGAGTCTTGTCAGTCATAGCTTTAGAAACTAGTGTTGAGCTTCCTTTTTTGATTTGGTTGATTTTGATTGGAAGTTGATGGATCTCAACCAATTCTGCAACACCCTATATAAGATATGAACAAAAACAAACAAGGGTAAGCCTGCTAAAGTAGAGTTGTTATGATTTTATCAATAAGTATTTCTTTGATCAATTCTCTATAGCCATGTGCCCCTCCCCGGCAACAGCGTCAAAAATGCTTGTCGACATTTCTTAGCATCACTCTTTACTAAGTTGTCATCTCTAGCATGATGCCAGAAATGCATGGTTGGTAATTATTAATGACACTTGTAAACTCAAAGAAAATTATATATGTTAAAGTAGAGTATCCACAAGCGCACAGATAATATACCATTGTAGCATTTCACCCGGGAGTATACCGACTATTGTTATTTATATTTTATCCATAGGGTGGAGCTATGGGATTGTTGGCATAGAGATATTGATAAATATGTATACTTATGATAAAACCACTCTCATGCTATGGCAGGGGTAAGTCAAATGATAAATAATTGATAAGTGTGAAGCATTGATAATAATTCCAGAGATAAAATAGAGACTCACAAAATGTAGTATGGCTAAGCAGGAGATTCGGTAAGAGCAAAAGATTCCTAAGTCATTCCTTATTTACTAAGTCTTTTATACACCCAAGTATATATACTCTCATCTATAGCATAATTAATTTGGATCTATACATAAGGAACATTACTAAGGAAGATCAAGAACAAAGCTTATCTCCCTTCACAACCGCGTTCTACTTGCTCTACAAATGGAGAGTGGACTACAAAGGACTCAATGGGAGTGTCACATCCGTGATCTACCACATGACCCAGAGTGCAAAATGCATCCGCAGGAAACAATATCTAAGCACCATGCTTACATAATGTTGACCACTTAACCCACGCGCGTCTTGGGCTAAGCGCTTTGCCAACATATGCATAAACTCATCATCAATCACAACTATATCAAGCATATAATTAGAGCAAACTTAGAACATAATAAATAGCAAAATAATATTAAAGTAGCACAAAGTCATAAATAAAGAGATACAATGGCTATACCAGTCTCCAGATGGCAGATCCTGAATCCTAAGCAATAGCCCACACTCTACTTGAACCTTGCTAGCTAGCCTATACTAGAACTTTGAAGAATTGGAGCTCTATTCTCTTCCCTCTGAAAACCCTAGTTTCTGATCTACTCTTGACTTATGGCAGCGTACAATGGAGAGGGGGCAGGGGCTGATATACATAGTGTGGCAGAACCTCCTAAATAATATGGCCCACATATACTTGTCATCGTCTTAAAGACCTCTAACAAACATACATGTGTACCACAAAACTTAAGAAGTCTATCGGGTGTCCTCGGGAAACCCGAATCATCCACATTTTACAACTCACACAGGATCAACAAAGGAGTAACTACAATATTACAGCATTTGTAACAAAACTTTACATCAGAGTGCGGAAGAATAACAACAAATTTACAAATCATGATTAAGTTAACTTTTTTTACAACTTAACTTAAATGGCGAAAGTCGAGTAGAACTACAGAAGATAACCTGGGTAGAGCACCTAAGTTAGGAGAAGATAACTAGATCATATCGAACCCATCGACATGACCTGACTAGCAGCACCAGTCAGCACCTGCAACAGGGGTTAACAAACCTTGAGTACTCAATTGTACTCCGCAAGACTTACCCGACAAAAGGAAAAGACTCCAAGGATATGCTGGCTTTAAGGGAAGTAGTAGAGCTAGAAAAGTAGAGTTTTGCAGAAAAGCTTACTACAAGTGGATCCTTACTTTTAATGTTTTAGTCAAGTTTTAGCATCAATTTTAGTGAAGCTTATCATAGATAGATTTGCACCTATTCTATCTCAATCAGTTGTATTAAGCATCACATCTCATATTTATCTCTTTGCCTCGTTTCCATAATCACCATGTACCAATGTTAACTACGATGATGAACAAAGAATCGAGTCTCCATAACCGAGGAGCAACGACGATTCGAATCGATTATACCTAGCTGGGGATCCCTAACCACACAAGATATGTAGGACTCTAACCTACATAAATCAACCTTCACTCGGATCCTCCAAAACGTGACCGGGTCCAGCGGCACCCGAGAGTATAGTACACCTCCAATCCAGCCCTTGGCTACGAGGGTACACACTACTCTCGCCATCTCTCCACTCCCAGTGCGCGGTTGACCGTTCACATGTTGGCATTACCGAGGTCTTAGGCTTACTGGAGCATGTGGTCAGTTGCAAATTCTCGACGCACGCAATTCAATCAACGGTACGGTCCTTAATCGACACAGGCAGAAACACTACATTGAGACTCCTTTCCCAATGCAAGTTACCCGTCCGGTCTCAGCTTAATATTACCATATTCATATTCATATGCTCTCATGACCCATCATTAGGTCAGGAGAAGCAAAGGTAAACCTGTTTCTCACGAACGATGAAATCACCATTCGACCTACACACACTAGTGGGATATCATCTGGATATAAATGTACATCAAGGTAATCATGCAGCAACGGTATCAACCAACTCCTACTAACATAATGCACATTACACTAGACTTAAGGTGTAATAAAACATTTAAAAACAGAAGAGTGGTTGTATGTCCGGGGCTTGCCTTCGTTGTAGAGAAGTTAGTTTTCCCTCAGAGAGTTCCAATAGACACCAACACCTTTGGTGGATGGACCTACTCCGAGACTTGATCGACACGATCCAAAACACTCTCGTACAAACTACACGTATACAAATGATGCGAGGCTTAATATGATGGAATGCATACCATGATGCATGACGCATGATGATAAATAAGGCATAGCATACAAGAGACATTTAGAAAGGATAAACATTAGTTATCTACTTGAGTACAACTTTCCTTCGCGGTACAGTTACAAGCCAACAAGGTTAATTTAAAGGTTAACTAACCATAACTTTGGTTTTACCCAAGAGGTTGCATCTAATAACAAGTAAGTCTATCACAAGACCACTAATTACTTACACAAGAAATCATTAGTCAATAATGATCTATGTTGACACATTAATTATCATTAACAAATCATAGTTAACAAGTTAATCGTGAACTCAAGTAACTCAATAAGATGCCATGGATCATCACATGTTAATGACCCAAGGTCAACAATCAATCCAAAAGTCACACAAAACCCTAAATGATTAAACACTAATCATTTGATTAACTAATTAATTAATAAAGCATAAATTAAGCATAAAATCAGAGTTATCCAATTAATCTCAAACTTTTCTTCAGATTAGTCCTACCCTAAAACAATACCAAAATTAATTTCATGATTTTTGGACTTTTATTTCAATTACTAAAATTCATGGAAGTTGCATTTAATAATTAATTGAGCTAATTAAATCACATACAAAAAGTAATCAAAATTAGCATTTAATATTTTTCCTAAATAATACACAGTACAGAGAGGTTACTCAAAAATTTTACCATTTTTTGGAATTCTAAATAATTTATAACAAAATAAACAAAATTGCTTACTATTTACATTTTTTAAAAAGAAAAACAAAAACCGCAGCACAGGCTGCTTCCCTCTCCCTTCATCCTCGCTCGGCCCATGACACCGCGGCGGCCCAGTCATGCGCCCTCGCGCTCGCGGCCCGCATACGCCCGCTCCCTCCATCCAGCCCAGCCAGCTAGGCCGCGCGGCCCATCCGCGCGTGTGCTCTCCCTCCTTCTCTGACTGACGAGGTGACCCCGCCCGTCAGCTCCCTCCTTCCACCGACCGATGGCCAACGGCGGCCGCCGGCTGCCATCTCGTCGACGGCGATCCCCCAGCAAGGCGGAGCCATACCAACAGCACCACCCGAACCCCGCGAACACAACCACGACGCTAAGCTAACACAACATGGCTCGGAGGGGGCTTGGCCGCGGCCATGGCGGCCACGGTAGCGACCCGCCCGGCGGCATGGAGATGGAAACGCGCCTCTGATGAGGTAACGACTAAAGTGAAGTGAGCATCACGCTCAGGAGCTCACAGTGAACACGGTGGTAAGCTTGGTGAAGGCGGATGTCACGGAACCGCCCAAATTATAAGAACAAAAGTACAAAAAAAACAATCGCCGGAGCAATTAATTTCCCATACTTAAGCTCCCATAACTCCGGTAGTCTAATAAAATCATGAGGGATTTCAAACCAATCAACATACAAGCCGAGATCATAGTGGTCCAACATAACAGTCACATGCTACATCCATTATTACAAGTAATTCAACATAGATCGGAGTTCCATAGAGTTATTACAACTCAAGTTCAAAAGTAGCGGAAGCAAAGTAGTTTAAAACTAATATCATCTTAATTCAAATACATGTCAGTACCAAAGTCAATTTCCAACAAAATCATGAGAGATAAGATAGCTCAGAAAGGTCATGCCCATGACCACACTCCGCCACTACAGCAGGAGCCAACTTTGAGCCACTGTTTGACTTATTTCCAAGATGAATCATGGTGTGATCCAAAAATAAAGTTTGTTGTCCTCAAACCAAACTACAACTTTCATTTAAGGTCCAACCTCAAAATTGATATAGAAACTATTGTTATACTTTGACCAAAGTAGGATCACGATAAAGCTTAAATTATCCTTTTTGATCCATTGGAGCATTTTCTGGGCATTTGCTCAACACAAACCTTTCACGACTTCTGTTGTAGAGTCCATCTAGAGTCTTTTGGGCAAGGTTGCAAGGTTTGGTTGATGACCTATATTTCCATTCACTTATTAGTGCAATTCAAGCACTTAGTAAAACCATTCCAACAAGGATATAACTTATCATTTCATGTGACTTTTTGACTCCAAACTTCATGAAACTTTTCGAGTGACCAATATAGACGGGTATTGATGTGAGACACATGAATATATTACCATATCACCTCCCAAGCATATTTTGAAAAGGGCCTATAAGTAAAGCAATGGTGCAACATCCAAGTTTAGGTTAGGCTCATCTCCATAGGTTGACCTTGACATCGTCATCTCCACTTAATCTATCATGTTTGAGGTCAAACCCACTGCTTAACTGGTGGCAAACACCTGGGGTGTTACAGCCCTCCCCCCTTAAAAGAATCATGTCCCGAGATTCGGTGCGAAGGACTTTTCAAGGGAAGATAAGCATGTTATCCAATTCCAACATCTGCAAGCGCATTAGGCTACTTAGCTTCAAGCATCAGAGAGGCTAATTAGGAAGACAACTTTCTGATACTCGCTCTACATAGAAACTGTTGTTTGAATAATTTCCTTCACTGACTTCCATGAAGCATTGTTACTTTGGGAGGAATCCAAGACAATATGGTACTTTGTTCACGGTGTACGGAGAGTCCTACGAGCATGGACTAATTGCTCATAGCATCTACTTTTCTAGTGGCATAGCATGTACAACTTCCGATAAGGATTGGATCCATATACGAGATAATCATTCTTTGAGGCTATCAAAAACCGTCTAACCAATAGACAATGTCTACACCGGTCATAGACGACTCACTCACTTAGATGCCAACTGATGGAAAACTACATATTGCTCCACATGTGCAGTTCTCTTTCTCTGATGCCAACACTGTATTATCTAAGTCTGTTGAGGGAATAGTGAAAGTGATAGCTGACTCTGTCGGTTCTGGATTTCTGCCAAATGTTACCTAAGAAGATTCTCTTATACAAAGGCAACAGTTATCTGGGTTGAATCAGATATAATCTCTTGGGTAAAAACACATATAAATTACCAGAGGCACGTCAGCACTAGAGAACCATTACTGCAAAAGGATGATAGCCAGGTCTGCAAGACAACAAAAGTTGCAAGTATTCACCAATCTTCGGGAAATAGTTCACTACCGAGCAAATTGAATACAATTTCCTTCATGGAGTAGTTGCACAATTAGTTTGGTTCATTTGCACTGTAGCAAAATTAGTCTTCTTGAACTATGTTTGACATTGAGGCTTCCATTCTAAGGTCACTCAATATCTCAAAACCATAAATCTAAAATCTATGGGTTGTCACCTTCCCAAATGCTTTCAACTCGCAATGGCACAATTTGACTTGTAGAACACCTTGATTGTTCACGCATTGCCAATCTAAGAGGGCAAAAACAAGGCACATAGGGGTGCAATTAGTCTTCCCAAGGGTATTGAGGGTTGTCTAACAGCAAGATACCTATCAATTGCAAGTTCTTGGCATGCATTACAAACATAACCTTCCAATGCAAAGGATGATCACAGTCAACAGAGAAATTACTGATTCTGTACCCTTTTGTTTTCTATTCATATCACAAAAACTACTGCTCCAATATGCACAACTTTTGGTGGGCATATAGATCCATGGGTCTTCTAATTGCTTGCCAAAATTGAGCTCAAACAGACACCGTTTGACTATCCAACAACCCATCCACCAAAATAGCTCTGTTCTGAAATGACAACAAACCACATCTCTCAAATCCTATGTTTTACACAACCAATACTCATACCCACTTAAGACATTGAAGAGTCCTAAGCAAGGAATGAGGTTACCAAGTTTGGGGTCAATCCAACTTTGTTTGAATGATCACTAACCGTCGGCTTGAAGATAACCGGTGTAGTGCCACAAAATTCTAGATAGGTTTCGTGTCCTTCCTTTTCTTTTGCTTCATATGTTGAGGTGTGTGTTTTGCACTCTCTGATCTTTCTTATAGTAGTAGAAGCCTTTCTCTAGCTGAGGATGGAGGCTATAGTCTTCCTGACATGTTTCTTAGGGAACAATTTGCGCCGTTGATCTAGACACCAACTTGACGAAGCACAAGCATTGGACTTGTGGCTGTTTTTGTAGAGCACCAAGCATTATTCCACATGAGGGCATCCCTATGTAGATAAGGAACCATTTCTGAATATTTTCTGCAAGTACGCTAACCACGAATGCGTAAGTTGAATGTAGCTGACGACTAGCTCTATATCGAGAGAATGTGTGTTATGCCACCGACATAGAACGTGATTGCCACCTTAGGTTGGCATCTTGTGAGGATGAATAGAACGAAGCATGCATCATCATGATTGTTGCCTTGTGCATATAACCATGCTCATCTCACCTTTTTTTCTAATAATAAGTAACTTGTGATTGATGTAAGGCACTATCTTCCTTGGTTGGAGTTAATCAAGAATGCCCTGTTCCTTGTTGCTAGAATAGGAAGTGCTTGAGGATAGTGTGTGCTTAGCCTTGATAGAAATAATTAGGGTTATATGTTTGAACTTATAAATGTCCTCTAGTTTAGTCTAGTGGTGGATGTGTTGCTCCTGCAAGCTCTTACAAATGCTTACCCAAGTAATTGTGATTCCTATGAATAAACTAAATTATTGATTAGTCTAAAGTAAGAATGTTTGGAGTTACTAGAATAATGTGGTTGTGTGCTCTCTTGTTAACACAACAAGGATTAAACATTGTTTTGCATGTAATGAACTTTGGCTGCTAGAATAGTTTTTGTGGTAGTAATATTTTCATGGTCATAATAATGTAATCTGTGAATTAGTCCTTAGTGTGAATAAGAAAGTTATAGATAACTTAGTAAGCTTTCCAATAAGTCTAGTACCACCTTAGTTTGATGCTTACAACTTATGTTTTGTTTAAAACATGTGCCTGCTGCATTGCTGTCTAGGCTCTGTGCATGGACTAAGTTGGTTACTTTAGCATGTCTTTGTCTTAGCTAAACTTGTGGTTAATTCTTGTTTGGTAAATGCTTGTTAGGTGTGAGCCTTCTGCTTAGTATTGGGTGCTTAAGCTAACTTGATTGATTGTCTTAAGTGTCCGCTTAAAACCGTGATGTTGTGTAGATGCTTGTTATCTAGGTAGTGTCATAGTTGACCTCTCTTTTGTTCTCGGTGAGCATATGAGTGTTGAAGATGCTTTATCCTAGAACAACGCTCAAGTTACGTAATTGTTGAGTGTTGACACCGTTTTTAGTACGTGTCAATATAATCAGGAAAGGCTGATTAGCAAGGGAGAGATTGCTGTGTGAATTGATGACCAAGAAGAATAAGTTTGTTTTGAGCGGTGGCAGTGTTTGGATTTGATTAGGAATGTTGCCGATGAAGTCAAAGGTGTTATTGCCGATGCCGATGGAAGAAGGTTGCCGATAAGGAAATGTACCGATGAAGGAAAGTGTGAAGGCTGCAGCCGATGAAACAGGGAATGTGCCGATGGAAGGAGATCGAAGGTTGCTGCCGATAGAAAAGGGGCTGTGCTGGTGAAAAGGAAGCCGATGAGGATACCATCGTGATTAAGGCGGATTATGGAATAAAATAGGAGTTGATTTTCTTGTTTACGATTAGTAGAGTCTGAGTTGTGTAAAAGTCATGTTCTTTTTCTTAGACTTGAGTTTAGTGTCCTAGTCGTATTCGATTATGTTTCTATAGATCAGGGTATAAATATAGAGTGAAGGGCAATGTAATAGATAACAATCAATACATCAAAAAACAGCTTTTACTCTTATTTACATCTACTTTTCGATGACTTCGTCAATTTGCATATTTTTCCTTTTTTACGAGTTCTCATCGATTCGGCGAGTTGCATTGCTCTAAGTGCAATCTTTGTCGATCCTCGAGTTCCGCGTGAGTACCTCTTGGCCGTGACTTCCGGGCGTATCGCTGTTGTCAGGACCAAAGTGCTCGTATCTTCATCCTTGTCGATTAACAGGTCAAATCGACTGGCACGCCTTGGATATTGATTTCGGGTATTAGCCCTTTGTGTTTGCAGATTCACTTTTGCATCAACACATCTTTTGGCACGCCCGGTGGGACAGATCTAATCAAGATGCCTAATCATGAGATCGATGCTGGGAATATCATCGCAGTAACAGAGGAAGATCTTAAGGACGATCAGAAGCAGGCTATAGAGAGGGCTATTGAAGAATATAGACAGCTTTGCTTAAAGTCATTCAGCATGAACAAAAGTGGACAAGTTATCCAGAAGCAGGACTTGCCGTTGCCTCGGCAGGTTACCTTTGATCCTAATCCTGGTAAACTTCAAGAGATGGTTAATTCTGCAGTGAATCATGCTTTAATTAATCACTCCAATGTGCTGTCCAATACTGTTCATAATGCTGTAATTCGAACTTTCAAAGAAGGGCAAGCGTCACATCATTACGTCGGACCTGCTTATCATCAACCAGAAGCAGCATCTGCTGTTGCTCCATCGGCTCCTCCAGCCGTTGCGGGTATAGAGATTTCTTCTCCTCCAGTATCAGCAGGATTATCTAATGCACAATCTACTCCGATTCGTCCAGATTCAGCATTATCAGGGCGAGTTCAGCTTGGTACAGATCTATCAGCATCAGCTTTATCAGGTCCTGTACTACAGAGTAATCAAACTCCTGCTAATTGGTGGGGATATGGTATGCCTCTGGAGCCATCTACTGTCAATTACGGATTATCTCAAGTGTTTGACGCAGCAGGAAAAACTCCTATACCATCGGCTGGTTCGCCGATAGCCCAAACGTCTCAATATATTACAACTACTGCACAACCAAGTTTGGGAGGTTTTCAGGCGTCTCTGGGTCAAACATCTGGTTCAAGTCCATCGGCAAGTTTGTTACCGATGCAGCAGAAGGCTCCTATAATCAGTCAACCTGCTGGAGTATAGGTTATGCCTCAAGTTGGATATAATTATCCAGCAATGCCAACAAGCTACCAGCCATCGGTAAATTCTGTGCCGATGAATACTAATAATTGGTCAGGACAGTTTCCTACTCAACATACAGTTCAGCCAAATCAGCAAGTCACAGGAGTTCATCAAGGTCACATGCATGCTGGTTTTCAGAATCAAGCATCGGCAGCTCAGCCGATGAATCCTTTTCAGCAGATTAATGGACCACAGTTAGTAGCAAATATGCCAATTGCTGGAGATCGTGGGCAACAAAGGCATGCAGAAGGATATCAACAGATACCTCCAGCAGAGATTCAACCATATCGTCAGCAAGACGTCGATGTTTTCTGGGCCGATAAGATAGCAGAAATTATGAGAGATCAATTTGGGATCAAGCCCAAGGTTAATACTTATTCTTATCGGACTCCGTATCCTCCAGCATATGATTTAATTCCTCTCCCAAATCGTTACAAAGTGCCAGATTTCACTAAATTCTCTGGGCAAGACGATACATCAACCATGGAGCATGTTAATCGTTTTATTATTCAATGTGGAGAGGCAGCTTGTAGGGATGAATTGAGAGTTCGTCTTTTCTCGTCATCTCTATCTGGATCAGCATTTACGTGGTTTATTTCACTACCGCCAAATTCTATTATCACTTGGGCTGATCTAGAAAAGCAATTTCATAAATACTTCTTTGCTGGAATTCATGAGAAGAAGCTTACCGATTTGGTAAAGATGAAACAGCGCAATGATGAATCGGTAGAAGGCTTCGTGCAAAGGCTACGAGATGTAAAGAATAAATGTTACAGTCTGGTATTGGATGATCGGCAGCTTGCCGATTTAGCCTTTCAGGGATTATTGCCACACCTAAAGGACAGATATGCTTCTCAGGAGTTCGAAAGCCTAAGTCATTTAGTACAAAGGATTTCTGATCAAGATACTAGGGTTTTTGAACCTAAGAGAAATTGGAACAAGAAAGTTTCATTTGTTGAAGAAGCGGAAGATTCTGATTCAGATAATGAACCAGTTATCGGTTTGGCAGAGTGGGTTAAGAATAAGAAGCCGATATCTTGTCCCTTTGGTCACAAAGAGCCGGAAAAGTTTACTTTTGATGTCACCAAAGCCGATAAAATATTTGATCTTTTGCTTCAGGAGGGCCAGATTAAATTGTCACCTAATCATGTGATCCCGTCGGCAGAAGAGTTGAAGCATATGCTGTATTGCAAGTGGCATAATGCAACTTCACACAGTACCAATGATTGTAAGGTGTTTAGACAGCAGTTACAGTCAGCTATTGAGTCTGGCAGGATAAAATTTGGCAATTCCAAGATTCAAAAGCCAATGAAAATTGATCAACATCCTTTTCCAGCAAATATGTTGGACGCTGAAGAAAAAATTAAGGTGTTGACGTCGGAAGCTGCTGAAAAGAATGCATCAGTAGATCCCCAACATCGGATAACTACCGATGATGCAAAAGGCAAGGGGCTATTGATGGAAAGTGGCGGTTCTGGGAGGCCTCCTCGATCTGGCATCGTGATCACTCATCGAAGACAACAAGAAGGCTGGCGTCAGCGAAGGGACCGATATAGACAACAACAAGAGGAAAGGCGTTAAGAAGAATGGAATCGGCATAAGGATCATTGGAATTGTCCGTTTTTTATTCATTGTTGGGAGGAAGGTATTAAGTTACCTACTGTTGAAGATTGTCCAGAGTGCAATGGTTATTATGGAGTTAATTATCCTGCAAGAAGGTTTCAATCTGGTAATCAAGGTTTGCTCATTAATGAGCCGATCAGAAGGAGAGCATCAGTACATGATCGGCTGGGGGGCAGGCTTAGTATGCATGAAAGGCTTGGTAAACGCGTTGCATATTTTCCAAGGAATCAAGAGGAACTTGAAGAGATGGCAAATGCAAGAGTCCCTGATGAAGAAGTATTCTACAGGGACCCTAATATACGTCGTGTGGAGACAACTAGAATTCATCAGCCAGTTTGGAAAACTAAGCTTCCTCAATGGTGTCCAGAAGGTTTGACAAAGACACAGAAGAGAAAAATGCAGCGGGATCGTCAAAAAGATTTATATCAAGAAGAAAGTCCCTCCAATGAGAAATATGGTAACCAGCAGTGGCAGATAAGGCACAAGGATAAAGGTCCATCGGCAGACATCAATATGGTGTTTATGTTGCCGATGGAATTTTTGGCTTTGTCTGACAGTGAGGAAGAGGCTGTTTCCTCTGATCAGATAGCTCAATTAATGTTAGATCCAATAATGGCTGTTTTTGAGAAGCCTGCTGATGATGAGAGGCAACACCTCAAGGCTTTGTTTGTAAAAGGCAGAGTTGATGGGCAGCCCGTATCTAAAATACTTATTGATGGAGGAGCTGCGATTAATATTATGCCTTATGTGATGTATCGGAAGCTTGGTAAGGGAGATCAAGACTTAACTAAAACCGATATGATGCTAAAAGATTTTGAAGGCAATGTGTCACCAGCTAAAGGAGCAGTATGTGTTGAGTTGACCATCGGTAGTAAAACTTTGCCGACAACTTTCTTTGTTATTAATGGCAAGGGTGCATATAATTTACTTCTTGGAAGGAATTGGATTCATGCTAATTGTTGTGTTCCTTCTACAATGCATCAATGTTTGGTACAATGGATCGGAGATAAGATTGAAGTTGTTCCTGGTGATTCTTCCTATATCATTGCATCGGTAGAATTAGATACTTATGAACGAACCAGGTGCATATCGGGAGAAGCTTGGGAGAAAGAGTTCCTCAAGGTTGCTGATTATGAAATTCTACCGATCCAAGCAGTCGGTTCTGAAGAAGAGTTTTAATGGATAGATTTGCCGATGATGGAAAATTAGGGCAAGGATTTACATCGGCAGATGATTTAATAGAAGTAGATATTGGAGAAGGCGATAGGCCAAGGCCCACTTTTATTAGCTCTAAATTGGATTCCAAGTGTAAACAGCAATTAGTTGATTTGTTAAAGGAATATAAAGATTGTTTTGCTTGGGATTATACTGAAATGCCTGGATTAGACCGATCTATAGTTGAACATCGGTTGCCGATTAAATCTGGATTTCGGCCACATCAGCAGCCGGCTCGCCGATGCAATCCTAATATACTCCCTGATATTAAAGCCGAAATAACCAAGTTAATTGAGGCAAAGTTTATTCGGCAGTGTCGGTATGCAGAGTGGATTTCTAATGTGGTTCCTGTATATAAGAAAAATGGAAAACTCCGTGTTTGTATTGATTTCAGGAATCTTAATAAGGCCACACCGATGGATGGTTATCCGATGCCGATTGCCGATTTGTTGATTGATGCTGCAGCAGGGCATCAGATTATTAGTTTCATGGATGGAAATGCGGGTTATAACCAAATATTCATGGCTGAAGAAGATATTTCCAAAACTGCTTTTAGATGTCCAGGTCATGTGGGATTATTTGAATGGATAGTTATGACATTTGGTTTGAAAAATGCCGGTGCTACTTATCAGAGAGCTATGAATTTTATTTTCCATGAGTATATCGGCACATTGGTGGAAATCTACATTGATGATATAGTGATTAAGTCTGGAGACATCACAAAGCATCTAACCGATCTGCGAAAGATATTGGAGTGCACAAGAAAACATGGATTAAAGATGAATCCCAATAAATGTGCATTTGGTGTATCGGTAGGACAATTCTTGGGTTTTATGGTGCATCAGAGGGGCATTGAAATTAGTAGAAAATCTATTGAGGCAATCAACAAGGTTGTTGCTTTTGCCGATAAGACTGAATTGCAATCTTTGATCGGTAAGATTAATTTCATCAGAAGGTTTATATCTAATCTGTCAGGTAAGATCAAGGCTTTCAGTCCGTTATTAAAATTGAAAGCCGATCAGGAGTTTAAATGGGGGTATGAACAGC
The DNA here is from genome assembly GCA_038087645.1 of Saccharum hybrid cultivar R570. Classification (NCBI taxonomy): domain Eukaryota; kingdom Viridiplantae; phylum Streptophyta; class Magnoliopsida; order Poales; family Poaceae; genus Saccharum; species Saccharum hybrid cultivar. Next base: position 31,549,642 of record JAQSUU010000066.1, on the reverse strand, counting down.
AGTTGGCTTTAGATCAGATTAAGAGTTATTTAACAAATCCTCCAGTGTTAGTTCCACCCCAGCATGGAAAACCTTTCAGATTATATTTATCAACTGAAGATACTGTTATCGGTTCAGCTCTTATTCAAGAATTTGAAGGAAAAGAGCGTGTTATCTATTATTTGAGCAGACGATTGATAGATGCTGAAACCAGGTATTCGGCTGTTGAGAAATTATGTTTATGTTTATATTTCTCCTGTAGTAAGTTAAGGCATTATTTACTATCGGCTGAATGTACTGTCGTATGCAAAGATGATGTGGTCAAATATATGCTATCTATGCCGATATTAAATGGTAGGATTGGTAAATGGATTTTAGCGTTATCAGAATTTGACTTACGTTATGAATCGGCTAAGGCAGTTAAAGGACAAGTTATGGCCGATTTTGTTACTCAACATTGCAATACAGTAGATTCTTTGGAAGTTGCTCCATGGACATTGTTCTTTGATGGGTCTACTTGTAGTGAAGGGGCAGGCATCGGCATCGTGTTGATTTCTCCTCAAGGGAAGAAGTATGAATTCTCATTGCCGATCGTTGCCACATCAACAAACAATCAAGCTGAATACCAAGCATTGATAAAAGGGTTGAAGTTGCTTAAAGAAATACAGGCTGATGCTATTGAAGTCTTTGGTGATTCTATGCTAGTTATAAATCAGTTGATTGGGATGTATGAATGTCGAAGTGAAATCCTGATTTCATATCATGAGAGATGTTTGGAATTGTTAAAAGGGTTTAGGAGTTTTCATCTGGAGCATATTTCCCGGATGCGTAATGAAGAGGCTAACCGATTGGCTCAGCATGCTTCAGGATATCAACCTGTTCAAGAAGCATTGACATTGGTGGCTAATCCCGATGACTGGAGAAAGGAAATCATTGATTATTTAAAGAATCCATCTAAAAAGGTTGAGAGACGTGTAAGATTCCAAGCGACAAAGTATGTACTCCTCGATGATGAATTATATTATCGTACCATAGATGGAGTTTTACTCAGGTGTGTTAGCATAGAGGAATCAAAAAGCCTGATGAGTGAAATTCATGAAGGAGTATGTGGGGCTCATCAGTCAGCGTTCAAGATGAAGTGGATGATCAGAAGAAATGGATATTATTGGCCAGCTATTCTTGAGGATTGTTTTAAATATTTTAAAGGATGTCAGGAATGTCAAAAGTTTGGTAATATTCAGAGAGCACCCGCATCGGCTATGAATCCTATAATTAAACCATGGCCGTTTAGGGGTTGGGCTATTGATCTCATCGGTCAAATTTATCCACCATCGAGTAAAGGGCATAAATTTATTCTGGTTGCTACCGATTATTTCACAAAGTGGGTTGAAGTAATTCCTTTGAAAAAGGTGACATCGGCTAACATGGTTGATTTTGTGAAGGAGCATATTGTTTACCGATTTGGCATCCCTCAAACTATCACTACCGATCAGGGCACTATGTTTACATCAGGTGAATTTGATGAGTTTGCTTTGAGTATGGGAATTAAAGTTTTGAATTCTTCACCATATTATGCCCAAGCAAATGGCCAAGCTGAAGCATCTAATAAGGGGATTATCAAACTTATTAAGCGCAAGATCAAAGAATATCCTAAAAAGTGGCATACCATATTAAATGAAGCTTTGTGGTCATATCGGATGGCATGTCATGGTGCAACCAAGGTGTCGCCTTATCAATTGGTGTATGGGCACGATGCAGTATTACCTTGGGAGATTAAGATTGGATCTAGGCGGATGCGTTTTCAGGATCAACTGACAGCCGATGATTATGATATCCTTATGAAAGATGAGTTGGAGGACGTAGCAGGTCATCGGTTAAAAGCTTTGGTTAACATCGAGGAAAACAAGAAGAGAGTAGCTAGATGGTATGATAAGAAAGTGAAGGTAAAGGAATTTGCCGATGGTGAATTAGTCTAGAAGTTGATTTTACCGATTGGGACTAAAAATTCTAAGTTTGGCAAATGGTCCCCTAATTGGGAAGGTCCATATCGGATAAGTCAGTCTGTTCCTGGTAATGCATATATTCTTGAAACTCTCGAAGGAGTGGTATTTCCCAGAGCGTTAAATGGAAAATATTTAAAGAAATATTACCCTAGTATTTGGATAGATGCATAAAAAGTATAGTTGCCGATAACAATCCTATCGGCTGGAGTTAAAACAAAGTATCAATTATGCCGAATTTAACAAAGCCTGGATGGCTGATATCGCACGCAGGCGAATTTCATCGGCTTCTTTTAGCTCCTTGGCATCTTCATCGGCATTTCCTTCCATAGGTTTGATTTTCTTTTTCAATGCCAAGGCCTTGCGAGCTTGAGCATCCCGTTCCTGTTGAAGGGCTTTAATGGCGTCGGGAAGCTGGTCTTCTTCTTGTTTGGCCTGGGTCAGAGCTGTCTCAACTTGTTCCAGTTCAGCTAGCAGGGCTGCTTTCTTTGCCGATAGATCTGAGATCTTCTGTCTAATATCGGCACTGGAGGCTTGCAAATTATTGATGTTCTTGTGCTTCTCGTCGGTAGTCTGCTTCAGCTGTAGCATCTCTTCTTTAAGTTGAGATTGGGCTGCTCTGTCAGCAATACGATGAACGGCCCTTTGGTATTAAAGCTGTCTGCTTTCCAGATGGACTGCTGGAAAGATGATTTCTTCAACATTGGAGGGGATTTGGCCGCGGATTGCCTTGAAGATAGACTTCGCAGGATCCGAGTCGATTACCAATTGGGCAGTTTCTTGCTGAAGCAGGTTTAGGAGGGTTTCCAGCTTGCCATATGTGTCTGATGATATTGTTCCCAACGCCAGGGAGGAGCTCGCTTCTTCTCCGTCGTCATCAGAAATATCGATAGCAAAAGAAAATAAGCTATCGGGAGAGTCTTGTTCCTATGGGATAAAGAGAATTAGAAATCTTGTTTATAATATTCTGAAGATATAATAAATCAGGTAATTGACTGGTTTACCTGCTTCAAGGCTATTTCTTGAGCTTGACTTGAAGGAACGGCTTGTAAAGGGTCCTGTGGAGGATCGGCAGAAGATGCTGATGGAATGTTTTCAATGACCACATTGGTAGTCGGCCCTTGAGGTACAATTGTCGATGATGTATCTTGGGCAGGAGCAGTTTGTTCAGAAGGTTGATCGACGGGTGTTGGAGCAGATGCAGGGGCCGGTGTAGGTTTTTGTCGTTTCTGTTGAGCCTCAGCATCGGTCAAAGCTTTACGTTTTTGTTGTGCTTCAACAACAACTGGCTGGGGGGCATCAACATCTATTGGTTGAGGAGCTTGAATGATCGGTGTGCTTACCGATGTATCCATTTGTTGCTGCAAAAACAGGTATAAGATTAGATGTTTAATGAGAAGAAGAACAAACCGCAGGGACGTCGAAGTTAACAGCCATTACTTTAGGAGGATGAGGGCATGAGCTGGGAACTTGAAGATAATGATTCAGATGAGTTGAAGACGCGCGGTTGTTGGTTAGGGTTGCCGCCGGGGTGAAAATGCCGAAAGGTGGAGTTTGAAGGTAGAAGATGAACAGCCCGGAGGAATCTGTTTATAGGTTATCTGGAGTAGGGGTATTCTTGACTTATCTCTATGCCGTATGCGGATGAATTGAGGTGGTTCGGTTGGATATGGTAACTGTGCGCACGACAATCAAGGAATGGTACAGAAGGTTTGACAGCAAGTAATCATAGCTTGAAGGATATCTTGATATAAGATTTTTCAGTTCTAAAAATGATGCGTTGCGGTGAGATATTGTTGAAGATTTGTTATTTTGGTATATCAACCATTGTTAAGGCAAAGAAGGTTGGAAAAAATGCGATATATATTGAGATACATGGATTGGATCTAGATTTGATTGAGTTTGGTAACAAATCATGTTATGCTTGGAGAATGGGTTAAAGAAACAGATAATAGCAAGCATCAGTTGGAGTAAATTTCGGAGCATCAGTATCTTATACTCCGAAATTGGGGGGCATGTGTTGACACCGTTTTTAGTACGTGTCAATATAATCAGGAAAGGCTGATTAGCAAGGGAGAGATTGCTGTGTGAATTGATGACCAAGAAGAATAAGTTTGTTTTGAGCGGTGGCAGTGTTTGGATTTGATTAGGAATGTTGCCGATGAAGTCAAAGGTGTTATTGCCGATGCCGATGGTTTTGTTTTGGAAGTTTGCTTAATCCATCTCCAACCTTCCCATGTCTTGGGATGTCTATCAGTCTTGATCTCATGTTGTTGTCCAACATGACTGGATCTTATGTTAATATTTCATCTGGTAATCACCTTGGTAAACACGTGGCGTGAGTGGAATTTACACAAGAGTCCCTTGCTTAGTTGTCTTCGACAATTAAGCTATGGTCCCTTGTATTGTGTTTTGATCTTTGGATCGCCTCCTTGTTGATTCTAAACCTTGTGACTACCTTTACTTGCTATCCCTCCCTTGTATGGTGCTTGTTCTTACAACCTATTCAGTGGCACCTGAAATGCCACATTGTTTGTGTGTTTAATAATGGTGTTATGATTAGCATTCTATGGTGCCGCGACAAAACCGAGAGCCTCCTGTGGGCATGCACACAAGGTTGTGCTGCTCGGCACGCGCTGGTATCAGGGTTGCTAGTCATGATCCATTATGAAACGATAGCCAATGTGTTATTTCTCGTGACCGTTTTCCTTGGTTTTCTCCCTATATCTTATCTGAAGATTCATATCTCAAACTTTATGTAGTAGAGCTTCCTCCTAAAGTTGCTAAGAGGATAACCTTTGAAGGACAGTCATCAACATGAACATTAATAGACTGCAAGAGGTGGTAGACAAGTGACTCTCCCTATGTGTCCTTGTACGACGTCGGTCATCGAGTGAGCAATGTATGTCATCCCTATTAGATCAAAAGGGCACATAACACTTACTATTGGACAAGTTATCCATGGGATAAGAATTTATTGTCACATTGTGCATTTGACCTAGTTATCAAAGTCTTGATCCTTGTGTGTATGATGGTCATACAGTCAAAATCAACCATCTCTGGTGTGACTCCGGAGCATTCTAAGCCTCCTACTTTATAAAAGCAATTGAATATATATATATATATATATATATATATATACATGTTATATATGTATTGTTGCATTAAGTTATAGGAATTGAGTGAAAACACTTGCTGCATATATACCTTTTCCTTGTCCCACAAATATGCCTGCAATCCTATTTTGGTTGAGGATCAAAAGTATTGCTTAGCCATGCTTAGACCGGTAGCGATCGGTGATTTCTGGTCACCTACATTTATAGGTGGTTACTGAAAGAATTTAGCTATGAAAAGAATGACATCCTAGAATTAACCATGTGTTGATGGATAATTGAAGACTGGACGAAAAAGTTGGAGGCAACCAGACAGGGTTCTGGGGTGCTGTTAGTTCTCCATCTGTGTCGATTAAGGACCGATCGTTGCTTGTCCCTCTTGTCATGTTGAACGCATGCCTCACATTTAGCTGGCCGAATAAAGTACCTTTCGACCGCGAAGCTAGTGACATAATTTAGGCTGGGACCTACACGGGTGCACGTACTGGTGCTGAAGGGAGTATGACAGGGACATGAAGAGTGAGCCCAAGGTGCGTCCTGGCAGTTGGGCGGTCCCTGGGTACTGCGGCCCCAGTTTATCCCGCGACGTTTACCAAAATTGTGTCATTGGTGATCTAAGCGACCCTGACGGGGGAAGCGTGGTTTGTGTGAGGAATAAATCACCAGCTGGTTAGAAATCGATTCAAATCGCCATCGCTCCTGGATAGTGAGCACTTGACTCAAGTTACGGCATCATAGTAATAATGATGTTACACGGATGGTTATGTGGATGATGATTAGAAATGCTAAACCTAAGATGGTAACCTTTGATGTTAATGGTTAATCAAGTGATTGCTCTAGCATAGGTGCTTACTTAGATTAATCAGGTATAATTAAGTTGATGCTTATACTTTAAATGGTTCATAGATGATAACTTATGCTTTTCTGCAAAGCAAGTCAAGCCAGTCCACCTTATAAAAGCCTTGCATACTCCTTGGTGTCATTTTATTTCTGGTTTATGACGGGTAAGTCTAGCTGAGTACATTCTCGTACTCAGGGTTTATTCCCACTTGTTGCAGGTTGTGATGTATCATGGCTACTGCAAGAATTGGATGGCTCCTGCTGTAGTGGCGGAGTGTGATCATGGGCATGATCCTTCTGAGCTATCTTGTCTCTCATGCTTTTGTTGGAAATTGACCTTGGTACTAGCATGTATTTGAAATAAGATGATATTAGTTTCAAACTACTTTGCTTCCGCTACTTTTGAACTTGAGTTGTGATAACTCTATGGAACTCCGATCTATGTTGAATTACTTGTAATAATGGATGTAACATGTGACTTGTTATGTTGAATCACTACGATCTTAGCTTGTATGTTGGTTGGTTTGAAATCCCTCGTGATTTCATTGGACTACCGGAGTTATAGGAGCTTAAGTACGGGAATTTAATTGCTCCGGCGATTGTTTTTGTACTTTTGTTCTTATAATTTGGGCGGTTCCATGACAGCTGAACCGCCCAAATTATAAGAACAAAAGTACAAAAAACAATCATCGGAGCAATTAATTTCCCGTACTTAAGCTCCCATAACTCCGGTAGTCCAATAAAATCACGAGGGATTTCAAACCAACCAACATACAAGTCGAGATCGTAGTGGTCCAACATAATAGTCACATGCTAATGATAAAATTCTAGAGGATATAAATACTAAAATGGATAACTTTTCTTCTGCTATAAAAGACCAACTTGATCATAATAATAAGGTAGAAACTCAATTATCATGGTTAGCTGCTTCTTTTGCCACTAACAATGAGCAGGTCAAGGGTATAACCACCAGACATTGTAAAACCACTAAAGACCCACCTTATCCAAAAGGGGCATAGAGAAAACCAGTACCAGTAATACCCACAGTGACAGAAGAAAAGGATGATGAAGTAGAAGAAGTTCAACCACAAGTGTAAGATTTCCAAGACACCAATATCTTACCCTTCCCACACAGAGATCGAAAACTCAAGATGGATGCATAGTTCAGTAAGTTTGTTGAGATTATTCAAAAAATTATATATCAATGTCCCTTTGTTAGATGCGTTGCAGGTTCCCACCTATGCAAAGTATGTTTGAGACATCCTCAACAATAAAAGACCATTGCCTACCACTGAAGTGATCAAGCTGACAGAAGAGTGTAGTGCGGCCATCCTCAACACATCAATCAAGAAGGATCTAGGATTCCCCACTATCGACTGTTCAATTGGAGATCAACATTTTGACAATGCACTGTGTGACCTTGGAGCAAGTGTCAGTGTGATGCCCACGGCGATCTTCGATAAACTTCCACATGCAAAGCTCGATCCAAACCTCGATGTGCCTGTAGCTAGCGGACCAGTCACTCTGTTACCCTGTGGGAATCACCGAGAATATTCTAGTCAAGATTAGAGAATTCTTCATACCAGTCGACTTTGTGGTTTTGAACATACAACCTGACTCAAGAGTGTCACTCATTCTTGGGAGACCCTTTTTGAGTACCGCAAATGCCCACATCGACGTTGGAATTGGAGAAGTCAAATTCAACATTGATGGACGAGAAGAGTGTTTTCCATTTAGACCAAGACCTGAGTTAAGCTCCACTGCGAAGATGATAGATGAAGGAGTCACACAGTCACCACTTAGAGGGATGACTAGACCCCCGAAGAATAAATCCAGCTGGAGTAGTCCAATTCGGTGGACTTAAAAATCTCGAACCATCGCTGGGAGGTAACTCGGTATTTATCTGCATTTAATTTTTGCATAGCATATTTACTTATTCATGCATAGAAAAAAATAATAAAAATCAATCTCATGGCATAATTATTAAAGCCCCATATAATTAATATTTACCAAGCGTGAAAACCTCTGGTAAATAATAATCACTGTGGTGGCAGAAAAATATAAAAATACCATCATTAGAATTCTAATTTTTCATAGATACATAAAAGTAATTTTTCTTTGCATACTTGTGTGATTATACGATACAAATACGGGAGACATACAGACCTATAGGATCCACCTCAATCACCTCACATCACTTCACATCACTTCACTCCACCACCTTCACTCTCCTCCATTCTTTTTCAACCACCACATCACATGGAGCATCGGCAGGTGAAGGCATCTCTTAATCACGAAGCAAGGAAGTCAGTGAAGGAAGGGATGGATGAGTGGGCCCCACATGGGGCCGGTTGGCCCCACCACCAGGCCGGCCGGCCTCCCTCTCTCGCACCTATAAAAAGGATGCTTCTCCCTCTACTCCACACACTGCAAAACACTCAGAAAACATACCCCCAACTCGAAATTCCAAAATCCAAGTACGGTTTGAGAATTCTTAGTTTTTGAGTAGATTCTGGAAGTTCTTGAGTGGAGAGAAGTATTCTGAAATTTTTAGAGCCACATTGAGATAAGAATCAGTAAGAGAGAAGTGCTAGAAGTTGTTTAGAAAATCATTTAGTAAGGAGAAGTGCTGTCTGAATAATCTAAGTACTAGGAGAAGGCAAGATATAAAATTTCCAACTTGAACGACTGACTTTTGGATGACTGACTTTCACATCATTGACTCCTAACTATTTATTTATTCTAACCCCTCATTATTTCCACCAGTTGTGTTTGTGTTTCTGTCTGTGTAACAGGATGAGTGGACTCAAGAAAACACTTAGGAGTGCGGCTAGAGCATTCTCTTTTCGCAAGATAACCCGCTCCTAGACCGGATCATCATCACGGGCTGGTTCTGACTTAGAAATGTCATTCGTGCCCTAGTCCTCGTCCGCCAGCTAGCCAGAACACCACGTACTCCATCAAGAGCGTCATATAAAGCTTCGCACCACCTACGAGAAGGATCTGATGAGATTGTACAAAGATCGTGAGTTCGAGCATACCCCAACCTTTGACCCCTACTCCTTACAAAAAATAGGTATGGATGCTGAATTCGATCTTATTTTTTGTAATATTGGATGGGATAATAATTGGAGTATTTCGGAGGATGGATGCAAATTACTTACTTTAGAATTCCTCTGCACTCTATCTTTCACCATGACTTATGTTTCCTTTAGGCTGTTTAACGAATAATATGAATTTACTTGGAAAGAATTCAGCCTCAGACTAGGATTCCCTGATGCTTGCGGAGTAGAAATAGATGAACTTTTGAGCGATTTTCATAGATAGCAATTTTGGGAAGATATTTTGGGCAAAGACTACTGTTCCGACCCATGCACGAATGACATTCACAATCCCACTTTGAGAATTATGCATAAATGGTTAGGGATCACTTTCTTTCCTAGGAGGGAAGGTCGCATAGTTAGGATCGAGGAGATGAAATTAATGTATGCTATGATCAAGAAACATAAAATATCTCCTGTTAGGCTCATGGTAACATTCTGGGCTATCCTTCACACTTTGTGAGGCCCTATCACCATCACTTCTTGGATTACACATCTTGCTGGAAACCTGAATTTGTTAGGGAATGCTAGTATTACCTACATCTCCACACCCTGCCGATCTCTTGACATTTACTTTTTCAGTCAAGCACATCTGTTGAAACAAAAGGGCAATAGAATCTTTATAACATACAAGGGATTTGTAAATGAATATGAACTGCCGAACAGACCACTTGGTCTATATGCCGTGGAGACATTTTTGCTTGATTTGCAGAGATCGACCAGGGGAGTTGGAAGAAGTCCGTCTGCCAGAATAACGAGAAACACTGTGCCTAGGTACACAGGGGAAGATGGTGCACCCCTGCACCAGCTGTAAGGTCCAAAAGGCTAGAGGGGGGTGAATAGCCTATTTAAAAATCTACAAGCTTCACTAAACAACCACTTTAGTATAAAAGATGGCTAAACTAATTCTAGCACTAGCTCAACTACACTATGCAAGCCACCTATACAATTCTAGTGAAGCAAGGCTATGATCTCTAATACACACCAACAAGGTTAAGTCACTAAGCTACTTACTCCTATGTGATAAAGGCTACACTAAGCAAACTACACTAGGACTAATACAAGAAAGTAAAGAGCAAGTGACTTGATTCTTATACCAATGATGTAGAGAAGTAATGCACTCGAAGAATCAATCACAATGAGCAATCACAAGAGAAATCCTCGGCAAAGAGATGACACAAGATTTTTACCGAGGTTCACTTGCTTCGTGGCAAGCTACTCCTCGTTGTGGCGATGCACCCACTTGATGGATCACGAGCTAATCAACTATCAAGAGTTGAACCCTCAGCAGGTGCCGCACATCCACTCACAAGATGGGGATCCTCCAAGCCACGAGCTTCACTAGAGTAGCCAATTCGCGAACTCCTACGGAGAAGGCTCAAGAACCCCTACAACACTTGGTGAGGGCTCCAACAATCTCCAATTGCGAGCTCAATCACCTCCGCTGCTCCAAGCCATCTACCGCGTCGGGAAACATGGAAGAGTAACAAGAAATCCGTAGCAACTCGAAGATCAAGTGCCTCTAGAATGCAACTCTCAAGTAATGTACTTGAATCTCACTCAATCTCACTCAAGATATGCAACCAAGCAAAGAGATGAGTGGAGGGGTTGTTCTCTAGCTCAAAGGATGTCTCAAGGTCTCAAATGTGCAAGAGTTACCCCCAAACCCTGGCCAACTTCTATTTAAAGCGAAGGGGTACGCAGCTACCCGTTACCGGACGACGTAGTAAAAACGTGACGACCGGACGCACCGGTCAGGGTGACCGGACGTGTCCGATCACTACAGGACAAGCAGCAACAGTGCGCGTTAGAGAGAGCCATTGCCGTGACCGGACGCACTTCACCGCTTGACCGGACGCGCTGCACCCGGCGTCCGGTCAGATTCTAGAGAGCTCCCACCACGACCGGACGCGTCCGGTCGCACGTGGCCGGACGCGCCATGCGTCCGATCAGCTTCTTGCCACGCTCTGCTCATCTAGGTGCCCGACCAGACGCCCTGGTTCTGTGAAGGACCGGACACGCCGGTTGCGCGCCTTTCCTCTGCGCCTAGGTGAACTGACCGGATGCGCTAGTCAGGCCGGACCAGCGTCCGGTCACAAACCCTAGGTGCGCTGCGCCTCTACCCTCGACTTGAGCTGACCGGACCCATAGGTCCACCCTGGACCACGTCCGGTCCAGCATCCGATCACTGTTTTTCAGAGAGAAACACACCGGACTTATGCCTCTGTTTCTCCGCCTTCGGCGCAGTAGAAAAAATAGGCGTTTCACTTCCCCAAAAAGCACCAAATCCAGCCTCGCAAGCTCGGCGGGAGGGAGAGAGGACCCCAAACCCCTCTCTACCGCTCAAACTCCACCGCCTTCGCAAATGTGCTAACACCACAAAGTGTACACCATCATGTGCATGTGCGTTAGCATTTCACAAACATTTTTCAAGGCGTTATGTTAGCTCTCTACTATATCCTAATGCATATGTTCAAGACATTGATCTAGTGGCACTTGATTCCCGAGCTAACCGTGATTGCCCCTCTTGATAGTCGGCTATGTATCCTAAACCCGGTCAACCACTTCTCTACTCATCTTAGACCGGCAAAAGGAAAACCCTATGGTTATACCTTTGCCTTGCGCTTTTAGATCCTTCTCTTCCACTTGATCATCATGTCCATCATTTCATGTGCATTCCATCATGATCTTGCTCATCATTTCATACACCAAATCATGTGGTCTTGTGGGCATCTCTCTATGCCATTTCCACCTCCATCACATGTGTTTCTTATGCCTAACTGAAAATACTTTATACAATAGCATTAGCAACTTGGTGTCATTAATTACCAAAACCAAACTTTGGGCTTTCACCAGCTTTCACTCACTATCAAGGATTTGACCAACCAGGACCATCTGAACTGAGACACTGGGCATGGGAAGATCAAACTTCCTATGATCCACCCACGTCAGAAGAAAATTGGGGGCAAGGTAATTTTTCTAATTATGTTCCGCAGGAATACGAAGATTCGGCGTACATCCAGAGAGGACGCATGTCTTTTTCTGTGAGAGGAGTCCATGATGTAGCACCTACACCACCACCGTACTCATACCATGCCTCTCATGGCTACCCCAGGTACCAGCCAGAAAAATACCCGCCTCATCCTCAGCCTCAGCCGTACCACCAGCCAGACTTCCAGAACTTTGATACCCGTCTCACTCATCTTGAGACGGGGCAACAAGGTATCATAAACACGCTACATCAGCATACACAGTGCCAGGAGAGCACGAGCAACACGCTTGGGGAGATGCGTGAACAAGGGACACAAACGTATGAAGGCCTCCTCTACTTCTTCGAGCAAATGGGTGTCGATTACCCGCCACCAGCACCACCTCAGTGACCGAAGTTGAGCTAGCTTGGGGGAGGACCCCCTCAGACAATAAGTTTTTCTTACCTGTATTATTATTAGTATTAATATTAGTATTACTACTATATCTAAAAAATGGGGAATATGATAAAAATACAAAAATATATATTAATATGTTTAGATTATTTTTCTTAGCGAGCCTTTTGAAATAAAAATAGAGTGTGTATGAACTTGTTTTTGTGTCGAATAAAAAACTTGAACTATCATAAATAGTTGCTTCATTTGTAATTCTTCTGAAGTACCTAGCTTCATTTAAGAATTATTCCTCTATTCCAAAAATATTCATTGCCAAATCTTTAAACCTGTGGAGGAATATGCTTGATCCAAAGCTTAGGTAGTTGGGAGATAAGAAGTGAAAGAGTTTTGAGCTACCTTTATCTTGTTCTAAGTTTCAATGAAGTCCTGAAGAGTTCACTTTTGAAAAAATTTAAGTGCACATGATGAGTCTTTGTATGACAGAGAGATTAAATTCCTACCACAGCCATACATACTAGGATAGAAAACCAACACTTATTTTATTGCTACTTGTATTTACATTGAGTTTTGTCAAACTTTGTTGACCTTTAGAGACCTGTCATACTCTTAAAATCAAGATCATGTACACTCCACTTAAATTTGCTGCTTCTACACTGGAAGTACGGAACAACATGCCTTTCCATTTAGAACCACCATAAAAATGTTTTACTCCTACACTGGGAGTGAACAACAAAAACATGCCTTGTAGGATTTTTTCACCTATTCATACATTTCATAGTCTTAGTTATTATTGCTCCAAATATTTATTGTTATTATCTCTCAATTGTTTCATGATAGACAAGAAGTCTAAGCTATGTAAAAAAATATAGAGAGAGTAAAACATGGACAAGTGTCCTACCAAAACAATGGGTGCTAGACACTCGCCTCTCTGAAAAAAATATAATAATATATATATATTTATGCATAGCCAAGACTTTCTTTGTCTAAGTTCTTAAGTTTTAAGAGAGATCAATCTTTCTAAAAGGAGCAAGGTAGAATTAGGATTCATTATTACTTCCACCATATATTTAACCTATTCCTTGTATCCACACACATGCACATCTTGATTTGATTATATGACTAGTTTCTCTAGATCCATTGTTTGACTTTACAATATATGTTTTGCAAGTATGTATGAGTGATCTCACCCATAAACTCCATATAAGCTTCTTAGTCATACGGTGAAAGAGAAGGCACAATGATATTTTGCCTTATTCCAAAATACTTTGAGAGAAGGCAAAACATCATCGTTGCCTTGGTAAGGAATTCCAATGTCACATATTGAGAGATTTGTAAGTGTCATACAATACAGACTCTGAGTTTTATTTTGAAAATATAATTAAAAACTTCAGGATGGAAATAGAGATGAAGAATTTGAGACATAGTGCTTGACTTGATTACTTCTGTTTTCTGATTATCCAAAGCTCAAGTGAAAGTTAAAACCTCATGGCTAAGGAACTAGAGCAAATTTTCAAAATCTTTTTGAGGATAATTCTTTTCTGATGGCTTGTGTATTTTTGAAGGATGATAATTTGAAGTAACTTAGTTATCTCTAGATTTAGTTTTGCTAAGGGACTAGCAAAAGTTTAGCTTGGGGGAGTTGTTGACGGTAATTAACTATCATTTTAAACCGTCAACATAATAGGAATAAATGATAAAAAGGATCACCACAGTAGATTTAGAGGTTTAAACTAACAAATTCCACGAGTTTTGGTGATTCTGTGTTTTTCAGGGGCTAAGCTGCATAATACAGAACTATCCTCCTTTTAAAGGAAGAAACTGAAGCAATCGGCCTAATCTCCACGTCACGGATGCGGATAGGGATTCTAGAAGACCTAAACCAACTCCATGAGGCGACACGAGCCAACCCGCCGCCAGGTGGGGCTGACCGGCCCTAGGGCTAGGCCGACCGGCCCCCCCTGCGCCGCCTCGGCTCCTTCTCTTGCAAGCTACCTATACCACCTCTAAGGATGCATCTAAACCTCACGCCAAGGTCGGTTTGATCCAAGGGTTGCGGTTCCATGCCCTGGGCTATATAAACAGCCCCCAGGATCTCCTCTCAAGGAATCAGTTGAAGAATTAAATCATCTCTTCCTCATTTGTGAAGGCAAGGCCAGAAGTTAGGGTTTCCAGAGAGAAAGAGAGTTAGAGTTCTAGTTCAAGTTTAGAGTTTAGTCTAGATTGATTCAAGTAGAGGCAAGCAACTGCTTGGGATCAGGATCGTTCGTCGGAGACTTGGTAATTTCGTTGTAATCATCATTCGACTTTATGCTACTTCAATATATTTCTATATTTCAACTTTATTCTGTTCTTGAGATTGTTCTTGCTCTACATCTTGATATGAATATGATTAGTAGAGAGTTTATGAATATGTTCATAGAAAGCTTGATCCAATTCTAGATAGGATTGAGTGGCTGGCATATTGTAGGCGTGGTGCTTAGATTATGCTTGTCTGCGAATGCACTCTATGCTCCGGGCCATGTGGTAGATCGCGGGTGTGACATTCCTGTTGAGTCCTTTGTAGTCCACTCCTCGAGTATAGAACTTAGTAGAACGCGGTTACAGGGAAGAGATCATTACTCTGTTCTTGACTTTTCTCTCAGTAATGTTCCTTATTCATATATGACATGTTGATTATATCATAGATGATTGTGTATAGCTAGATTGATTAATAGACTGATTGAATAAGAAATACTTATGATTTACATCTCTAAATTAATCTCCATGACTACTTGACTTCAATAATGTTAACTCCCTCTTGTCTCTAGAATACCCATGATTATCATTTACCATTTATCTTATTTGTCTTACCCCTTTCATGACAAGTGATCAGTTGTTTTGATATTTATTATTGAGTAAGTGCAAATGATTATCTCTACTGCCATTGTAACTATTTATATAGTCCCATTTTGATTTTCCTTTCCTTGGTAAAATTATAAATAACGATACTTAGGAAAACCTGGGTGAAATGCTACAATGGGTGTATTTATATGTGCGCTTGTGGATATATACTATAATATCTTTATTTAGTTAAATGGCATAAGTATAATACAACCACACTCTTGGTGTCATGTTGGGGATGACAACCTAAAACGAGTGATGTTAAGAAGTGTCAACAGGTCCATAGCCGACAAGTTGGCATATGTATCGATCGATCAACCATACACTCTGCAGAGGTTTTACATAACCACAAGATCTACCTTCATCGTTGACTGTCGTCAACTGGGCTGATTCTAGCAGCTTGCTAGCCTAGGATAATGCCACTCTACCATTTAGCCCTGGAACACCCCAAGTCTAGTCTGGGGCGGCTGAAACTGTGAGTCATGAGCCGGGTCCATAAGGTCTCCATGAAGTCTTGGAAGGGTATAGGGGAATCCTCCGCACCCTCATACCTCCTCGCACTGTCCGCTATCAACCTAGCAGTAGTGGCAATTTCCTACCAAGTAGTCCGGTCGTCTCGTACCATATAGGGCGAGTGGTAGGTAAGGCTTACCGGTGAATCTGAGTACTAGTAAGTCCTTAGGGATGACCAAGCCAGAATGTCTTCATCAGGGTTTCCATTTACCGTGCCACCACAGCACCTCTACCCCGGGCTCCTCCCATCATGGTTCACACCTAGGGCCACCTCACGTACCAATTACCCACCACAGGTATCCTCTCTAGGGGTGCCCAGGTACACCCCGCAGCAAGACTTGCCCCAGGCTCATTGCATACTCCAACTTGGTCGACACAACCCTCACCCTCCACGCACCCAAGTCACACATGCAGCACTCTCCCCATAGTCCAGATAACTCCAGTTTCCACCACGCATCAATGTAGTATATAAGCATAGTAGAAATAATAAGCAATGAAATATAGCAGCGAGCGTGTGTCTAGCCTAACAGTAGGGTGAGCAGGGGTAAGGTTGCGTCAAGGTAAAGGCCATCAAGTGAGCATACTACCATGCAAGTCCTATCATAGTGTGATTATAATAGTAAAGTAAAGCAATAGCAGTTCTATATTAGCCATGCGTAATAGGTGTTACAAGATTGGATGGGATGTGGCACCTTCGGTGTAGTCGTCACCGTACTCCTCACAATACTCATGATCCTCGTCCGTCTGATTCTCCTCCGAGTCTACATATGATCGAGTTATAGTCGCGTTAGCGACGTCTATAGAATAGCACAAAGAAGCAATGAAAATTCAAAAGAGCCAAATGCACTCAAACATAGGTTCATCGTGTAGGGCTCGATTTTAGATGAATTTTGGTCCTGGTCTCGTATTTTTCTGAGTTCGTATGAATTAGTTATGAATTTCCGAAGATTAAATCTATTTTTTGAAAATGGAAAAGGCTGAATTAATCCTAGGCCGACACGTGTCACGCTGTGATTGGTCCACGTGGCTTTCTGACATCAGCATGACGTCATCACGTCTTTAGTCACCGACAGGTGGTGTCAGGCCTGTGGATGTCAGCAGCTAACGTCATCGTGATGTCATCATGACGTCACCTTGGCTGTTTCATTCTCTAACAAGTGGGACCCGCATGATGTCATCATGGCGTCAGCATGATGTCATCCACTGACAAGTGGGTCCAGCGGCTCAGTGTTGCTGACATGTGTGTCGGGTCAACGGTCAGCGTTGACCGGTCAACGGTCCACTCGGATCGGGAACAAACAAGGCCGGTTAGGCTAGATACGGGTTGGGCCTTGGCCCGCCACGTGTCATGCTGTCGCGTAGCCATGTCGTAGCCTAGGGCCTACACTGGGCTTCGGTCCATAGATCGACCCACACAGCGTGGCTCATGGTGGACTTGTGTTCACAGTCCATGGACCGTAGGCTGGGTCTTCGATGGACCGAGTCCACCCCTTTTTCCTTTGGCACGGTCTACGTGCATTGGGTGCATGTGAGTATGGCCGACAAGGGGGAAATTTTCCCATCTTCTCCCCTGGCATGCTCCTGCCGATGGTGAGCTCCACGGTGAGCCTCACCCGTGGTGTTGGTGTTCAATTTAGGTGGGCAAAAGCATCGCCTCACCCTGGCAAACACGATGGTGAGGCCGAAGCGACGAGAAGGGTTCCCCATGGGGGTTGTCCACGGCGGCAGAGGTCCGGCTATGGCATGTCGACGGCGGCAGGGCGATGTGGTGGCTAGGAGCATGCTTGGCGAGGCGCGTGAGCTCCTCGTGGCTCCAGTGAACAGGGTGGGCGAGATAAGGAGGCGCCAGGCGCTCCAAGCAGTCCTGGCCATGGTGGAGTCGAAGCGGTTGCGGTGGCGCTCCGACCGCGACGCGGTGTGGTCAAACGGGGGTCCTCTAGTGGTCTTTGTCTACCTCGATTGCGAGCATGGTGTGTTTCGCAACATGGCGGAACTTGTTAGGGTGTTAACGGCGCCCTACTCACGGTGGTGTGTGCGCATGACCCTCGCCGTGGCTGTGCTCTGGCCGCGGCAGGCGTGCTCTGTGCGTGCATGTGCGGGCACGGTGCTGTGGTGAGGACAGAGGCATGGCTTGTCTTCTTTTGGCCTAGGATCACACGCAAGGCGCGTCTCTAGTCTCAGTGAGGGCAACAGGAGTGGTCTCCTACTTCTACCCGGTGGCTATGTCAGAGCATAAAGCTCCGCCGAGGTCTCGATCACGGCGGCCGGTGGGCTAGGAGTGGTCTCAGCAAGAGTGTGGCTCACCGAGGGGTGATCGTAGGTGAATGGATGGTGATGCCATGTAGAGTTAGTAGCTATGCAGCCCGGGTCGCCGTGCAGTGCCGAACCGCGACGGCGTTCCCTCCGGCTCCGACGGCGCGCTTCCCTTCGCGGTAGCGTGCTTCGCCTCTCTCTCCTGCCTCCTTCTTCTCCTCTACTCTAGTGCGGTGTGCGTGTGGAAGCCACCCAAGTGGCGGTGAGGGGATTTGGGTAAAAGCTAGGGCTTCAGGGTCCTTTTATAGCGGTGCTCCGTGCCCACCCATGGTGGTGCGGCGAACGGTAGCTGGTGCACGGAACGCATCCAATGGCGTGAGGCGGTGGCGTGGGCGCGACGCTAGGGATAGGGTAGGGTCATGCATCTTGCGTGACCCTGGGCCCGCACCTGTCACTGCGGTCAGGGCTCGGTTGCATGGGGAGGAAGTATGGGCGCGCGGGGGAAGAGAAACAGGGGAGGGAGAAAGTCGACAGGCGGGCCCTAGGTGTTAGTGGCAGTGGCGAAGAGAGGGTGAAGGGCGCGCAGGCGTGAGCGGTGCGTTGGGTTGGCTCGCTTAGCTAGGCCGTCGTGCGTGCGGGAAGGGAGGGGGAAGGGTAGGCAGGCCGGCTGGGCCGCGTGAGCGGGCCTTCCCTCTTTTCTTTTTCTGTTTTGTTTTTCTTCTTCTCTATTTGAATTCAAATTTGATTTGGAGTTTGAATTCAAATCTGGTGTACCTCATCCTTTGGATTTTTAGATGTGAGGCCCACAACATACTTATACATATTAGGGACTTTATTTATCTATTTTTGTGTAACAAAAATAGTTATAGTTTTGCTATACAAAAATAGAATCAGTTTTTCACTTTAAGCATTTATTCTTTGGTTTGATTAATATTTACTTTATGGTTTATTACTTTAAAAGGAGCTTTTAAGCATTACATAAAGCAATTGGAAATCCAAATCACAATTTGAGTTAACAATGTATGCAACATTTTATTTGTTAGGATTTTAAATAAACATAAATAACAAATGACATGCTATGCTCATGAATTTGTCTAGTTGGGTTACAACTAATGCTACACCTAGGGTTGGCTTCTACATGTGTCACCCAACATCACATGGAAGTTTTAAGAAAAAATGTGTAGTTGTGATTTTTTGGTGTGTTTATTTTTGGGTTGTTATAGTCCTACCCCCTTAATAGAATCTCGTCCCCGAGATTAAAGCGGTACATACCCTTCGAAGAGATAAGGATAGTTTAGTCGGAGGTCAGACTCTTTCTCCCAAGTGGCTTCTCTTTCAGTGTGATTGGTCCATTGAACCTTGCACATAGGAATGGTCTTGCTTCGGGTTTCTTTGGTGTCTCTCCCCAGAATTTTGATGGGATGCTCTTTGTACTCAAGAATGTCTTGAATGTCAAGTATATTAGTCGGGACTACTTCATCGGGCACTCTCAAACACTTGCGTAGCTGTGAGACATGGAATACAGGGTGTACACCAGCCAATTCTTCAGGTAGCTCAAGTTTATAAGTGAGTTTTCCAATCCTCCGGTGAATCTTGTATGGGCCAACAAATCTAGGGGTAAGCTTTCCTTTCACGTGGAATCTGACAGTTCCACATAGCGGGGATACCTTGAGATAGACGAAGTCTCCCACATTGAACTCAAGTTCTCTTCTTCTTTTGTCGACATAGCTCTTGTAACGGCTTTGAGCAATTCTCAAATTCTCCTTTACTTGAGCAACTCCTTCCACATCTTGGATCTTAGCGGAATCAAAGAATGATCTCTCTCCTAGTTGAGGCCACATCAAAGGTGTCTTACAAGGTCTGCCATACAGAGCTTCAAACGGTGACATCTTGATGCTGGCTTGGTAGCTGTTGTTGTAAGAGAATTCTGCATAGGGTAGGCATTTCTCCCAATCAGAGCCATAATTTAGCATACTAGCGCGAAGCATGTCTTCTAAGATATGATTTACTCATTCAGTCTGTCCATCTGTCTGTGGGTGATATGCGGTACTGAAATCAAGTTTGGTTCCGATGGACTTGTGCAGAGCTTCCCAGAATCGGGACATAAACTGAGGACCACGATCAGATACAATGCTAGAGGGAGCTCCATGAAGTCTGAGGATATGCTCAATGTACAGATCTGCTAGCTTTTCGGCATCGATCTTGATCTTAACGGGTACAAAGTGAGCACCTTGGTCAAACGATCAACAATCACCTAAATGGAGTCATTGCCTTTCTGTGAACGGGGCAACCCGACTATGAAATCCATGGATATGCTTTCCCATTTCCACTCAGGAACGTCAAGAGGCTTCAACAGTCTAGCAGGCCTTTGATGTTCAGCCTTGACTCTATTACAGGTGTCACATCGTGCCACATGTCCTGTAATGTCTATCTTCATGCCTTTCCACCAAAAGTGTTTCTTCAAGTCTTGATACATCTTTGAACCTCCAGGGTGAATATAGTACTTAGAATCATGGGCTTCTGACAAAATTTCCTCTCATAGTGCTAGGTTAGAGGGTATGCAGATCCTGTCCTTGAACCAGATGGTTCCCTGTTCATCTTCATGGTGGTTGGTATTGTAGCCTAGTTTCATCAGACCACGGAGATATTCGATCTCTTCACAACTTTCCTGAGCTTGACGGATGCGATCTGTGAGATCATATTGTATGCAGAGTTCATTCAGCAAGCCATGCGGTAGTATCTCTAGCTGGAGATCATCAATCTCTTCCTTGAGCTCATGTGGTACGGATTCAGTGATCAAAGTGTGACAGTAACTCTTGCGTCTGAGAGCATCTGCAACTACATTAGCTTTCCCCGGATGATAGTGAATTTCTAGGTCATAGTCCTTGATCAACTCTAGCCATCGGCGTTGTCTCATATTCAGATCTTCCTGAGTGAAAAAGTACTTCAAGATCTTGTGATCGGTATAGATATCACACTTGTTGCCTATCAAGTAGTGCCTCCAGATTTTCAACGCATGGACAACTGCAGCTAACTCTAGATCATGAGTAGGGTAGCGATTCTCGTGTTCTTTCAACTATCGTGAAGCATAAGCTATCACTTTTCCACTTTGCATCAAAACACAGCCTAGTCCTTGATGGGATGCATCACAATAGACCACGAAATCCTTGCTGATATCAGGCAATGCTAGCACAGGAGTTGTGGTAAGCTTTTGTTTCAATTCTTGAAAGCTTTGTTCGCACTCGGGCGCAAACTCCTTGGTCTTCTTCAGAAGGTTGGTCATCGAACGGGCTATCTTGGAGAAGTTCTCAATGAATCGGCAATAATATCCAGCCAATCCCAAGAAACTTCTAACTTCTATCACATTACGGGGTTGATCCCACTCTTTCACCGCTTCAATCTTGGCTGGGTCAGCTGCAACACCTTCAGCTAACAGTACATGGCCTAGGAAGGCAACTTTCTGTAGCCAAAACTCGCATTTGCTGAACTTTGCGTAGAGCTGATGTTGGGCTAATTTCTCAAGCACAGTTCTCAGATGATGTTCATGTTATTTAGTGGTGGGTGAATAGACAAGGATGTCATCAATGAATACTACCACGAACTTATCCAGTTCTTCCATGAAACCTTATTCATCATGTTCATGAAGTAGGCAGGAGCATTCGTGAGTCCAAAGGACACCACAGTGAACTCAAACTGCCCATACCTAGTCACAAAAGCTGTCTTCGGGATGTCACTCTCCCGGATCTTCATCTGATGATAGCCAGATCTGAGATCAATCTTGGAGAAATACTTGGCACCTCGAAGCTGATTAAGCAAATCATCAATCCTTGGCGGGGGGTACTTGTTCTTGATGGTGACTGCATTTAAGTTCTGGTAATCAATGCACATTCTCATCGAGCCATCCTTCTTTTTAACAAATAAAATAGGGGATCCCTAGGGTGAAGCACTAGGTCTAATATACGCCTTCGAGACAAGCTCATCAAGCTATTTCTTGAGCTCAGCTAGTTCGTCAACTGACATGCGGTAGGGTCTCTTGGCAACAGGGCCCGTTCCCGGTAAAAGGTCAATTATGAACTCCACATCACGGTCTGGTGGCATACCTGGTAGTTCTTCAGGGAATAAATCAGGATAGTCTCTGACCACAAGCACATCATGAACTGTCTTCTCCTCTTTTGTGATTCTAAACTGGCTTTAAGGGCACAAAGGTTAGAAGTGGACTTTCCGGACTGAGGTTCACACCTAATAACTTGGCCTAATGGGTGGGTTACTTGAATGTATCTAGGTGAACATGATATGATACCTCGGTGAATGGTCAGCCAATCCATACCTAAGATGACATCCAGGCTTGTGGAAAGTAACAAGGTTAGGTCGGCTTTGAAGTTGAGACACTCAATGGTAAGACTCACTCCCTTACAGATGTGGGTGCACTTTAGATCTCCTAAAGGTGAGCTGGTGATGATAGGCTTTCCACGTGGGGTTACAAGCAAGTTATGTTCTCATGCAAACTTGGATGATATGTATGAACAAGTTGCTCCAGAGTCAAAAAGAACTGATGCAGTGTTGCCATTAACTAAAAACATATCATACACAATGTCAGGGGCAGCCTGTGCTTCCTTGGCGTCTAGATGGTTGAGATGCCCATGGGTAGCAGATCCCTTGAACTAAGACTTCTGAGCAGCTGAGTTCTAAGGGCACTCAGCGGCTTTGTGACCTGGTTGGCCACAAGCGAAGCAGGTGAAAGGCGCACCGCCTGTAGGGGTTGGTGCGGGTGCCTTCCAGTTTCTAGTGCTTGGTGCAGAGCGGTTCTATGCTGGGCGTTCATTCACAGAGCAGGGACAGTTGGAATGGTCCTGAGCATTGCAGTCCTGAGCATAGCGGTCTCGGGTGTAACGATCCTGAGCAGGGCGGGAGTATTTGGTGGTGTAGCCTCCTCCACTCCTACTTGATCTAGGGTTGTCATCCCTGTTGTGGCGAGAGCGTTCCCTAGATGGTGCATCTCTGTGGAACCTCTTGTGATCACAGCCATGGAAGGACTCCTCGGGCTTATGCTTCCTCTCCCTGTACTCCCCTGCTTCAGTACTGTCCTTTTTGATCTGGATGTAGCGATCCACCAGATTACGCAGCGTGCGACTCTTGATACCGCCAAACTTTAGCTTGATGTGTGGATTCAGCCCCTTGTGATAGTAGTACAGCTTCTCCTTCTCAGAGTTCACAACATAGGAAGGTGCATAGCACAGAAGGTTGGTGAAACGAGTAGTGTAATCAGTCACCCTATCTTTTCCCATCTTGATGTTGTGGAACTCCTCGGCCTTGGCCTCCATGATACCCTTGGGAATATGGTATTCAGTGAAGGCTTCTGTGAACTCATCCCACAAGATGTTGGCAGGGTCCTCATGGGAATCACTGAAACTGTCCCACCAGGCACGTGCTGCACCTGTGACCTAGTGTGCGGCAGCTCCGACACATTCATCGTCGGTGAAGGTAGTGAGGTCGAGCTTCTTCTCCATCTCCTTGAGCCAATCATTGGCTACAAGCGGATCAGGGTCAGTGCCATCATAGGTGGGTGGCCTTAGCTTCAGAAATCCCTCTAGCTTCCTTTGGAAATCATTCTGTTGACCTCCCTAGCGACGGTTTGCTCTGTCAACAAGAACTGCAAGAAGCTGGGTTTGTTGTGCCATCACTTCCGCCAGGTTCTGTGGTGGTGACGGAGGAAGATTTTCCTCGTTCTGCTCATTCTCCTCAGCATGGTCCTCAGCACATAGTGGGGTATTCTCCAGGTTGAAGGGTATTCCTCCATGGCCATGGCCATGCCTGTGGTTGTTGCCTCCATGCCCCCCGTTTGGTTTGACTGGTTCAGGGGTAGGCGCACGCCCACGGTTCATCAGGCGAGTAGATCGGCGGTTCAGCATCTGCAAGTCGGATCATAGGAATATTTAGTGCTCGCATAGTAAGTGCTTATAGTAATATAATAATAATTCAGATATGATTAAAATGATTTCAACGATTTAATGAAAAATATTTATACTATCCAACACTCATTACAAAG
This sequence comes from Saccharum hybrid cultivar R570, assembly GCA_038087645.1. NCBI lineage: Eukaryota > Viridiplantae > Streptophyta > Magnoliopsida > Poales > Poaceae > Saccharum > Saccharum hybrid cultivar. The sequence continues at coordinate 31,525,534 of JAQSUU010000066.1, read as the reverse complement.
AAGCAATAAGACCCATAAGATGCAATAAGATCCAAAACATTCATTACATGGGTTTTGTTACATAGCAATATCTCCAGTAGCTACACTTGAAGACTTGTGAAAATCGTGCTACGCATAACATCTCATAAGGGGTACATCATGGGGTACATCTCATGGAAGCCACTAACTCATGAACTGACATGACTCATGACCACGTAGGATCATCTACTCCAACTCGTACACCGCAGCTGGGATATGACTGTTCTCAATCTCGATCTCCTCATCAGACTTGTGGAGTCAGGACACGTACTTCAAGGCCTCGGTGAGCTCCTCAGTAGGCTTGGCTCCAAGTAGGGTAGGGCAGGCGTCTAGGTTGAGGCGAGTCAGGGCTAACTCAAACTCCTCTATCCTAGGCTTTGTCTTGCTATGAACCTCCTTGGGTAGCTGATCCCACATACCCTTCATCTTCCTGAGACGCTTCTTGTCAGACTTCTGCCAAGCCTGCCAAGTCCTCTCACACTTGTCCTGTAGGTACTCGTTCTGCCTGAGTGCCTCTATCAGGTGGCCCTGGTTGCGAACGGCCTTCTTCCTGAACTCCTCCAGCTCTTGAGTCAGGGTCTTGTTCTGGGATTGGATCTTTAGCATATCAATCCCCTTGGACCTCTCTCTGTCTCCTCTGCGGCTGAACTCAGACTTCTTATCATCTAGCTCTCTCTGCAGCTCCAAGACCTTGCTGTCGAGGTAGCAGTTTCTGTTGCCAAGGTCGGCGGCCTTGTCCTGTAGGTCGGCGACCTCGGTCCTATGGACCTCCTCACGACGGTTGAACTCGTCCTGTAGCCTGGCAACTGTCTCAAGCAGACTAGCTCGCTCTTGTGCTCCCTGCGAGTCTCGCTCCTAGTACTCCTACAGAAGGGCCTGGTCCTGACATTTCTTCTTCTCAAGCTGGGTCACATACCTGTCCTGCTCTAGTAGGTGGATAGCTAAGACACGAAGGCAACTGTCCTCCTCGGCAAAGATGACTCTGCCGGCTACGAAACTCTGCTCACTAGGGGTGAGGCTGAGGTCGAGGGCCTGGGGAAGTAGATGGAACTCTGTCGTCTTTAGGTGCTTGTAGTGGTCCCTCATCATAGTGCGAAGTGCCTTGTGTGAAACAGCTCGCAGTCCCTCCTCAACTGTGTCCTCTATGGTCAACTCGGTGAAAGCTGGGACAGAGGGCAAGGTAGTGCTGGCAGGGAACTCGACTAAGGTGATAACTGGTCCTTTGATTCCTCCTTCCTGAGCTGGCTTCCCAGAGCAGGTGACCTTGACGTGCTCATCAGGGACTCCTAATGTGGCGAGAACTCGGCAGAGGGTCTATGCAAAACCCTCGATCTCACATAGGTCGAAGGATAGCCTGACGAAGTCCAAAGGTAGTGGTCCTAGAGGCAGCCATTCGTCGTTCGTTGCCATCTGCAGTTTTTAAGGAAACAGGTGTCAGCAGGTCCAATAATAGATATGCCTTGCATAGAAGTAAATGCAGGGTCGGTATATAACCAAAAGAAGGGTTGTTTACGTCCTATTCTATCGTCCATTTCTAAGGGTTTCGTCCTAGGATCATGTATGGCTCTGATACCAACTAAAACGACCTGATTTTTGAGATGGGAAATCCTCAGTGTCGAAGTGTAATAAGACCTTTATAGATCATATTACCCAGATTCCAGTCGAATATCACATCCATACAACGAAAATATCAGAGTACATAAGGTGCGGAATTACATAAGTTATTACATCGCCGCATTAACGGAATCAAAAGTAGCTTTCATCTAGAACAACTTGAAGATAAGATTGCCAAACTCGAGCATAGGAACCCCTCAACCGTCAAACTCCTTAGAGCTATACTCCTCAGTAGAACCTATGTGCCAAAGTTTATTAGTACGATTTGTACAGGCCACTCCCACCCTTATGAGCATTGCTTTGTGGTATTGGATGCAACATGGATATAAATCAAAAGGAACCTATAAGGCTGGGGTTTCCAATGCATTTGCGTATCAAGTGTATAATAATAGTTAGTCAAGTTTTAACACCATTCCCACACACATTCCACCCCATTTCCATCCAAAGCCAGGTTTCGATCCTGGGATCGATATACCACCATCTCCATATTGTTACCATACCATCGCTCAGTTGACAGGCCGACTCCCTCTTGGCACTGTCTCATGGCCCGTAGCCCCTGGCTACGATCGAACAATCTCTCACAGGGGAAGAAGAGAAGGACTCATCTCACTATCTAGTTTAAACGAAACCTAGGAAAGGTCCATAGCCGACAAGTCGACATATGTATCAATCGATCAACCATACACTCTACAGAGGTTTTACATAACCACAAGATTTGCCATCATCGTTGACCGTCGTCAACTGGGCTGATTCCGGCCGCTTGCTAGCCTAGGATAATGCCACTCTACCATTTAGCCCTAGAACACCCCAAGTCTAGTCTGGGGCGGCTGAAACTGTGAGTCATGAGTCGGGTCCACAAGGTCTCCATGAAGTCTTGGAAGGGTGTAGGGGAATCCTCCGCACCCCCGTACCTCCTTGAATTGTCCGCTATCAACCTAGCAGTAGTGGCAATATCCTACCAAGTAGTCTGGTCGTCCCGTACCATATAGGGCGAGTGGTAGGTAAGGCTTCCCGGTGAATCTGAGTATTAGTAAGTCCTTAGGGATGACCAAGACAGAATGTCTTCATCAGGGTTTCCATTTACCGTGCCACCATAGCACCTCTACCCCGGGCTCCTCCCATAACAGGTTCACACCCAGGGCCACCTCACGTACCAATTACCACCACAGGTATCCTCTCCAGGGGTGCCCAGGTAGTACCCTGCAGCAAGACTTGCCCCAGTCACACAACCCTCACCCTCCATGCACCCAAGTCACATAGGCAGCACTCTCCCCATAGTCCAGATAACTCCAGTTTCCACCATGCATCAATGTAGTATATAAGCGTAGTAGAAATAATAAGCAATGAAATATAGCAGCGAGCGTGTGTCTAGCCTAACAGCAGGGTGAGCAGAGGTAAGGTTGTGTCAAGGTAAAGACCATCAAGTGAGCATACTACCAAGAAAGTCCTATAACAGTGTTATTATAACAGTAAAGTAAAGCAATAGCAATTCTATATTAGCCATGCGTAATAGGTGCTATGAGATTGGGTGGGACGTGGCTCATGGTGGACTTGTGTTCACGGTCCATGGACCGTAGGCTGGGTCTTCGATGGACCGAGTCCACCCCTTTTACCTTTGGCACGGTCTACGTGCACTAGGTGCATGTGAGTATGGCCGACGAGGGGGAAATTTTCCCATCTTCTTCCCCGGCATGCTCCCGTCGGTGGTGAGCTCCTCGGCGAGCCTCACCCGTGGCGCTGGTGTTCAATTTAGGCGGGCAAAAGCATCGCCCCGCCCTGGCAAACATGATGGTGAGGTCGAAGCGATGAGTAGGGTTCCCCATGGGGGCTGGCCACGGTGGTAGAGGTTTGGCTTTGCCGTGTCGATGGCGGCAGGGCGATGTGGTGGCTGTAAGGTCCAAATGGCTAGAGGGGGTGAATAGCCTATTTAAAAATCTACAAGCTTCACTAAACAACCATGTTAGTATAAAAGATGGCTAAGCTAATTCTAGCACTAGCTCAACTACACTATGCAAGCCACCTATACAATTCTAGTGAAGCAAGACTATGATCTCTAATACACACCAACAAGGCTAAGTCACTAAGCTACTTACTCCTATGTGATACAGGCTACACTAAGCAAACTACACAAGGACTAGTACAAGAAAGTAAAGAGCAAGTGACTTGATTCTTATACCAATGATGTAGAGAAGCAATGCACTCGAACAATCAATCACAATGAGCAATCACAAGAGAAATCCTCGGCAAAGAGATGACACAATATTTTTTACCGAGGTTCACTTGCTTCCCGGCAAGCTACTCCTCGTTGTGGCGATGCACCCACTTGATGGATCACGAGCTAATCAACTATCAAGAGTTGAACCCTTAGCGGGTGCCGCACATCCACTCATAAGATGGGGATCCTCCAAGCCACGTGCTTCACTAGAGTAGCCAATTCGCGAACTCCCACGGGGAAGGCTCAAGAACCCCTCACAATCAACTTGGTGAGGCTTGAAACAATCTCCAAGGTCGAGATCAGCACCACCACTGCTCCAAGCTATCTAGGGTGTCAGGAAACACCCAAGAGTAACAAGCAATCCACAGCAAACATGAAGATCAAGTGCCACTAGATGCAACTCTCAATGCAATGCACTTGAATCTCATTCAATCTCTCTAGAGTATGCAACCAAGCAAGGAGATGAGCAGAGGGGAAGGTTCTCTAGCTCAAAGTGTGCCTCAATATCTCAAATGTGCAAGAGTGAACCCCCAAGGGCCGGCCACCTCTTATTTATAACGTTTCACTCAAGAGCTAGCCGTTATCAACTTCATTGGACGATTTTCAGGGGCGACAGACGCTGCACTATAGCGTCTGTCGCCAAGCCGACAAACACATGCCCAGCGTCTATCGCGTTCTCCTCGCGCCACGTGTCCCCATGCGCTCAAAGCGAACGGTCGAAATCCCAGCGTCAGATGCTTCCTACGCTTCGTGACCCAGCGTCTGTCGCGGGTGACAGACGCGGTCCAGTAAGGACCGGAACCACGCTATCACGCGACAGACGCGCCCGGTGGTCGCCCGACAGACGCAGCCTGGCGTCTGTCGCTCCACAGCTCACTCCGCTTCCTCTGCGCGTAGCCGACAGACGTTGATGTTAGTGTCTATCACGTGACCAACCGCGCGTCCGTCGCCACGTCCAGCACCGCGCTGCTAGGGTTTGGCGTTAGACGCTGCGTGCCCATGTCTGTTGCTCGCGGTGCCAGCGTCTATCGCTCACAACACAGCGAATCTTCGTCGTTTCCTCGTTCTGCTTGATCGCCCTAGTCACTTATGAGCTACTCTTCATATGTGTATCACTAAAACACATGTTTTAGCTCATGAAACACCTCCATGCTTTCATCACTTTTTCAACCTCCGGCGCAATGGAAAATAGGCATTTTATTTCTCAAAAACGCCTGAATCCCACGCTCACAAGCTCGGCGGGAGGAAGAGCGAATCCCAAACCCCTCACTCTCGCTCAAACACTGCTGCCTTCGCAAACGTGCCAACACCATCATGTGTAAATCACCATGTGCATGTGTGTTAACATTTTCGCAATCATTTCCAAGGTGATATGTTAGCTCTCTACTAGATCCTAATGCATATGCTCAAGAAGATGACCTACTAGCACTTGATCCACGAGCTAACCGTGATTGCCCCTCTTAATAGTTGGCTATCAATCCTAAATCCGGTCAATCACTTCTCTACTCATCTTAGACCGGCAAAAGTGAACCCAACAATTATACCTTTGCCTTGATCACTTTGTTCCATGTCCATCTCCTCATGCTTGATCACCATGACCATCATTTCATGTCCATGCACCATCTCTTTGTGATCTTGTGGCCACCACTCCATGCCACATGCACCTTCATCACATGTGTTGCTTATGCCTGACTTAAACCACTTAACACATGGCATTAGCAACTTGGTGTCATTAATTACCAAAACCAAACTTGGGCTTTCAATCTCCCCCTTTTTGGTAATTGATGACAACCATCACAAAGATATGAAATGAAATCATATTTCGGATTTGGTAGTATTAACTCCCCCTACATATGTGCTTCCATGAGTTTGGTTCAATTTTGCACATATGCAAGAATTGGAATTTTGGGAGAGTTACTACTACCAAAATGATGCTAAGGTATATAGGATGGACCTTTGAAGCGTGATACCAATTGGAGTTGCTAATATATACCATCCTTAGCACCAATGTAGTTAGACACCACTTGTAATACATCACTTGTAAAGATCACAAACACTAAAATACCCCGTGAGATCAATATTATAGCAACGAGTGTCTAGATACCACTTGTAAAGCTACTCTCAACAATTCATCATTCAAGATCTATTTATAGCATTCACCACACAATCATGAATATGAATTAAAGCTTTGTAATGCAACAATTCATCATGATAGTGCACATACAAATGCAACACATGATTCATGAGCTTGCTCCCCCTACTTGTGTGCTCAATTTTAATTGATTCCTTTCCAATGTCATATCTTTTGCTTTCTCTCCCCCTTTCTATATCTTTGTGACTTACTTCTCTCCCTTTGTCAACAATCACCAAAAAGGTGCCAATTTTAGTGAGAGTTAAGTCAATCAATTAGGGAGTGAATATGAGGGTCATATTATGGTTCAATCTAGATCACTTGCCTAGAATATGTAATTCGGTTTGATCTAAGGACAAGCTTCTTCACACCTCATAAAGTATAAGGGTTATCTTGACCATGTTGAATTACACATCATGAGCTTGTTTTCTAGATTCAACACTAGGTTTGCAAGCCCACAAACATGTCATATGCTACCACTAGATCAATCAATCATAGAAGCAATAGGGGTATCATATATACATCAAATTCATTTGATTTTCATGAATGAGCCTATTAGTCATGCAAATATGTCTATATGTTCTAAACAAGTCCTTAGTAAAGTATGAATGATATGCCAAACAACTTTATCTTGCATTGTCGAAGGGAAGGCATGTCATATAAGAATGTGGGGGTGCACTTATTTCAAGTTAGAGAAGTCAAGTATGTTCAATTCATTCTTTAGCTTGTAAAATCTCTTCTCATCAAGTGGCTTTGTGAATATGTCGGCTAGTTGATCTTCGGTGCCAATGCTCTCAATGCTAATATCACCCTTTTGTTGATGGTTTCTTATGAAGTGATGCCTTATGTCAATATGCTTGGTTCTTGAATGTTGAACTAGATTTTGTGTCATCTTGATAGCACTCTCATTATCACAAAACAAAGGCACATTTTTGAACTTGATTCCAAAATCATTCAAGGAGGCTTTTATCCAAAGCAATTGCGCACAACAACTACCGGCACTAATGTATTCGGCCTCGGTGGTAGATAGTGCAACACTATTTTGTTTCTTTGATGACTATGAAATGAGAGACCTTCCTAGCAATTGACAAGTACCACTTATGCTCATTCTATCAATCTTGCATCCACCATAGTCGGAGTCCGAATATCCAATCAACTCAAAATTAGACCCCTTAGGATACCATAGTCCAACATCATGAGTGCCCTTAAGATATCTCAATATCCTCTTGGTCACTTTCAAGTGACTTTCTCTAGGTGAAGCTTGATATCTTGCACACTTGTACACACTAAACATCACATCTGGCCTAGAAGCGGTGACATATAGCAAACTTTCAATTATAGACCGATATTGCTTTTGATCTACCATGTTGCCACTAGCATCAACACCCAATTGATCATTTGTGCCCATTGGTGTACTCATTTGCTTAGCATCTTACAAACCAAACTTCTTGATCATGTCCTTGATGTACTTGCCTTGGCTAACAAAGGTGTCATTCTTCATTTGTTTGATTTATAGTCCAAGGAAGTAACTAAGCTCTCCAATCATGGACATCTCAAACTCATTTGTCATCATTTTTCCAAACTCTTCACAAAAGTCTTGATTGGTTGATCCAAAAATGATATCATCCACATAGATTTGCAACACAAACAAGTCAATGCCTATCTTCTTGGTGAAGAGAGTGGTGTAAACTTTTCCCATCTTGAACCCTTTAGAGAGGAGAAAGTCTCTCAACCTCTCATACCATGCTCTAGGTGCTTGCTTCAAACCATACAATACCTTCTTGAGCTTGTAAACATGGTCGGGCTTCTTGTCATCTTCAAAACCAAGAGGTTGCTCAACATAGACCAACTCATTTATGTACCCATTGAGGAATGCACTTTTCACATCCATTTGATATAACTTGATGTTGTGGGCACAAGCATAGGCCAAAAGAATTCTAATTGCTTCCAATCTTGCAACCGGTGCATATGTCTCTCCAAAGTCAAGACCCTCAACTTGAGTATAACCTTGTGCTACCAATCTTGCTTTGTTCCTCATAACCATTCCATCTTGATCTTGCTTGTTTCTAAAGACCCACTTAGTACCAATCACATTGTAGTTCTTTGGCCTCTTAACAAGCTCTCAAACTTGATTTCTAGTGAAGTTGTTTAGCTCTTCATGCATGGCATTAACCTAATCAGAATCTTTCAAAGCATCTTCTATTTTCTTAGGTTCTTCAAGTGACATAAATGAGTAGTGCTCACAAAAAGATGCCAATCTTGATCTAGTTTGAATACCACTTTGAATTCCACCAATGATTTGATCCAATGGATGATCTCTTGCAATGTTGGTAGGTTGGAGTATTGGGAGTTGATTACTTCCACTTGCTTGACCTTGATCTTGAGCTTCATTGTGAGTACCACTTGAGCTAGCTTGATTTGTATCAATTTGCACATCTTGATTAATCATTTATACGTCACCATCATCATCTTGTCTTGGCCTTATATCACCAATATCTATGTTCTTCATTGCATTTGACAATTGATCTCCTCTCATATCATCAAGGTTTTGAGCTTCATTTTGGGATTCTTGGGTTTTATCAAACTCAACATCATGAACTTCTTCCAAGGTGCCATTAGTGAGATTCCAAACTCTATATGCTTTGCGTGTGGTAGAATAACCAAGTAAGAACTCTTCATCACATTTCTTGTCAAACTTGCTCAATCTAGTGCCTTTCTTGAGAATGTAGCATTTGCAACCAAACACTCTAAAGTATGCAATGTTGTGGTGTCTTCTCAAGCTTTCCATGGCAATAGAGACGGTTACTACAATAGCAAGCCGTGTTGATAGCTTCACTCCAAAATGAATGACTCACATTATATTCACTAAGCATTGATCTAGCCATGTCAATCAAAGTTCTATTCTTTTTTTCAACTACACCATTGGATTGAGGAGTGTATGTTGGAGAGAATTGATGTCCAATACCAAGATCATCACACAATTCCTCAATTCTTGTGTTCTTGAACTCACTACCATTGTCACTTCTAATCTTCTTGATGGTGATTTCAAACTCATTTTGCACTCTCTTGACAAAAGACTTGAATAGATCATAAACATCACTCTTGTCATAGAAAAAGAACACTCAAGTGTATCTAGTGTAGTCGTCCACTATCACAAAACTATACTTGTTGCCACCAATGCTAGTGTATGTTGTTGGCCCAAACAAGTCCATGTGCAATAACTCAAATGCCTTAGATGTGCTCATTTCACTCTTGCTAGGATGTGCATTTTCAACTTGTTTGCCGGCTTGATAAGCACTACAAGGTTTATCCTTCTCAAAGGTGACATCCTTCAATCCTCTAACTAAGTCATGCCTCAAAAGTTTGTTCAATTGTTTCATTCCAACATGACCAAGCCTTCTATGCCACAACCATCCCATACTAGATTTGCTAAGCAAGCATGATGTCAATTGTGTCTCACTATCATTGAAGTCAACCAAGTATAAGCTACCATGTCTAAATCCTTTGAATATCAAATTTGATCCATCAACACTAATGACTTCAACATCATCACTACCAAATATGCACTTGAAACCAAGATCACAAAGTTGTGCCACCGACAAAAGATTGTAATCCAAGCTCTCAACTAGCAATATATTGGATATGCTCATGTCATTGGAGATAGCAATTTTACCAAGCCCTTTGACCTTGCCTCTCTTATTGTTGCCCAAAGTAATAGCATCAAAACCACCATTTTGACTTGTATCAATTGATTTGAACATACAAGAATCCCCGGTCATATGTTGAGTGCACCCACTATCAAGCACCCAATGCCTTCCTCCGGCTTTATAATTGACCTATAAAACAAGATCAATTCTTTTTAGGTACCCAAACTTGTTTGGGTCCTCCAAGGTTAGTGACCAAGCTCTTTGGTACCCAAATGACTTTCTTCTTTGAGCCCATCCATGGTGCACCAATGAACTTAGCATGAACACCATTAGTACCCTTGGTAAACACATAGAAAGAGTCAAGCTTAATTGAGGATACATTAGCATTTGATTTCTTGTTCATGCATTGTTGCTCTATGTGACCAACTTGCTTGCACACTTTGTAATAGCTACCATTGTTCTTCACAAAACGAGTCTTGTGAGGAGCAAAAGCGGCCTTGCCTTTCTTGGGGTTATAGCCCAATCCCTCTTTATAGAGAGAAGCCCTTTGGCTACCCAAGCACATAAGCAAGCGGTCATCACCACCATAAGCCTTAGTTAATGTGTGATTGAGCTCTTTTACCTCCTTCTTGAGATTTTCATTCTCAACTATTAGTGTGGAGTCACAAGTGAAACTATCACTGCTAGATGAGGATGATGTAGATGAGCTACATGAAGGGTTAGTGGGAGCAACAACAATAGGCTTATGAAAAGATTCATCAATTATATCACATGATATGCCTATGTTGCAAGTTTTAACTTTCTCAACATTAGTTGGCATGTTTTCACATTTTTCAACTAGAGAGGAATGAGCTTCTTCAAGCTTAGAGTGAGACTTTTGAAGCTTCTTATGGTCTACCTTTAGACTCTCATAAGATGCCTTAAGCTCATCAAGTTCTTGCATAAGGTTTTTCTTAACCTTAAGTAAGCCCTTGCACTCCTTTCTAGATTCTTTAAAATGTTGAGTGCAATCTTCTAGCATAGTGATTAGTTCATCTTTAGTGAATTCTTCTTCATCACTATCACTATCACTAGCATTATCATGATCACTCTCATCATCGGATGATACCTTAGCGGCCTTAGCCATCAAGCATAATGGAGTGTCGAAGAGGGAGACCTTCTCTTGGATGGCAATGCTAGCATGTCCCTTCTTCTTGCTCTTATTGTCATCCTCATCATCACTTGAGGAATCATCACTATCCCATGTAGCAATATGAGAATCATTCTTCTTTTTATGAGAGCTCTCCTTCTTTTCTTGCTTCTTCTTTTGCTTCTTCCTCTCCTTCTTGATAGCATCTTCATCATCACTATCATAAGGACACTTTGCAATGAGATGGTCCTTGCTATGGCATCTAAAGCATCTCATGGTATGCTCATTCTTCTTGGATGAGTTCTTTCTCCTTGCACGATAGCCTTTCTTCTTCATGAATTTACCAAATTGCTTGACAAAGAGAGCCATCTTCTCATCAATGTCATCACTATCACAAGAGCTTGAGTCTTCATCACTTGATGATTCAATCTTGGACTTGCCCTTGGATGTGGTGGCTTTGAATGCCACACTTTTCTTCTTTTTATCATCTTTCTTCTCATTTTCCTTCTTCTTCTTGACCAACTCATCCTTCTCATCATCTTCTCTATATGAATCATCGGTCATCACTTCTTGAAATACTTGTTGAGGAGTTAAATCCTTCAATATAGTCCTCACTAGCACGATGATCAATGTATCAAACCTCTTGGACAAGCTTCTCAAGAACTTCATAAAGAATTGGTTGTCCTTGACCTTCTCACCAAGTGCCTTGAGTTCATTGACAATGACTTGCAACCAATGAAATATTTCCGGTACACTCTCATCATCTTGCATCTTAAAGCTTAAAAATTTTTCTTGCAAGATATATGCTTTAGCGGTCTTTGTGCCTTCAGTGCCCTCAAATGTTTCTTCTAGCTTGGCCTAAGCATCATGAGCAATTTCAATGTTCTTCACTTGCTCAAATGTCTTGTCATCTAGTGCCTCATGAAGAGCACTAATGGCAATGTCATTGCATTGGAGCTTCTTCTCTTCCACCGGTGTAGGTGCTTCCAGATTAGCAACCTCAAATTTTGTTTCGGTGACCTTCCACACTTCTCTATTGATTGACTTGAGGTGTGCGGTCATCTTAACCTTCCAATATGCATAATTTATGCCATCAAAGTGAGGTGCCTTCTTGGTGTTGTTGATGTGTAAGCTTAATTGAGCCATTTCTTTTTCATCGTAGGTTGTTAAGCCTCAAATAAACGGTGCCTCGGCTCCGATACAACTTGTAAGGTCCAAATGGCTAGAGGGGGGTGAATAGCCTATTTAAAAATCTACAAGCTTCACTAAACAACCACGTTAGTATAAAAGATGGCTAAGCTAATTCTAGCACTAGCTCAACTACACTATGCAAGCCACCTATACAATTCTAGTGAAGCAAGGCTATGATCTCTAATATACACCAACAAGGCTAAGTCACTAAGCTACTTACTCCTATGTGATAAAGGCTACACTAAGCAAACTACACAAGGACTAGTACAAGAAAGTAAAGAGCAAGTGACTTGATTCTTATACCAACGATGTAGAGAAGCAATGCACTCGAAGAATCAATCACAATGAGCAATCACAAGAGAAATCCTCGGCAAAGAGATGACACAAGATTTTTTACCGAGGTTCACTTGCTTCCCGGCAAGCCACTCCTCGTTGTGGCGATGCACCCACTTGATGGATCACGAGCTAATCAACTATCAAGAGTTGAACCCTTAGCGGGTGCCACACATCCACTCACAAGATGGGGATCCTCCAAGCCACGTGCTTCACTAGAATAGCCAATTCGTGAACTCCCACAGGGAAGACTCAAGAACCCCTCACAATCAACTTGGTAAGGCTCGAAACAATCTCCAAGGTCGAGCTCAACACCACCGCTGCTCCAAGCCATCTAGGGTGTCGGGAAACATCCAAGAGTAACAAGCAATCCGCAGCAAACATGAAGATCAAGTGCCACTAGATGCAACTCTCAATGCAATGCACTTGAATCTCACTCAATCTCTCTAGAGTATGCAACCAAGCAAGGAGATGAGTGGAGGGGAAGGTTCTCTAGCTCAAAGTGTGCCTCAATATCTCAAATGTGCAAGAGTGAACCCCCAAGGGCCGGCCACCTCTTATTTATAACATTTCACTCAAGAGCTAGACGTTATCAACTTCACTGGATGATTTTCGGGGGCGACAGACGCTGCACAGTAGCGTTTGTCGCCAAGCCGATAGATGCACGCCAGTGTCTATCGTGTTCTCCTCGCGCCACGTGTCCCCACGCGCTTAAAGCTAACGGTCAAAATCCCAGCGTCAGACACTTCCTACGCTTCGCGACCCAGCGTCTGTCACGGGCGACAGATGTGTCTGACACTCCACACCCTCAGCGTCTGTTGCGCGACAGACGCGGTCCAGTAAGGACCGGAACCACACTATCACGCGAAAGACGCGCCCGGTGGTCGCCCGACATACATGACACCTTCGCAAATGTGCCAACACCATCATGTGTAAATCACCATGTGCATGTGTGTTAGCATTTTCACAATCATTTTCTAAGGCGATATGTTAGCTCTCTACTAGATCCTAATGCATATGCTCAAGAAGATGACCTAGTAGCACTTGATCCACGAGCTAACCATGATTGCCCCTCTTGATAGTCGACTATCAATCCTAAACCCGGTCAATCACTTCTCTACTCATCTTAGACCGGCAAAAGTGAACCCAACGATTATACCTTTGTCTTGATCACTTTGTTCCATGTCCATCTCCTCATGTTTGATCACCATGACCATCATTTCATGTCCATGCACCATCTCTTTGTGATCTTGTGGCCACCACTCCATGCCATATGCACCTTCATCACATGTGTTGCTTATGCCTGACTTAAACCACTTAACACATGTCATTAGCAACTTGGTGTCATTAATTACCAAAACCAAACTTGGGCTTTCAGTGGCTGGGAGCATGCTTGGCGAGGCGCGTGAGCTCCCCGTGGCTTCGGTGAACAGGGTGGGTGAGACAAGGAGGTGCCAGGCGCTCCCAGCGGTCCTAGCCATGGTGGAGTCGAAGCGGTTGCGACGGCGCTCCAACCGTGGCGCGGTGTGGTCAAACGGGGGTCCTCTGGTGGCCTTCGTCTACCTCAATTGCGAGCGTGGCGTGTTTCGCAACATGGCGATTGTTAGGGTGTTAACGGTGCCCTACTCACGGTGGTGTGTGCGCATGACCCTCACCGTGGCCGTGCTCTGGCCGCGGCAGGCGTGCTCTATGCGTGCATGTGTGGGCGCGGTGCTGTGGTGAGGACAGAGGCGTGGCTCATCTTCTTTTGGCCTAGGATCACGCGCAAGGCGCATCTCTAGTCTCGGTGAGGGCAACAGGGGTGGTCTCCTACTTCTACCCGGTGGTTATGCCAGAGCATAAAGCTCCGCCGAGGTCTCGGTCACGGCGACCGATGGGCTAGGAGTGGTCTCAGCAAGAGTGTGGCTCACCGAGGGGTGATCGTAGGCGAAAGGATGGTGATGCCGTGTAGAGTTAGTAGCTGTGCAGCTCGGGTCGCCATGCAGTGCCGAACCGCGATGGCGTTCCCTCCGGCTCCGACGGCGCGCTTCCCTTCGCGGCAGCGTGCTTCGCCTCTCTCTCCCGCCTCCTTCTTCTCCTCTACTCCGGCGCGGTGTGCGTGTGGAAGCCACCAAGTGGCAGCGAGGGGGATTTGGGTAAAAGCTAGGGCTTCAGGGTCCTTTTATAGCAGTGCTCCATGCCCGCCCATGGTGGTGCGATGAACGGTGGCTGATGCATGGAACACATCCATAGGCGTGAGGCGGTGGCGTGGGCGCAGCGCAAAGGAGGGGGCAGGGTCATGCATCTTGCGTGACCCTAGGCCCGCGCCTGTCACCACGGTCGGGGCTCGGTTGCGTGTGGAGGAAGCGTGGGCGCGTGGGGAAAGAGAAACAGGGGAGGGAGAAAGCCGACAGGCGGGCCCCAGGTGTCGGTGGCAGTGGCGAAGAGAGGGTGAAGGGCGCGCAGGCGTGAGCGGTGCGTTGGGTCGGCTCGCTTAGCTAGGCCGTCGTGCGCGCGGGAAGGGAGGGGGAAGGGTAGGCAGGCCGGCTGGGCCGCGTGAGCGGGCCTTCCCTCTTTTCTTTTTCTTTTTTGTTTTTCTTCTTCTCTATTTGAATTCAAATTTGATTTGGAGTTTGAATTCAAATCTGGTGTACCTCGTCCTTTGGATTTTTAGATGTGAGTTCCACAACATACTTATATATATTAGGGACTTTATTTAGCTATTTTTGTGTAACAAAAATAGTTATAGTTTTGCTATACAAAAATAGAATCAGTTTTTCACTTTAAGCATTTATTCTTTGGTTTGATTAATATTTACTTTATGGTTTATTACTTTAAAAGGAGCTGTTAAGCATTACATAAAGCAATTGGAAATCCAAATCACAATTTGAGTTAACAATGTATGCAACATTTTATTTGTTAGGATTTTAAATAAACATAAATAACAAAATGACATGATATGCTCATGAATTTGTCTAGTTGGGTTACAACTAATGCTACACCTAGGGTTGGCTTCTACATGTGTCACCCAACATCACATGGAAGTTTTAAGAAAAATTTTGTAGTTGTGATTTTTGGTGTGTTTATTTTTGGGTTGTTACAATTAGGGTTTCCAGAGAGAATATAATAGATCTCCAATTTCTCGAAGTTTTAGTATAGGCTTGCTAGCAAGATTCAAGTAGAGTTGGGCTATTGCTCAGGATTATGGATTCGTCGTCTGGACGCTGGTATAGCCATTGTATCCTCTATATTTCATGGCTTTATGCTATTTCAATACTATGTTTCTATTTATTATGTTCCTAGTTTACTCTAGTAGTATGCTTGATATAGTCATGATTGATAATGAATTTATGCATAAGTTCGCAAAGGGCTTAGCTCAATACTCGAGTGAGTTAAGTGGTCGACATTATGTAAGCATGGTACTTAAATACTATTTACCTGCGAATGCACCCTACATTCCAGGCCATGTGGTAGATTGCGAGTGTGACACTCTCGTTGAGTCCTTTATAGTTCACTCCCCGTTTATAGGATAAGTAGGACCTGGTTGCAAAGGGAATCAAGCTTTGTTCTTGATCTTCCTTAATAATGTTCCTTATGCCTAGGTGTAGAGTTAATTGTGTTATAGATAAAAGTATATATATGCTAGGGTGTACAAAAGACTTAGTAAATAAGAAATGACTTAGAAATCTTTTCTCTTAATTAATCTCATGCCTAGCCATACTATATTTATGAGTATCTATTTCTATCTCTGGATTATTATTGATGTCTTACACTTATCATTTATATATCATCTTACTTACCCCTGTTAGAGCAAATGTGTGGTTAATGATCTTGTCGTAAGTAGTCATGTTTGTCAATATCTCTAGCCACCACTCCTCCCAGTGGTAAAATATAAATAATGATACCTAGTATACTCCCGCGTGAAATGCTACAATGGTATATTATCTGTGCGCTTGCGGATTACTTCAACTTATATAATCTTTCCTGAATATACAAGTGTCATTAATAATTACCAATAAACATTTTTGTCATCATTGCTAGGGATGACAACTTAGTAAAAGTGATGTTAAGAAATGTCAGCAGCGATCCAACAAGATGGACAGATAAAGATGAAGGAAAGTGAGAACTATCGTGAGCTTTGCAAGCCCTGTTCGCTTGGCTAAAAAGTCATGGCTGAAAGTACTGTTCGCTGATTTGTTGCGAGAGAAAAATATTGTTCGTTGGCTGAAAAGTACGGCTTATAAGACAAGCGAACATGGCTGAAGTGGTGGACCCCACACCTTTTTAGATCATCTGAGTTGCAAATGGATCAAATAACGCAGCATAGGCGCACAATGTCGCCCTACCCCATCATAAAGCCAGGTTTGCCCTGGGCAGATCAGAGATTCCTCAAGTTTCGTCCAAGAAACGATAACCATCATGCTTTCATGATGAGGAACGATGGAGTTTACGAGCAAACCACCAAAGGATAACTAATCGTGCTTATGTGAATGAATCATGGGTGCTTTCTGGGCAAACTAATAAAGGAACCGTCAAAGCTCTCACTCATAAGAGATCCCGTCGAGGTAAGGACGTCGCCAGGTTGTCCTAGGTCGGCTAACAAGCCTAGGACGCTGTTCTTGGTCATTGGGTCAAGCGATGAAAAACAACATGGAGGTTGGAAAGATTAGAAGAAAGAGTACAATAATTGTTTGACAGTTGTGTGTGTTTAGCACTTTAATGGCCCATGCCTCTTATATTTATAAGGAGAGGGTGGTCTTATGACATGAGGGGTAGAAATACCTTACAAAACGCATCAAAATGCAACTCAACTTTGAATTGGCCCATCAAAATTGGATCAGTCGGGTTGCGAACCAGCCTAGCTAGCTTTATCAGCCGAGGAACAAGGCAAACTCAGCATAACCGAGTTCTGCACGGTGACTTTTTCCGAAGCCATAATTTCTTCATTCAAACTCTAAATTGGACATTTTGTATATGCTCTTTTGATCAACTCGACGAGAGAAACACAATGGTAAAGTTCATTCTGCATTTTGACTACTTTGACAAACCCGACCTAACCTATTTCTCACAGAGCTCTTGGACAATTTTGGTTGTCAACGCATAGATATAGATATTTGAATATAGTAGTACTAAAGTTTAATTACCATTCGGATTAATAAAAACTCACGTGCTCCTAGCCTTCTACTTACAAGTAGGGTGTGTCGGTGTGAGTGTCTATTTAGCATGACTTTTTCTCTACTAGGTGCTTCTCTGGAAGAGCTGGAACGGGAGTGAATAAATTGTAGCTCCTTCCTTGTACATAAAAAACGGTTCTAGCTCTTCTTCCGTATAAACAGCGGCGGACCCAGGGGGCTGCAAACCCCCCAGGTGGGCTGCAAATACAAGGAGCCCAGCAGCACCCCAACGGGCCAACACGAAGCCCAACTAGAAGCCCTCTTCTGTTATTTTAGCCCTCCTTGGCCCAATTGTAGATTCGCCCCTGCATATAAAAATTAATTTTCTTATGAAGTGTTTTGATATGACACTCCTCTCCAAAATTACTACCAGAATTAGATCGCATCCGTGCAAAAAGCTATGAGGGCTCGTTTGGATGGGGATTGAGATAGGATAAGAAAAATGGATTGAATAAAAAGGGGTATAAGATAGATATGCTAGTCTTTATTTCCCTCTTAATTTCCCACTGCCCAAATCGGAAACTCTATTACGCGACCCCCGTGCGTCTCTCTCTCCCTCTTGCGTCCGTGCCCGACTGCGCTCGCGCCCGTGCCGAAGACGAAGAAGACGGCGACGCTAGGGTTCCGGCGAGCTCCATCTCCAACTCCGGCGGGCATAGAAGGGCCCGGACGGGGGAGGCAGGCCTGTCAGGCGGTAGGGATAGAGGTCGGGCGGCTTAGGGGCCCTGGTGGCGGCGGCGGCGGCACCCGGCCCAGAGAGGGTGGGGGCGCCATGGCCAGCGAGGGGTTGTCGCTGCCGAAGCTCACCGCCGGAGGGGGAGGGGATTGTTTTCCTATGCCAATCCCCATTTCCCATTTCTCATTTCCCATTTACCAAAGTGACAAACACCACCCGAGCCTCTCTTCGCAACTCCGGAGTTGCTTTGCTTTGGTGCCTCCGTACATACTCTCTCCCCGACGGCGTATCTGGACTGAGCTCGGAATACGCATACACACCTGCGTATACGCATACGCCATATATAATGTCTGGCCCCGCTTCCACCTCCGCCTGATCTTCCTCCTCTTAGCAGGAGGTGAGGAAAGGGGACGGAAGCACGCCGACCCGGTCGGTGGCCTCTCGGTGGCCCGGTCGGATCCACCGGCCCGCGGAACGGATCGAGGCCACCGGCATCCTCGGCTCGCGTCGCGTCGCGGCGCCGAGCTGGAAACCCCCGGATCGGTGCAGCTGCCCCCTGCCCCCGCCCGATAACGCGGCGGGAGGGTGGCCTGTCGATCTCGCGGCGGGAGCTGGCTAACTACCTGCCGATTTGGGGATTTGGGTGTTTGGTGCGTGTGTGGTGGCGTGGAGTCGCCGGCGTGGGGTGGCGGAGCTAGGGTTTGGGTTTGGGCGTTCGGGATGACGCGCCGGGTGCGGCGGCGGACGTGCAGGGAACGGGAGGGTAGGGTGGTGAGGGGCGCGTCGCGTGTTGTTTCGGCGGGGCCGGAAGGCGAGGAGGATGCGGCGGCGGTGGAGGTGGACTGGAGGGCGCTGCCGGACGACACGGTGCTGCAGCTCTTCGCGCGGCTGAACTACCGCGACCGCGCCAGCATGGCGTCAGCGTGCCGGGCTTGGCGAGCGCTGGGCTCGTCACCCTGCCTGTGGAGCACGCTCGACCTCCGCGCGCACCGCTACGACAAGGAGGTGGCGTCGTCGCTTGCCTCGCGGTGCGGGAGCCTGCGTCGGCTACGCCTGCGCGGCCACGAGGCGGCAGAGGCCGTCTCGGGCCTCCGCGCGCGTGGTCTCCGCGAGGTGGTGGCCGACGGCTGCCGCGGTCTCACAGATGCCACGCTCGCTGTCCTCGCCGCGCGGCACGAGGACCTCCAGAGCCTCCAGATCGGGCCCGATCCTCTCGAGCGCATCTCCAGCGACGCCCTCCGCCACGTCGCGCTTTGTTGCTCGCAACTCCGCCGCCTGCGCCTCTCGGGTCTCCGTGAAGCTGACGCGGATGCCGTCGGAGCGCTCGCCCGCTGCTGCCCCCTCCTCGAGGATGTTGCTTTCCTCGATTGTGGCACCGTGGATGAGGCCGCCCTTGCTGGTATCCACTCTCTCCGGTTCCTCTCTGTAGCAGGATGCCGGAACCTGAAATGGGCTACTGCATCCACCTCCTGGACCCAGCTTCCCTCCCTTATTGCCCTTGACGTCTCCCGCACTGATGTTCCGCCAAGTGCTGTTTCACGCCTCATTTCCCATGCCAAAACCCTCAAGCTTATATGCGCGCTGAACTGCATTTCTGTTGAGGAGGAACAGCTTCACAATCCTGCTGTATTTAGTAACTCTAAGGGCAAGGTCGTGCTAACGATCAACAGCGACTTTAAAACTTTTGAGACCATGTTTCCAGTTGTGGATGTGAAAGAGCACGAGGTTTTCAATCAATGTAACTGGAGTCACAAAGACAAGATAGCTGGTGATACAATGACATGGATCGAGTGGATCCTGTCACAGTCTCTTCTCCGAATTGCAGAGTCCAACCCACAAGGCATGGATGGTTTCTGGCTGCAGAAGGGCACCGCACTGCTGCTTAGACTATTGAAGAGTTTGCAGGAGGATGTGCAGGAGCGGGCAGCTACTGCGCTTGCTACGTTTGTAGTTATGGATGATGAGAGTGCAAATGTGGATCCTGCAAGGTCGGAGGCGGTGATGCAGAATGGGGGCATCCGAATGTTGCTGGACCTTGCAAGGTGTTCAAGGGAGAGTGCACAATCTGAAGCAGCAAAAGTAATAAATTGTTTCTCTCTGCCCTTTGTTTTTAGTGTTCTTGCTTGCATTTACCATCTTCTCACATTAGTTAATGTCACCATGCAGGCTATTGCCAACTTGTCAGTGAATACCAAGGTTGCCAAGGCAGTTGCAGATGAAGGCGGTATTGTACAATACTCACTAATTTAGCCAAGTCGATGAATAGGCTTGTTGCTGAAGAGGCTGCTGGTGGCCTTTGGAATCTCTCTGTAGGCGAGGACCACAAGGTTGTTATTCTTTGGATGCTGATTCATTGTATAACTTCTTATTATTGGGGTAATTTTTGTAATAATTCATTGGTTGCACTTCTTCAGGCGGCTATTGCAGTATCTGGTGGTATCAAGGCCCTGGTCGATCTAATATTTCGTTGGCCTGCTGGAACTGATGGAGTTCTTGTATGAAGCCTTTAATTTTCAAGTTCTCATATTTCCAATTTAACTAAGTATCTGGACCAATTAGTCTATATATGTTGCTATTTGTTTTTCTTTAGGAACGTGCTGCTGGTGCGCTTGCAAACCTGGCTGCTGATGACAAGTGTAGCTTGGAAGTTGCAAAGGCTGGTGGTGTCCATGCTTTGGTTACACTTGCTCGATCATGTAAACTTGATGGTGTCCTAGAACAGGTAAACAGCACATTGGCACCTTCATGCTTTTTTTTTCTCTCTGTAGGCAACCAGTATTCATTTATTATAGGTGTTCTGGTACTGCTAGTAATATGAGCTCCATGAAACCAACATGATGTGATAAATGCCAAGCACGACAAGGAGCATGCAAGCTCTCATCTTGAGTTCGTCCTTCATCTACATACCTATGCATCTGGACATGTTACATGTACCATCTGCATCATATTGCTTAGGTATCAAACTTTGCTGTACCATATAAGAAATAAGTTGCCCATGCGATAGATGTCTCATTAAACGCAAAGCAGTAGCAAAAGCTTGTGAGTTATCATTTCCAACGTTTCAATAGTGTATGCCTTGACACTTGTTAATGGCTTATTGCTTGCCTATAGAAATTTTGGTATGCCATAGGTCTCAAATTGGGCCATATAATGTATTTATCAGGATTTGTGAAGGTTTAACGTAAATTTTCTTACTTGATATACTGTCTACAAGCTTGTGTGTTTCCCTTCATTGCATATCCATATTTATGACTTGTGTTATCAGGAGAATGAAACTCTTGTAACCTGCAGTACTTAAGTTGTAGTTTGCTGCTGTATAATCGATACTTCACTAACCCAACCATACTGTATCAGACACTTCGATACACTGGTGCTTTCTCTATATTACCATAGTGTTATTCTTCAAAGTTGTATATCACCATACCGCTGTACCCTTATCGTGTATTACTGATACATAGGCTTGCTGACTAGGATTTGGGTTTAGTCTAATGTTTCTAGCTTCAATGTTTGGTTTAGACATTTTTAATTTGCTTTCAAGCCACTCCAATGATGTTTTTGAAGCTCCCAGCCTAACTCTTTGTCTTTTTAATGTTCACCATCGAGTTTTCAGTGTTCACCTAAATGCTAAATAGCCGGTCACCTATTGTAGCCATTTATTCGGGCTAAATGGCTGTTTAAAAAGGATAAGCAGCCTATTAAAAGGATATGGCTGGCCACTTTTGTGGCATTTAAACAGGCTAAACTTCTGTTTAGTCGAACAGTGATATTTTTGCTGTTTGTTAGTTTCTAAGGCTACTTTTCTTATATTTGCAGGCTGCAAGAGGTCTGGCTAACTTAGCTGCACATGGGGACAACAATGACAACAATGCTGCTGTAGGTCAGGAAGCAGGGGCTCTGGAGGCACTAGTGCAACTAATAGGTTCTCAAAACGAGGGTGTAAGGTATACATATAACTGTTTTGATATGCTCCAACTAGCATGACCTTCAAGTCTTAATGCCTGCATTCTACCTGAATAGTTCACACGAATCCACATTAACAATTCACAACTTCTATGTATCAAATTAGACAAGAAGCTGCTGGTGCTTTGTGGAACCTGTCATTTGATGACAGAAACCGTGAAGCCATTGCTGCAGTGGGTGGTGTTGAAGCTTTGGTAAGCCCTTTTGCTCCCACATCCTCTGCACCTCATGCCCTTTGGTGTCTATTAGCTTTTTTTTAGAAAAAGGAATATAATATTCCGGCCTCCAACATTCACAAGTGAATGAGTATAGCCAATTACAACAGACCCATAGTACTTAGACTACGCTTCACCAATCAGAGTACAAAAACATGGAACAAAGAAAAGAGACTCAAGTCCCTATCCTATTCCTTCTTCGACACATAACTTGCTGAAGAGCTTCAAACTGGTACATTTAAATAGAAGACATATCTCTGAAGAGGCTTGTACTTATATACTTTTTTTTAATTGTGTACTTATATACTTTGTAGTGATGCAGAATGATGTCTTAATATAACAGTTAAAGTAGGCTAAAGTTATTTGGTTGCAATCTTTGTAGGAGAATTATCTTGAATTTTATGGTGAGGTACGGTGTCAAAGACACTAAGCCTACGCAAACAAGAGAAAGTAATTGATAATACTGCTAGGATGCCAAAATATTTCTAGGAACTCTTCTATCCCAGCCCTTCCATATATTCTCAATCTCACTTGAATAGAATAGAAGATATATAGTTCTCCTTTTCAGATAATGACTTCTGTTTCTTAGGTTGCCCTAGTGCAACAATGTTTGAATGCTTCAGAAGGCCTTCAGGAGAGAGCTGCTGGTGCATTATGGGGATTATCTGTTTCAGAAGCTAATAGGTAACTTTAAATGATAACATGTTCCTTCAGTTGTATTTACACTTCAGTGTAAAAGGCATTGCCAGTTTACCACTTTCTTATAATTGGTTCTTATTGCTAAATGAAAGAATCTTCTGAGTTTAATTTTATCTCCTTCACTTTAAGCGAGGCTGCATTGCTGATGAAGTACACTTGAGCCTATTACTATATTGTGTTCCATGATATCCTTACAATATACCCTTTTGCTGATAACATGTGGTAGTTCAGCTAAAAATTTCGTGGAAATTTCTAATTAACCTTTGTTGATGAAGTAATGTACGGTGGTAGCATAGGGTCATCTAATGAAAGGAAGTACATGACAGAAAATTAATGTTTATTGTTCCATTTCAGAGACGCCTGATTCTTTAACCTTTTGAAACTTCTTTGTGCCATTCTTGTAGTCATATTTGATTCCCACATTGTTGATAACTCAATTTTTCTTTGCATTGGTTAGCATTGCAATTGGGCAGGGTGGTGGGGTTGCACCTTTGCTCACATTGGCACGCTCAGAGGTTGAAGTAAGTTCTGTTTGCACTTGATGTAGTCAACAAGTTTGACAAATTTCTGTTCATGTATGGAGACGTTCAGTTACTGAAGAATTTTGTATTATTTTTACTTTATGAATAAAAGCCTTCTGTTGGCAATACATAATATTGCCATGAGATTTCCCTGTATCCTTCATGCATTATTCAGTAATGCCCAGATGTACAAAACATTAAATATGTGGCTGAAAAAGCCTGTGCCCAGGTTCTAACCCATTTGACTGCACCATGGCAGCTTATGGTCTACCTAATGTTCTGTTTTTTTTTCAAGTTAATCACATGGTAGTGTTAGTTGTACCTTTGAAATGTGCAAGCTCTTGATTCATTCTTCTGGATATGGATATGGATATGTGCAAAGACTGTTCAATAATGTGTTGAATTTCTTTGGTGTATTTTATTTCAAGTGACCTCAGATTTTCTGACTTTAGAAACCATTGACCGTTGTGACATAGTTTTATTTGTATGAACACATCATCCTCTCATAGTTTTATTTGTATGAACACATCGTTCTCTCATTTCTTAAATGCTTGGAAAATTTAAAAGGTTGGCATGCTGCACATGTGCCATTCATGTTTAGTTTAACTGCCTGGTTTCAAGTCAATTAGACTGTTTATTTAATCATTGCCATCAATTTATTTTGGTAACTTTTGTTCGGACTTTGCAGTTTTTAAGTGATATTATAGTCTATAATAGAAAGTTTTCATACTTACTACTTCTGCCTTGGAAAATTGGAAACAAAAAGATGTTTGTTGCTTAGACAATGACTCCCGATTCCACAGGATGTTCATGAGACAGCTGCAGGGGCACTATGGAATCTTGCTTTTTATTATGGTAATGCTCTCCGCATAGTCGAAGAAGGTGGGGTGCCTGTTCTTGTAAAAATTTGCTCATCATCAGGGTCCAAGATGGCATGCTTCATGTCTGCACTAGCACTAGCATATATGTTTGACGGAAGGTACCATTTTTGCTAATTTTTCTTGGTTGCTTCACATGTTGGCCATTTGATATTAGAATCTGTTTTTTAGTTCTTAGTTAAGCAAGGCCTACAAGCAGCCGGCACTTCAAGTTTTATTGTCGGTTTAGGCTTCAAAATTCTGTATGTTTTATTGATTTATTACTACTTGTAGAATGGGATCCATATCATGTTTCTAGGGTTAAGATGATGCATTTGCTTATGGAATAGTGTTCATCAAGTTCATTTCAAGTTAGGAGGATTTCTGTGTTGGCATTCTGAAGAGCAATCTGTTAGACCTTTACCATGTTCTATTTCTTTGATCATATATTGCTAGAAGTTCTATTTGTAACTTGTAAGCTGGCTTTTATATTTTGCTGCTGATCATTGAATCTTTAGAGTTCAAGTTTAGCAGGTCTAAATGTTATTTGCAAGGTTCATGCCCTGCAGCCTGCAGAAGATCTGCATTCATATAGATGTAGGAACTAGGTTGGTTTTGTCTGGATGTGTGGTGCTACGGTTTGGCAAGTCAAACTGTAATGTATGTTGTTAGAATCGTTCTATAAACCACATGACATGGAGCGTTGCTAGCTTCAATCAACACACTCACATTAAGGGCCTGTTGGATCTTCCTAAAATTATGAGAATGAGACCCAAATAAGTGGATTCCAGGGGGGAAATTCTTATCCAACCACCAGATCCAGCTAACCACCTCCACCATGCTATTTATTTACAGATAATGGAACCTTCAACCATCTATAATCTGTGTCTAATCCAGGGATCCAAACATACCTTTTTATTTTTAATCCAGAATCCAAATTCTACAGTTACTATTAAGAATCCAGATTCTAATAATCTCTAGGAGATCCAAACATTCCCTAAATTGTATAAGCCATAAGGTACAATGTATTTTTGGCACTTGACAAATTTATATAGATGGGACTGATGGTATCTTTCATCAGAAGTAGTATTATTCTTAGTCGTATATTGTTTTATCAAATAATTTCCCATTTCCTTTGTAACAACTCAAGTGAACCATACATGTTATATGCAATAATAGTTGCTTGCTATTGATATATGGCTCATGTAGTATTGGTTCACTGAAAAATTGTGTTGTAGGGCGTTTATGAAGCATCTGTGTACTCTGTACAAAATTTTCCTAATGCGATATATATGATCATCAGATGTCTAAATCTGAAACTTTTGAACTGACAGAATGGATGAAGTTGCTTTGGTTGGAGCATCCTCGGATAGCAGTTCCAAGAGTGTTAATGTTGAGGGAGCTAGAAGAATAGCATTTAAGCATATAGAAACTTTTGTGCTCACTTTCTCAGATCCTCAAATGTTCTCTATGGCTGCTGCCTCCTCAGCCCCGGCAGTGCTGTCTCATGTTGCTGAAGCAGTGTTTATACAGGAAGCTGGGCACCTGAGATGCAGGTTTGGCTCTACATTTAGTTTTGAGTCTTTATGAAGTTCTTACTTAGAGCATATGAAGTTCCTTTTGGAGGATTCATATTTGTTGCATGCATCTTATTTTCATCTTTTGTCATGATATGTAGTTAGAGCAACATAGTACTAATATGATGCTTACTTTCGCCAGTCGCTCTGAGATTGGTAGATTTGTTGCCATGCTTCGGAATCCTTCACCAATTCTTCGTGCTTGTGCTGCCTTTGCCCTTCTTCAGGTTTGTTTCCTTTATCCCTTCTCAACTGATAATGCTGAGTCATGATTGTTTGAGACATGGGCCATACTGTCCATTACAAGAGCAGTTCGGGCTGCTTTGTTGACAGTGATAGTGTTATCTTTCTTTCATCTGTCTCAGCATCTTGTATAGTACTATAAAACGCATGAGTCTGTAACTGAGCTAAATTTAAAATGGGGTAGCGGAGATGAAGCACTGACCATCTTGAATTTGCAATTAGAAATAGGTCCTTACACACAAATATGCCTATACTTTATTCATGTATTAAACACATGCAAAGAGTATTTTTGCTTCACTACCTCTATGCGCATCCTGAAGAGTATTCTCAAATTGGAAGCATGATGACTAATCACAGCTTCTACAGCTTTTCCCTGTTTTTTTCTTCCTTTCCATGATTCGAACTGTCAAGTTGTCAGCTCCTTGTTTTGTCAATTATTATATTTTTGTTTCATTTGGCTCATTCCAAAGATTGATTACCCATTTCTATGCTTGGCTTGAAAATTACAGTATGTAACTGCTCATTGTTGTATGTCTTCTCTCTTTCTCCCATATACTTATGTGCGCACACCGAAGACTTCACTTTGTAACTTTGTGTATCTTCCTTGTCATCTGATCTGATGAGAAGTACTCTGAAATACTGCAGTTCACAATCCCAGGAGGCCGGCATGCGGTGCACCACGCAGGTCTCTTGCAGGAAGCAGGAGCAGGTCGAGTGTTGCGTGCAGCGGCGGCAGCGACAACAGCTTCTATAGAAGCCAAAATCTTTGCCAGGATTGTCCTCAGGAACTTGGAGCACCATCAGTCAGGGACGTCAACATGAACACCCAGCAGAGGTGCATCCTCCAACAAACAAAGGCCTCTGCATCGATGGGCTGCTTGGCCAATGCAGAATGAACCAGTTTGGCTTTCGGAGCCTTTTTACATCACAACAATTTTGGCCTGTGCAGACATTTGACTGAAGGAACTCCACCGAAGGTATAACCCACAACTGTGAAGTGACTGAATGAAACATAAGTAGTGGCCCTTCTCGTGTCGGACGTTTAAGGTTGA
Source organism: Saccharum hybrid cultivar R570 (assembly GCA_038087645.1). Lineage (NCBI taxonomy): Eukaryota > Viridiplantae > Streptophyta > Magnoliopsida > Poales > Poaceae > Saccharum > Saccharum hybrid cultivar. Next base: position 31,498,303 of record JAQSUU010000066.1, on the reverse strand, counting down.
GTGTGCAATTTTCTAGAGATAATTTTGTGTGTACAAGTAAAGAATTTTTAGCGTCGATGAGAATTATAAACTGGCATATAGCGTAACTTATGGATATTTATTCCTTGATCGTTACTGTTGAGGTGTGTGGCGGCGTCATGTAGAAATTGGGGTATTCCTCCCAGCATACATGTAACTTTATAAATGTACTGTTATGTATTTTTTCCCCATGATTGATTCTTTGCGTTTATAGATCGAGGTGTTGTTTAGCACAATGAAACAAGGGTTTGATTTGGTCATCAACATGAACATCAGTAAGCTAATTGAGCATGGTACAATAGCCACCCTTGTTTTTTTTTCTAAAAAAACTTACCAAACTTTTTCAGTAATGTTTTTAGAGAAAGCTTACTCGGAGAATTTTCACGGAACATTTTAGAAAATTATGGAAGCCTTTCTACATTTTTTAGGTTTTAGAAAATATTCTTCAATCTCCATTTTTGGAAAAATAAAAAATGAGATCGTTTTACAAAGCCTTTTTTCAAAATATTTCCATTTTAAAATAAATAAAACTTCACAAAAAAGGCTTCAAGATAAAATAAAAAAACATCAGAAAGTTCATTAGAAAAGCGAAAGAAATTTTTACTAAGCTATACATGATTCAATGAGTATGAAATTTTTACTACAGTTCAATCATATAATAATTAGTCTACTATAAAAATTTCATCACAATTGGACCATAGAAACTGTAGCTATGAATTATTCCAATTAATTGCAGAAAAGCATAAGTCTAAAGTTAGAGTAAAAATTTTATACTAAAGCATACCATATTATATGTTCACTGTGTAGATCTACTCATGTGGAGTTCAACAAAATTGGATTTTCTATTTTATGATTTTTCTGTGATTTACTATGATTTTTCAAAGATTTGGCTGAAATAAATAAAAAAGATAAAAGATAAAACCGCCTTCAAAACTGCTTATAAGAGAGCCAGTGAGGTAAGATGAACAGTTTTAAAAGTTGAGGGAGGTGTTTTGCCCGGTTTTAGAGTTTAGGGAGGAAAAACGGACTTTCGCAAAAGTTGAGGAAGGTAATGTGCACTTTTTCCAAAAATGAACCTAGGCTTAGATTTGGTCTCTCATGGCTTATCTCTTGGGCGGTAGTGGAATCCTGGTTGAGGTGAATATCATCTGAGGAATATGGGCCCTGGCCATCTTAGTTATTTTGTTAATTATAATGACAACCAAATTGATAGGATTAATTAATATGTGTGCTAAGATATGTAAGTTTGGATAGTCCTAGAGATAAGGAAACAAGTGGTGCAAAAATTCTATAAGGAACTAAGAAGAAATAAAAAGAATAGAGAGAAGTGTGAGCACAGAACGGTGCGCATCTTATTAAAAATGAGAGCATGAGATAATCAACAGGGATGTTCGGCCAACACCCAAACGGTCCGCTGATGAAGAAGTACAATTAAGGAATGGACGGATAGGCCACATAAGCTAGGGTCTCTGAAAATTGTGGAGGTCAATGGATCGGATGGTCTAGTGAAAAAGAGGGCACCGGACAATCAGCGCGGGATTAGAACAACGGTAGTCTAATGGTTATAACGCACTAGATAGTCCGCTAGTTGGAAAATAGTGAACGCACTAGCCTTTTGCTAACGACTCTTTCTCGCTAGCTTGGGGGGATGCGGGAGGCAGAGGGGGCTGTGACCTAGGTTCATCCCAAGGAAATTAATAATCCCCATCAAATATGAGCCCATCAACTATCCAATTAAGAATCCAAAAAAGTCCTAGCCCCATTGAACCACCCCTACCACAGGCAGACAACAACATATCTTGGTATCACTCGCTCCTTGCCTCCTCCGCTTCTCTTGTTCATCTCAAACAGTAGTAAATTCCTAATCTTTCGCTAGGACCTAGCCATTTCCCATAAAGACCCAAACCCCTAAGAGGCCAGGACCTTGCAGCTAGTGATGCCTTATGCGCAATGGCAGATCCAAATCTTGCAGCAACATCCAAGGCCAATCGGCCCTTCTTCGCCTTGTTTCTGGATCTATCACTGATGGTAGCGAACATTGATGCGCTATGGCCACCCTAATGGTATTGGCAAATGCCACCATCATTGCCAAGTTTCCCTCGGTTAGGTCTAAAAGGGAAAGAGAGGAGAGGAGAAAAAAGGAAAGAAATGAAAAGAAGAAGTAGAGGGCGATGATGTCTTACCTACTCAATGGTAGTGGTGGTGGATATGCTATCACCACCCACCTTTTCTACCCCCTTTGCCATATATAGAGAGCGACCACCATGCCTTGATGGTGATGGAGAAGACAACCACCCTTTCAAAGTTTCCCTTCTACTAAATTTGAGAGGACGGGGGTGGGGAAGGAGGGAGGAAGATAAGTCTATTTCACTTGGTGATCCAAGATAAAGGGTGAGGGAGAAGTAATGGTTTTCGTGTGTGTGTGTGCGAGAGAGAGAGTGAAAGGTCTCTGTTTGGTTTTGGTAATTGAGTAACAACTTAGGTGGACTAATATGTGGTTATGTGAGATACACAGGAGATTAGTCCACATGTGATGGTATCATGAAGGAGCCTATTGCACATGAGACATGACATGGAGTCATGTGACCAAGGTGGAGAAGATCAAGATGAGACTTGGCTTGATGGACCGGTTGCTAGGGTGAAGGGCAAGTTGTGTGATGGCTTGGCGCCGAAGGACTGAGGCAACAGTGAAGAGCAAGTGAGGTCAAGATCGATGAACCAATACGGTCACGTGATGATATGAAGTGGATCATATCATTTGGTGATTGATTGGTGCATGTGTTGCATCAACGTCGGAGGAGTTGGAATGAATGCGCAAGGCAAAAGTATAACCATAGGGCATTTCCATTTCACCGGTCATAGGTGTGTAGAGAAGTTGATGACCGGATTTAGGATAGATGGCCATACTATCAAGAGGGGCAAACTTGTTTGCATATCGGTCATCTAGTGCCACTTGAGCGATCTAACTTCGCATACGTGTTAGGATTGAGTGGCGAGGCAAGTTGAGTGCCTAATTCCTTCGAAGAAAATGTTTGTGAAAAAGCTAACACACTTGCACATGTTGTTGAACACTTGGTGGTGTTAGCACCTTTGCGAAGGCGGTGGAGTTTGAGCGGTAGAGAGGGTTTGGGGTCCTCTCTCCCTCTCGCCGAGCTTGCGAGATAGGATTCAGGCATTTTCGAGGAGTTGAAACGACTATTTTCCTTTACATCGTTGTCGAGATTTGGAGGTGATGTCACATAGTGTTTTACGAGCTAAAACATGTGCTTTAGTGATACACATACTTAGTCTAGCTCATAAGTGAAAGGGCGAATCAAGCGGAACGAGAAAACGATGAAAATTCGCTGAGTTATGAGCGATAGACGTTGGCGTCGCGAGCGACAGACGCAGGCACGCAGCGTCTGACGCTAAACCCTAGCTAAGGGGGTTGGCATGAGCGCGACAGACGCGCGGACGCTCACGCGACAGACGCTGGCGTCAGCGTCTGTCCGCGGTGGCGTCAACGGCTATGCGAGCGAGCGTGGGCGACAGACGCGGCGGCGCGTCTGACGCGCGTCCGTCGGACACGTCTGTCGGCTCGGAGCGTCATCACGCTCTCTGGACCGCGTCTGTCGCAGGCGACAGACGCTGGGTCGCGAGCGTCGGACGCGTCTGACGCAGTGGGCGCGAACGTGATGATTTCAAACGGTCGAACACGTGGGGCTGTAGGAGCAACGGACGCTACTGTGCAGCGTCTGTTGGTTCGGCGATAGACGCTACTGTGCAGCATCTGTCACCCCCGAAAATTGCCCAGTGAGGTTTCTAACGGCTCTATTCGATTGTGGGCTAATAAATAGAAGTTGTGGCCGGCCTTGGCTGAGAGCTGAGCACACTATAGTCTTTGTGGCTTGTGTGGTAGTGCTTGGGAGCCCTCTAACTCACTCATGCTTGATAGTGTTCATCGGATCGAGTGAGAGAGCGATTCTAGTGCGTTGCTTTGAGAGATTGCATCGTGTGGCATTAGATGATCGTGTTGCAAGCTGATGGTGCTTGTTACTCTTGGAGGTTGCCACCTCCTAGATGGCTTGGTGGCTTGTGGCTCCGTCAAAGCTCGCAAGAAGATTGTGCAAGGCTCCAGAGAAACTTTGTGGGGGGATTGTGCTCACCCCGCGGGGATCGTGAAGAGCAACTCTAGTTGAGCGTGTCATTGAGCTACCACACTTGATGGTGGGTTCTTGCGGCGCCTTTTGAGAGGCTCGGTGTGTGACCGATTAGCCACCAAACCATGAAGTGTTGGTCGACACAACGGGGACGTAGCTTGGTGGCAACCAAGTGAACCTCGGGAGAAAATCACCGTGTCAACATTGTCTACTCTTTTCGGTGGTTTGCCTTCGTGCAACACAAGCTTGTATTTACTTTCATATATATCTTGCTTGTGTAGTTGCTCTTATTCTAGTTGTGCTTGTGTAGCTAGCTAGATATCTTCTTGCTTGTGTAGCTAGAAGTATCCCCTTTGCGTGGCTAATTTGGTTTGTGTAATCTTGTTAGTCACATTGCTTAGTGTGTGTAGCTAAGTAATTTGCGCTCTCTAATTTGGCATTGGTTGCCTTGTTATTGAGCTTTGCTAGCGAGCTTAGGATCTGTGCTTTTGCTTCACTAATTGTGTAGGAGCTCCCTCGGTTGGCAAAGTACTAGTGCATAGGTTTGTGTGACCTTGCTCTAGAATTGATTAGGTGAGCTCTTTCTTAGCTTAGCATCTTTGTTGCCTAATTAGAATCATTTCTAAGGTGTTTAAGAACTTAGTTAGAGGGGTGAAGTCTTGGCTAGACCGATAAGTTTAATTCCGCATTTGTTTCGGTTTGCCGACGTGTTTAATTTTTAGAAAGGACTATTCACCCTCCCTCTAGTCCGCCATCTCGACCCTTCAAGTGGTATCGGAGCCGGGTCTCTCATTTGTGGTCTTCACCGACCCGAGAGGATGGCGGCTTATGGGCTAGATGTTGAGTGTCCACATATTTTTGATGGCACACACTTTGCACGGTGGAGAAATTGGATGCAATGCAATTTTAGGTTTATTTCTCCTCAAATATGGTGGATCATAGATGTGGGCTTTTCCTTTGCGATTGATAGAAAGGATGCAACTCAAGCGCAAAGTAAATGCCTCCATCTCGATAGCCAAGCTACTAACGTTTTCTATCGATCTATGGATAGTAGCATACTTTGTGAGATCATGGACTTCAAGTCCGCCCATGAGATTTGGATGTTTCTCAATGATAAATATGGGACGATCTCTAATGATGATGAGCCCAAGGAGAAGGCACATGAGGATGTTGAGCATGACCACAACAAGGTGGTTGTGGAGGATTGCTCCACCTCAAGGTCAAGTGATGACAATGATGATCATACCACAAGATCACTTGACAAGATTGATGATGATGCCACAAGTGATGCAAATGATGATGCTACTTCATGCACGCTTGATGGTGAAGATGATGGCTATGAGAGTGATGCTTCAACAAGCTCTTCAACATCATCACATGGTAACACTAAGATACATGTTGGTGGTTTTGTTGTTGATTGTGATGATCCAAATTTTGAGCTTCTTTATAAACTCTCAAGAGCCTTAAAAAGAGAAATGGAAAAAGCAAGTAAATTAGAAAATAAAAACTATTTCCTAAAGACCACATGTGAACAACAAAAGCATCTACTTTATGTTACTACTTGTTCACATGAGGAGCTAAAATTGGCTCATGAGGAACTTGGTGTTGCTCATGATAACTTGGTACAAGAACATGCCTTACTCACTAAAAAGCTTTCTAATGATGAAAACAAAACTAGTGAGAGCTCATCATTTGGGTCAAATGATCAATCACATATGACTAACCCTTGTGATGTAGGCAAGAAGCATGTATCCACCTCTTGTGATGATTTACTAGATATGCCATGTTCTTCACAATTAGATGCCCGTTCTACTTCTATGTCTTGTGAGACTAACCTTTTGAAGGAGAACAATGAGCTCAAAAGTGAAGTGAAGAATTTGAGCAACAAGTTAGAGAGATGCTACAACTCAAAAGTCACCTTTGAGCACATAATGAAGACTCAAAGAAACTTTGGTGACAAAAGTGGCCTTGGCTTCAAGAAGAAAATGACAAAGGGGGAAAGAAAGCAAGAAAAGAGGATAAAGAGGCTACTCCAAAAGAAGCTCACGCATTCCATGTGCTATCGATGCCATGAAGCGGGACATCTTGCTAATGGTTGCCTAAACATTAGAAGCTAAAGAAGATGAAGGAAGAAGAGAGGCTCAAGCATGTCAAGTGCTTCAAGTGCCGCACTTGGGGTCATCTCACCTCAATGTGCCCAACCAAGCAATTGGTGAAGCAACAAGTAGAGCCTCAACCAAAGCCATAAGTTGAGCAAAAGAAGTCACCCCAAGCTCAAGTCAAGATCAATCATGAAGATGTTGGTGACTTAATGATGAAGAAAAAGAAAACAAGAAGGGGTGGTAAAGCAAGGCATCCAATGCAAATCCAAGATGCCAAGATGATGAGCAAGAATCAAATTAAGAAGAGAGATTTGGCTCACATCAAGTGCTTTGAGTGTGGAGATATGGGACACTTTGCCTCGGGGTGTCCTACTAAGCTTGAGAAGAAGGCTCAAGCAACCCATGAGAGGTTAGACAATGGGAAACACAACATGAGCAAGGAAGAAAAGGCTCAAGCAAAGAGAATGTGCTACTTATGCCGGGAAAGGGGACACATGGCACATTCATGTCCCCTAGGTGAGAATCCTAAGCCTAGTTTAATTGATGATACTAATATGCTTAGAAAGGATGGCAATGGTACAATTGCAAAACATCCCGCTATCCATACTAAGGCTTTGCCTAAGTATGTTGCACCTAACTTGAGAGGACCCAAACTAGTTTGGGTACCATCAAAGAGTGGATGATTGTTTGTAGGTACCATCGGCATTGGAGGCTTGATTCAATTGTTTTTATTTTGTTCATCATATATTGAGTCAAGTTATGAAACTCAATGCATATCCAATCCCAATACCAAGTCAAAATAAGTGAAGTCCAAGTGCTACAACATACAAGTGCAATGTTAAAGATTGTGGTGATTTATTGGATATATTTGATGGCTTGCAAATATTCAAGTTGAAAGCTTGCTATGAATAAACATGAGCTAACCAAGGTATATCTCTTGTTGATCATTTCATTTGGTGCATATGAGTTGATTGAATTGGATAAATGTGCAATGTTGCTTGCTATGAGATGATTGAATGGATTAGATGCTTAGTAATCGAGTTTGGATTGATTTGTGTTGGATAAATTCATGAGATGACATTTAGTAAGTGGATTGAATGGATATATGTCTTGTGAGAATGTTCAAACAAGTTAATCTCAAGTTTGATTCATATTTGATGAAGAATAGCTCATGTATTGAAATCTGTCCAAAGTTAAAAATCTGAGCTAGCTGTGATCTTAGCCATGTTTGAGTGATCAAATCTACTTGGATTGGCTTGAAATTTGGTATACGTGCTCTAGACTTATGATATGATATGCTGTACAAATTTCATAAGAATTGGATAAGAGATGCTTCGGTTTTGGAGTGGATCTTGTCAGCTATAGTGCAGCAGTTTTCAACATGTAGCAGTGGTGGAAGATTTGAAATCTGGTAGCAATCTAGATGTCAAATGAATCTCAAATTTTTACAGCTGCTAGATGGCTTAGTGAAGCACATCTCCACCAAATTTTATGGCATTTGGATCTGTACATTGGGAGATATGAATTATTCTTTGAAGGGTACAGAATCTGCCAGAAAAGTGACAATCATTGGATTAATCTAGAGTCACTTTGATTGAAAGGTCCTCAAGTTGGAAACATGTTTATAAGTGGTTGAGGTACCTAAGTTTAGTTTTGGATTGATCTAAAAGCATGAAAAGCAATGAGTACAGGAACATTTGATTGTGGAATGTACCTGGTGTACATGTTCAGTACTCAAATTTGAAGATCAAGATCAAACTTAAGATGAAGATGATGTTTAAAGTTCTAGTGATGATTAGAGATTATTTGGTAGAAAGAAAAGGACTTAAACAAGTAGAAAGAGTTGAACTCGAATGTAGATTCAAGGACTATTCATCAAGATTGAGTTCATCATTTGGATGAATCAAACTATATCTTTTCAAGTAAGTATCAAGAGTGGTTCTTTGGAGAAAGGTCACTTCTCCCAAGTGAGGGGCTTGCCGCCGTGTGTAGGTGAAACCAAGTTTGGAACTTGGAAGGCTAACATGAAAGTGGTGATCCGAGGAACTTGTGATGCTTAGTTGAAGCAATCAAAATGATTGATCTAAAGAGCAAGCAACACCCAAAAGAGAGTTAGTCATTGTAATTCAATTGGTATTCTAAGAGATTCTCTCATGCAAGCAAAGATGATATAATGAAGCAAGCCAACCACAACTCAAGAGAGTGCACTTGATCATTAGTGGTTTTTATTTCATATGGGTGAAGAATGGATCTATGATGATTAGTCTTCACCAAGCAATAAATTGGACTTCACATTGCTATTGGAGTAATGAATTGGAATCTATGTGACTATCCTCTACTCCAACATAGCAAAGGTATCATTGAAATGTGCATGATCATTTTCATCCCTTACTAGTATGTGATTAGTGCATATAATACATGCTTATTAGGATCATGCATAACAAATGAAAATTTTAGATTCATAGCCTACCACTATTGCTTGATTGTTTAAATGATCTAGTGGTATGAGTATGAATTTGTTCATGAACTAGTGAACCCAAGTACTTGATCTAGTTTGGATTGCTAACAAGTGACAAGTACAACATTGGCAAGATAACCCTTAGTATGAGGTGTGAAGAAGCTTGTCATTGGATCAAACCAGACTTGGAATCTTAGGCAAATCAACATAGTTCAAGTCATACAAGAAGCTCATGACAATGATAAAAGTACAAGCACAAGACAACAATGAAAATGGATATCTAGTTTGTTTCAAGTGGTATCTAGACTCAAATTGATCTTCCAAGTGGTATTCACAAGTGGTGTCTAGATCATGATCTACAAGTGATATCTTACAAGTGGTACTCATGAAGATAGCAAATGTTCAAGAAGTGAATATTATTGCCAAATCCTTCAAAGTGGATCCATACTAGAAAATTCTTTCAAATGGTATCACATTCCTACTCATGGTATCTTCACGTGGTATCATTCATGCAAGACGATAGTTTCACAAGTGATCCTCAACTTTAAGTGATCAAATCAAGAAATGCTACCCTCATCTTCAAGTGGTATCTCAAGTGAATGACACATGCTATGACATAGGGGGAGGAGCCCCACCAATTGGTATCAAGGTCAAAAATCCTATGTGGTATCTCAAGAGCAACCATAAAGTTTGTCATTCCAACATATGTGGTAATGTCCATAAAAAATGCAAGATTCAAGTCTCAACCATCTACCCCAATGCTAGCCTTTGCATCAATGAGAAACACACCTTTTATGGAAATTGATGACAAAGGGGGAGAGATTGAACAAAGATATGCAAGATTTCCTTTAGGGGAGAGATTGTTTTGGGGAGAGATAGATGATATTGGACATGGATATGGACAAAGAGGGAGCAACATTGAAGAATGTATGTGCATAAAATTCTTGGACAAAGAAAGCACACAAGTAGGGGGAGCAAGCTCATGAACATTGATTGATTGCATTTGATATGTGCATAATTCATGTACTTGCTTGCATTGCATAAGTTCTTAAATTCAATATGCATGCTTGTGTGGTGTATGCTAGTTATAGAACTTGAATGATGATTTGATAACTAGCATGCATAGGATGTTAGCTAGACTTGTGATTATCATGAAAAACTAGAACCATGCTTATAATGTTGATCTCACGGGGTTTCTAGTGTTTTTGATGTCTAGCTACTCATGATGCTAAGGATGATGGCAAACTTGTGATTTTCAAATGGTATCAAGCTACTAAATGGTATCGAGCTACAAAGGTTTATTCTATACACCTTAGCATCACTTAGTAGTGCTAACCCTCCCACAAATTTATCTTTTATGCATATGTGAAAGCTTGAAACCAAACCATTTGAGCACATATGTAGGGGGAGTTATCACTACCAAGTCGGATTTTATGGTGCTTATCCAAATCTTGACATAGAGCTTAAAAGTTGGATAAGTAATATTAAATCCAAAACAAGTTAGCAATTTACACTTTGTGTGAAGTGCTAGCTTGAAAAAGAATTTAATTTCCATATCTTTGTAGAGTTGTCATCAATTACCAAAAATGGGGAGATTGAAAGGTCTCTGTTTGGTTTTGGTAATTGAGTAACAACTTAGGTGGACTAATATGTGGTTATGTGAGATACACAGGAGATTAGTCCACAGGTGATGGTATCATGAAGGAGCCTATTGCACATGAGACATGACATGGAGTCATGTGACCAAGGTGGAGAAGATCAAGATGAGGCTTGGCTTGATGGACCGGTTGCTAGGGTGAAGGGCAAGTTATGTGATGGCTTGGCGCCGAAGGACCGAGGCAACGGTGAAGAGCAAGTGAGGTCAAGATCGATGAACCAATACGGTCACGTGATGATATGAAGTGGATCATATCATTTAGTGATTGGTTGGTGCATGTGTTGCATCAACGTCGGAGGAGTTGGAATGGAATGCGCAAGACAAAGGTATAACCATAGGGAATTTTCATTTCACCGGTCATAGGTGTGTAGAGAAGTTGATGACTGGGTTTAGGATAGATGGCTGTACTATCAAGAGGGGCAAACTTGTTTGCATATCGGTCATCTAGTGCCACTTGAGCGATCTAACTTTGCATACGTGTTAGGATCGAGTGGCGAGGCAAGTTGAGTGCCTAATTCCTTCGAAGAAAATGTTTGTGAAAATGCTAACACACTTGCACATGTTGTTAAACACTTGGTGGTGTTAGCACCTTTGCGAAGGCAGTGGAGTTTGAGCGGTAGAGAGGGTTTGGGGTCCTCTCTCCCTCTCGCCGAGCTTGCGAGGCGGGATTCAGGCGTTTTCAAGGAGTTGAAACGACTATTTTCCTTTACGCCGTTGTCGAGATTTAGAGGTGATATCACATAGTGTTTCATGAGCTAAAACATGTGCTTTAGTGATACACATACTTTGTCTAGCTCATAAGTGAAAGGGCGAATCAAGCGGAATGAGAAAACGATGAAAATTCGCTGAGTTATGAGCGACCGACGCTGGCACCACGAGCGACAGACGCGGGCATGCAGCGTCTGACGCTAAACCCTAGCTAAGGGGGTTGGTGTGAGCATGACAGACGCGCGGACGCTCACGCGACAGACGCTGGCGTCAGCGTCTGTCCGCGGTGGCGTCAACGGCTGTGCGAGCGAGCGTGGGCGACAGACGCGGCGGTGCGTCTGACGCACGTCCGTCGGACGTGTCTGTCGGCTCAGAGCGTCATCACGCTCTCTGGACCGCGTCTATCGCAGGCGACAAACGCTGGGTCACGAGCGTCAGACGCGTCTGACGCAGTGGGCGTGAATGCGATGATTTCAAACGGTCGAACACGTGGCGGCCGTAGGAGCGACGGACGCTACTGTGCAGCGTCTGTCGCCCCCGAAAATTGCCCAGTGAGGTTTCTAACGGCTCTATTCGATTGTGGGCTTATAAATAGAAGTTGTGGCCGGCCTTGGCTGAGAGCTGAGCACACTATAGTCTTTGTGGCTTGTGTGGTAGTGCTTGGGAGCCCTCTAACTCACTCATGCTTGATAGTGTTCATCGGATCAAGTGAGAGAGCGATTCTAGTGTGTTGCTTTGAGAGATTGCATCGTGTGGCATTAGGTGATCGTGTTGTAAGCTGGTGGTGCTTGTTACTCTTGGAGGTTGCCACCTCCTAGACGGCTTGGTGGCTTGTGGCTCCGTCGAAGCTCGCAAGAAGATTGTGCGAGGCTCCGGAGAAGCTTTGTGAGGGGGATTGTGCTCACCCCGCGGGGATCGCGAAGAGCAACTCTAGTTGAGCGTGTCATTGAGCTACCACACTTGATGGTGGGTTCTTGCGACGCCTTTTGAGAGGCTCGGTGTATGACCGATTAGCCGCCGAACCATGAAGTGTTGGTCGACACAACGGGGACGTAGCTTGGTGGCAACCAAGTGAACCTCGGGAGAAAATCACCGTGTCAATATTGTCTACTCTTCTCAGTGGTTTGCCTTCGTGCAACACAAGCTTGTATTTACTTTCATATATATCTTGCTTGTGTAGTTGCTCTTATTCTAGTTGTGCTTGTGTAGCTAGCTAGATATCTTCTTGCTTGTGTAGCTAGAAGTATCCCCTTTGCGTGGCTAATTTGGTTTGTGTAACCTTGTTAGTCACATTGCTTAGTGTGTGTAGCTAAGTAATTTGCGCTCTCTAATTTGGCATTGGTTGCCTTGTTATTGAGCTTTGCTAGCGAGCTTAGGCTCTGTGCTTTTGCTTCACTAATTGTGTAGGAGCTCCCTCGGTTGGCAAAGTACTAGTGCATAGGTTTGTGTGACCTTGCTCTAGAATTGATTAGGTGAGCTCTTGCTTAGCTTAGCATCTTTGTTGCCTAATTAGAATAATTTCTAAGGTGCTTAAGAACTTAGTTAGAGGTGTGAAGTCTTGGCTAGAATTATAAGTTTAATTCCGCATTTGTTTCGGTTAGCCGACATGTTTAATTTTTTGGAAAGGACTATTCACCCCCCTCTAGTCCGCCATCTCAACCCTTCAGAGAGAGAGAGGGATAAATGTGGGTTCCACAAGTAAAGAGTAGGGGAGTGCATCACGTGTTGTGTCAGTGCACTAACACATGCACATCAAACTAGAGTTTTCGTCTCGATCTCGTATTAGTTTTGTTTTTGGAGACTTGAAGGAATTAGACCATGTCTCGTTAGGTTTTAGGTGGAAGTGTGAGTAACCTCCCAAATTATTCTAGTTACACCATATTATCATCCTGTGATGGACCTTGAATTACATGAATAGCCAAAGTAATCCTAGCTATGCATCTCAATACATCCCCAAGATTAATTAAGCATATTTGAAAGCTGAAAGCATCTAGGCCCCTAGTTGGGTTTCCGTGATTAATGACGACACGAGATAACTATGACTAACGTGTGTTTTGTAGAGGCAAATTAAGTTAGGTCATGGTAATGGAAATTGATTGGGCCATTACGGTATTCATGCCCCTGTCGATGGAAATTTGTTTTGGTTTTAAAAGGATGGACGGCAAGGTTAAGGATGGACTAGTTCTAAGTGTCGCTTGGCGTTGGAGAGACACTAAGAGTAGTTTAGGACTTTGTTTTTCCTTTGGACGTACTATTAAGGGGGGTATGGACCTGTAGCTTGACCTAGGTGAGTCTAATGGTTTAGGTGTGGTGCATACTTGTCAAACCAAGCACTAGGTAGCTCAGGAATAGCCCTAAGATCAATTGGAGTCAACTTTATTCACAAAGGATTTCAAATTAGAAGTGAATAGAGGGTCAAATGACTGACCGAACGTTGGTCTGGTTGTGACTGGACGCATCTGGGAGAGTCCGGTCAGTTCATTTGATTGACAGAGATGTCAGACAGTGACCAAACGCTGGACCAGACGCTAGGGAGCCAGTGTCCGGTCAACATCAGAGAGCATCCTGAGAGGGATTTTGCTAACCAGACCATCCGGTGGGTGTTGACCGGACGCGGGACAGAGTCCGGTCAGTATCAACAGCTACTTCTGACACAACGACGATTACTACTGACCGGAGCGTCCGGTCACCTTGAAATTTTGCTGAGTTGGCCTCCAACCATTATGTTTTGAATGAAGGGGCATAAATACTTATCCCACTCGTCCATGGAAGGTTGAAAGCTCTATGTTTGGTGTTGGTAATTAGTGACAATGCCTAAGTACTAATCCTATGCCTAAGTTGTATATAGCATATGAGGATTAGTACATTCCAAGGTTGGTGGCTAGATGGACATGGTGATCATGATGGCCACACTTGGATTTGGACGCAACCCTACGTGATCAAGGCAAAGGTATATGCTTAAGGGTTGTATTTTAGTAACCAAGACACCTAGTGGGTGTGGTTACATTATAGGATAGATAGCCGTACTATAAAGAGGGGAATGACGCGGCTATTGAACTCCTAAGTGCCTCTAGGTGTGCATTTCATAATCATATGCATTTGGATAGAACTAATAACGCCTCAAAAAATGATTGTGAAAATGCTAACACACTCGCACATGACGTGATCACTTGGTGGTGTTAGCAAATTTGCGATGGCGTTGTCACATGTTGTTTCACGAGCTAAAACATGTACTAAAGTGACACACATACTTAGTCTAGCTCATATGTGAAAGGGCGAATCAAACAGAGGTGAACGGAGGTCACAGAGGTGACCGGACGCTGGACCGGACGTGTCACACCCTAAAAATTTCAGTTTTGGGATGTGACTAGAAAACACTAAAAACATAACAGAAGATTTTTACTATTTTCTAAAATATCCAACTTTACTTAAGTTGTCCACAATTTAGATGTTGGAAAATGTGAGTTTCTAATTTTTTTGGAATTTAATTAAATGGTTTGTTGCATTTCATGCCTTTGCATAGTGTCTTTGTATGAAAAATGAGTTTAAATGTTTTCAAACGCGCTTAGGGTTTAATTCAAATCAAATCTCTCAAGATTTTTGATCAAGTTTCCATAACCTCAGAACCATGATCAAATCCTTAGAAACCATTCATCTTGATCCTTGTTCCAAAAACCTTGGCGGGTCTTCAAGTTTCATCTTGTCAAAACCCTAACTAGCCCGGTCTCTCTTTCTCTCTTTCCTCCTCATTTTAGAACTTCTAATTATTTCTGACCAAGTTTTCTCCAAAGCACTAAATCTATCCTTGATGGCCAATCATTGTATGTCATCACTCTCACGCAATTCTACCATCATGTTCAAGTAAAATCACTCAGATGTCACATACCCAAGTTAATCTCATTTCTTCCTCTTATCAACCCAATGGCAGCCCTAACATTGTTTTCTCTTTCTAATGGGCTTATTCTTTTCTCTCCTTTCCTCACCTTGGGCAACATCATCATGGAATCTTTTCTCTCTACCTATTATCCTCTTGATCAAAGCCCACAATCCAAGAAAGACCACAAGCAACCAGCCCCGTATTACTATCATCGCTTCGGGCCAAACCCGGTCCAAACTTTGCCTTAGCTCTCGCCATGGGTCAAAGCCCAACCATCCTCCTCTCCTTTGGGGTCCAGAATCAAGCCCAACCAGCCCTCTATCTCTTCCTCTCCCCTCTCCCACATCACCTCCCTAGAAGCCCTCTCCAATCTTGCAAAAATATCAACCAAGGCAAAGAATATCAAGCCATGACCCTTTGCCTTTCTACCCCTTCACCTCCCATCACTTCCCCTTCATATATACCTCCCCCATCTCCCCCTCATGCCTCCCCCTTCATTTCCCATGTGAAGAACAGAGGAGGGACGCCCCTACAGCTCCTCCTTACCCATGGCTGCCCCGATCAACCGCAACGCGAGAAGGATGCCCCGTTGTACTACATCGTCGTCACCGGCCGTCGTCGATGCATCTCCTCACTCCACCACACCCTTCCCCTTGGTGAGAACACTCCATCTCTCCCATCATGTTTTCATGTTCACCTCTGGATATCAAGTACCTTAGATGATGTATGGTTGATCCCCGGCGAAGTTTACCCGATGTCTGCGCGTGTCTCAGCGTTTTGATCGGACGCGCAGCGCGTCCGGTCATAGTCAACCGGACGTGTCCGGTCATTGAGGGAGCTTACTGGACTCCAACCAGATGCTGGTACTGTGGCATCCGGTCAGTTCTGCAGTGCGTCCAGTCGCTGTTTCGTTGAAGAGCTGCTCAGACTTGACCAGCACATCCGGTCAGCTACGGGACCAGCGCGTCCGGTCGGTGGTTCGCGAACGTAGGCACTGTGTGATCGGCGCGTTCGGTCAATTCAAACCAGTGCATTCGGTCGAGCTACGCGGCGCGACCAGCGCGTCCGGTCCGCACGACCAGCGCATCCAGTAAGCGCGACTTCAGCGGTTTCGAGTGCCTAACGGCTCTATTCGAAGGGGTACGTCTATAAATACTCGTTGGCCGGCTCAAAGCTCTCTCTCTTGCATTCTTTGACATACTTGTGAGCACTTTGAGCTAAGCAACCCCCCTCCCACTCATCTCTCTTGCTTCTTTGCTTATTCGAAGTGAGATTGAGTGATCCAAGTGCATTTGCATTGTGAGATTGCATCTAGTTGGCACTTGGTGGTTGATTTGCTGCGGGATTCTTGTTTCTCTTGGTGGTTGCCGCCACCTAAACGGCTTGGAGCAGCTTGGAGGCATTGGCAAGAGTTGGTGATTGTTCTTGGCCACCTCTGGTGATTGTGAGGGGTTTGTGCCTACCTCGGCGAAGCCCCAAAGGCAACATTAGTAAATTGCTCGTGTCATTTGCAACCTTTTGCCATTTGGTAGGTTCTTGTGGTGCCTTTTGAGAGGCTCGGTGTGAGACCGATTAGCCACCGAACCACGTGGTGAAAAGGGACACAACGGGGACTAGCGTGCCGGCAAGCACGTGAACCTCAGGATAAATCTTCGTGTCTTCACTTCTTTGATTGTGATTGATTTATCTCGGTGGATTGGCTATCTTGATTATCATCTCTTGATCATATTGATTGGTTGGCTCAATTCTTCGCCCCTCGGTGAAACTCTCCTAACTCAACTCTGCATTACCTTCTTAGTTATCTTTGCTAGCTAGTTAGCTTTGCTAGAGTAGCTCTTTTGTGTAGCTTGGTAGTTGTAGTTGTAGTTGTAGTTACCTTCTCGGTTTGACTTGTGCGGTTGAGTGCAAATATACTAGAATTGTGAATTGGATAGGTGGCTTGCAAACACCCCGTAGGCTAAGCAAAACTCGCATCTCGCTATTTGTTATATTGATAAACTTGTTTAGCTTGTCTTTGTAGAAATTTTTAAAAGGCTATTCACCCCCCCTCTAGCCATCAAGACCTTTCAGAGGTCTCTTGCTTATTTGTTCCGCTGAGAAACACCTTTGGAGTGCAAGGGAGTGCAAGAGCCTAGTGGGGTGATTGAGATTTGATAATCCAAGATTAAGGATCTCATTAGTGCATAGGGAGTAGCAAGTGTGCATCTACCTTTCTCATTAGGCTTGTCATGGTCAAGTGAGAGTTTGTGCTTGTTACTCTTGGTGATCGCCATCACCTAGATGGCTCTGTGGTGATTGGAAGCTTGGTGATCATCTGGCGGAGCTTGTGGATGACCCAAGTCGTCTTATGAGCGGTTGTGGGTGATTCACCGTGATGGAGTGTCAAAGAATCAGCCTGTAGAGAGCACTTAATCCTTGCACGGATCAAGGGAGAGCTACACCCTTGCGTGAGTGCTCCAACAAGGACTAGTGGGGAGTGGCGACTCTTCGATACCTCGAAAAAACATCACCGCGTTCCTCTCCTTCTCTTTACTTTGAGCATTTACATTTGAGCAATTCAATACTTGTCTTTACATTCCTAGATTTACCATGCTAGAGTAGGATTAGAACCTAAGGTGCAAAACTTTTGTGCGGTAGAACAATAGGATCACTCTTAGGCACAAGGGGGTGAAATGGGCTAAGTATATGGCTTAATTATTGTAAGAATTTTAGAATTAGCCCAATTCCCCCCTCTCTTAGGCATCTTGATCTTTTCAATTGGTATCGGAGCCTCATGCTCCTTGAATTAGGCTTAACTGCCTAGAGCAAAATATCCCACGGGGATGGACCCCCTCCCATGTTTGAGGGAGATGATTTTTCTTATTAAAAAATTCACATGGAGGTGCGCCTAGAGGCCATAGATGTTGGAGTGTATAGAGCCACCTCCTAAGGCTTCACAAAACCTAAGGATCCCGCCAACCTTGTCGGTGGTGATGTTCACTACGAGAAGTGGAATGCAAAGGCTAGAAATGCCATCTTTAGAGGCCTTTGCAATGATGTCTTTAATCGTGTGCGGAACCACAAAGACACCTGTAACACCCTAGGTGTTAAGCATGCATTAGCATTTGCAAATCAATAGCATAATCATCATTATGCATTCATAAGCATCACATGAAATATAGGCCTGAAACATGTGCATGAAACATAGATGTTGCATTGCCTGTTTTTCACTAGATTAAGGCTAGTTTGATGCTTGTTATGCTTGGTAAATGTTTGATTGAGTGATTAGACAACCCATAAATGTTTAGCAAATATTTTGGAGCAAGTTTTGTATTCAAAAGTTTCTCAAACTTTGCTTTTAAAAATAATCTAGAAAAATGGGTTTTTGATTTAAAATGGACTTTAAATCCCTATTTCAAAATCTATTTGGAATTTCAAAATGCACCTTTAAGCAAAGTTGTAGAGTTCAAAATTCTAAACAACTTTTATTTTTGGACCATCTTGTGAAAATGCCTTTTTCCTGTTCAAATTTGAAGTTTGGGGCTGTTTATGTAAATTTGAATTGAAAAATAAAAAGAAAAATTTTGTTTTTGCTTAAGTGGGCCGATGCCCCACTTTCGGCCCATGGCTGCAAGCCGGCCTGGCCCGCCCCGCGCTCGCCCACACCCCGCCTCCCTCTCCCACGCGCCGCGCCCACGTTCCGACCGCGCTCAGGCGCCCATCACCTCGTGTCGGCCGTATGCCGGCGTCGACCGCCCGGTGGCCCCCGCACCCCTCCGCGCTCGCCTACACCCGACGCACGCGCGTCCGCCTCCCCTGCTCCCTCTCATTTCTCCCTTCTCTCGCCAACAATAGCAGCAGTAGAGCACGCGCTCTTGCCTCCACCACCGCACCCGCGCGCACTCGCCGTAGTTGGCTATTCCGGCCACCACCGCTCACCGCCTGTCCCTCCATCTCGCTCCGAGCACCGCCTCCACCTCACGCATCCCGTGCTCACCTTGGCTCACCGTGGTAAGGCCCCTGTCTGTGGAAATTACTCGACGGAGCTCGGCCAAGTTCACCGGAGAGCTCCGCTCTGCGGACTCCCCCTCTCTGCTCTGCCTTTTTCCTTCCCGTGGCGTGCATTTCCTTCGCCTCAGCTCCCCGGTGCTGGAGCACCCTTTTCCACGCCATCCCTTGGCCAGAGATGGCTGGCCGCCATGCGCCAGCACCGTCGCTCCGCCATTACCGTCAGCGAGCCGGTTCCTGTACCCGATCCGCACCATCTCCTAGTGCTTTAGGTGCGCCTTGTCGCGAGGGAGCCGTGGGTGGTGAACATATCGTCAGCGAGCTCACCGGCAACGAGGTCCGGCCGGTCAGCGGCCGCTTTGCTCGGGTGCGGCTGACATGTGGGGTCGGGTTGACCTAGGAGGCCCACTGTCAGCCGCAATGTGTGGGTCTGGGTGCACGAGGCTAGGTGCGCTTAGCGTTTTCAGAACCGGATTTTAAAAGGATTTAAGAAATGCTTTTCCAGAAAATGTTAAAATGCTTCCAAAATTCATATCTCAAGTTATGTTGCTCCAAATTGGATGAAATAAATTTGGTTAGGTTTCTTAGGAATAGATCTATAGTTTAAAATTATTGCATGGAAAATTTGTGATACTTTTCTGTGTAGCTTTATTTAATCCTTGTAAATGCTATTATCTTAGAAAATGCATAATAAATAGAATATACATCAGAAAAATATGATTCCAATTTTCTTGATCTATTCTTGAGATGTACTTTCTATGAAAAATATATAACATGCATGTTCTGTAGAAAAATATGGCTATCTAATTATTGTGCATTTATTTTCTATTTCTTGTAAAATTGCTAGAGCCAAAAATATGAATAAAATATATATGTGAAACTTTTTGTACGGTGCTTGTAGACTATGTAGATCATGGGAAAAATATTAAATCTATTGTTTGATACTTTTCATAGTACAAAGTATTTTCATGCTCATTTATTCACCATAGCTTGTCATTTTTGTGTAGGCTATTTTACTTATCCAATTTAATGAAAATTTTATGGTAGGCTACTTATAGTATGATAAAGCTACTGTAATTTTCTTAGATTTTTATGAGCACCAAAAATATATGTTGATGTTGTAGCCTTAGATTAAAGTGAAATAAAAATAGGATTCTTATTGCATGATTAGTTCGTTTTGTACCCTTTGGTGTATCTTTGAAGTATTCTCGACTTGCTGGTGTGGCTCGGCATGTTAGTATAGTTATGGTGATGAAGTGTAGTAGCATTTGTGTTATGTCTATATGGTAGTTAGTGGTAATTAATAGTAGTTAGTAGTAGAAGAGAATGCAGTAGATGACATATACTTGTGGTACATGTTCTTGGATGACGTTGAGTACCTGGTACAATAGTTTTGCACCAACTGGTCAAATGGAGTTAAACATGTTCAGCTGCATTGCATGCAATCATGATCATCATATGCCATCTCATCTGATGCACCACTTGCATAATCACTTATACAAATGCATCATACAGGATCGCAGGAGGAATTGCAAGTAGCAGTACAAGAGGAGTAGGCCGGGGCCGACCCACAGGAAATCCAGGCACATGAGGTGCCAGAGGAAGAGGAGCAAGGAGAGGACCTGCCCGAGTGCGTGGACCATTAACCTAGTTCGTTCGAGCGAGGCAAGCCCCGGAGCATCTTAAATCTCCTACTTTATAAAAGCAATCTTTTATATATGAGTTTTATATACTGTTGCATTAAGTTATAGGAGTTGAGTGAAACCGTTGATGCATTATTACTATCCTTGCCTACCTTATTATATTCTTATCCTGTTAGGTTTAGGGTCGAATAACTGCTTAGCCCTGCTTAGACCGGTAGCGATCGGTGATTTCCTGTCACCTGCAAATATAGGTGGTTACTGAAATACTTTAGCTATGGAATGGATGATATCCTGGAAATAACTATGTGTTGATGGGTAATTAGAGACTGGGTGGAATAGTTGGCGGCAACCAGACAGGGTTCTGGGGTGCTTGTAGTTTTCCGTCTGTGTCGATTAAGGACCGATCGTTGCTCGTCCCTCTTGTCATGTTGAACGCATGCCTCACATTTAGCTGGCCAAATAAAGTACCTTTTGACCGCGAAGCTAGTGGCATTATTCGGGCCGGGATCTACATGGGTGCGCGTATTGGTGCTGAAGGAGGTAAGACAGGGGCACGAAGAGTGAGCCCAAGGGCAGGCTGGGTCCTGATTCATGGCAGTCGGGTGGTCCCTGGGTACTACGGCTCTAGTTTATCCCGTGACATTTACCAAAATCGTGTCATTGGTGATCTGTAGCTCACTTGATCGGTTTGTGTGGTTTGTGTGAGGAATAAATCACCAGCTGGTTAGAAATCGATTCGAATCGCCATCGCTCCTAGATAGTGAGCACTTGACTTGAGCTACGACATCGTAGTAATGATGATGGAACATTGATGGCTATGTGGATGATGTTGGGAAATGCTAAATCCAAGTTGGTAACTGGATGTTCATGGTTAATCAAGTGATTGCTATAGCATAGGTGCTTACCTAGATTGATAGGTTATACTAAAGATGATGCAAAGTGCTTAAATGGTTTATTTA
The DNA here is from genome assembly GCA_038087645.1 of Saccharum hybrid cultivar R570. NCBI lineage: Eukaryota > Viridiplantae > Streptophyta > Magnoliopsida > Poales > Poaceae > Saccharum > Saccharum hybrid cultivar. The sequence continues at coordinate 31,476,755 of JAQSUU010000066.1, read as the reverse complement.
TGTTAACTTATTGCTCCTTCGCAAATGAGTCAGCTAGTACACTAAAAGAAAGCCTTGCATACTCCTTGATGTCATTTTATTTTAGTTTAAGATGGGTAAGTCTAGCTGAGTACTTTCTCATACTCAGGGCGTTGTTCCCATTGTTATTGCAGATGGTCAGATGTACTACGATTATTGCATCAACTGCCTGTACCCTGCGATGGGCGACAACTAGGACCAAGGGCATGGTCATTCCGTATGTCTTTTCTAATGCTTTTGTTGGACATGACTATCTCCTGGCATTGTATCTGAACTAAATGTGTGTGTGTGGTTTTAAGACTATTTGCTTCCGCTACTTTATTATGGACTTGGTTTGTAATAACTTTATGTTTTTAAACTCCGATGTATTTTAATGATGTTGTGAACTTTATGTAATATGTGATTGTGGCTGCTAAACTTGTACGATCTTGGTTTGTATGTTGGTTGGTTTGAAACCCGTCATGATTTCACGGACTACCGGGTTATACGGGCTTAAGTTGGCTAAATTATCTACTTTGGCAGGTGATTTTCTTACTTAATTTCATATAATTGGTCGGTTCTGTTACAATGCCCACGCACTATGGTCGGACATTTGTGCGCTCCATAAGGGAACCAAGAGTGAGCATGAGGAACTCTATCATCTTGTGATGAAGAAGCTTAATTCATTTGAGATGCTCCCTAATGAAAGTGCTAATGAAATATATTCTCGCTTGAATGTTCTTGTAGAGGAGGTCAATGGGCTTAGACTCACTCAAATGCAACCATCTGATGTTGTGAGAAAGATCTTGAGTGTCCTCCCCATTGACAAATATAGGCATATTGTGACGGTGCTTTATCAAGGTGATCTTTCCACCGCTACGCCAACTCAAATATTGGGTAAGATCAATGCACATGAGATGTACATGCATATCACTCCTCAAGAGGGCTCTTCATCCTTAAAGAAGAAAGATTTGTCATTCAAGGCTTGCCATGAGAAGAGAAGCAAAGAAAAGATTGCTCATGATAGCTCAAGTGATGATGAAGTTGATGATGCAAGTCTAGCTCTCATGGTGAGAAAAACCGCCAAGATGCTCAAAAAGCTAAACAAAAATAGTATCAAGTTTGATGGAAAGAAGAAGAAATTCTTCACAAGTAGTAGAAAGAAGCCCATCTCCAAAATGGATTGCTACAATTGTGAAGAACTTGGTCATCTAGCTCATCAATGCCCCAAATCAAAGAAAGACAAGTACAACAAGAAGTACAAGGGCAAGAAAGATGACTCAAGTGATGATGATGATGAGAAGAAGAACAAGCCATATAAGAAGAAGGATGGTAAGAAGAAAGAATTTCACAAGAAGAAGAAGAATGGCAAGGCTTATATTGTTGGTGATTGGCTCACGGACATTGAATCATCTAGTGACTCATCCGATGATGAAAGTGATAATGATAAAGAGAAGGTGGCCGCTCTTGTGATTGGTTCTTCACTATCTCCACCGCCACCACTGCCATCATCCTCTACACACCTATGCCTCATGGACAAGGGTGAACGAAAGGTGAATTACAAGACCGGTGAAACTCATTGGGTTATTGACAGTGATTGCACTCAACATATGACCGGTGATCCTCGTATGTTCACCTCACTAGATGAAGAAGTGGATGGTCCAGAAAGAATTATATTTGGTGACAATTCAAAGAGCAAAGACAAGGATTGGACAAAGTTGCAATATCAAATGATCACTCAATTTTAAATGTGCTATATGTTGCTTCATTGAGCTTCAACTTGCTATCTATTGGTCAATTGTGTGATCTTGGCTTTCAATGTTTGTTCACCGAGAAGGAAGTGGTTATGTCAAAGAAAGATGATGATCAAGTTTTATTCAAGGGCTTTAGATATAACAACCTATATCTAGTGGATTTCACCTCTGAAGATGCAAACTTGAAGACATGCTTATTCACCAAAACATCACTTGGGTGGCTATGGCATAGAAGACTTGCACATGTTGGGATGAGCTCACTCAAGAAGCTAATGAATAATAAATTGGTGAGAGGTTTGAAGGAGTGAAATTTGAGAAGGACAAGCTTTGTAGTGCATGTCAAGCTGGCAAGCAAGTTGCAAACTGTTGACGGTCACTAACGATGAAATTCGCCCGTCAATAAGCTCATAAAAAGGAGAAACTAGCAAACTTAAGTCACATATGCATTTACTATTAACCGAGTTCCACATGTATTTGGAGTATATCACTTTGCAGGTCACAAACACAAATACATGGAATAAACCATCAAAAGGCGCTTTCCAATGTTAATTCGCGCAAAGAATGAAGAAGGCGCCAAGCATCGCAACACCAATGGGGCAAGGCACCACGCAACAGTGTTCCAAGCCCAACTAGAGACCACCTCACAAAGGCGGTGGCCATTTGGGCCAACTAGTGGGCCGGCCAGCCCAGGGGGCGGCCGCCCCCCATCACTGCCATATGCCCTGGTCTTTCTCTGGCTGTGGCATGGAGGCATGCAACGTTGGTTCCCCTGGTGCTTCGCGCCAAAAATAGGGAGGAGCACCGCCTTTGATTTAGTATAAAAAGGGGGGCCCTTTCCTCTCAAAGGAGGAGGGGAGAATAAATCCGAATTCAATTCACAAGGAGAGAAGAGTAGACTTTTACTTTTTCAGTAGTTGTGATTGAAATAAGAGAGGTGAGTGAGTGAGGAGAGAGTTGGAGAAGAGTTGGAGTACTAGCAACTTCCCTTAGTGTGCTAGCTACACTAAGTCGAAGTGCTGGAGCCGGGAGTTCTCCACCTATACCTCTACAAGCTTCTTGTTGGGAGAATTAACTTTGTCCAAAAAAACTCAAGCCCAAACTTTGGAGTGTGAAAAATATAAAATTATCCTAATGAAATTCACTTGCAGGGAAAAGTATAGCGAAGGATGTATTTCGACTTCGTCGTCAAGAATTCAACTTCGCCTATCGACTTCGTCGTCAAGAATTCAACTTCGCCTATCGACTTCGTCATCAAGAATTCAACTTCGCCTATCGACTTCGTCATCAAGAATTCAACTTTGCCTATTGACTTCGTCGTCAAGAATTTGACTTCGCCTATTGACTTCGTCAGCAAGAAATCAAGTTCGCCTATTGACTTCGTCGGCAAGAAATCAACTTCGCTGGACAGAGAAGTAGATAAAGAGCAAGAAATAATCTGAAGAGAACAAGTTCATTGAAGAAAAGAAGATTGAACGTGAAAAAGAAGACTAAATCAGGGAGAAATGACTACTTCGCTCTTACATAGATGAAGGGTTGTAAATATTTTAGTCAGGGGTAAAATAGTCATTTTATGTAAAATACGAAGACTAGGGCCCTATAAATACCCCCTCTAACATGTATGGTACGATCATGAAATGAATACAACTTTGCACATAACTTTGTCTTGTCTGAAATGTTTTTGATGATTGTGTGAATTGTGTCATCCGACCTGAACTTTTCACCCAACACTTCTTACTGTTTGGAGTAAGAGACTTGTTTAACTTTGGTTACTTATCTTAAAAAGTTACCTTTGCACTATTATAGACCTGTGGGTTCGTCGTCCGTCCTTGCGGTGGGTACTCTAGTAGAAGGGCCCTGATAAAGACGGATAACCCTTGCTAGCACACTAGAGTATTAGTGGATAGCGTAGACGTGGTGTCTAGGCTAGAAGCTATCTTTGTTTGCCTCTTTCCCTACGGATTGAGGGGTAGGCGGCAGGTGGTGACAACCCTGTCCGTCCCTTGTAATCCCCCACGTTCGGGCTCATGGTAGAGCAGAGGCCGACATCGCTTGGCAGACCAAGTGCAATCCGGTGCCTGAAGCAAGTCTATAATAACAAAGCTACCTCCATTAAGATATCTGTCCTTGGAAAAACCTCGCTACCTCATTCATTTCTCCCTTGTGGTCATAGGTTAACTAAGTGAAGAGTCTAGCACAACCGTTCCTTTGGGAAATTACGATACCCTGAATACTTCTGGGTGAAGTGCTACAACGGTGTATCCGTGCGCTTGCGGATTCCTCTACTTACGCTAAGAAACACCAACAAGCATTTCTGGCGTCGTTGCCGGGGAACGGTTGTCGTTTCTAGTCTCTAAACCTAGTTGCCTGTGTTTTATCTAAAAAATCATTTATAAAATATAAATACATTCTTCATGGAGCATCAATCAATTCACCAACTTTCTGCTCCCAAGGGCGAGTTCTTAGAACCACCACAATCTTCAAAGCCGATCACAGCTTTAGGCTATGAACTCCACCCTGGTTTTATTGCTATGGTTTGGGAACATACCTTCTTAGGGTATGATTACGAAAACCCCTATCATCACCTAAGGGAATTTGAGTAGCTCTGTGCATGCCTAACAATCGCAGGCATGTCACATGAAACAATTCAGTGGAAGTTGTTTCCCTTCTCGCTTGATGAGAGGGCAAAACAATGGTACACTCACAACGTAGGGAAGGTAGCTGGAGATTGGGAAGAACTAAGGCACAAATTTTGTCTTGCGTTCTTCCCTATATCCCGAATCGCTGCCCTACGATAAGAGATCCTCAATTTCCAGCAAGAGGAGAAGGAAACCATAGGCGCAGCTTGGGACCAATTTTTAACTTTATCTCGTTCAGGTCCCGACTTGTCTATACCCAACCATGTGTTGTTACAACACTTTTGGCTGGGACTTAGCAAGGAATCTGCCCTTCAACTAGATATCATAGCCGAAGGTTCCTTTACACATAAAACCACAGATGAAGGAGAAGCCCTCCTAGATCAAATCTTAGAAAACACTCCTCCGCTAGAACCCATTCGAGTAGAGCCATTGCTTCGACACGAAGAAGCCTCCTCGGCTGAAGCTGAGCTTTCACTTCCCAAAGAAGAACTATTACCCGAACCTGAAGACCCAAAAGAAGATCCTAAGCCCATAGATCTTCCACCTTTCGATGATGACCTGTTTGAAGACTTTGGAAACACCTCGAATTATCTATGCCAAAAGAAACCCCCAACTCCTAATCCTCTATCTGACCTACTAGATAAAGAGTTCCTTAGAAAATCTGTTAAAGAGTTGAGTGCCATCCTAAGCACTGAATGGTTGGAAGAGACAGAGCAATCAATGGAGGAAATTGTAATACTTACCCCTCCTTCAACCATTCAATGCAAAATTTGAGGAAAATGGGTAGACATGCTGTACAATCCAACAGTTGGATCAAACCTTATGTCCACATCTTTTGCATCCGACTTTTTAGATGAAAAACCCCATGTCTTAACCACAAAGTCTCTCAGGATCAGTCCATGAACTAGCCTAAAAGGGGATTGAAATTCTCCATGACATAAGTTTACACACGAAAGATGCTGACCTATCACTCGATTTTCATGTTTTTGAAATCCCTGATTTTGACATCATGATAGGTCATCCCCTAGAAAAACTCTTCATGGGAATTCCCCTTTCAGGTAAAATGGACTTGAAGTTAGAGAGAAACACGATCATAATACCCATCACTCAAACCAAAAACTCAGTGACAGAACCTCTCCCACCGCTCATGGAAGTCATGTCGGTTGCACCTTTTAAGTCCCCTGAGTCGTCTTTAGAAAAAGATACTCAACTCTTTATAGAAGAAGAAGACGACTTGGGAGAGACCATCGAACTTCCTAAAGAGGAAGTACTGACACGGCCTCCAGTTGAACTTAAACCCCTGCCCTCTGGCCTGCGCTATGTTTTCCTAAATGGCAACACACAAACTCCCGTTATTATTAGCGATAAGCTTTTCGAGGAGGAAACATCCCATCTCATTGCCATCTTAGAAAAACATAGATCAGTCTTCGGGTATTCTTTACAAGATTTCAAGGGGATAAGTCCAGCACTTTTCACGCACCGCATTCCTATTGACCCTGCAAGCACACCATCACGTGAACCCCAACGCAAGCTCAATAATGCTATGCGTGAAGTCATGAAGAAAGAAGTCTTAAAACTTCTTCACGCCGGGATCATCTATCCTGTACCACATAGCGACTGGGTCAATCCCGTCCAAGTGGTCCTGAAGAAAGGAGGCATGACGGTCATAGAAAACAACAAGAATGAGTTAGTCCCTCAACGAACCGTCACAGGGTGGAGAATGTGCATAGATTACCGGAAACTTAATGCGGCAACAAAGAAAGATCACTTCCCATTGCCCTTCATTGATGAGATGTTAGAGCGGCTAGCGAAGCATTCTTTCTTTTGTTTCCTCGATGGGTATTCAGGATATCACCAGATTCCCATCCACCCTGATGATCAAAGCAAGACAACGTTCACATGCCCTTATGGAACGTATGCCTATCGTAGAATGTCGTTCGGGCTTTGCAATGCACCCGCTTCGTTCCAAAGGTGCATGATGTCTATCTTTCCAGATATGATAGAAGAAATCATGGAAGTTTTCATGGATGACTTCTCAGTCTATGGAAAAACTTTCAATGATTGTCTTAATAACTTAGACAAGGTCTTGCAACTATGCGAAGAAAAATATTTAGTCCTTAACTGGGAAAATGCCACTTTATGGTTAGAGAGGGCATCGTTCTTGGACACTTAGTGTCTGAGAGGGGGATTGAGGTAGATAAGGCTAAGATTGAGGTAATAGAACAACTACAACCCCCCTAAAACTAGGAAAACCAAGAGATCACCCACTTTAGAGGACTGCGCTATCTTCAAAGAAGATGAAGAGCCCAGAGCCCCGGAAGATCCAACCATCGCTGGACTTAAAAGAACCATTAAAAATCTGCGTGCTGATCTTCGGGAACATAAAAATTTGGTGAATGACAATCAGGTCAGGATGGCAAGCCTAGAGCACCAGCTAAATGTCACTAACTTTAGTCTCAGGCGTAGTCTAAGAAAGATAGCTAGAGCCGCTCAGGTCGAATTTGCCCTTGATTAGGCTCATGAGTGCTTAATAGGTGCATCTTTATTTCCTTTTTTATTCCTTTTATTCATGCAATGTTGTAATGCACCTACAATTGAATAAAATAAAGGTTCCTGTTATTCATGATTATCTATCTGTCTACCTTGTCGTTATATATATATGAACAAATGTTTAGACAAGAACAAGAACAAGTGTGGGGGAGAAGACCATACACAGAGGTATAATTAAATACACTTCTTTTCCCATACTCTCTTGAATTTAAAAAATATATATGTAATAATCTCTCATTCCACTCTCATATGTGATTTAGGAACGCTTAAGTTCTCTTTTGTTGAAATGATGAATAGTTGCTCTATCTATAATTCATCTGTGCCTAAGTTATAACTTAGTATTCCCCAATATTTAAGTTTGTTGGCTAAAAATGTCTCATCCTAAAAACTTGAAACTTGTGGGTTGTAAAAGCATGATCCTTTTCTAAGTTGTTGCAAGTTATGATATGGTAAATAGGATATGCTATGACTTTGTTCTAAGAGAAACTTGACATCCAGAGTTTTCCAAAAAAAAAAAGGTTCCTCAATGATTATGAATTCCTACCAAAGCCATATGACAATATTCAAATACAAACCTTAGTCATATGCTGCTTGTACTTACATTGAGTTTTGTCAAATTGATGTGACCCTTGTTGAGATTCTCGTCATACACCCATGATCAAGATTCACGTTGCACGCCATAAATAAAATGCTAACGCTCACACTAAGAGTTATGCAAAAACATGCCCTTTCCATCCACCAGAAAACAGACTCCATACATCAAATATGAGTTTTTCTCTCTAATATTTTCATATGTCAAGAAAGAGTATGGGGCTACTTTAAGAGAGAGAGAGAAATATGAACCTCTCAGAATAGCGAAAGAAAAAAATGGAACACATGAAGGTTCCAAAGTATTGAAAAAAAGAGAGAAAACAATGGGTACTTTGATGCCCGCCAGCGAGGATAAAGAATAGCCCCTACTCCCAAGGCAGTTTTCAAAGTGAGAACATTCATGACCACATTGGAGTACAAAAAAAAGGGATAGAAAAATTTTCCACACACTTGCACATCGTGATCAAAGTGTATGACTTGCATCTCCATGGATCTGGTTTTTGACTTAGCAATATATGTGATACAAGTATGCCCGCCTCTCATACCTACCCAAAACTCCACTCAAAGCCTTAGAAGTAGGCCATGGAAAGTAAGGCAACAATCTCAAAATGCCTTGGTAAGGATCATATACATTGAGCGAATGAGTGAATCATTGAGGAACTTACTTTCTTTTTTGCAAAATTCATAAAACCTCTAGATAGAAGGTTGATCAAAGAACAAATGATTAGTTATTCTGTTATTCCGTTCTATCTTGCAACCGCCTAAGACATGGAAAAGCAATAAGCCCCATAGGGATTAAAGTTAAAAGGATGGATAAAATGCCAACTTATTTAAATTGCGGAAGAATACCTTGTTATAGGCATGGCACTTTTCGAATTATATCGGCATAGTAGCATCTCCTGATCAACAACCAAAATACTTAGCTATTTGCTCGGGACGAGCAAAGCTTAAGTGTGGGGGAGTTGTTGACGGTCACTAACGATGAAATTCGCCCGTCAATAAGCTCATAAAAAGGAGAAACTAGTAAACTTAAGTCACATATGCATTTACTATTAACCGAGTTCCACATGTATTTGGAGTATATCACTTTGCAGGTCACAAACACAAATACATGGAATAAACCATCAAAAGGCGCTTTCCAATGTTAATTCGCGCAAAGAATGAAGAAGGCGCCAAGCATCGTAACACCAATGGGGCAAGGCACCACGCAACAGTGTTCCAAGCCCAACCAGAGACCACCTCGCAAAGGCGGTGGCCATTTGGGCCAACTAGTGGGCCAGCCGGCCCAGGGGGTGGCCGCCCCCCTATCACCGCCATATGCTCTGGTCTTTCTCTAGCTGTGGCATGGAGGCATGCAATGTCGGTTCCCCTGGTGCTTCATGCCAAAAATAGGGAGGAGCACCGCCTTTGATTTAGTATAAAAAGGGGGCCCCTTTCCTCTCAAAGGAGGAGGGGAGAATAAATCCGAATTCAATTCACAAGGAGAGAAGAGTAGACTTTTACTTTTTCAGTAGTTGTGATTGAAATAAGAGAGGTGAGTGAGTGAGGAGAGAGTTGGAGAAGAGTTGGAGTACTAGCAACTTCCTTTAGTGTGCTAGCTACACTAAGTCGAAGTGCTGGAGCCGGGAGCTTCTCCACCTGTACCTCTACAAGCTTCTTACTGTTTGGAGTAAGAGATTTGTTGTTTAACTTTGGTTATTTATCTTAAAAAGTTACCTTTGCACTATTATAGACCTGTGGGTTCGTCGTCTGTCCTTGCGGCGGGTACTCTAGTAGAAGGGCCCTGATAAAGACAGATAACCCTTGCTAGCACGCTAGAGTATTAGTGGATAGCATAGACGTGGTGTCTAGGCTAGAAGCTATCTTCGTTTGCCTCTTTCCCTATGAATTAAGGGGTAGGCGGCAGGTGGTGACAACCCTATCCGTCCCTTGTAATCCCCCACATTCAGGCTCGTGGTAGAGCAGAGGCAGGCATCGCTTGGCAGACCAAGTGCAATCCGGCGCCTGAAGCAAGTCTATAGTAACAAAGCTACCTCCATTAAGATATCTGTCCTTGGAAAAACCTCGCTACCTCGTTCATTTCTCCCTTGTGGTCATAGGTTAACTAAGTGAAGAGTCTAGCACAACTGTTCCTTTGGGAAATTACGATACCCTAAATACTTTTGGGTGAAGTGCTACAATGGTGTATCCGTGCGCTTGCGGATTCCTCTACTTACGCTAAGAAACACCAACACAAACACTCATCCAACCAAAACTTACATGTCAACAATAAGAGTGCTAGAGCTTCTCCACATGGATCTATTTGGACCAATAACTTATAAGAGTTTGGGAGGCAATCTTTATTGTCTTGTGATAGTTGATGACTACTCTAGATACACTTGGGTGTTCTTCCTTCATAACAAGACCGAAGTGGCCGCATGTTTCAAGAAGTTTGCCAAAAGAGCACAAAATGAATTTGAAGTAAAGCTCAAGATAAGAAGTGACAATGAGAAAGAATTCAATAACACAAACATTGAAGCATATTATGATGAAGTTGGGATCAAGCATGAGGTCTCCGCAACCTACACTCCTCAACAAAATGGTGTAGTAGAGAGAGAACCGGATACTAATCACCCTTGCTAGAACAATGCTTGATGAGTACAATACACCTTAAGCTCTATGGGAGAAAGCTATCAACACCGCATGCTATGCATCCAACCGCCTCTTCCTCCAAAAGTTTTTTTGGCAAGACCCCTTATGAGTTGCTCAATGGAAAGAAGCCGAACGTCTCTTTCTTCCGGGTGTTTGGTTGCAAATGCTACATCTACAAGAAGCGGCAACACCTAAGAAAGTTCCAAAGATGTTGTGATATTGGTTTCCTTGTTGTTACTCATCAAAGTCCAAATCATATCGAGTATTTAATCATGCCACCGGCTTGGTTGAAGAAACATATGATGTGGAGTTTGATGAATCTAACGGCTCCCAAGGAGCACATAAGAATCTTGATGATGTAGGTGATGAACCATTGAGGGAGGCCATGAAGAACGTTCCGGTAGGAGACATCAAGCCTAAAGATGATGAAGATGAAGTGCATGTGATTGATCCACCCCCTTCATCAAGTATGCCATAAGATGATGATAAAGATGGGAGAGTAGAAAATGAGGATACTCTGTCTCCCATGATCAAATGGTGGCACAAGCTCAAGATGTTGATGCTCCACAACCTCCTCCTCAAGTGGTTGAAAGAAGAAATTCACCTCTACTTCAAGCTCATCCACAAGATCTCATCATAGGGAGTCCTTCAAAGGGTGTAATGACTCGCTCTCAAAAACTTGCTTTATTTGTTGAACATCACCCATTTGTTTCTTGCATTGAGCCTAAGAATGTAGATGAAGCTCTTCAAGATCTAGATTGGGTGAATGCCATGCATGAATAGTTGAACAACTTCACTCACAATAAAGTTTGGACACTTGAAGAGCGACCACAAGATGCAAGAATTATTGGAACAAAGTGGGCATTTCGCAACAAGCAAGATGATCAAGGCATCGTTGTGAGGAACAAGGCAAGACTAGCTGTAAAGGGGTTCTCTCAAGTTGAAGGCTTGGATTTTGGAGGGACCTTTGCACCGGTTGCAAAACTTGAAGCCATTTGTATCCTTATTGCATATGCATCGCATCATGAAATGAAACTATATCAAATGGATGTTAAAAGTACTTTTTTAAATGGCTTCACAAATGAACTAGTCTATGTTGATCAACCTTCTAGATTTGAAGACCCTAGATATCCTAATAATGTTTATAGGTTGTCCAAGGCGCTATATGGCTAAAGTAAGCCCCAAGAGCTTGGTATGAGCATCTGAAAGGTCCTAAATAGCTAGAGGGGGGGTGAATAGCCTGTTTAAAAATCTACAAGCTTCACTAGACAAGTGAGTTAGTAAAACAAACGGTGTAGCAATTTTAGCACTAGCTCACTAAGCTATGCAAGCCACCTACACAAGTCTAGTTCAAGGCTAAACACTAACCACACCAACAACTAACTCTATTCCTAATCAAGAACAAAACTACACAAGCTAGAGACAAAGGATAACAAGCTACACAACTAGCAAGGTAGATAAGTAAGCAAAGGAGTGAGCTAGAATTGTTATACCAACATTGATGAGTAGAGATATGTCCAATGAACCAATCAATCAACGCAATCACATACACAAGATGAAATCCTTGGCAAAGAGATGACACAAGATTTTTTATCGAGGTTCACTTGCTTCCCAGCAAGCTAGTCCTCGTTGTGGCAATGCTCTCACTTAATGGATCATGAGCTAATTGACTATCAAGAGTCAAACCCTCAGCGGGTGCCGCACATCTACTCACAAGATAGGGATCCTCCAAGCCATGAGCTCCACTAGAGTAGCCAATTCACAAACTCAGCCAATTCATGAACTCCCGCGGGGAAGGCTCAAGAACCCCTCACAATCACTTAGGGAGGCTCGAAACAATCTCCAATCATGAGCTAAACACCACCGCTGCTCCAAGCCATCTAGGATGTCGGGAAACACCCAAGAGTAATAAGAAATCCGTAGCCAACTCAAAGATCAAGTGCCACTAGATGCAAATCACTAAGCAATGCACTTGAATCTCACTCAATCTCACTAGAGTATGCAACCAAGCAAGGATATGAGTGGAGGGGAAGTTCTCTAGCTCAAAGTATGTCTCAAGTGTTCAATAAGTCAAGAGAGTTGTCCCAAAACCGACCAAACATGTATATATAGAGATACCCCTTCGAATAGAGCTGTTGGGCAAAAATCGGGGGCACTAGACGCTTCGATGCACAGGCATCGGACGCACTCAGCAACGTCTGGTGCACCAAATCTTGCCACATGTCTCCCACGTTCAAAGTTCAACGGTCATTTTAGTGAGCACCGGATGCGTTCGACGCCCAGCACTCAGCGTCTGACGCCAAGCGTCCAATGCACTCCAGGAAGCAACCAGAGCTCAAAAACACGCATCGGACACGTCCGACGCAGCACCATCGGACGCGCCACTGTGTCTTGTGCTCTCCAGCTCTTCTGCCATGCACCACATCAATAGGCACCAGACGTTGAATAGTGTTTAGCCAGCGTCCGATGAAAGTCTGTCAGACGCGCCGGTGCAGCCACCCAACTACGCAGCACCTAATGTTAGCCAACGAACGCGTCTGGTGACTCCGGAGCCAGCGTCTGATGGTCCTTTTGCCTCCAAAACTTTGCCTCTGGTGTAGTGGAAAATAGACGTTTCACTTCCACAAAAGCGCCAAATCCCGCTGAGCTTGTGAGGCGGGAGGGAGAGAGGAACCCAAACCCCTCTCTACCCCTCAAACTCCACCTCCTTCACAAATGTGATAACACCACCAAGTGTTCACCATCTTGTGCTCGTGTGTTAGCATTTTGTCAAATATTTTTCAAGGAGATAGCATCTCACTAGATCCTAAATGTATATGCTCAAGAATATGGACCTAGTAGCACTTGATTCATGAGATGACCGTGATTGCCCCTCTTGATAGTCGGCTATCGATCCTAAACCTGATCAATCACTTCTCTACTCATCTTAAGACTGGCAAAAGACAATCCTATGATTATACCTTTGCCTTGATCATCTCATTCCTTATCCATCACCTATGTGCACGTTCACCATCATCTTTATCTTCATGCACTTGTGATCTTATGGCCATCACCATCATGCTCCTTGCTCCTTCATCACATGTGTTGCTATGCCTAACTCAACTCACTTGACACAATGGCATTAGCAACTTGGTGTCATTAATTACCAAAACCAAACTTAGGCTTTCAGCGTCTTTGGGATTTCCTCATTGAGAAGGGCTTCACCATTGGGAAGGTCAACACCACACTATTCACCAAGAAGCTTAATGGAGAGATCTTCATTTGTCAAGTATATGTTGATGATATCATATTTGGTTCAACAAATGAAGACTATTGCAAAGAGTTTGGTGAATTGATGTCGAAGGAGTTTGAGATGTCTATGATTGGGGAGCTTATATTCTTTCTTGGTTTTCAAGTCAAGCAAATAAGAGAAGGGATTTTCATCTCTCAAGAAAAGTACACCAAGGATCTTCTCAAGAGGTTCAAAATGGACATCTCAATCTAGATGAGGGAGGTAAATCGGTTGATCAAACTCTCTACCGCTCTATGATTGGTAGCTTGTTATACTTGACCACATCTAGGCCCAACATCATGTTTAGTGTGTGTATGTGTGCTAGATTTTAAGCTAGTCCTAAGGAAGCTCACTTAGTTACCGTTAAGAGAATCCTTAGGTACCTTAAGCACACACCAAGCATTGGCCTTTGGTATCCTAAAGGAGCTAGATTTTAACTAGTTGGCTATTCCGATTCGGATTATGCCAGTTGCAAAAATGATAGAAAAAGCACATCCAAAGGGTGCCACTTGCTTGGTAGATCACTAGTGTCTTGGACCTCTAAGAAGCAAAATAGTGTGGCCATGTCCACCGCCGAGGCGGAGTACATTACCGCGGGTGCTTGTTGTGCACAAATTCTTTAAATGAAGCAAACTCTTCTAGACTATGGTGTAGTTCTAGAAAAGGTACCTCTTTTGTGTGACAACGAGAGCACGATAAAAATTGCTAATAACCCAGTTTAACACTCTCGCACCAAGCACATAGATATCCATCATCATTTTCTTAGAGATCATGTTGCTTAAAATGATATATCACTAGAAGGTGTAAGGACCGAGGATCAATTGGCGAATATCTTCACTAAACTGCTAAATGAGGCTACGTTTTGTCAGTTGAGAAATGAGCTCAATGTGCTTGACCTAAGTAACTTCACTAAAAAATGAGCCTGTGTTGATCCTTGCATTGCATTGTAATATAAAACATGTTTAATTTTTACTAATGCACTTAGGGCTTGTCTAACATGGTTAAGATAACCACCGAAAAGCGTGTGAAAAAGCTTAACCTTGGATCAAACTTGACAAGCAACTAGATTTACTTTCTTGTATTGCATTGCATATGCATGTGTGTTGCTTTGTCGTTTCTTTTTAGTTATCTTTTGAGTATCCGCTGTGTTTGTCCACAAATAGGGAGAGCACTTGAAGCTCCAATTGGTTGATATCCCTATTGTGTGGCCACATGTTGCTCCTCACCCCGTTTTGTCGCTTATTTTCATAAAAAGTCATATAGCCAAAGGCAAAATATGTTGAAAATTTGAGGGTTTGAGAGATGGTTGTCATACCAGTTCTAATTAGGTGTTTATTTGGTTCTTATTTAAGTTGGAACTTGGTTGGGAGAAAGCAGCGCGAAGGAACGAAGAAAAACAGCAGCTAAAGAGTGACCGGACACTACACCAGACTCTGCTCCCGAGCGTCCGGTTAGTTCACCTGAAGGAGGAATAGTTGCTGAAGGTTGACCGGACGCTAAACAGTGTTTCCCTATCATCCAGTGTGATGATGCCTCTGCATCCAGTCAGCGTAGGATTAATCTCAAGGAAGGACCGGACTCTGAGCTACGTCCGGTCAAGTGTCATCGGATGCGTCCGGTCATGATTTGATGGTCTCTAGACCTCTCTATACTCGATCGGACTCCGGGGGTCTGCGTCCGGTCGATTTCACCGGTGCGTAAGGTCAAAGGTGTCTGCACGGATTTTACTTCCCTTTCTTTATCTATCATGTGGGGCCTACCATTTAATCTTTCATTCCAAATCGGCCACTCCCGCACTCATCCTCTGCATCCACCACCGCGTGCCCACTCGTAACCCTAACCACCGCTGTGACGCTTCTTCGGCCGCCGCGCCGCCACCGCCACTGTAGCCACGCACTCACGTCCTCGCCGTCGTGCCCTCATGCCACCGCGGTCACCCACGCTCCCCGCGTGCGCCTACGCTGGCCACCGTGCGCTAGCACCGTGCCTGCACTCGTGGCCGCGCTCGCCACTGCCGTCGGCGAAGCCTTCTCCACCGAGCTCACCGTCATCACTCGCTTCTGTGATTGCGCGCAAGCACTGCATCTCTGGTGATTCCTTGGCTGGCTTCACTTCCACCCTAGGGCATTGCTTGGTTGTCCAGCAGCAGAGCATTGGGATTTCCTTGACCTACAGTGTTGCCTTTTTGGTGAGCATCCATGTCGCCCACCGTGTATTCGCTGTTTTGCCTAAATAACTCCTGCAGCATTGCTTGTTCCCTTTTTCATATTCCCTCCTTGCAGTGTTGTTGCTGTGATCTGTGGTGCCCCGATGTGGTCAGTTCGTACCCTTTCACAGGACCTCTCCTATCTAAGGTAGCAAGCCCTCTCACTCTTTTCTTACCTATGATGCTTGCTTTCTTTTAGGACTTTCATATCTATAGAATAATGTTGCTTATATACATCTTCCTATTCCATCTATGTAGTGGATTGGGTAGCGAGGTATCTTGACAGTTGGTCAGTGGCAGATAAACTCGACGCCAAGCCCACGAGTATGGAACAGAGGACAAGCCTCTTGAGTGACAGTGGTTCTTGCAGTTGATCTTGTTTGAGTTTGTCAGTGACAGGGAGAGTTCTTGATTGCTCATTGCTTGATCAGTGGCAGTTGATCTTTGCAGTGTCTGTCATGGTTCATTGCAAGAATGTCGGGGGTGGTCCCAACGATGATGAGAGACGTCTGCCTCATCTGACAGAGCAGGAAAAGGCGAAGGGACCAAAGAAGACAACCACAAAGAAGAAGCGCAAGCGTGGTGACATAGAGGCTGAGAGTGCAGCGGTAGTAGTAGTAGTAGCTGAGCGTGTTGAGAGAGGTGGCAGAGGTAGTGGCATTTGTATTGCTGATCAGTTGTCACCAGCTCAGAGGGTCGCAATGGAGGAGCTTGAGGCTCAGCATGGTAGTCCTCGTGGTACTATCATGCTTGGAGGACGACGTGTCTCTCTAGAGGATGCACCAGAGGGTCCTCGTGCAGAGGAGAGTTAGGCTTAGGGGGAGATAGATCAGCCAGCAAAGGAGACAGAGGAGGCTCAGTAGGGAGAGCATGCTGAGGAGGCAGAGCAAGCAGCACAGCCACAGCTTCGACGCTCCAATTGGACACGCACCCAGGTGTCACCTAGGCCACCGACACAGAGACGTGGCTCTCACCCACCTCCCAGACCTCAGGGTCCACCTCCTGTGGTACACTTGGACCTGAGGGCAGCTACAGCAAGGCAGGTGCAACAACTTCATTTTGTACAGTTTGAGGATTGGTTTCCGCCAAGGCGGGATGAGCGTGCTTAGAGCGGTTCTACACTGTGGTGCAGGAGGAATTCTATAATGCCTACCTTAACAGTGGGGTGGCATTCAGGTCACAGAGAGTGTGCTTCATTGAGTCCATAGTGGCAGTTGTAGGTGAGCAGATCTGTCCCCACCTCAGCTACCTGCCAGGACTGACAGACCTTCTTGGACGGACTAGCTAATACGTTTCGGAGTGGGTCAGAGAGTTCTATTCCTCCTTATGGATTGACCCTAGGCACAGGTTTATACACTTTGCTTTCAGAGGCCATGACTACAGGCTCCAGAGCTCCAGGGCCAGAGAGATATTGAGGCTTCCAGAGTCTCCTATTCGGATCTATGAGATTTGCTATGGACAGACAGAGCCACAGAGACGCCCTCACGGTGGGCTAGTACCATCCATAGATCTAGTCAGGCCCTGCTTCACTGAGCCACTTGGAGAGGGATAAAGCAGGACACCACACGACCTTACCCCTACAGCTTGGATCCTTGAGGCAGTTATGAGGAGGACTTTACTTTCGAGGGTTGGCTACGCGCGAGGGACTGACTCGCATTCAGTTGTGGCTAGTGCATCACCTTGTTTCTTAGACTGTTTTTGATATTTGTGATGTGATGCTCTCAGAGATGGAGGACACACTAGCAGAGGCCTTCAGAGGTCACCGTCAGTTGCCATATGCTCACTGGATCACTTTCCTCATTCGACAGGCAGTTTCACAGATGACTCCAGAGATAGTAGCCGAGTTGACTGGTGCTACTACAGAGTTCCCACAGTACAACATGAGCCAGATGTTTTGTCATAGTAGTGGGAGGACTCCTAGATAGTCAAGCCATAGACCCGAGGTGCTAGAGACTGCAACTGAGCAGGTCGTGGCTATATGGGTTATTGCTGAGATGGAGAAGCAGCTAGATGCACAGTAGGAGGTTGAGGTCGAGAGCGACCCGAGTGACAGCTCAGATGATGACTATCAGCTGATTCCGCAGATGCCACCTCGTCCACATGACAGAGAGGCTAGTGGGTCCAGCTCAGCTCCAACACAGCAGTCACAGACAGACCCAACACTCCTAGCTATACTCGAGCGGATGAGGCAGGACTAGGCATACTAGGCAGCTCCACCACAGCAGTCGCAGACAGACCCAGGACTCCTAGCTATACTCAAGCGGATGAGGCAGGACAAGGCACACCAGGCATAGGAGACCATAGCTGCTATTGCTCAGGTTCAGCACGTCAAGATTAGTTTCAGCAGTAGCAGCAGGCCATGCAGCAGCAGTAGCTTGTTATTCAGCAGCAGTTACTTGGCTCCATGCAGCATGTCTTCACTACTATAGGGGTTGCTCCTCAGCAGCCCTTGCTACAGATAGGCCAGCCTGTCACCACTACTCCAGTGACTCCAGCTGTATAGCCCAATGGGCTTCAGAGTCAGGGACAGCTAGCTCCTCAGTTTGCCTCACCTATAGAGCAGGTATCTCAGTGGTTTGCTTCACCAGGGACAGAGCAGGGTCCACACTTTACTCCTTTAGTCACAGGCTTCACTCCTACTTAGTCCACTTCAGTGCTAGTGATGGACACCCCTGTCTCTAGGAGTCTAGGTGCTACCTTCAGTGAGCTCACCGGACAGCCTACACCACCAGAGTTCAGAGCCCTTGCTCCTACCATAGCTGCTCTAGTCACCGAGACTACTAAGATGATTCTGTCATCTGTTGCTTCATTCGAGCTGCCTCAGACAGTCACTCCTACTCTTGAGGTCTCAGCGACAGTGATAGCACCAATTGTGGCTTCACTTCCTATAGTGTTACCTTCAGAGCCACGGGCCGAGCAGACCCAGACTGCTTCACCTCTGCTTCTAGTGTCTGAGGGTCAGACCGCTCAGAGTTCAGGGTCAGAGGATGATGCAGCTCAGTTTTAGATCTCTCACCGCACCACAACGCCTAGCTCGTCTGCTCCTACCCCCGACTGACCCTTAGGTTTTGGTGCTTGACGCCAAAGGGAAAGAGGGAGCGAGTATGTTAGATTTAGGGGAAGCATATGAGATGGTCTCGATTCTTTTGTGTGTGATACTTCATGCATTCATGTTTACTTTCATGCATCGTGTTATATATATGTGATTGTGAGATTTATGGGACATGTGTGCTCTCTACTTTGATATTTATATGTCATGTCACTTGGTTATGCTCATTTGCCTTGCTTCCACGTTTCACTCCGATTCAAATGAGCATTACTTAATGTACTTATGCTAAATTCATATCTTTTGAGTACACCATGTTGGCTTGGATCATATAAGCATGCCTAACTCCTTTTGTTCTTATTGTCAAATGCTTATATGAACCAAGCATGTTGAAAACCTCACTCATTTCTTATACATACTCAAGGTTGTGTTGTCATCAATCACCAAAAAGGAGGAGATTGAAAGCATCTAGGCCCCTAGTTGGGTTTTGGTGATTAATGATGACACGAGATTACTATGACTAACATGTGTTTTGCATAGACAAATTAAGTTAGGTCATGGTAATGGAAATTGATTGGGCAATTATGGTATTCATGCCCCTGTTGATGGAAATCATTTCGATTTTCAAAGGATGGATGACAAGGTTAAGGACGGACTAGTTCTAAGTGTCGCTTGGCGTTGGAGAGACACTTAGAGTAGTTAGGACTTTGTTTTTCCTTTAGCCGTACTATTAAGGGGGGTATGTACTAGTAGCTTAACCTAGGTGAGTCTAATGGATTAGGTGTGGTGCACACTTGTCAAACCTAGCACTAGGTAGCTCAGGAATAGCCCTAAGATCAATTGGAGTCAACTTCATTCACAAAGGATTTTGAATTAGAAGTGAATGGAGGGTCAAATGACTGACCGGACGTTGGTCTGGTTGTGATCGAACGCAGCTAGGAGAGTTCGGTCAGTTCATTTGATCGGCAGAGATGTCAGACAGTGACCGAACGCTGGGGAGCCAGTGTTCGGTCAACATTAGAGAACATCCAAAGAGGGATTTTGCTGACTAGACCGTCCGGTGGGTGTTGACCGGATGCAGGATAGAGTACGGTTAGTATCAACGGCTACTTCTGACACAGCGATGATTACTACTGATCGGAGCCTTAGGTCACCATGACCGGCGCATCCGGTCACCTCGAATTTTGCTGAGTTGGCCTCTAACCGTTATATTTTGAATGAGGGGGTATAAATACTTATCCCACTCGTCCATGGGAGGTCTCTTGCTTATTTGTTCCACTGAGAAACACCTTTGGAGTGCAAGGGAGTGCAAGAGCCTAGTGGGGTAATTAAGATTTGATAATCCAAGATTAAGAACCTCATTAGTGCATAGGGAGTAGCAAGTGCACATCCACCTTTCTCATTAGGCTTGTCATGGTCAAGTGAGAGTTTGTGCTTGTTACTCTTGGTGATCGCCATCACCTATACGGCTTGGTGGTGATTGGAAGCTTGGTGATCATCCGACGGAGCTTGTGGATGACCCAAGTCGTCTTTGTGAGTGGTTGTGAGCGATTCACCATGATGAAGTGTCAAAGAATCAGCCCGTAGAGAGCACTTGATCCTTGCATGGATCAAGGAGGAGCTACACCCTTATACGGGTGCTCTAACGAGGACTAGTGGGGAGTGGCGACTCTTCGATACCTCAGAAAAACATCGTTGTGTTCCTCTCCTTCTCTTTACTTTGAGCATTTACATTTGAGCAATTCAATACTTGTCTTTACATTCCTAGATTTGCCATGTTAGAGTAGGATTGGAACTTAGGGTGCAAAACTTTTGTGCGGTAGAACAATAGAATCACTCTTAGGCACAAGGGGGTGAAATGGGCTAAGTGTAGGGCTTAATTATTGCAAGAATTTTAGAATTAGCCCAATTCACCCTCCCTCTTGGGCATCTTGATCCTTTCAAAAGCCCTATGTTTGGCTTTGGTATTGGGACAACTAGTGGACTAACCTTTTGCTAAGTGTTATTTAAACTTGGTTAGGTCCACCCTAAGGTGGTGAGTAAGGCTTGGGGATGGATGAAGGGTGATCAATCCAACTAGAGCAAGCTCACACTTCAAAAAGATGGAATGATGGAAACAAGCCCAAAGGCAAAGGTATATGTTAGGGGTTTTTGTTTTCATTGGCCAAGATGCAATAGAGTGCGTGGTCGGG
Organism: Saccharum hybrid cultivar R570; assembly: GCA_038087645.1. Taxonomy (NCBI): domain Eukaryota; kingdom Viridiplantae; phylum Streptophyta; class Magnoliopsida; order Poales; family Poaceae; genus Saccharum; species Saccharum hybrid cultivar. The sequence continues at coordinate 31,455,881 of JAQSUU010000066.1, read as the reverse complement.
TTTAGGATAGATAGACATACTATTAAGAAGGAAAGTCTAAACCTTAATTGGTTATCTAAATGCCACTAGGTGCAAAATGACCTTGCATTTGCAATAGACCTAGTGAGCAGTGAGTTGCAAGTATAAATCCTTTGAAAAATATTTGAAAATGCTAACTCTAGGCCAAAGGAGTTAGTTCATTTGAAAAAGGGTTTGAAATGGAGCTAAACCGGTGCTTGTCTGCAGATAGCACCGAACTATGCACCACGTATAGAGGGTGCCAGGGTGTTCAAATAGAGGATAGGGTTAGCCACCGGATTAATCCGGTGGTTACCCCACTAATTCATCGGACCATGCGTGGTTACTGTTCATAGATGGTGTTTTCAAAGTATGCACCAGATTAGTCCAATGTGAAGCATCGAACCAATCTGATGGCGCAAAACACTTTCTAGAACCTCTCTGGTGGACACAGGATCAGTCTGGTGGTCTACCAGGAGACCATCGCCATACCATGTGTTACACTAGCCGTTGGGCTATCCAACGGCTAGATTGACCGAGGTATGGGCACTAGGCAGGCACCGGATTAGTCCGGTGGTGTGCCTGGCAAGGCACTAAACTTTGCGCTACCCCATGTTGTATCGTGAATTAAATTTGAGCCATCAATCTCACATTGTATTAGTCATGTGGTCCAACCCGGTGGGCACCACAGCGATCCAGTCCCTACACAAATTGCTCACCATCAGTTTTCCAACGGCTAGTTTTTTTTGTGTGGGGGCTCTTTATATTTGTGTTGGTCGGCTCCATGGTAGCTCACTTGGCATTCTAAGCATCCTAACACACTTGTGAGCCTCTAGGAACATCTCCCACTCATCTCCTTGTTTGTGATTGATCCAAAGTGAGGTTGTGAGAGATCTAGTGCATTTGCTTTGTTGATTTGCAGCTTGTGGCGCTAGTTCTTCGATTGGGCTGTAGTTTTCTTATTATTCTTGGTGGTTGCCATCACCTAGACAACTTGAAGTAGCTGTGGTTGTTGAAGGGAGTGTTGGTGATTGTTCTCTGCCTCCAACTAGTGATTTGTGAGAGGTTCACATTGGCACCTCGCGAAGTTGCAAAGAGACACTAAGTGGAATGCTCGTGGCTAGTTGGAGTACACCTTGTGCTTGATTATTGCGGCACCCAAGTCATGGATTAGCTTGAGGGCTAGTTAGCCAAAATAAATGGGTCGATTTGCCAAAATCGAAACATATAACTCGATAATTAAATAAATGGGCCAATTGCATTTCTGCCTTCACTTTCACCTCTAATTACACGTTTGCCCTCTTTTTTTTAGACTTCGCAAATTTGCCCTCACTTTCTGAATTTGAGTGTTTGTGTTGCTCCTAGTCTATCCAGTGAGGGTAACGGTGTGTGCTAGAGGTTGCAAAGGCTTATATGCCTTTAACATGAATGACCCTAATCTATCGCCTTTTGCATATCTGGACATAAAAAATGGCAAGATATATTTCTGAATTAAATGACAAAATGGCATCACACGACTTTGTTTGGATGCACAAGTATCTATCTCAATCCACATGTGATGAAGTAGATTGGAGTGGAATTAAACTAAGTTCCATTCCAATCCACTCCAATACATGTGGATTAAAATGGATACACATATATACAAATAAGGCCTACATTGGGTATATTTGAAGCCATTTTATAACCATCACACATGGGTAACCACCGAGTCGTCGCCCACACAGATCACCTCGCCCGTCACCTGCCTAACCGCGCAGACCACCGGGCCAGCTCGCTGCCTCAGTCAGCCGCCCGGGTAGCTTGCCGCGTCAGTCGCCTGCCCATGTAGCTTGCCGCCGCATCGGTTGCCTGCCCGCTGTAACATCCAGTCCCGGCATACACGGCCCAGGCCCACTCTGTCGAGGAGTGGTCCCACCTGCGTAGCAACCCGCTTGAGCTTTCGTCCTCGCTTCGCTCAAAACGGTTAACAAAAGGTTTACTACGCGTCCCTGGGCCTGGTATTTAAGCTGGGCTATCTCCCTTAGGATTCACGGTTTGGTACTAAACATCTGGTTGCACAGTATTTCGCGATACTACGGTAACCGGTGAACAGTACCCGAGTTGCAGTATACCGAATTCAGCACAGCCCAATTCGGTAAACAGTAACGGGCTGCTACATTGTCCGAGCTAACCGTGTTTGCCTGCTACAGTACCCGGAGTCCAGATGTACAGTAACTCCCTGTCTACCGTGCCGACCCACTGTCTCTGGTACAGTAACAACGACACATTCCCACGAATTTGGCCCATTAGGCCCATTTTGAGGCTGTTACACCCGCGCAGCTCACCCCGCCAGCCCCTTCCATGCCGTGCTGATGCTGCTAGCCCGCGGCGTCACTCAGCCGTGCGGCCAGCAAGCACGGTGGATACGAGAAGTTGTGCAGCCTATGCGTGTAAGGCTGGGATACGGAAGTCATTTTGGCTCCCCTTTTTCATTCTCTTTATTTTTTTACTTTTTCTTTTGCATTAGTTTGCTTCGGGTGATGGTGTTTAGAAGTGAGGGCAAATGGAGGACTGAAATTGTGAAAAACAAGGGTATATCTGCAAAGTCTAAAAAACAGGGGCAAGCGTACAACTACGTGTGAAAATGAGGACCCAAATACAATTTGTCTTAAACAAATCTCTAAACTACAAATCAATATATTATCAGCAGTGCTAGCACATCTGCACGGACGCCCGCGCGCTGCACTCCATTTTGCGCGCTCCATGCAGGGCCTGCCATGACGAGTGACAAGAGGGGAAGGGGGCAGCGCCTCCGATTCGCAAGGACTCGACCACGATGTTGTATGGATGTCCTGCCGGCGCCGGGAGGACACACCAAGACGATGCAGCAGAAGGTGGGGAGGAGAGATGCAATACCCGATCTGCTTTTGAAACACCCAAATACAACAGTTGCAACATACGTCTGAAGACAGATGAAACACAATGCTTCTGAAATACTTGCAAAAAACACCTGAAAACACTTGAAAACCATTGCAACCATACACAACATCCAAATAAAACACATGGAATGTATGTGTGAAACATATGCAACATTCAGATAAACACACTTGCAACATGCGTCCGAAAAACACAGATGAAATATTGGTGACAGACCTTTGCAACATATGTGTACAACCATTGCAACATCCCGATCTACTTTTGCAACATCCATCTAAAACACTTGCAACATACCTCTGAAACATCTGAAACACTTGAAACATACGCTTCCAACATATCTTTGAAACAATTGCAACATATGCAACATCCCCGATCTAATTTTGCAACATCCATATGAAACAATTGCAACATACATCTAAAACGTCTGAAACACTTGAAACATACATATGCAACGTAGGGGAGAGGAAAGGCTAGGCCTGTCGATTCCAGTCATCGGGGTCGGAGACAGCGGCGAGCGGCTGTGCGCGAGCATCAGCGCCACCAGTACCGGGCTCGGCTCGGCGGCGACGGTGGGGGATGGTGGGCGAGGAGCACCATGGCCGCCGAGGTAGAGGGAGCTCGGTCACCGAGGTGAGAGAAAGCGCCATCGGGGTAGGGAGGGCGCCACGCCAGGGTAGGGGAGAACCGCCTACTCCCCTACAACACCGCCGCACCACCTCCATGGATCTCACCGGAGTGGGGAAGAGGGCCACCAGATCTGCAGCATTGGGGGGCTCCTGGTGGGTAAGGACACCGGGGTAGGGGGAGGGGCGCCGCCAGGGTTGGGGAAGGAGCCGCAAGAGTGAGAGGACACCGAGGTGGGGGAGGACGCGCATCAGGGTGAGCACGATAGAGAGAGCAGTAGGGAAGCACAAGAGAGAGGACCTCGTTGGGCAGGCGGCACATGCGAAGCAAAGCGGAGGAGGCTAGGTGGCCAGATGTTGATTTTTGTTTTTATTTATTTATTTAGACGAGCAGTGCATACGGCAGTGAGTAGAATGAGACATACGGGCTTCCGGACGTATTAATGCTAGCATTACCCATAAATTACATGAATACGTCCTGTTGCAACGGCGTGGACATATTTGCTTGTCAGACAGGAAACGGAAACGACCAAACACACTGGACTTCGGATCCACTCTTTCCCTGCGCTTTCATTTCCTCCCTTCATGTTCAGCGTATTTACAAGGCGCCGATACAGGGCCCACGTGTCAGGGCACAGTGGGCAGCGATACAGACCTTGCTAGATACGCACGCGGTTCGCTCAAAGCGACAGCATCCGGTGTATGCTCTGCTTGGATGACGCCTCCGGCGTCAAGCAAGGCACGATGTACTTCTTCATGTCGCGTCTGGAGATACGCAGGTGACCTCCTGGCACAGACACGAATTTAACACGCCCTGCCTCGTCCAGGGTCCTCAAGCCAATCCAATCTTCTGTATACAGCTTCGTCTATGCACACGGTGAAAGAATGCATTTTGTTAGTACCAGAGTCACAGAGTGAGACATAACATAAAATAAAATTGCCAGAACATCGCAATGGAGAATAATCTACGCCAGTTTATGCACCACAGCACCAGTATGACTGTATGAGTTAACCAAAGAAAGCAAGCTACTCCTAACTCATGACGGTACAAGGAGGAACAATCACCTCTTGAGGGGGCAGCACTGGGCTAAAGGCTCCATCAGGGTAATAACCAAACCATGCTGTTTCCCGAGGTATTAATACTGCATCGTCCTCAAACTGGAGCAGTTTAAAAGGATAATAAATTTAGCAACCTTCAGCAGAAGCATCTCAAAATTTGAAATACATAAGAAAAAGAAAAGTTTGAGAACATGCATGTGCTAGCTGTGTCTATTACTGCTAGATTATAGTTGATGCTTGATGTTTATAAAAATGTAAGCAAAGAAGTCATGTTATAGTTGATGCTTGATGTTTATACAAAATGTAAGCACAACACTATGATATTAGAGCCTTTTGTATATACATGTAAAGAATTATTTCATGAGACATGCATTTGCTAAAGAGCTTTACAATGGTGTAAATCATAAAACTGTATATGAGATAAGCCAGCTTAAATGAACCAATCTTTGTTCAATTAGCATGGGCACATCTGCATATGGTAGCTTTGTTTGTTTTGGTTTCTGAGGCTAACAGGAACAGCTATGTTTTCCTTTGTTTACTGCATTAGCTGAAGGACTAGGCTGTAATTGCCAACTCGGCACATACTATGCTATGGAATATAAGGACCCAGAAAGTGTTAAAACAGCATGCAACATTTGGTAAGTTCAAACTTACCATGATCAGTACCAAGTTTTCCAAGCTGCTGAATCTTTCTTTATAGGTAGTATTTCTTGCATTTGGGATCTCATTGTTAAGCTTTGGAAGAAATCTGCAACCTTTTAAATAATCTTCCATATCCTGAACAACAATCAAACATACCATCGTGTAAACAAAAAATAGCTACAATTACTTTAGAGAAAGATGGTAAAAACATCTAGTTTTCGATGTGAAACTTTAAGATTCATGAAATGAGGCATAAAGGTTTTGCAAGGTGTCATGCTCGGCCGTACATAACAAAGGCGCCATCGCCAGACTAGACAAGAGACCCGAAGGGACACGCCAAGTTCTAGTGGCTAGTCGAGTTTGTGCAAGTTGTTTAGAGTTTGTTTACATTTGTTTGGAGTCATCGTGTTAGTTGGCAGAGAGTTTGAGTTAGTTATGTACAGGAGAGGGAGACTATATTCAGATTGTAATCCTTGAGTTAATCACTCAAGAACTTAAACCCCAGTTCCTTTATTACTGTTGGAATGAGTGGACTAGATTGATTAGGCTAACCCTAGAGGGGTAGCAATATAGGGTAGCATACATGGGCCTCATGGGCCAAGCCACATGGGCCACAGACATATACTCCAACACCCCCCCGCAGTCTGAGCTACCGACGCAGCGGAGTCAGACTGTACACCAGGAAAAGAAAATACACACGAGTCCCCCCACAGACTCAACTAGCCACTGGTGATGTTGAGGCTGGAGCGAAATGCGGTGAATGTTGACGACGGGAGGCCCTTGGTGAAGATGTCGGCGAACTGGGACGTCGTAGGTACATGTAGGACTCGCACCTCGCCGATGGCCACCCGATCACGGACGAAGTGAAGGTCAATCTCCACATGCTTGGTCCGCTGGTGCTGCACGGGGTTGGTGGAGAGGTAGACTGCACTGACGTTGTCGCAGTAGACAAGCGTGCTCCGGAGAAGAGGGTTATGGAGCTCGGCCAGGAGCTGTCGGAGCCAAGAAACCTCGGCCACGCCATTTGCCACGGCGCGGTACTCCGCCTCGGCGCTGGAGCGGGAGGCCACCTGCTGACGCTTGGACGACCAGGACACCAGGTTGCCGCCCAAGAAGACAGCGTAGCCGGAGGTGGAGCGCCGAGTGTCCGGACATCCGGCCCAGTCAGCGTCAGTGTAGACAACCATCTCAGTGGAGGAGGATCGCCGGTGAAGGAGCAGGCCGTAGCCCACAGTGCCGCGGAGGTAGCGGAGGAGACGCTTGAGGGCAGTGAGGTGGGGCTCCCGCGGATCATGCATATGAAGGCACAGCTGCTGAACCGCATAAGTGATGTCCGGTCGAGTGAAGGTGAGGTACTGTAGAGCACCAGCAAGACTCCGGTACGCGGTGGGATCAGACACCGGGTGCCCCTCAGCCTCAGATAGCTTACCCTGCGTGTCAACTGGAGTGGAGCAGGGTTTGCAGTGTGTCATCCCCGCTCGCTCAAGGATGTCAAGAGTGTACTGCCGCTGGTGAAGGAGTCCAGCAGGATGAGGCGCAACAGTGACCCCAAGGAAGTGATGGAGCACACCCAAATCCTTCATAGCAAATTCCCGCTGAAGAGAGGTGATGATGCGGCGAAGGAGGGACTCACTGGAGGCGGTGAGGACAATGTCATCAACATAGAGCAGTAGATACGCAGTCTCAGCTCCATGGTGGAAGATGAACAGTGACGTATCGGACTTGGCCTCCACAAACCCCAGTGAGCGCAGAAAGGCAGCAAAGCGATGGTTCCATGCCCTTGGAGCCTGCTTGAGGCCGTAGAGAGATCTGTTGAGCCGGCAGACCATGTCAGGACACGAGGAGTCAACAAACCCGGCCGGCTGACTGCAGTAAACTGTCTCAGTGAGAAGACCATGCAGGAAGGCATTCTTGACATCCAGCTGATGCACGGGCCAGGAGCGAGTGAGGGCGAGAGAGAGCACCGTGCGCACTGTAGCCGGCTTCACCACTGGACTGAAAGTCTCATCGTAGTCAACACCAGGCCGCTGAGTGAAACCCCTGAGAACCCAACGAGTCTTGTACCGCTCAAGAGTGCCGTCAGCCCGGCGCTTGTGTGTCCAGATCCACTTGCCGGTGACGACATTGGAGCCGGGTGGACGAGGCACCAGATCCCAGGTCCGGTTGGCGAGGAGAGCCGCGTACTCCTCTTCCATCGCGCGACGCCAGTGAGGGTCCAACAAGGCCTCACGGACAGAAGAGGGTACCGGAGAGGCCTGCGAGTCCACGGGCGTCGCCGCGAGAGCCGGTGGCGGCAGGGTCCCTGCCGCGTAGCGCGTCACCATAGGGTGAACATGACGCGGGTGTCGGTGAAGCAGCGGGGGGTGGTACACCGGCGTCGCGACACGGGCAGCCGGGAACCGCGGCGGCGGTGTCGGTGTCGCCGGCGGAGAAGAAGCAGTCGGGCACACCGGCGAAGGAGCCACCGGTGTAGACGTAGGCGGCGGCCCCGGGCGTGCACGTCGCTGGTAGACGAGCACCGGCTGGGCGAAGCGCGCAGGTGGTGCCGGAGTCGACGACTCGGACCCCACGTCCGGCGTAGGAACGGGGGCCGACCCGGAAGGCGCACGGCGCTGGTAGACGAGCGCCGGCTGAGCGAAGCGCGCAGGTGGTGCCAGGGGCGACGGCCCGGGACCTGCCTCAGGCGTAGTGACGGGGGCCGGCTCGTGAGGTGACCCCGCTAGGCCCGGACAGGTGGTGTCACCGGCGGGCGGCGAGCGAGGGCACGGTCCCGGCGAGGGGCACGGTGGAGCAGTACCTGTGGGAGACAACCGAAAAGGTGGCTCGACCACCGCGTCAGTGGGAAAAAAAAGAGAAGAGGTCAAGATCAGGGGTGGACGTGGGAGTAGGGGTGGAGAAGGGGAAGACAGACTCATCAAACACTACATGGCGAGAGATGAGGACCCGACGAGAGGTAAGATCATAGCACCGGTACCCCTTATGATCCGGGGAGTACCCAAGGAAGACACAGAGAGTCGAACGAGGTGCCAGTTTGTGGGGAGCGGTAGCTGTGGTGTTAGGGTAACACGCACACCCGAAGACGCGAAGGTGGTCGTACCGAGGAGGGGTACCGAACAGGGCATGGTGTGGCGTGGGAGCTGGGCAGGCAGCGGAAGGAAGGCGATTAAGAAGATAGGTGGAGGTGTGCAAGCTCTCAGCCCAGAAGCGCGCAGGGAGGGACGCCTGAAGCAAGAGGGTGCGCATGGTCTCGGTGGTGGTGCGAATCATGCGCTCAGCCTTGCCGTTCTGGGAGGAGGTGTACGGGCAAGACATGCGCAACTGGACACCATGAGAGAGAAAGAAGGCACGGGAGGCGGAGTTATCGAACTCACGACCATTGTCACACTGGACGGCCTTGATGGTGAGGCCGAACTGTGTGGACACCCAAGCGAAGAAGTGGAGAATGGCGGGGAAAGCTTCAGACTTAGCACGAAGAGGAAAAGTCCAGGAGTAATGAGAGAAATCATCAAGCAGCACAAGATAGAACTTGTAGCCAGAAATGCTGATGACAGGAGAGGTCCAGAGGTCGCAATGTACAAGATCAAAGATGTAAGCCGCCTGGGAAGAAGAACTATGAAAAGGAAGACGGACATGACGGCCCAACTGACACGCATGGCACAAATGCTCATCGTGAGTCCGAGGACACCGAATGTCAGAACTACGACTGAGCTGCAGCAGGGCATCACGACCAGGATGGCCGAGTCGCCGGTGCCAAGTGGTGGAGGAAGTAGTGGTGGCGAAAGCAGCTGACAAAGGGGTCGGCGAAGGAGACGCTGGGAAGCGAAGGGTGTAGAGGGGCCCCGTGCTGTCACACCGAAGCAGAGGACGGCGGGAAGCCAAATCTCTGACAGTGAGACCGGAAGAGTCAAACTCCACAGAACAGGAATTGTCAGCAGTAAACCGACGAATAGAAAGAAGGTTGTGAACCATAGAAGGTGCCATAAGAACATCAGGAAGACGAAAGGAGCCATGAGCGCCGGCGGCACCCACGGACGTGACAGGAAGGCAAGACCCATTAGCGACCATGATGGACGACGGGTGAGAGGAAGAAGGAAGTTGAACGGAAGAGAGAATAGTGGGGTCGGGAGTGGTATGGTAGGTGGCACCCGAATCGGCGATCCACTGTGGGCCGACAGGAGTTCTCGGGGCCATCGTGCTGCAGGAGTGTGTCAAGGCCGCCGAGGCCCAGCCCGCGCCAGAGGTGAGCGGCGCTAGGGGATGGCCCGCCGGGGCGGCCGGGAAAGCCGCTGCCGCGGGTGCCCAAGCCGTAGTGAAGAGGGGCGCGGAGGCGGAGGGGGTCCAGCCCGGGCCAAGGGCAGCACCGAGGGCGAGGGGCAGGCGCGGCCCAGAGGCGGCGGGCAGCACGCCAGTGGCTGGCCACGCCGCGGGTGAGGGAGGAGCTGCGGCCGGCTGTGGCTCAGGGACGGCGGCAGGGAACCCGCCAGGGGCCGGCCATGCCACGGGAAAGGGAGGAGCAGCGGCCGGCGGTGGCGCGCTGGGACCCGCAGCCGCGCCAGGGGCCACCAGCAGCGGCTGGGCGGGTGCAGGGGGGCCACCAGCTGCCGGCGGCATCAGGGAAGAGGCAACTGCCGCATCTGGGCGGGCGGCGCCTGGGAACGCAGCAGCGGCCAGGGCGGCGGCAGAAGGAGATGCTCCGACGCCTGGCAGAGCACCAGGGGATGCGGTGGCTGGCAGAGCGCCAAGGGAAGCAGGGGAGGGGCGGCGGCTGGCAGAGCGCGGCGCAGGCCCTCGAGGCGCAGGCCAGATCGCAGCAGGGAGAGGAGCAGTGGCTGGCGGCCCTCCAGAGCGCGGCGCAGGGACTCCAGGCGCAGGCCAGATCGCAGCAGGGAGAGGAGCAGTGGCTGGCGGCCCTCCAGGCGCAGGCCAGAGCGCAGCAGGGAGAGGAGCAGTGGCCGGCGGCGCCCAGGGGAGGTCCGCGCCCGCGCCAGGTGGGGCCCAGGCGTGGCCCGCACCTGCGCCCGAGGGGGCCCCGGCGGTCGGCGGCTCCAAGAGGTGGCCCGCAGCAGCACCGGTGCTGGCGGCGCCAGGAAGGGCGGCAGCGGCGCCAGAAGAAGCGGCGGCAGCAAGGGGGTCCACAGGGCGCGGCGCAGGGGGGGAGGCAGCTATCCGGGCCCAGGAGGTGGGGTGGGAGAGGGGAGGGAAGTTGAGGAAGAAGGAGGAAGGGGGAGGCTCAGCCATGGCCAGCCAGGGAGGGCGGCGGCGCCGCCTGGCTGCCTGGCGGCGGCTGGAGGAAGAGGGGGGGAGGGAGAAGGGAAAATCAGGCTCTTGATACCATGTTGGAATGAGTGGACTAGATTGATTAGGCTAACCCTAGAGGGGTAGCAATATAGGGTAGCATACATGGGCCTCATGGGCCAAGCCACATGGGCCACAGACATATACTCCAACAATTACGTTGCCTTGTCCCAAGGCACCACATTACTACGGTGCCCAAGTCAAGCACACGGTTCAGAGTCTCTACCTGTGAATCAAGAACATAGGAACAAGAAAGAACACAGTCTGAAAACTTTTGATGTGATTAAGCTCACAAGTTATAGTTGCACAAGCCGATGAACTGTGACACATTAAGCAAAGCAAAACACAGACCCTAACTTAGATGACGGTTACTAAATATATAGTGTTAGGGGACAAGGACCCCTAGATGCATCTTAATGGACCCTGACGCTATACATGGCCAACGACCCAAAAGATGGTAATGCAGCACCCTAATAGATTCTGTACGCCTACTTGTCTCAACGATTTCTGTTGACTCGTAAGGAATTTGGATGTGGAACCGGTGCCATTGGAAAGCTATCTCCTTAGCTTTTCATGTATATGTAGAATATCGAAAAAAGAGTTTGCATGTGACTTGGGCGACAAGCGTGGGCTACTCCTAGAGTCCAAGGTGGACTTCAACACTTGGCTTGGATGCCTAAGTTAAGGAGATGGCCAATGGCTATGGACGTCCTAGTTGGGGCGTGCTCTAACTTGGGCCAGGTCCCAAGGTGATTACAAGCCCCAAGGTCCAATAAAAGGTGATGTGGCACCTGGCAGAAACAACACCAACATGTCGTGATTATTTAGAGGTTTTGCCGACATGATATTGAGGTGGGACCAGATTCATTTGAACAATCAAGTATTCATGGGCCTCAATCGCACTATGCATGGAAGAGTTATGGCCTTCCCAATATTCTTAGGCTACCGGCGAAGTGAACCAAATGTTGGGTTTCAATGGCCTTGTACTCCAAAATGGGTTTAGCGCATGGCGTATCTATGGCCCATTAGTTGTATAGGCCATAGAAAGTGTTTTTCCAAAGCGCACATCATCATCACCTTTGTTCCTAAGAACATTGAAAGTATCAACATTAGGTAGCAACAAATTCTTACTGATATAGTTATGCAAACATAGAAAAGAGCTCACCTTATATTCAATGATCGTATCGCTAGGTGTCATGTACTCATCATCTCTGCCACTAACAACTTAGGTTGTTAAGCTTCTAGGTAGGGTTGTTAATTAGTTCTTCTAACAGGGGCAGATGTAATTAATCTTTAAATGGTGTGTCGATGCAGGTGTTGTAACACTATCTTCTTCTATTAATGCAATAATATGCAGTTCTCCGTGTTCGAGAAAAAAAGAGAACTCTACTAGCAAACAACCACCGCAGGATACACCAAAAAGTAAATATTGTTGAAATAATATTTGTAACTATCAAGTACTCTAGTCCGTATAGGATCCCATAGACACACAAAACTCTTGCACGAGTTCATGATGTAACCTCCTAAGACTAGGTATCAGAGTCAGACTAAACTATATAATGACAGTACATGGTGACAAGGAGCCTAAGCCATTCCAACTGATTTCACAAATATATTGGACCCAAACCCTAGAGCACACTCTATACCATGCCAAGGAATGGAAGGGGGAAAAAGGAAGAACACTCACAGTGGGTATCTTTAGGTAACCACTAGGGGCAAGATGTGCCTGTAATTTCACAACCCTCAATTAATTTACTTACTGCAGAAAAGGCTGTCTAATGTCTTACAATAATAACTGCAGTACAAAAACTGTGACATTGCAGCACAAGTTATACAAACCTGCACGTAATCTGAATATATCTCTGATTTAATCAGATCATCAATAAGAATACAAAGAAACCCAGACTGCAAAGAAAGGAGAAAAAGTTCAGTAGCAGAACAACAACAACAACAACAACAACAACAACAACAACAACAACAACAACAACAACAACAACAACAACAATGATAATATGTAAACAATGCTGGTTTCAAAATTCACCTCAGTACCAGAAGCTGCATTATTAATACTAAGTAGAAAACATTTTGGGAAAAATGGTTCTATACTAGAGGCAGATACACACTCTTTAGATGATACCACTCAACTTGATAGGTTCACTTCAATGCCACTTATTCTTCTTGTGACTGTACCAATCAAAACTACCGTCTACCAAAGACTGCTTTTGAAGTTGTTGGTACATCATTGGCATGCCCTGACAAGGTCAAGCAGAGAGAACACCAATCACAGTGACTGACAGGTAGCTTTGGTGGTTTATCTCACCGGTAGCAATTGCTCCTAGCTATGCATGGGGGAGAAGCTCCTGATCAAGTTGAAATTTTGATAGCATTAAGATGAGAGTCGAGGAGGGTGGGTTGTAGAAAATTGGGACTGCATTAATGATAGAAGGCTGGTGGCATCAGAGATATGGCAATGCAAGTGCCAACTCCAATGATCAAGATCAAGAATTTCAATGCAAATTTTTCCAAAAAAAAGAATTTCAATGCACACTAACTTCATTAGATGCATACTCTGCTACTTAGCATTTATTGATCCTAGACTCTCACTTCCATTCATTTAGCCTAAGCATTAATTTGTGTGGTTGTATCGATTGGATGTTGCATGAGAGAAGTAGGATTTCTTGATTCCATGCTTGTGAATTCATCTTATTCAGTTATAGCTCCTCCCAGGACTGGATCATTGTTTTAACTGAATAAGATGACAGTTATTTCTTGATGTAGGTTGTCATCTTATTCAGCTATTTCTCGATTACATTTCTGCTAGTTGATTTCTTATGCTCTTCATCTTATTTAGTTATATCTCCCCATTACTTGTTTTATGTAGGTTGTCATTTAGCCAAGGCATCAAGAAGTTTTCCCATGGAAATGCACCCATAAAATGTCAATTACTATAGCATTTGATAAACCGGTATGCAGTCACTATGAGTAAAATATGTGAAAAACTAATGCATGAACTCCTTATTCTATGTATGTAGCGCTAAAATATTAATCCTGGACCAGAGTGAGTGCAGTTAAGTGTTGCATCATGAGGTGCCTACTAACAGCAACCTAGAAAGCATTATGTACTCATTGTTTATATCAATACATTGGTTAATAAATTATAAGCATACTTTGGTTAATAAATTTATCATAGCACATACTCACTGCACATGGAAAAAAATCTCTCATTTATATCTGATGGTATTGCAAACTCAGATTGCTACTGTTAGAACAATGATCTAAAAAGAAGGATAAATTGGGAAGAATGGAGTAAGCTTACACCACAAAGTGGCACTGAAGCTGTACCAGCATGAGGACCCCCAATTGATATGAAATTCTTGACCTATCCCAAAAAGGAAGTTAAAACAAGTAGAGTATACAGACCACGAAGGGATTAATCATCAGTTGGAATAACAAGAACAACAGATAAGCAAGTTAGCTCAGTGGTTGATAAATAACAGGAAGCAAAGAACAAAAATCAGCTCACCGGAGGTCCACCATCACAGTACTCGATTACAGCCCTGCCAATTAAGTTCCCCTACAAAAGGAATAGATGGGATAGGGTCAGAAAATATAACTCCCAAACCCCAATCAGCATTAATAACCTCAGAATCTAGCAAGACTATAACAGCAAATCAGCAATCAGTGAAACTTCCTGCTAAACTAACAAGCCAATTCTCAGAGCACACTCCAAACTTATGTGAACTAAAGCGGTTTTGTCCATATAGTTTTCACAATAGTTACCAGAAGTTCACAGATAGCATTACTACAAGTCAGTTATGATGCCTGAAAACCTCTTATTGCTAGTAACGCTTCTTATTTAAGTATCTAAATTTCATAGCTTTGCGTTAACCAAGACAGTGAAGAAACTTGCATTTCCCAGAAACAGAATTAAAATAAGGAGACAGGAGCAGCAGAAAAGTACATCAAGAATAGATAAGAACATTTGAAATTATTGTCGTGAATCACAAATAGCACAGCACCACAAACACACCTGAGACAGGCCAACTATATTGTAACCTTCACTGAGCTCTTTCATTTTCTTGACCTGGAAAACAAATTCCAGAAATGGTACAGAACCTTGATGACTCAGTGTACAATTGAGAAAAGCAGAAGATGTTGCATCACCTTCTTGCAAACCGTATTTGCCTACAGATGAAAGTAAGATATGAGTATAATGGGGGAAAATCTATCCATTTTTTTCTTGAACGACGCAGGAGAGCTGTCATTTCATTGAGAGAGAGAGAAAGAGGGAGAGGCAAATGCCTGCTCCAAGTACAAAGGAGAGGCCGTAGCTTGCTCCCAAACACACCCGTCTCTACAAAAAAAGATGCACCACACACACCATAAAGAATTTATCCAGTTACAACTCTAAGAACAAACCTGCTGTTGAAGTGGCATCAACCAAGAGTCCCATGCTCCTCTTCCACTTTCACTGAGCAACACATTATTAAATTCAAGAATAAGCACACTATCAGGTTTTAAAAAAAAAGGAAAAAAAGGATTGACACAATGCCCATCATAAGTCTTGATTTAGATGTTATGTATAAAGATAAAGAAAGTTGAGGCATCAATGCTATAGTAATCACTTGATATTAATGGCAAAGCAAACTAAAGAGCATCTCCAAGAGTTTGCTATCTTAACTTGGCATCCATATAATTTTAGCAAAATAAGAAAAAATAGCCTCCAACAGTTTGGCAAAACAACTTGGCATCAATAGCAAGTTGGCAAAAACGCCTCCTCAACGCGCAAATATACGCGCTCGTCGCTCGCGCACATCCGGTGATTCCGTGACAGCTTGCTTGTGCCTCTCCCGAGCCTGTACATTTTGTCGAGTTGTCTGCTACTCCTAGCTAGTGCATCTCGGTTTGTCTTGGCTGCTAGCTGGTGCATGTCGGCCGGCATTAGCTGCTGCGCTTTGTCTGATTGATGCCGCTGTTTCTTGTTTACTGCTGCTACTGATCCATGTCCCCTCGCTGCTGCTCTTTGACGACAAGCAAGCACATACAGTAGAAGTATACGTACATGACACCAAATGAACAGGTATGTACATGACACCAAATGAACAGGTTTCCAGCTGGGACGGTGACCGGGAAAACAGATGGATCGCACGGGAAAAATTAGCCCATGGGCCTTCTTTTTTGGTTTGCCAAGTCAATAATAGCAAACTATTGGAGGGGGGCTGTTTTTTTACTTGGCATATAGTTTTGGGAGTTGGCAAATCACAAGATTTGCCAAGTAGAAATTGACAAACTCTTGGAGATGCTCTAACAACAGATCAGATGTAAACAACTAAATATCAAGGCAAATGTGCAGAGATAAAACACGAAAATATTTTCTAACAGTGGCAGTGGGGTCTTACTTGGTACCCCATTTTATATCATGTGCTCAAGAAAACAGAGTTCACATATGGTATGTGTTGTCTTCTACAGATCAGCCATGAAGACACGACCTATCACTAAAGCTGTTTTCAACTTCTTTTGATGAAATTGCATTAAAAAAACTTGTTTTGGTGAAAGTGCATACAGGACTATTTTCATTATTGAATTTAGGATTACAAATACATAGCTACAGTATTCTTCCAACCTAGTTTACAACAGTTTTAACATGTTATGGTAAACTTTTCAATATATTCCATCAGCTTCGACAGAATATTGGAATATAATTCTAATGAGATTCTCTTTTTAGGAAAGAGAACAAAGTTCAAATTACATTTTTTATATGTTACCCCCAAACATTCATCCTGAAATTGCAGAGAAAAATAACAAACAAAACCAGGCAAGAGGCCATCGCATAACAAAATGTATTTAAAGAGATTCCTTGGCATATATGTAGCACTACAGTTTGTTTATTTATACTTGTAAAAAGAAAGCCAAACAAAAAATGTATTTAGATGAAAGCACCTGGTCATGATAAATTTACAAGGGAAATAACAAACTATCCACATAAAAATAACAAATAATCCACACAAACGTGCTAGCATATAATAGTTAGTTCCTTTTATATCTATACATGGAAACCCACGTATACCTAAATTTGGAACATATATTTATTGGTGTATACATGCAAAACAAACAATCAATATATAAATTCTAGACACTAGAGCATTACCACAAAACAAAATTCACCCTACATGCCCTGAAATTCCTACATGAACAGGTAAACAAAGCCATTTATTCCAAAGCACAATACCAGCAACATCAAGTCTATGTTCCCGACCACCATTTACTCTTCTCTAACAACACAACAGACACACCAGATATAGGATGAAGTTTGGGTGGGACTTGGGAGAATGTTCTTTGAAAATTACTTATCCCATAATTTTTGGTATATGTGAAGACTAGAAAAGTTCTACTGTTTGCCAAATGGTGGGAGGAGGCAGCAAGCTAGGTGCCAATGCAGGATCGAAGGCGTTTCAATGGAATCCTCATTTGCATTGTATGGAACCTGTGGAAGGAGAGGAATAGGAGGATCTTTGAAAATGAACACAAAACGGTCCAGCAGGTGGCCTCAATGACAAAAGAGGATATCATGCAAAGACGCAGGGCTGTATCCTTTGATGGGTAAACACCATTAACGGTGCGACATGCCTATCATGTTCCGGTCCTAGGACCGTAGTGTTTGGCGCCAGGGGGTGCCTTCTGTACATAAACTTCTTTATCCTTGCTTAATTGAGCAGCAGAGCTCCTGCATTTTATTTCAAAAAAAAAAAGTTCTACTGTTGCACAAGCAAACAGAAGAATCTGGAATTGAGGTTTGGACAAGCAGAGTGAGTGGAGTAGACTACAATGCAGGACATCTTGGAGGAGGGGTTTGAAATGATCAGCGAGATGAAGTAATCTGGAAACTGGGAAATTTTCTACCAGATGTTTGTACGGATTGGTCACATTCGGTGGATTGATTGACAAAAGAAATACTGATACCGGGCAAACCAAGTTGCCACCAAAAATTCAAATATTTTTGTGGATGATTTGGCATGATAGGATCCAAACAGCTGATCAGCTGGTAAAGAGGAATCTATGTGGGAAGGAGGAAAGTTTGGACCATGGTTTCTTCATATGTCCAGTGGCAGTGACAACTTGGTGTTGGGTCAGAGATAGTTTCCATTGGGCTAATATCCCTGTTGGTCTCCAGTACTTCACTGAACAACATATGGGAACTGCGGGGAGGAAGGAGAGTCAGTGGAATATTTTCTCTTAGCTGGAGTTCGTTTGTCCTTGTGGAAAACTACAATTGATTGGGTTTTTGATAGCTCATTGGTTAAATCCCCCAAGGTTTCACAAGGTGCTTGCCTTTCTTCAGGTCTGGAGGCTTCTTTGGAAGGAGGCGTATCAAGCACAGGTGGAGCTTAAGATGATCAAGATGAATGCCTTTCTTCAGGTCTGGAGGCTTCTTTGGAAGGAGGCATATCAAGCACAGGTGGAGCTTAAGATGAACAAGATGAAGGAGGCATTAGTAGCATGGTGATTAGCGATTTGGCATTGTTCTTTTGCTGGCTTGTAGCTTGGCCTTCTTTTAGCTGTGTGCTTCATTTTTTTTCTTTGTTCTACTAAGTCTGTTTAAGTTTCCAATGTTAGTCGCTGGATTCTCACTCTTGGTAGTAGCAGAATCCTTACTCTCATCGAGAGAGGATGACACTAGGAGTTGGGACAATTTTCTGATTTATTTCTCACACAAACTCATACAATGTCATGCCAACCTGAGGGGTTGGGGATACATATTTATAGGGTTGCTAGCCAGCCAAGCATATGCCAAGATGCTAGTCTAAGATGCTAGAAAGATGCTGTCCTACAGATGCTAACTGCTGTCAAAGATGCTGTCCTACAGATGCTAACTGTTGTCCTAAAAGCAGTCAAGGATGCAGTCTACAAAGGACACAAGGACCATGTGCTGCATACTGCAACAGCCCCACAACCACCAGCCAACACAGAGACTTATCCATCACTCTCCCCCTAAGTCTTGTGTGGCACCTTGTGAGGTATCTGAGCCATCCCGATCCTGGCGCGAAGTTCCTGGAACTTGACCCGCCCAAGGGACTTGGTCAGGAAGTCGGCGAGCTGGTCTTGGGTGTTGATGTAGTTGGCCCGGACACTCCCTTCCTCCAGGCAGCTTCTGATGAAGTGGTACCTCACCCGAATGTGCTTGCTGTGCTCGTGGAAGACAGGATTCTTTGCCAAGGCCAAGGCGGACTTGCTGTCCACCCTGAGCTCCACTGCCTCTGCATCTCTGCCAAGGAGATCGCCAAGCAGCCGAGCCAGCCACAAAGCCTGAGTAGCAGCAGTAGTGGCTGCGATGTACTCTGCCTCGCAGCTAGACAGAGCCACCACCTGCTGCTTGACCGACTGCCAGCTGATCGGATACTTGCCGAGGAAGAACTGCGTCCCGCTGGTGCTCTTGCTCGTGTCGATGTCGCCGGCGTGGTCGCTGTCGCTGTACCCGATGAAATGCGCCGCACCGGGGCACCTCGGGTAGTGCAAGCCGTAGTCGGAGGTTCCTGCGACGTAGCGGAGGATCCTCTTCACGGCCTGCTGGTGCTCCGTCGTCGGTCGCTGCATGAACCGGCTGACGTAGCGGACGGCGAACGCCAAGTCCGGTCGCGTGTGGACAAGGTAGCGAAGGCTGCCCACAATGCGCCGGTACTGCGTCGCGTCCACCTCCTCCTCCGTACTCTCCCGACTCAGCCTCAGCCTGTCCTCCATAGGAGTGTGGGCTGGGTTGCAGCCGGTGAGACTGCCTAGCTCCACAATGCGCTTGGCGTAGGCAGTCTGGCGAAGATAGGTGCCGAAGCTGTCCTGGTGGACCTCAATCCCCAGGTAGAAGGAAAGAGGGCCCAAGTCGCTCATCTGGAAAGTCGCCCTCATCTTCTCCTTGAATGCCTCGATTTCCACCTCCTCGGTGCTGGTGATCACAAGGTCGTCGACGTAGACGCCTACCAACAGGGCATTGCCTCCGTTGCCCCACCGGTAGACCGCGGCCTCGTGAGCACTCTGCTGGAACCCCATTTGCTTGAGGGTGGAGTCCAGCTTGGCGTTCCAAGCTCGCGGTGCCTGCCGCAAGCCGTAGAGGGCCTTGCGCAGGCGGAGGACCTTGCTCTCCTTGCCGGGGATAATGAATCCCGGCGGCTGGCGGATGTAGACTTCCTCCTTTAAGTCGCCGTTGAGGAAGGCAGACTTGACATCCATGTGGTGGACGCGCCAACCCTCCTGGGCTGCGAGGGCGAGGAGGAGACGCACGGACTCCATCCGTGCAACAGGCGCGAAGGCGTCGTCAAAGTCGATTCCCTCCTGCTGGACGAAACCACGCGCCACCAGACACGCCTTGTGCTTGATCACCTCTCCGGCCTCGTCCTTCTTGAGCTTGAAGACCCACTTGAGAGAGATGACGTGGTGGCCGGCTAGAAGATCGGCCAGCTCCCACGTCTTGTTCCGCTCAATGGCGTCCATCTCCATCTGCATCGCGGCACGCCATGCCGCGTCCCTTTCTGCCTCGGCGAAGGAACGAGGCTCGCCGTCGTCCTGTGCAAGGTGCAGCTCCGCCTCAAAGTCATGCTGCGCCAGTCCAGGGACCGGCTGCTCGCCGAGGAGGTTGTCCACGGTATGGTAGCGCAGAGGCTCACCGCCGTGGTAGGCGTCGTTGCAATCCT
Organism: Saccharum hybrid cultivar R570; assembly: GCA_038087645.1. Taxonomy (NCBI): domain Eukaryota; kingdom Viridiplantae; phylum Streptophyta; class Magnoliopsida; order Poales; family Poaceae; genus Saccharum; species Saccharum hybrid cultivar. The sequence continues at coordinate 31,435,669 of JAQSUU010000066.1, read as the reverse complement.
CGTCGTTGGACAGCGGAGTGGCGAACTCCACTGTGCGCTGCTCGTCGTGGGCCGAAGCTGCTGGTGCCGAGCCTAAAGGGGTAGGGTCCGGTGTAGGAGAGCGAGGCGTGGCCGGCGGTGCTGGTGGTGGACTCGCCGGAGCCTGTGGACTTGCCGGAGCTGCTAGTAGTGGTGGTGAAGGACTCGCCGGAGGTGGTGGCGAACGAGGTGGTGGGGTAGGCGAGCTCGGTGAGGACGAGATGCTAGCTCCCCCCGCCTCCTTGAAGTGGACGTAGTCGACGACGAAATCGCTGGTCGTCGGAGTCGAGCCGTCATCCACCATCTTGCCCCATGTCCAGCTTCGCCCCTCGTTGAACACGACGTCACGCGTGATGCGCACGCGCCGTGTCGCAGGGTCGAGGACGCGGTAGGCCTTGGCGCCCTCCGCGTAGCCGATGAAGACCCCTGGCGTGCTCCGGTCGTCGAGCTTGCTGACGTGGTTGAGCTCCTTGACGAAGGCCAGGCAGCCGAAGACGCGAAGGTGGCTCACCGCAGGCTTGCACCCGTGCCAGGCCTTGTATGGCATCTTGCCGTCGAGGGCCTTGGTGGGGGAGCGGTTGAGCAAGTGGACGGCAGTCATCACCGCCTCACCCCAGTAGATCGCCGGCATCCCTCTCTGCTTGAGGGCATGGGCGGTGGCCACCACCGTCTGATTGCGGCGCTCGACGACGCCGTTCTGCTGCGGAGTGTACGGCGCGGAGAAGTGGCGGTGGATCCCCTCATCGGCGCAGTACGCCACGAACTCGGCCGCCGTGAACTCGCCGTCGTTGTCCGTGCGTAGGACCCGAAGCTTGCGGCCGCACTCCGCCTCCGCAGCAGCTTGAAGGCGCTTGATGGCATCCGCTGCGGCTGCCTTGGCGTCGAGCAGGACAGCCCACATGTAGCGGGACACGTCGTCGACGAGGAGGAGGAAGTAGCGCCGGCCTCTAGGTGTAGCCGGTGTCACGGGACCACAGAGGTCACCGTGTACGAGCTCCAGCTTCTCCTTGGCGCGAAAGCTCGCCTAGCGAGGGAAGGGGAGCCGCCGCAGCTTGGTGAGGGCGCAGGTGTCGCAGAACTGCTCCACATGGTCGACATGCGGCATGCCCCGCACCATCTCCTTGCTGCCGAGCTGCCTCAGGGCCTCAAAGTTGAGGTGCCCAAAGCGCTCGTGCCACCTCCAAGCGTCGTCGTCGCGGCGGGCTGCAAGACAAAGAGGTTGCGCCACCTGTGCGTGAAGGACATAGAGACGGTTGCTCCTGTTGACCTTGACGAGGAGCCGGCATCGGTGATCCCAGATGCGCAGCACCCCGTGCTCGATCTCCACGCGCGATCCGCTCTCATCCAGCTGTCCCAAGCTGATGATGGAGTTCCTCAACGCGGGGATGTAGTAGACACCGGTGAGTAGCCTGTGCTCGCCAGTCTTGGCGAGGAAGACGACAGAACCGACGCCCTTGATCTTCACAGCGAAGGCGTCGCCGAACTGATGGTGTCTCGAACGCCTGAGTCGAGCTCGGAGAACTCCCGCCGCCCGGTCATGTGGTGGGTGGCGCCGGTGTTAAGGCACCACCCGTCGGTCTTGTCGTTGCCGGAGCTGTCGCCGAGAAGGGCGTGTGCTTTTGGCTCGTCAAGGTGGAGGAGAGCCGCTGCGGCCGGTGCCGCTGGAGGTAGTTCGATGCTCGCATGAGCAATGAACAGAGTCGGCTGCTCCTCCTCCGCCTGCGCGACGTGGGCCTGGCCGCGTCGTGGCTGTCGACAATCCTTGGCCCAATGACCAAGCTTGCCACAGTTGTAGCAAGGGTCGTCTCGTGCCGGCTTTTGCTTGCCAGCGGCGCCGCCCTGGGCGCCTCCACGATCATCACCCTCGGCACGTCCTCGCGCCCCTGCCTGGGCGTCTTTGCGCGGCTTGTCACGCTTGCCACGTTTGCGGCCGCCTATCGTGGAAGAAGGCTCCCCCCTTCTTCCTATCACCTTGGCCGGCAGCCCACTGCTCCCGAGTGTGGAGCTTCCCGCCAATGGTGACGGGTCCCAAGAGGCGTTGTGGCTCATCGCTGTCAACGACCTTGAGGCGACCCAACGCCTACTTGATCGTCATCGTGGAGAGGTCCAGCAGAGACTCGATTGAGCGAGCCATCTGCTTGTACTTCTCGGGGATGCAGCGGAAGAGCTTCTCAACAGCTCTCTCCTCGCCGTAGGTGTCGTCGCCGAACTGCACCAACTTCTGCAACAGAGTGTTGAGACGGAGAGCAAAGTCATCAACGTCCTCACCTGGCTTGAAGGCCAGATTCTCCCACTCCTTGCAAAGTGCCTGCAGTGTGGACTTGTGGGCGCAGTCGCTGCCGATGCGTGCCGCAGCGATGGCATCCCAGGCCTCCTTGGCAGTCCGCTTGCTGGTAAGCGAAAACTGCATCTCGGGCGGGACTGCAGCAATGAGAGCATCCAGCGCCCGTCGATCTTGGTCGTAGTCGACGTCGCCGTACCGGACTACATCCCACATATGCCGCACTTGGAGCCTTACCCTCATCACCGCAGCCCACTCAACGTAGTTGGTCTTGGTGAGGGTAGGCCACCCGCCGCCAGGGCCGACGTCCCTGACGACAGCCTGGTACTCGTGGTGACCACGGTACCGAACCGGGGAGAGAGAGCTGCGCTGCCTGTGAAGGCCGCGCTCTCTGTCGACCCGTCCGCCGCTGCCATGCGCGACTCCTCCAAGAGCGCCACCGCCGTGCGCGCCTCCTTCAGGAGCGCCGCCGGCGTGTCTGCACCTGTCTGGGCTGCCGCCGCGCTCGTGGGCGTGCGCGGCTGCCCACTGCGCCGCTCGCCCTCACGATGCCTCCCTCTCCAGCAGCTCGAGGTCCACGTCGGCGCTGTCATCAGCAGCGATGGAGCTGCTGTTGCTGCCGCGTAGAACCTCGACCTCCGCTGCTGCTGCACGCGCTGCATCCGCCGCTGCTGCTTCCACCTCCGCTCTAGCTGCTGCCAGCCTCGATGCCCTTGCCGCTGCTGCTGCGGCGTCTGCCGCCGCTCGCTCGCGCTTCTCTGCCGTGGTGAGGTTGGCCTCCTGCCGACGCCGCGTGCTCGAGGCGACCGAGCCCTGAGACTGTCCTCGGACATGGCGCGCTATCGAGGGGGCTGCTGTGTGGAGAGCAGGGGCAGCCAGAGCTGCTGCTGCTACCGGCTAGGGCTGCTGCGAGGCCGGGGAAGGAGATGAGCAGGAGATGCTCAGGCTACAGGATAATACGGCTCTGATACCACTTGTTAGTCGCTGGATTCTCACTCTTGGTAGTAGCAGAATCCTTACTCTCATCGAGAGAGGATGACACTAGGAGTTGGGATAATTTTCTGATTTATTTCTCACACAAACTCATACAATGCCATGCCAACCTGAGGGGTTGGGGATACATATTTATAGGGCTGCTAGCCAGCCAAACATATGCCAAGATGCTAGTCTAAGATGCTAAAAAGATGCTGTCCTACAGATGCTAACTGCTGTCAAAGATGTTGTCCTACAGATGCTAACTGCTGTCCTAAAAGCAGTCAAGGATGCAGTCTACAAAGGACACAAGGACCATGTGCTATGTACTGCAGCAGCCCCACAACCACCAGCCAACACAGAGACTTATCCATCATCCAAGTTCATCGTTTGGATCACAGGTTCTATCAAGAACAAGATCTAGTTAAACCAGATTTGAGGCTAACCACTTAATACTCCATTTGGCTAGATAGCAGAAAACGTGGATAACCAAAAGTATGGTTTTGCTAAACTCCTACCTGGTTTTTAGAAACCGACTCCCATACCTCCTGTTTTGTGTTACATGCTTCTTTTTTTTTTTTTGTTCTTCCGTCTAAAATGAGAGAAAAGTGATTTGGTGCGATGTAATGGGTGTCCACAAACACTCGTTTTAGTCTACAAATCCATAAGTCTGGATCTAGCTAAGTAAAAACCTTTTTTTTTTAGGAAGTTAGCTAAGGTGGTGTTTGGATCCATTTGCCATGGGCTAAAGTTTAGCCCTTGTGCTAAAGGTGCTAAAGTTTAGCCCAAGTGAGGTGTTTGGATTTAGGGGCTAAAAGGTGCTAAAAGGTGAAAAGGAGAGGTGAGAGAAAGAGAGTGTTGCACTTTTAGCCCAGTTTAGGGCCTCTAGTGCAGCAAATGGAAAGAACAAATGTTTCGCTCATTTGCCCATCTTTTGCCCTATGTTTGGATCTCCATGGCAAAAGAAAGAGCTAAAAGTGTAGGACTAAAGTTTTGCCATGGGATTTAAACAGGGCCTAAGTAAAAACCTAAAACCAAATTTCCTTAAAATCACGACAAAACCTGTTTTGTGGAAACTTAGAGGTGTTATTTTCTTTGTAGTGGAGTGAGTCGATGTCTGATTCCGGTGGCCTCTGTACCAAGTACCTTTGATGTAAGTATTTAACATGTTTTCCCCAGCATAAAGTTGTGTCTTTCATCAAGATATAAAAGTCGGACCAAGAGCCTCTTGGTAAAAATAAAAATAAAAATAAAAATAAAAAATAAAAATCGGCGAGCCAAACGCAGAAGATCCTAAATCCCATACCGCAGGCCCCTCTTGTATCCTTAAAAAAAAAACAAATCAAAACAACATAATTCAGAGAGAGAAGCCATTACATGCAGTAACCTTTGGAGCCGGACCACTCCCCAAGCATCTCGGTGAAGGATGCCAGGCCATCGTTCCCGCACTCGTCGCCAATCCCTGCACGCACCCCAGGCACAGCCAACCATAAGGAATGAACCTAATATAAGACCAAGAGAGGAAGCAGAATCGAAGCGAGGCACGCGAAACCGAAACCCCAACCGTGCAGGACGACGAAGGGCACGCCGGAGGCCACCGGGGCGAGCACGGGAAGGAGTATGAGGAGAAGAACGGCGACGGCGCGAGGTGGGTCCATCTGCGTCCGCGGCAGGGACGGGAGCTAGGGCTTCGCCTTCGCGTCCCGCACCCGCCGCCCTCTCTCGGCGTCCGGCGAAGCGGAACAGGGATTTGAGTCTCCCGTGAGCTCTGAATTGAGGATGACAAATCGACAAGAGAAGAGCCCGCACGTCAGAGATGCTAGTGGAGGGTTGGTGTGCTGCGCGGCTGGGCCTGCCCTGGGCTCACTCCGGTGGTCTGGTAGTTGGCGTGTTTCGCGTTGAGGACGCCTTAACGGCTGAGCGAGAGCGGGCAAACTTTTGCAAATTGCAATGGCCCAACAAAGCCTAGCACGCGGGGCCCATACTGTACAGGACCACTCACATTACAGAGCCTGAAACGCGGGACCCACGTTCGGTGCATTCCATTTTAGATCAACACATCCTTCTTCTGTCAAAAAAAGAAAAAGATCAACAATCAACCACGTTGCTTGCAAGAGAAGATCGCGCTTTGCCTATTCTCCAAGTTTGTGGTGGATTTTAATCATGCTAAATTGCTAAAAAAGGAAGCTCTTGCCCACGCAATTTGGTAACTATTTCACTGATGAATTTGAAGAAACTAGCTTGGATAAATTGGTGCTTCTAAAAAAACAGGAAGGGCAAAACTTGGTAAAGCTACAGAATGATGAGAAACCATGCCATGTAATTGGTAACTATGAGTTTTTATAACCGGACAAAGCACTAGTATAGCAGAGCTTAGTACCATCAGTTCCAGACCTATTTCTATTGGCGTTCAGGGCCACCACCAGTGTGAAAGGGCAGTGAAAATTGCGAAGATTACGTGCGTCTACTTGAGATGCGCCAGTGTTAATACATTTACGCAGACGGTTATTATGATGGAATATAAGATAGAGCCAATATAAAACAATTTTAATTAGTTCCAGCTACTTTATCCACAAACTTTCTTAAATGCTTGAAATTACTAGCCCACTCCTTCGGTCCAAAAAAAACTTGATGTTCTAGGATTCAAAAAAATGTCTCTCAAAAAACTTGATGTTTTAGCTCTTGGATATTAGATTTGGCCATATCATCTTGAGATTGTGATTTGCATGCATCCATGCATTTCTTTTGATGAGAGGTTTATATTTTAATTAGCATAGTTGACCTTTAATAAATAGAGGTACATGAGTAATTTCTGTTAAGCACTAATCTATTCTGAAAACTCTAGAATTAAGATTTTTGGAGTAACATTTTTTTAGCATCGGGTAATTTTCGTTGAGCACTAATCTACATCCCATGGCTTGATCTTGATGACCCCTAACCTAAGCTTTGAATTGCCTTTCTATCGAGCCCAATGGATGACCATACACTACTAGAGAACATACCTTTCGTCGATGTCTAAAATGGGTATTAGTCCCAACGAAATTTGTATCCGGGACCAAAAACGACTTTAGTCCAGGTTGGTAACACCAACCAGGACTAAAAGTCCCCCGCCCAACGGCTCTGGCGCCAGGCCATGTCAGGGGAGACTTTTAGTCCCGGGTGATGTTACAAACTGGGACTAAAGGCTAACCTTTAGTCCCGGTTGGTGTTACCACTCGGGACTAAATGTTTTGTCCCGGGCCGTGGCACAAACCGGGACTAAAGGTTGACCTTTAGTCCCGGACTGTTATAAGAATCGGGACTAAAAGTGCCTCCCACCTATTTCAACTCTTCTTCCTCCCCCAGCCCGAGCCCGAGAGCTCACTTCTCTGCTTCTTCTTTGTTGTGTTCTTGCTTGTTCTTGCTTTTATCTCCGGCCATTGATCCATCTCAAGGCTTTTACTCCGTCGGCGACTTCTTTAAAGGTAATTAGCTTCATCCTTTCATGTTTTAGCAAGAGCACTTGTCATTTCGTGGTGTATATATATGTGGTTTTTTATTTTATGATTTCTAGGTCAATTTAAGATCTAATCTCTTGATAGTTTGAATATTTTGATGAAGGAAGCTAAAATCAGTGAATGAAAACTAGTATACACCTTTCATTGCTAGTATGTCTACCACATTTCATGGTTTAGTTAGAGAAATAGAGTTTAGGGTATTTTATTAACTTCTTTCAATTTGCTTATGAAAATTATAAATTTGTAATACTTCAATTTATAAAATTGTGTGGCCGGGTCAATTAGTTCATTAAAATTAGTATATATACCTTTCATTCTTAGTATGCCTACCACATTTCGTGGTTTATAAATATATAGAATTTTAGTTTTTTTAGTTTTATTTTTTCTAGAAAAAGATGAATTTACAGTAGTTTACAAAAATGAGTATATATTTAGAGAGTAGATGGCAACTGTTTTCGGGTCCTCGGCCTCTCATCGGGCTCCAAAGCGACATAGGCCAGACCTCCCTCTTATTGGGTGCAGCGAGTGTGGGAAGATTGTGCAGGAGTACCGAGTGAAGAAGGAGTGTCCCAACAAGGGGTGTATCTTCTTCAAGTGTCCGGATCGCAATGTGAGTTATTTTGTCGCATATATTTGATGGCTATGGTTAGTTTGCACCAATTTTTTGTAATTAAAGTTCTATCTTTTTTTGTTCTAATTTCAGTGGGATGGCACTAGATGTGAAGGCTGGTACTGGGAGGAAGAGTATGAGGAACACGTGCAAATATCTCTTGCAATGGTGGCAGCAGCGGCAGATGAGGTAGTGAGCGAGCCGAAGCCCGTCGATGTTGGACACATCACGAATGATATGTCTGTTTTAGTTGGGATTGGTCGTGAAGTCGTTGTGCTGCTGAAGTGCATTTTAGTGTTACTTTTTTTAGTGCTAGTTGGGACTCTCTACATTCTAATGAGGCTTCCTTAAATTAATCGGTTGAGTAGTGGTGTCATGCGAGTTATACTTGTGTAGTTAAATAAATAAGTTCAAGATTTTCATATATATATATGGTATGTCTTGTAATGTAGATGAAACGACATTGGATGTACAACGCCGATCGCCGCTCCCAAGAGTTCATTGATGGCGTGCATTATTTCCTTAGTGTGGCCGAGGCAAACAAGCGGGACGGTTTCATGCGTTGTCCATGTGCTGAATGTAAGAATTCGAGGGAATATGCTAGCTCAAGGATTATTCACTCACACCTGTATAGGTCGGTTTCATGCCAAACTATATTTATTGGACCAAGCACGAAGAAAGCGGTGTTATAATGGAAGAAGATGAAGAAGAAGAACAATTGGACCCTGACGACATTCTTGCTCAATACTGTGACTTCCCTGATACTGCAATTGGGGAAGCTGAAGAAGAGGCAGGTGCAGAACACGCACTCGCTAAGAGAGGTGATGTCATTCGTGATGCACAAAGAGATTGCGAAAGTGACAAGGAGAAGGCTAAGTTTGACCGCATGCTAGAGGATCACAAGAAATTACTGTACCCGTCCGCCAAAGATGGGCAGAAAAAGTTGGGTACAACACTAGAGTTGCTACAGTGGAAGGCACGGAATGGTATATCTGACAAGGCATTTGGGCAATTACTGAAGATAAATAAAAAGATGCTTCCGAGGGCAAATGAATTGCCCGCCACTACGTACAAAGCAAAACAGGTCGTCTGCCCTTTGGGATTAGAAATCTAGAAGATACATGCATGTCCTAATGACTGCATCCTATACCGTGGCAAGGACTATGAGAATTTAGATGGATGCCCCGTATGTAAAGCGTCGTGGTATAAGATCAGGCGAAATGACCCTGGCGATGTTGAGGGCGAAGAACGTCCCAAGAAGAAAATCCCTGCCAAGATTATGTGGTATGCTCCTATAATACCACGCCTGAAACGTCTGTTCAGAAATAGGGACCATGCAAAGTTGTTGCGATGGCACAAAGAAGACCGTAAGGTAGATAACATGTTGAGACACCCTGCTGATGGGTCCCAGTGGAGAGCAATAGACAGAGAATTCCCGAACTTTGCAAAAGACGCAAGGAACCTAAGGTTCGCTTTAAGTACGGATGGTATGAATCCTTTTGGGGACCAGAGCACTAGTCATAGCACTTGGCCTGTTACTCTATGTATCTACAACCTTCCTCTATGGTTATGCATGAAGCGGAAGTTCATTATGATGCCAGTGCTCATCCCAGACCCGAGGCAACCTAGCAACGACATCGATGTCTACCTGAGGCCATTAGTTGAGGAACTCCTACTTCTATGGAGCAAACCAGGTGTGCGTGTGTGGGATGAGTATAAACAGGAATACTTCGACCTGCGAGCATTGTTGTTCGTAACAATCAATGATTGGCCTGCTCTAAGTAATCTTTCAGGATAGACAAACAAGGGATATAATGCATGCACACACTGTTTTGGTGATCTTTAGGGTGTCTATTTGAAAAAATGTCGAAAGGTCGTGTACCTTGGCTATCGCCGATTTCTTCCTAGGAATCACCAGGTAAGAAAGAAAGGCAAGCATTTTAAAGGTCAGGCAGAACACCGATCCAAGCCTGACAACCGAACTAGGGAGGATGTATTTGAGATGGTCAAGGATGTGAAAGTCGTCTTTGGAAAGGGACAGGGCAGTGAACCTATTCCAAAAGACGCTTCGGGCCACGCACCAATGTGGAAGAAGAAGTTAATATTTTGGGAGCTACCCTATTGGAAAGACCTAGAGGTCCGCAACTCGATCGACGTGATGCACCTGATAAAGAATCTTTGTGTGAACCTCCTAAGATTCATGGGTGTGTATGGGAAGCCTAAGGATTCACTTGAGGCACGACAGGACTTGCAGCGCATGAAAGAACGAGACAACCTACATCCAGAGAAGACAGATGATGGACGCCATTATTTAAGACCTGCTAGCTACACTCTTAGCAATGAGGAGAAGGAAACCATGTTTGAATGCCTAAGCAGCATTAAGGTCACATCTGGATTCTCCTCCAATATAAAGGGTATAATAAATGTGCCAGAGAAAAAATTCATAAACTTAAAGTCGCATGACTGCCACGTGATTATGACGCAACTGCTTTCGGTTGCCTTAAGAGGAATTCTACCTCCACATGTACGTTTGGCCACCGTAAAGCTATGCACATTCCTCAATACAATTTCTCAAAAGGCAATCAATCCTTTCGATATAGCTACTCTACAGAATGCTGTGGTTCAATGTCTTGTCAGCTTTGAGTTGGTGTTCCCTCCATCCTTCTTTGATATCATGACACACCTCCTAGTTCACCTGGTCAAGGAGATTAATATTCTCGGTCCGGTGTTCCTACACAACATGTTCCCCTTTGAGAGGTTCATGGGAGTCCTGAAGAAATATGTTCACCAGCGTGCTCGGCCAGAAGGAAGCATCGCCAAGGGATACGGGACAGAGGAGGTCATTGAGTTCTGTGTTGACTTCATTTCTGACCTTGACCCGATTGGTGTTCCCGAATTGCGGCACGAGGGGAGACTTGGTGGAAAGGGAACACTAGGGAAGAAAACATATATCGGCACGGGGGACGATTCTTTCAATAAAGCGCACTATATAGTTCTTTCTTCTTCCTCCATGGTGGAGTCGTATATCGAGGTACACAAGGAGTTCCTACGATCCCAGAATCTAGGGAAGAATGAGGCTTGGATTACGCGTCAGCACATAGAAACATTCGACGGTTGGTTGCAAAAAGAATGTCAGCGTGACCAAAATATTGATGAACAACTGTATTTGTTGGCTAGGCAACCATCGTGGCACATCCTCACGTACAAAGGGTACGAGATAAATGGAAATACATTTTACACCGTAGCCTAAGATAAAAGGAGCACCAACCAAAACAGTTGTGTCAGCTTAGATGCCACAGACCCTAATGGGAATAAGCATACATATTATGGCCGCATAGAGGAGATATGGGAACTAGACTATGCCACAGACCCTAATTTTAAAGTCCCTTTGTTCCGGTGCCAGTGGGTGAAGGGGACTGAAGGCGGGGTAAAAGTCGACAAGGAGTATGGAATGACAACAGTGGACCTCAACAATACTGGGTACAAAGACGATCCATTCGTCCTTGCTGCTGAGGTGAATCAGGTGTTCTACGTGAAAGACATGTCTACAAAACCCAAGAGAGGGAAAAACGACGACAAATCAACCAACGAGCCAAAGCGCCACATAGTTCTTACAGGAAAAAGAAACATCGTGGGAATTGAGGACAAGTCAGACATGTCAGAAGATTATGAAAAGGATGAACGAATCCCACCCTTCAGTGTGACCACAGACCCAAGCATCCTGCTCAATGCTGAGGACACTCCATGGTTACGACATGATCATAACCAAGGGGCATACATCAAGAAGAAGTTCACCACTATGCCCACTTGATATAACTAGTGATGTATTAGACATTTTATGTAATATAATTGTAACTTCAGATGTTTCTATCATGTTCTTGTTTTTATCGTACCTCTGTGAAGCATGTCTAGTCCTCAAATGCAAAAATGACCTATATAACAAATGTAGATCTTGATGAGTTGATCAAACTTGGTATTCATGACTTTTCTAGTTGAGACCATCTAGGGTTTCGAAAACTGGTTTGGAGCTGTCAAAATTTAAAAATCCAAAATTTGAATCATTCAAACTTTCTCGAATGAAAAGTTGACCAAAACAATAAATGGAGATCTTGATGAGTTTAACAAACTTGGTATTCATGACTTTTCTATTTGAAACCATTTAGAGTTTCAAAAACTAGTGTGAAGGTGTCATTTTTTGAAAATTCAAAATTTGACTTGGTCAAACTTTGTCAAATGAGACACTAAATGACCTCAGATAAAAAAACTTTTGAATATAAAGGTGCTAGAGCTCATCAAGATGTACAATTATCTACATAATATTTGTTGTTTTCATATTTTGTAAGTTCAAATTAAATTTCTATTTGATGGTGGATTTCTTTGTCGCGTATTTGGACAAATGACCGATGGATCACCAAAAGATTTACGTTAAAATGATGTGAAAACAAATTTCCTATCGAAAACCAATAGTTTTAGTGAAATTAATTGAACACTATATTTTTACATTAATGAAATATTGATTATTAGTTACATTACGTTCAATATTTACAAAGAAAAAACAAAATAATTTAGGTTACATATTTTCCATGTGTACGATAAAGCAAAAAGAAAAGCCATATTTTTTTCAAAAAAACATTATCACAAATATTCAATTTACTGTGAATTTAACAAGACTCAGCATTTTTATAAATGGAAAACAAAAAAAGATTCAACAAAAAAAGTGGGGCAAACACGCGGGAAGTGAAACTGTAGCCCACCATTTAGTCCCGGTCTGTGGCTAGCACCGGTACTAAAGGTGGGGCTGCATTTTCGCGGCCCACCAAAAACATGATGTGATCGGGCCACCTTTAGTCCCAGGTGGCTCGACGGCCCGGGACCAAAGGACCTTTAGTCCCGTGCTCAATACCAACCGGGACTAAAGGCAATACCAACCGGGACTAAGGTTGGTATTGAGCACCGGGACTAAAGGTCCTTTGGTCCCGGGCCGTAGAGCCACCCGGGACTAAAGGTGCCACCGGCATATAACTGCTGTCATTTTCCCTTCTTCCTCCTCTGATCTCTCTCACTCCACCGCGCCCCTCCCACACCTCCACCCTGCGCCTCGCCGCCGGCCACCCGCCCGCCGTTCTAGAGCGCGCGCGCCCGCCCGGTAGCCTTGGCCCTGTGCCTCTCTGCCGCTTGCCCGCCCTCCGGCCTCGCCCCTGCCCTCGCCCCCGCCCTCCAGCGTTGCCAAGCCACTGCCGTCGCCCGTGATGACACGACCTCCGAGGAACCACCGTCACCATCGACCTGCCCGTGACAGCGAGACCTCCAAAGAACCGTCGCCACCGGACAACCTCCGAGGAACCGCCGCCGCCAGTGACTTCCAAGGAACCGCCGCCGTGCCGCTCAGGTCTCCGTCGCCGCCACCAGAGACCCGCCGGCTCCCCACCCTAGGAGCTCGACGGTGATTTTACATCCCTTTCATCCTTTGAAAGAGTAGAAGATCATCTTAATTTTGTTCCCCTCGCCAGCTACTGCAATTTACTTGAACCTGGGAAAGTGATCGAATTCATGTATTCTTCTTGGTACTTAGTCTGCTGAAATAATTTATTTATTTTTCATATCTCCTCTGGAATGATGTTGGCCCATTTCCTCTGAAGCATACTCTATATTCAGGATGCTTTGCTTCAGTTGCATGCTTAAGAGAAGTTCCAGTGAGTAAACAATTTTGAGAGGAACCCAACATTTAACAGTTCCGTTTTAGAGAGAGTGCAGTTCTGTTTTGGAGAGTTATTAGTAGCCCTTCACTGTGATTGGTAATCATGTCTTCAAGGTTCATTGTGAACAATTGTGTATTCTCTAAATATTTATAACTAGGTGAATTCCCCGCGCGTTGCTGCGGGAATGCAAGAGTAATTTGAATTGAGTTAGGAGAAATAGGATGTAGAAGGAATCTCGTTGGTATATAATACATAAGTATATATGCGATATAAGCAGAGAACAAATTTAGTTTTTTTTGTTAAAGGTGTAACTAAAGACAACAAAAACCATATCAAAGAAAACACGGTCACTAACCTATAGGATCGACCAGTACGGGAGACTAATCTCATCCACCCTCACCCCTCACCCCTACTATACCTGAGGGTCATCCCCCCTCTCAAAAGTTCTAGGAGTTTTCCTTCACAAAATCATGCATGTTTCGGAGGACCACATATAATCCATGTGATATGTAGTTTTGCTAGGTTTTTGCTTAGAAACGGACTTTTGCTTAGAAACAGTTATCAAAGAAAACACGGTCACTAACCTATAGGATCGGCCAGTACGGGAGGCTAATCTCATCCACCAGAACCCCTCACCCCTACTATACCTGAGGGTCATCCCCTCTCCCAAAAGTTTTAGGAGTTTTCCTTCATAAAATCATGCATGTTTCGGAGGACCACATGTAATCCATGTGATATGTAGTTTTGCTAGGTTTTTCTTAGAAACGGGCTTTTGCTTAGAAACGGTTATCAAAGAAAACACGGTCACTAACCTATAGGATCGGCCAATACGGGAGGCTAACCTCATCCACCCTCACCCCTCACCCCTACTATACCTGAGGGTCATCCCCTCTCCCAAAAGTTCTAGAAGTTTTCCTTCACAAAATCATGCATGTTTCGGAGGACCACATGTAATCCATGTGATATGCAGTTTTGCTAGGTTTTTGCTTAGAAACGACAGTTTTGCTAGGTTTTTCTTAGGAACGGCCGTTTAAATGTTTGCAAAAAAAGTTATCAAAATATATCCATGTGGGGTCTTGTTTTGAAGAGTTTATTGCGAGGAACACCATGGCGCAATTGGATTTTAATTACGATACTTGGTTTAGGTGCTACGACTTTTTTTCTATTTCAAAAGAAATAGCTAGTGGAAGATAAATGAGGCTTAGTGGGCGGATGACGTCACTTAGTGGGTGGATGACATCATTTTGCTGATGTGGCCCAATGAGAAGCCAGAGAAATAGGCTAGTGGGTCTTTGCTTTATAGGAGGTATAGATGTGGCCCAATGAGAAGCCAGAGAAATAGGCTAGTGGGTCTTTGCTTTATAGGAGGTATAGATGTGTATTCTCTAAATATTTATATATTGTTTTAACAACTTAATTAATTCTTATAAAGATCCAGATAAGAGGGAAGTATGACGTATCATCTAGTTCAAGAACCTCGATACAAGTGTAATGATATAGTTTTATATATCTACGAAAAAAATAACTATGCATCTAATATGATATGTTTCCTAGATATTTATATACTACCTTTTAACTATGTTGGAAATCCTTAGGGTTCATGCTTTCTGATTGGGAATCCTTAGGGTTTAGGAGGATTTAGTTCTAACGTCCTACACATATATTTGCAGAAATGGTCGACCCGAGAAATGACAACATGGACGATGCCATGATGGACATAATCAACGATGGCAATGAAGTACAATATGACGGAGCCGATGAGAACCCTGACGGCTTCGATGACGGTAGTCAGTACCTTAACCTTGACTTGTATGAAGAGGAAGAAAATATCGTGCAAGACAATGTTGGCGAGGTATATATACAATCTCTTATGTATATATACATGGAATTCAAAATGATTTCCTTTATTGTATAAGTAGATTGATTTAAATATTTGTGTTTGTACATATGTAGCCCTCTGGCTCGACGACAACCACGGGGAAGAGCAGAATTGTACGAGGCCCGAAGAAGCCGTTGGAGGGTCGGTTCCTTATCTCGGATTTCGAGGAGAATACAGGCAAGCCACTTGGACCACATGCAAGGAAGTTTGTGGCCCACTTAGGGTACCTTGTAAGGGATAGGATCCCGATCAATGCCCGTGAATGGAAGGAAAAGAAAGGGGCTCCTCATATTAGTTTTGTCTCCGATCGTAACAAGGACCTAGTCTGGCGTGATGTGTTGCTGCATTTCAGGCTCGACACAAATGATGAAGAGTTGAAGAAAAGAGTTCGGGACTGGTCTATGAAGAAGATGGCCACACAATTCCAGTGCTGGAAGAAGAATCTATATAACAAGTTTATCAAGAAGAACCTCACTCCAGATTTCAGCACTCAGGCCTACGTCAAGTTGCGGCCGTTTTGGGGTGAGTTTGTACAGTTCAAGACATCGGAAGAGGGTGAGGAACGGGTGAGAAGGAACCAAGAGAATGCCCGACACAAGAAATATCACCATCGCTTGGGATCAGGTGGCTACCCTAGTGCCATTCCTAAGTGGGAAAGATTGGAACAGGAGATAGTCGACAAGGGGATGGAACCAGAATCAATCGACTGGCCTGAGCGCGCCAAGTATTGGTTTTTCGGTCATGGGGGCACCTTGGACCCAGAGACCGGAAAGGTAGTGTTTGGGCAAAAACTCCAAAGAGCAGCAGAAAGATTTGCTTACGCTCGATCCACCGCCCAAAGTGGACAATGGCAGCCGAAGAGAGATAAGGATGAGCTGACATTCGCCCTGGAGAATCCTGAACATGGTGGGCGAACGAGAGGCTATGGGGATTTGTCATGGGAGCATGCCTTCCCTCTAGACAGAGACACCTATAGAAGCCGACAGAGAAAGAAGGAAGAGGAGGCAGAGCGGTTGCGCAGTCTGGAGGAGCAAGTTCTTCAGCAACGTGAAGAGGTTCATCAGGCAAAAGAGCGAGAAAAAGCACTTGAAGCCAGAATGAATGAGGAAATCAAAAGGCAAGTGTAGATAGCAGTAAGTTCCCTCCAAAGGTCATTATCAGAGCCGACCGCAGTCAACATCAGCCCCCCTGGTCAGTTGAAAAGCAGTTGCGCTTTCACGGAGGTGCCAGTACCTCAAGATGACGCGGGGCTGCGCTTCCCGGTGGATGACATCACCGCTCCTTTCACGACATGTGAGCTGCATATTCAGGAGGGGAATGCCATAGTCATGGTGGCTACCGGTGTTGTATCTCCTATCGACCCTACGAAGACACCAAGAATCCACACGACAGTAATACCACTTGGATATGCTAGCGTCTCGGTGGATAGAGTTGTCAAAGGCTATAGCAATGTGCCTCTTGACATTGAAGGTGGTGATGGAGAGAAGACCTTAGGAGAAGCGGAGAAGGCATTCATATGTTGGCGCAAGCGCTACATCATTATTCCTGGGGCGTCAACTCCTCCCCCTCAACAACAACCGAACCCTAGGTGCGGATGAAAGTGAACGAAATTTTTTTTCACTAATTATGTATTGGATTAAATTACGGTTTACTCATATATACCTCGTTAATTGTTTTCACAGCATGACCTCCCCCAACCTAAGTCCAATTATCAATTCACCACTTGGTCACAGTGTTGCGGATGATGACAATGCAGTGGAAGACACGGCTGCATCCCCACCGGCTCAATCTCCTCCACAACTGGCTCCAGCGCTGCCACCGCAGCCTCCAACACCGCCACCGGCCAAATCTCCTCCACAATCGGCTCCAGTGCTGCCACCGCAGCCTTCAGCACCAACACCGGCAGCCTCATCGGCAATGGCCAAGTCTCCTCCACAATCGGCTCCAGCGCCGCCACCGCAGCCTCCAGCGCCGACATCGGCCGCCTCATCGGCACCGGCCGGCCCACCGAGAAAAAAGAGGACCGCCCCACAAACAAAGGGGTTGGCCCCACCTCCGTCGAAGAAGAAAGGCTCTGCGAGGACACCAGCTATCCCGCAGATGACGAAGCTTTCATATGAGAAGACTGCGGAGGAACTGGATGCTTCTGTGAAAATGGATGTGGACAAATTCTTCTCTCATTGCCGGGCTACAAGTCGAGCGAAGCGAAACCCAGAGAAGCTAAGGCGAACGGTAGACGCTCACTAGACAAAGCAACGGCTGATCATAAGAAGCGTTCGCCACTATCAGACTATGACCGTACGATCTCTAAATCAATTCAGACGGAGAAGAAGAAAGAGAAGATGGCACGGAAGGGTGTTGCACAGCTCGGGGAACAAGCACAGCAATCAGTGCCACCACTGCTGGTTGGGAATCAATATGGTTCAAACATGAGCATGCTAGATCAAATACCCGACGATGTGCAAATGGATCAGTTCGAAACATTCATTCATGAGAGCAGTCTATCCTAGGATGAAGTGCTCGGCATCGGAAATGTGCCATCTTTAGAGGAAGTTGATCAGTGGAAGAAGGAATATAAATATGGCAAGAGTCTATACAACCCTACAAAGGTATATGAACTTGGTACGCAAATGTACAAGTTACACGAGTGGTACAGGGGCACGTGTGCTGGAGGAGAACATGACTGGATTGGCGTCAAAGTCAGAGACCATCACTACTTCCGTGGCAATGACGTCATGTGGATCCAGTTTAATGAGTTACACCAGCTATGCCACATGGACAGTCTAGACAAATCTCTCTTGAGCTGCTACTGTCTGTAAGTGATTCTTTCTTTTAATAATCTCACTCTAGCATATGTATATGTATAAGTAATAATTATGCTCACACTAGCTAGCGTGTCTATACATATGCAGAATCATAATGCGAGACCTCAGAGACAGAAACGACAAGCGGATTGGTTTTATTGATCCGTATGTCGTATACAAGGACACAGTGACCCCTGATCCTAACAATCAGAGGCCGGCTGAAATGGAAAGGAACCTTCGGCGGTTCTTGTATAACCAAAGGGACAGAGGATCAATACTCTTTCCCTATAACATGGGGTAAAGTGTTGTTATCGTGTGCACATTTTATTTTACTTAGTCAATCCAGCATAAAGATATATATATTGACTGATCTATAAACAAATGCAGGGGTCACTGGATACTAATTGTCATTGAACTTGATAGTCAACATCTATATGTCTGGGACTCGTTGAGAAAACCGCGGACAGATTACCAAGATATGATAGACATGATCTAGAGGTAAATACTTCAATTCGATCTTTTAAATATTGATGCCTGCTCTTTTACTCTGCAATAGCTAATTAATGATCCAATTATTGGGCAGGGCTTGGGCTTGGTTGGTCGAAAAACATCGTCCGAATCTGAAAGCGCCACTTCCTGATCCTATTTTACTGAGGGTAAGTTGTACTAAGCTCCCCGCATCTTTACCTTATCATGATTCAGCTCACACGTAGCATGAGACAAGACTAATCTTTTTATATCTTACAGTAGGTGGCCATGCAGCCAAAAGATACCAATTTATGTGGATACTATGTTTGCGAGTACATGAGGGTGTACCTCAAAAGAACTCGTAAAGAGACGGAGAAAGTAAGTAACATGCTTGTATATATAATAAATCCATATCTTGTTTATTTGTTGCTACTAAATAAATCTTATATATATTAATACATTTTTCCTTTAATTAATGCAAATTGAAGGAGAATTATGTGAAGGATCAGGTGTTGGAGATGGTCCTGCTCAAAGGAATCCAAGAGATAATCGCCGGATTCATCAACGACCACGTCCTCCCGAAAGGCGCCGAGTTCTACTACAACCCTGCGTCGCCATTGAGACCAAACCAGGACGAAAGCTTGTATGACATTAGTTAAGTGGCGGAAAAACATGCATGTATGACCTTTAAGTGGCGGACGAACACACTACTGTACAATGTTGTAAATTTTATGTGCATGTACATATATTATACATAAGTATAGCTCTATAATATATATAGTTTCGTAGTATATTTATGTGTAATAACGCTCGAAACTAAATTATAGGTCTAGCGTATACGTATATTAACAGCGAAGAATACATTTGAAAACCTATTATAATTGAAAAACCAAAATCAATAATGATTTGAATTGGAAACAAAAAACGAAAAAAATAACCTTTAGTACCGGTTGGTAATACCAACCGGGACTAAAAGGCCTGCGTCGTGGCCTAGACTGGCGAGCCTTTTAGTCCCGGTTGGTAATACCAACTAGGACTAAAGGTTGTCCTTTAGTCCCGGGCTGCGGAGCCAGAAATAAAGGTGGGACATTTAGGCTCGAATCCTTAGTCCCGGCTCCGGAGCCGAGACGAAAAGCTGTTTAGGCCCGGAACAAAAGGCCAACTCTGTAGTAGTGATATATATATGGTACTTTCTTTTCTCAAAAAAAAAAAGAAAAGAAGAAGAAGAAGATTGCATGTATCATGTATGCATGCATCGTATATCAGACCTTCAGATATCCTTGTCGATCAGATTCCTAAAGTGAATGCACGAGTACTATCGTCAAATAAAAAAGTGCAACCGGCGAGGGTGTGAGCCTGTGATGCACGCGCGCTGCATATGGCTGGGAACAGGACTTTCAGTTTAGAGAGAGATACGAACGACGACCAGTTGCACTTGCACTTGCACGCACGACCGCACGTGAGTTTACAAGGCAGTACTCCTTACACGCGAAAGGTTCTTTCCTCTCTGTGAACACTGTCGTAGACTCGTAGCCAGCCAACTCTACGGTCGTGTGAGTCAACGAAATAAATTAACTGCACGTCGCAGTACTCCGCCGTACGCGGTACGCGTGATGGATCCATATTCTGCAACGTTTTTTATCGCTGCATGTTGCTAGTAGCTGTTCCCGCGCGCGTGCATCACGTCGGATGAGAATGAGATCTTACATGGTCGCATGCAGTTATTACTGGCAGTTTACCGCTTTGAACAACGACGTCGCGACCAACAGCAGCCACATGTAAAGCTTGCTCGATCGCGCACGAAGCTTCAGCGTCGTGCGTGCCGCTGGCCAGATGCACGAGTAAGTTCCAATCGTCATCACTCACTCTCTCTCTCTCACGCACACACACGCTCTCTTTGGCAATGATCACTCTACGCCTTGTTTATATGCACATGAAAAGTTAGAATTTTTTCACTTTCTCTCCATCACATTAATCTTTGGACCTATACATGAAGTAGTAAATGTAGGTAAAAATAATAACTAATTACACAGTTTAGTTGGAAATCACGAGATGAATCTTTTGAGCCTAGTTGGTCCACGATTGGACAATATTTGTCAAATAAGACGAAAGTGGTACTATTTATCGGGTTGAAATTTTTTCAGCATCTAAACGAGGCCCTAGTTGCAAAGTAGGAAGCTGAAGAAGTGAGGAACGAAGATGGAGTACTCTTCAATTTTGAAAATTCACATATACATACGTATTCACACATATATATAGGATCGCAGTCCTTGTCGGCCAGTTCCGTTCTTATAAAGGGAATACACGATCGGGTACACGTCAATCAAGTGCCAGCGACAGCTGTGGTCGATGGACCGCTAGAGTTCGCTTGGGCTGAAAATAAGCGGCTAAAAGTACTATTGGCTGATTTATGTGAGAGAAAAACACTGCTGATTGGCTGAAAATAAGCGGCTGAAAGCTCAAGCGAACAAGCTGGAAGATGGTCAAGCTTGAGAGGGAATGGTTGGCAGCTCAAGCACGACAGTCGACAGGCACACTCACGCAGGCCGATCCTGTTTGGTTGCTTGCCAAGCAAGCTTGTCTGGCAATCTAGACCATCGATCAGGATCTATTGTCTGGCAGGCATTTGCCTATCATGGCACTTAATTAACTCGTGCACTGATTGGCAGTTAATTAGTTCGCAGGTAGCTAGTATTAGCAGCTGAATTTCTATATTATACTGTAGTATCCGTGAAGGGATTCACATGCATAGGACACCATCTCAAAAAAACCATCCACCCAACACAAACATTTCTTTCCGTGGAGCAAACAAAAATCATGTATCCCTGTCAATCCTATGTTCTCGTTGTCTCTCCTATTTGGGCTTCTCTCTTCCTAAACCTCTCCTCTCAGGCATGATCGGGCACTCTCGAGCAGGGGGCACAAGCACATCACGACAGGGTGGGGGCTCGAGCGCATGCGGGGACGTGACTAGCGGGGTGAGCAAGGCACGACTAGAGGCTCGAGCGCGTAAGGGCGCGGTGGGCGGTGTGGGCGAGCGGCGCTTGTGAGGACTAGCCAGGACGAGCTCGACCGACACGTAGTGACGCAACATGAGGCCCAACTTGAGCGCTAGAGCACAGCGACACAAGATGCGGCGAAGTGTGACGGGGCGGCGCGTGGCGCTGCACGGCAGTTGGCCAAACGCCGCGCTGGCGTGGGGCAATCAAGTGCGACGGCTCGGGTTCATGGCCAAGCGAACGATGCACGTGAGGACGCTACGGATAACACGGATGGGGGACTGGTTTTTCCCCCAACGCGAGAACGGTCGTTTCTTCCCTTCTTGGATCGATGCAGCGCAGTGGTTTCTTAAGGCACTGTTTGGTTGTCTGTAAAGGACCCCCTACAACCATTCGAACTTGAAATGGTCCAGGATTGACCTCCTGGGTCCATTCCAACTTAGAATAGTTTAAACCATTCTAGTTTAGAATGGTCCAGGATTAACCCCTGGGACCATTCCAATCCAACTTGGAATGGTCTAGGATTGATCCTGAAACTATTCCAACTTAGAATAGTTCCATTCCAAGTTGGAATAGTTCTACGTAGTTAATCTTGGCTTAAGAGAGAACATTGTTTCATCATTTCTTTATTTATTTGGGTGCACATCACCAAAATGCTGATGTGGTGGCCTAGTAAATATATGAAAACCGTTTTTTTCTTGCTGTTTAGACTGGCCCAAAAAACCCACGCTATTTCAATTGGTAAGAGCAACTCCAACAGTTTGCCATTTTTTGTTTCCCAAATCATGGCGTTTCCCAACTCCCAAAATAATATGGGAAAGGAAAAAAGAGGTTATCTCCAAGAGTTTGGCATAATTGAGTTGCCAAAATCAAAAGTTCGTCCCATAGGCCGGGTGAAAACATTTTGCAAAGTGAACACAAGACTTTTTCTCTAATTAACTAAGGCTATATATGTAAATATATGTGTCTTGATATTTTGCATCAGGACCCAGCAAAAAATTTCACTCTCCAATTTATACCCTTCTTCTTCCTGACGGGAGAGCACGGACGAGCACGTGAGAGAGGAGGCGGTTCCTGGCGAGGACACGGCCGGCGGCAGCGGGGAAGAAGGCGAGGACGCGCAGGCGAAGGATCCCATTCCCTCCTCCCGCAGGCCCCGCAGGCTCCCAATCTCCCATTCCCTCCTCTTGCCGGCTGCCGCAGGCGGTGAAGACGAGGAAGCGCTCGCCGCGATCAGGCTTAGACCGGCCTCCGCAGAAGAGGACGCGCTCGCCGCGATCCGGCAGAGGCCGACTGCCGCGCGAGTCGCTGCCGGGCCCCATGGGAATTTGCCGCTCCTTCACCGTGGATGGCAACGCTGTGTGCCGGGCTCGTGCTCTGGCCGCCGCGGTCCGCAGCCGCGGAGCCTTCTACTCCTTCCTATGGCGACGTCTCCTCCGCCACTGGCCGCGCTTCACTCATGGCGTCGGGCTCGCGAAGACGAAGGAAGGCGGAGAAGCCCGATGCGCAGTTCCTTTCAACGCGCAAATATGCGCGCTCAGGCTAGATGGATGGCAAGTTGGGATGGATGGCATGTTGGGATGGCAAACTGTTGGAGGCTCTTCTTCCTTGTTTTGCTAAAATTTTATGGATGAGGAGTTGAGATAGCAAACTGTTAGAGTTGCTCTAATAAAATATTATTTTAGTTTTTTAGATACGTAACTTTTATATATATATATATATATATATATATATATATATATATATATCTAGACTATCATATATTTAAATATATAGAAAAAGTTATTTATTCAGAAAAGACTAAATGATTTATAATTTGATACGAAGGAAGTATGGAGTGAAATTTCTCTCAATCGACTATCGTTCGTCACTCTTCATCTGTTTTCACTCACTCTACCAGTTTTATCACTTCACTCACACTCCCTTTCTTGCATCCCTGGGTTCGATGCTGTAAAACCTTCGCCAACGGCCAAACACAAACTCGCAGTTGCAACACAGCTTAGACCAGGTAAACATGTGGTTTATCTTCCATCATATTAGATATGTATGAATAGCTACATATTTAATTAAGCTGGATCAATTTCAATCAATTTTCTATATAAAATTCTTTTATGATGTATGCTATATTTAAATTGTCCATTATGACATTCTTATAACATCCTCTTGCTACGCCAGGGCACGTTTTCTTGCTTGTGAATGAATGAATAAATAAATAAATAAATAAATAAATAAATAAATAAATAAAGAACGAAAGAACATTTGGAGCTATACTCCTCTCTAGCATATAAGTATCAAAGAACTCAAAATAGATTAAGACTAGACCAATTAATCAGTTAATTAAGCAACCACCGTCCGCTGTCTTGCTGCGACATGTCAGCTCAGCTGACGGAGAGCTGCGGGACGGCCAGGTGCGGGTGCGGCGACAACGGTGAGAGCGGCGGCAGGCTGCAGATCGCCCCCTTGAGCGACTCGTCCTCCCAGAAGTAGTCCGCCCCTCCGCTTGCCGCCATATCCATGCCATCCCAACCACAACCCGCTGCGGGCTCCTGAACCCGCTCCTTCTTCACCTCCCTGACCAAGCACCCGGCGTCCTGCTCCTGCGGCGGCGACCTCGCCCTCTTGTTCCCGGTCACGGTCACGCTGGGCTGAGCAGCAGCAGCAGGCGCCGCCGCCCACCGTGCGGCGGTGCCGAACGCGACCTCGTTGGGGAAGTTGAGGATGGCCTTGGACCCGCGCAGGCGGAACGCGGCGCGGTCGTAGGCGCGCGCGGCCTCCACGGCGGTGTCGTAGGTGCCCAGCCACACGCGCGCGCCCTTCCGCGCGGGGTCCCGAATCTCGGCCGCGTACTTGCCCCACGGCCGCTGCCGCACGCCGCGGTACCGCCGGAAGTCGTCCTCCTCGGGTTCCGGGTAGCAGTAGTGCTGCTGCTCCTGCTGATGAATCTGCATCGGCGGCGGCGCCGCCGCCGCCCACAGGTGCTGCTGCAGGGCGACCGCCGGCCTCGTGGGCAGCGAGACGGAAAGCGCTGGCAGCGGCCTGCTACGCCCCGGCGGCGATGGCGATGGCGATGGCGACTGGGACGACGCCGAGTCATCGGAGCTCACGGCGTCGTGGTGGTCGTCGAGGAGGTGGGCGCGGATGAGGTCGAGGTGCTCGCGCAACAAGGCCATGACGCGCGGTGGTCGAGTGGAGAACTGGAGATGTGCAGCGAGTGGAGGAAAGGCCTGCACGGCGTGCGCACTGCCAGTCTGCCACGATGTCGCTTGAGAGCTGCGGTGCCGGTGCACCGCACGCACGGCTTATATACGGAGAGGGACCGTGGGGATAAGATGACATCAAGGCGGTTCCACGAGGCTTCCTGGTGCGACGCGCGAAGCTGCAAAGGACGGACTACTCGCGGCTTGTCGCGTACCGGTAGACCTGGGTAATGATTTCCAAACGTGCCGGCACTGCACTACACGGCCTAGCCCGCCTGGGCACGGCACGGCACGGCAGGCACGGTTGATGAGACGTGCCATGTCACCGTGCTGGAGTTCAGACTCGGCACGGCACTAAACTTACTGCACTGTGTCTGGCATGCCGTGCCGGCACGACAGTCCAGCGTGTCCCGTGCCAGTCCTGGCACTGAAATTATAAAAAATTCATTCAAATCATAAGTTCACAAAGATAACTTCTAACTCATTAAAAACATCAAAGGGCAAAGAACAGCAAAGAACACAGGCAAGTTTTGAAACTAAAACTAATTAAAGTAGGAGCTGTGCAATGGCTGCCTCATTAAAAACCTGTTTAGGTAAAACTCACCCTTGTGAGAAACCCTAAACAGGAAAAGAGTACAGCCAGCTCCTAAGATTGTTCATAAGTTCATTACATCCGGCCTCTAGCATGTCCAAGTCTTAATAGCTATTACAGAACCGTTACATAAATGGGGAACTTAATCAACATCAAGATAAAGTGCTTCAAAGGCCTCTTCCAGCTCCTTATCCTCCACCATGTGCTGCAGTCTTGATTCAACATTCTCCCAGTCGGCATTCTCTCAGTCTTGATTCAGCATTTCTCCCAGTCGGCATCGGGATCGGCCTCTTCCCCGTGGACCAGGACCGCATCTCGGTCACAGGGAAGGGGATCAGCAGCATATCTCCCAAATAGCTCGGCGCAGTCCTCGCGGACA
This sequence comes from Saccharum hybrid cultivar R570, assembly GCA_038087645.1. Lineage (NCBI taxonomy): Eukaryota > Viridiplantae > Streptophyta > Magnoliopsida > Poales > Poaceae > Saccharum > Saccharum hybrid cultivar. The sequence goes on along the minus strand of JAQSUU010000066.1, from coordinate 31,410,274 downwards.
TCGTCCTCCTCATCATCCCCGGCTAACCCGCACATCCGCAGCTCGTCGTTCTGGGAGTGATCAAACTCCCCTTCATCGGCGTCGCCTACGCCTGGGGCCATCTCTATCGTCTCCGGTTCCTTGACGGCTGCATCAATCAACAACAGAAAAAGACGGTTAGGGTAGGGGATTAGGGTTAGGGTAGGGATTACCCTTACCTCTAGAGCCGGAGCGCCGGAAACGACGATGAGATGGACCGGATGCACACCCCCGGTACCTCAACGGAGACCGGAGCCCCGGAGGTGGCGGCGACCGACGATGAGAACGACGGACAAAAGACGGAGATGCATCGAGGATGCTAAAAACGAGTCTCAATCGACTTTCAAGGATGAAGAACAAGGGAACAGATGGAGATTGAGGGCGGGAACCACCAGATCTGAGAGAGAAGAGGGAGATTGAGGGCAAAGAGGGAAAGCAGGGAGATTGAGGACGGAACTCACTGAATCTGACCCCTTACCCGCCGGAGAACGCCATGGACACGGCGGAGCAGGGGAACGAGGCGACGATCAGGCGAACGGGCGAGAGCGAGGAGCGAGACGACAACGGGCGAGAGCGACGAGCGAGACGAGAGCAGGCGAAATGAGCTAGGGTTTGGATGGTGGGGGGGCGGCCGCAGCTGGTGGCTTATATACCGCAGCCCCGCCGGCGCCCCAGAGCCGTGCCTGAGCCGTGCCGCCCGTTGGAACGGGCCGTGCCCGGGCCAACACTACGGGCCGACTCCTCGGCCCAGGCACGGGCACGGCACCGGGCCGGGCTAGGCACGGGTGAAAGTCCTATGTTTGGTGTTGGTAATTAGTGACAATGCCTAAGTACTAATCCTATGCCTAAGTTGTATGTAGCATATGAGGATTAGTACATTCCAAGGTTGGTGGCAAGATGGACATGGTGATCATGATGGCCACACTTGGATTTGATGCAACCCTACGTGATCAAGGCAAAGGTATATGCTTAAGGGTTGTGTTTTAGTAACCAAGACACCTAGTGGGTGTGGTTACATTATAGGATAGATAGCCGTACTATAAAGAGGGGAATGACGCGGCTATTGAACTCCTAAGTGCCTCTAGATGTGCATTTCATGTCATATGCATTTGGATAGAACTAATAACGCCTCGAAAAATGATTATGAAAATGCTAACACACATGCACATGGTGATGATCACTTGGTGGTGTTAGCACGTTTGCGATGGCGTTGGAGTTTAAGCGGTAGAGAGGGTTTGGGGTCCTCTCTCCCTCCCGCCGAGCGTGCGAGCGCGGGATTCAGGCGATTTCGGGGAAATGAAATGCCTATTTTCTACTACGCCGGAAGTCGGAAATCAAACGGAAAAGAAACGGAAGCGAACGGAGGTCACAGTGGTGACCGGACGCTGCACCGGACGCTGCACCGGACGCGGTCACTGTTTGACCGGACGCGTCCGGTCAGCGTCCAGTGACTGCGCGAATTTCAGTTGTTCGATCGGACGCGAGGCGCGTCCGGTCACAGGCGACCGGACGCGTCCGGTCGTCCAGGGAGCTTACTGGACTCCGACCGGACGCGGTCACTGTGGCGTCCGGTCAGTTCTTCAGCGCGTCCGGTCGTCCAGGGAGCTTACTGGACTCCGACCGGACGCGGTCACTGTGGTGTCCGGTCAGTTCTTCAGCGCGTCCGGTCGCTGGTTCATTTTGCGTGACTCGGTGTTGACCGGCGCGTCCGGTCAGTCACGGGACCGGCGCGTCCGGTCGTGACCAGCGCGTCCGGTCGTTGCGACCGGCGCGTCCGGTCGGCGTTTCGAAATCTAGCCGTTACGCGACCGGAGCGTCCGGTCGTTACGACCGGCGCGTCCGGTCAACGCGAGTTCAGCTGGATCTCGTTCCTAACGGCTATATTCGAAGGGGTACGTCTATAAATACTCGTTGGCCGGCTCAAGGCTCTAACTCTTGGACTTTTGACATATTTGTGAGCACTTTGAGCTAAGCAACTCCCCTCCCACTCATCTCTCTTGCTTCTTTGCATATTCGAAGTGAGATTGAGTGATCCAAGTGCATTTGCATTGTGAGATTGCATCTAGTTGGCACTTGGTGGTTGATTTGCTGCGGGATTCTTGTTTCTCTTGGTGGTTGCCGCCACCTAGACGGCTTGGAGCAGCTTGGAGGCGTTGGCAAGAGTTGGTGATTGTTCTTGGCCACCTCCGGTGATTGTGAGGGGTTTGTGCCTACCTCGGCGAAGCGCCAAAGGCAACATTAGTAAATTGCTCGTGTCATTGCAACCTTTTGCCATTTGGTAGGTTCTTGTGGCGCCTTTTGAGAGGCTCGGTGTGAGACCGATTAGCCACCGAACCACGTGGTGAAAAGGGACACAACGGGGACTAGCGTGCCGGCAAGCACGTGAACCTCGGGATAAATCTTCGTGTCATCACTTTCATAATTGTGATTGATTGATCCCGGTGTTCGGTTATCTTGGTATTCCTTGTTGATCATATTGGTTGGCTCAATACTTCGCCCCTCGGTGAAACTCTCCTAACTCAACTACGCATTACTTTCTTAGTTATCTTTGCTAGCTAGTTAGCTTGGCTAGAGTAGCTCTTTTTGTGTAGCTTGCTAGTTGTAGTTGTAGTCACCTTCTCGGTTTGACTTGTGCGTTTGAGTGCCAATATACTAGAATTGTGAATTGGATAGGTGGCTTGCAAACACCCCGTAGGCTAAGCAAAACTCGCATCTCGCTATTTGTTATATTGATAAAATTGTTTAGCTTGTCTTTGTAGAAGTTTTTTAAAGGCTATTCACCCCCCTCTAGCCATCAAGACCTTTCAACGGGCACGGCTGGGGCGGGCTAGGGCCGGGCTTTTTCACACCGGGCTCGTGCCAGCCCGTTTGGAAATCTTTAGACCTGGGCGGTCGCCGTCCGACTCCCGAGGCAGATCGAGACCGCTCATCATTTTCTGTTAGAAAAAATACTTGAATAATATTTTATTCTACTTGTTTGGTTAAATATGGCTAGCTTTGTGTCCAACTGTCCATGTGTCTCGACATGTAGTAATAGATCAACCAATTGTTGGGATCGGAAAAATGAAAATTAAGTAACGGCTCTCAACGATACCAGTATATTACGAAAAAAAAAGGTGATGTACAGGTGCATGAGTGACACGTAAAGCGAGTAAGCGACACGTCCCGAGCCAACTTGCCTCATGGAGCAGATTCAGAGAAGGGGCACCCAACCCAACAAGACCTTGTTGCTTGCCGGCAACAGCATATATAGGAATCGTGAGAACTATGGTTATGCGACTAAAGCTGAATTCAATACTGTTTGAGCCTTTAATTTGAGCATATAGATTAAGGTCCATTTGGATCCACTATAACAGCTACTATCTCTAAAAAAATATTATTGAGGTTTAAACTAAGTTGTTAAACTTTATTAAACTTAGGTTATAGAAAAGCATTATTAATATTTATATCTCTAAATATATTTGTTATGAATATATTTTATGGTTCACCTAAGAATACTTCTTATAGAATACTTATTAGTTATTACGCATCATAAATGTTACTTTTTTGTCAAACTTAAAATTTATTGACATCTCAAAATGAGAACAATATTTTTTTAGGCTGACTAAATGTTAATAGCTAATTAGTATCAGCTAGCTAACTATTAGCCGATTTTGTTTGAATCCACTAGCCAAAAGATAGACTCATTTGTGGTTTTGGAATAAAGCTTGAAGTTTTCATGCACCTTCATCCGCCCATGATATGGGCCTGTTTAGAAGAGCCCTACCATTGTAAATTAAGATCTAGAGCAGCAGATTCATCATAGAGTAACTTCACCTTGGATCTGTGCTCCTCCCACCATGAGGCTGCACAACCTATCTGGCTTTCACTGCCTTCTTGCTCTGATCGAAGGGAGTATGATGGTGACAGCCAGGGTGGAGAGGTAGAGGGGGGGGGGGGGGGGGCAGATCTACCCGGTCCGGCCATCAACGACTTGTCCATAAGGCTGCTGGAGCTCTGGAGGTGGTCGGTGCGAGCAGCAGGAGGTGGCCAGTGGAACTTTGAGGCCGTTTGGCAGGGTTCTTTGGAAGTGATTCTTCATGAGAATCACTCCTCCTCAGGCAAACAGCTAATCTCGTACAGATTCAGAGGAGCGGGCAAGAATCACTTCGCCATTTATGAAACCCGCGTTTTCAGAGCACCCCTTGAGAAGCTCTAAAAAATCATGGATCTGGCCTTCAGATCTATAAGATTTTTGTGAATCCAGATTTCGTGAAGCTAAAGTGTTTAAGTAAAAATTTATAAAACGGAGCTGGTTTGTTTAGACGTGGAGCTGCTCTCTCCAACAGCCTCGTAGTGGTAGCGGGTGCATCTACGTGCCCTGGTGGCATTATTGCAGTAAACGACGGGGCGCTGGCTGCCGTTCAAGATCAGCTCCTGCTCCTATTTCTTTTCCACACTTTTCCTCTTTTTTACTCTATTCGTTCTAAATTATAAGTCGTTACGACCTTTCTGGTACATCTATCTCGTTATGTATCTAGATACAATAATATGTGTAGATACATAGCAAAATAGATAGACAAAAAAAATTAAAACGACTTATAATTTAAAACGAAAAGAGTATTTTTTTTGTGATAAGACATGCTTTTCCTTGGTACTATTTTATATATTGTTTATATGACAGGACTGGTGCGTCCATACCGGGCATCCGGCCCGGCCAACCACGATCGCGTCAACAGCGGTACGACTGTACCGAGTCCACGTTTCAACACCGCCACAGCTCTCTTTCTCTCTTCTCTCTCACATGGCATACACGTTCTCTTGGCGTCTACTGATAAAGTCCACGGCGTGAAAGCCCTAGACCGCTAGTACTAGAAACGAAGTGGCCGGAAGAGGAAAATGCACGAGGCTAGCTGGGCTGGGGCAAGCTAGCGATGATCCAGGTCATCAGGTTAACGAGGAGAGACCGGTCAAAGTATAAGAAAAACCAAAAAGGCCCGGCCGGTTCCTATTTTGACTGCGGCTGAGACAGTGGGACGACTACTGACCGGTTATATATTATAATTATTACTGATGATTGAATCTACCGTTGGCTTTATATATGTTATAATCACACCACTAGGACGAAATGTTGGAATATATAAGTATTTTACCTGACGGTAGACTTGGATCTTTGAATATATGTTCATATATTCTCTGAACCTAGCAGCCGCGACCTGACCTGATCGACTACGACCAATGGCACTTCTACTTAGGTCTCATTTAGTTTCAGGACGTAAAGTTTTGGGGTGTCACATCAGATATCAAATGTGGGTGTTGTATTGGGTGTTCGGATATTAATAAAAAATAAATTACAGAATTCGTCAGTAAACCGTGAGACGAATTTATCAAGCCTAATTAATTCGTCATTAGCGCATGTGTTACTGTAGCACTTTATTGTCAAATCATGGGCTAATTAGGCTTAAAAGATTCGTCTCGCAAAGTAGTCGCAATCTGTGCAATTAATTATTTTTTAGTCTATATTTAATACTCCATACATGTGTCAAACATTCGATTGGATATGGTGTAAATTTTTAGCGGAGGAACTAAACAAGGCCTTAGCCGATAGCTTGGCTTTATAACTAGAGCCTAGAGGCTAATTTTGTGGCCATGGGGGAAAATAGTTGGAATTCCACGGCCTATTAGCTAGCCAGACTATAGAGACAGGGTCTTAGTATGTTGTTGGACCCGTTTACTGAATCCTGCCTAATCACGGCATGGACTATCATCAGTATCAGGAACACAAACGCACTCTACAAAGTCTAGACTATATTCCTAGGTGTTATTTTTTCTTGAAAACGTGCACGTGCATTTTATTATTAGGAAGAAGTCCAACATACAGAGTTCATGCAACCACGGTACAAGATGTCAAAAGCAGGAAACAAAACCCCGGGTGTGTAGCCCGGTAAGAAACAAGAACATAAATAATAGTAGAGACCTTGATATTTTTTTCTTATATATAAGACATAATACGTATTATTGCTAGGAGGTAAAGGTACAGTTTAGATAGTAGAATCCGAAGAAACAGCACCAAACGTCCTAAATGCGAGTCGTTTCTGCCTCGAAATACCATGTGGTTCCATGTTTTTTTGCCTGATCGAGAGAAACGACTTCGCCCTAAGAGCAACTCCAATAGAAGAGCCAACCATGTCGTGTAATCTATATTTGACTACTTTAGAAAGAAAAAAGAGTCTAACAGCTATTGTATCTGGTTTTCTAAAATAGCAAGTCATCTATCCCGGAATTATCGCATGGTAAATATAACTTGCATTGCCGCTAGCCATCTGCCCCGCCATACTAGAAAGGCTATTGGAGTTTTATGTTTTTTTGCAAGAATTTCTATTTTATAGATTGACTAAATCATGAGTTTAGCCATCTATTTTTACCAACTCTCTTGGAGTTGCTCTAATTTCTCTAGATTATGTTTCTAGTCTCTTCTATATATATATATATATATATATACCAGCAACTATATTTTTCTAATTATCCTTTTTAAGTGCGGCAAATTAAAATACGTTGTATTCAAGTTATTTTTTCACCCACAAAAAGTTTTGAATTTTTTTAGCATATTTTTACTATATGAACTTTTTATAAGACATTATTTTTTTAATCAGAATCTAGCCTATCAACCAAACAATCTCCTAAAGCGATTATGATTCATCAGCACAAACATTTCTAGAAAGAATCTTGATCGGAAACGTTTTTACAAGAATCTGGTTCCCTACGAAACAGAAGAATGAACCAAAAGAACGGTTGCAAAAATAATTAACCATAACACAAAGTACTTTTTCGCCGGTTAGATGAACAATAGGCTATTGTGTACTTGGTAGCGGCAGGCAGTCGTGTACAAACACACAACAATTCAAAACTTATACTGTACTATTTAAAACCGATGCTAATACTAGGTTTGTTAACCCGTGTTTGGTGAGGATCTAGATTTTTTAGAAACGTTTTGGATCTATATTCTTTTAAGAAATATTTCAGGTGATGAATCAGAATCACTACATGAGACGGTTGGTTAATAAATCGGATTATGGTCTATAGAAAATATATATATATATATATTTTCTTCAAAACTCATATAAATAGAAGTTGTTTAAAAAATTAAACTTTTTATATTATGGGCAAAGAACAACTCAAATATAACATATTTTAATTTGTTGCACTAAAAGGTTTATATATTGGAAAAAAAAATCATTGCTAGAACAAAAGAGGCAAAGAAACAAAAGTGATTCACATGCGAAACCAACCTTTTATCAATTAATTCGATCAGTCCAAAAACAAGAAATGTTCCAAAGCAAGATTCTGCTTGAAACATTTCTAGTGTCCACCTATTTGGCAGAGATTCTCGGTTTTGCATGAGAATCTGAGCCGTTTATCAGTTCCAAAATATCTTTTAGTAGAGATCTAAATTCTCCTTAAAACATTTCAGAGCCAGATTCTTATAGGAAACATTTTATATGATAAATCAAAATTACTTTGTGAGATTGTTTGGCTGTTAGGCTGGAATTTGATTCGCAGGAAGATATATATTTTCTTAAAAATCAAATATGTTTCAAAAATTCTGAACATTTTTTGGTGAAAAATAACTTAAATATAATATAATCTATTTTAACTTGTTGCACTAAAAAATTGTAATTGGAAAGAAATTACTAGCACATAATTGAAGCAAAGAAACCAAAAGAGTGATTCGCTGCGAAACCACCCTTTATTTCTAGAGTCGCTGAAGAAATGCGGAACGATTCTGTTTTGGATAGAGGCAGCGTAACATGGTTTAGAGTCATTTTGGTGATTCACGTGATTCACGTAACATGGTTTAAATTGTGATTCGCAACCACCAAATGCAGTGAAATTTGGACAGCAGAAAAAAGGGGCGCTCGTTTCCCACACTAGAAAGCTACAGGCATCCGTGCATGTGCATTCACATCGGTGGTTCACGGGGAGCAGCTGCCAGATGAAGCAGGACCCTGGACCTGACGACCTTTCCCACACTAGAAACGCTTGCTTGTTTGTTTGACTGTGCAGCACAGTCTGTGCTGTGTTGTGTGGCTTCAAATCTGTTTTGTGCAGCGTCTTCTTTCGGAGTACACTTCTCCTTTTCGCACGGACGCGTGGAACGATCTCGTGTCACTCTCTCTCACGATACGCGAAAGCAGGGGTACACTTTGTTTCGCACGTGGGGAACAATCGTGTCACTCTCTCACGATACGCGGAACGGCAGAAGAGTAGCTTCCGTGCCAGCCGGAACGCGTGCCACAGCGGAAAATAACGCACAGAGGAAAAAATAACACCGTGCCAAAAGTCTCCATCAGTATGACATGACGCCCAAAACGTCCTCCAGCCTGTTCGTTTCGCTGGTTTGTCGTGGCTGAAAGTACTGTTTGCTGATTTGTTGTGAGAGAAAAATACTGCTGGATGGCTGCTGATTCCGCTGAATAGCTCAAACGAATAGGGTACTGGTCTACGGAGCACCTGGAATAAATTTTGAGTTGACTGCATGCTCCGAAGAAAAGAAAAAAAAATTAATCGTAAATCTGCGTCCCCATTTGACAGGGCTTCACTTTGAAGCCATTTTGTTTGGGTTCGGCTTCACGGACAACTTCACCAGTGGAGCTAAATTCATTTTGGTAAATCGGTTGGTAAAACAGCTTCTCCTATGAAAGAGATCAATTGTCTAACGTACCCTTACGCACATGTATAGTAACATTTTCAACTATATGTTTCTATATGTTTTTTTCATCTCAGTAAATTTAAATTAAAAATTAAAAATTAAAAGTTAAAAATTAAAAATTAAAAATTAAAAATAACATAAAATATTAACAACCAATAAAAGAATGCTTGTTTTTTTGCATAGCACTTCTCGACTGCTGGCCGGGAGGAGCCATGCAGGCACGCCGGGCCAGCAAGGCCAGGGGCCGCCGCTAGGGAGGCCACGCGTGGCCGCGCCAGGCCAGGGGCCTCCGACGGGAGGGCACTCGTCGGCCGCGTCAGACCACTGCCCGTCGCCAAGAGGCCAGAGGGCATCCGCCGGCCGCGCCAGACCACTGGCTGCCACCGGCAGGGGCTCCGACTCGCGCAGACGACGGAAGCAGAAAGAAAAGTCACGACTTGCGAGCGTTTCCTGAATGGAACAGATCGCGTAATTTGTGTGAAAGTACAAGGGCATAGTCTCGCGGGTCTAGGAAAGAAGCCGGGTGAAGCCACTAATTTTGGCTCCTTGCCACCCCAAAAGTATGTGAGAGCATGTTTATAGGTGCTTCACTAGTGAAGCAGTTTTCTTTTATCCTGTTTGGCAGGAAACGGCTCCAAACAGCTCCCGAAGCCGGTCGAGAAGCCCTGCTAAACGGGACTAAAAAGTAAGAGAGATGCGCTGATCCATGATCCTGGGCCATTTCTTGGAAACGAAACGTGTTGTTCCTGGGCCTGGTCCCGTGTGGTAGAAACGGCCAGCCCAGCCCACAAAGTACTACTAACTGATGTCAGCCTTGCAGCTGTGCTTATCTTGGGCCTCGTTTAGTTCACAAAATAGTGGAGAAAAAAACTGTATCAAAATTCCTGTAGCATTTCGTTTGTATTTGGTAAAAATTATCCAAATTTTGACTAACTAGGCTTAAAATGTTCGTCTCGCAAAGTACAACAAAACTGTGCAATTAGTTTTTGATTTCATCAACATTTAGTACACCATGTATTTGCCGACATTTTGATGTGACGGGGAATCTTCTTTTTGCATAATGGAATTTGGGGGAGAATTGGGAGAACTAAGCCTTGTTCTTCTCATTCAGCCCGGCCCAAGAAACATCACAAAATCTGGCCTACGAGGCTACGACTTCATTTTGATTCTCCCTGGACTTTACGAGAACACGGAATATCTGCACCGCACGTTGCGGTGGCAACAGGCCAGCAGCCAGCAGCAGCTACCCAGAAAGGCTGAAACCACCGACGTAGCTTCCGTCTCATCTGCCCACCTCCATACTACGCAGCATCATGGCTTTTGTAACGTGCTGGCGGAGGCACGCAAAGCGGATTTATACTAGTAGCATAGTACTAGTACATGCATGGATGGATTAATGGATAGATAGATACGACTAGGGCTGTGTTTAGTTGAGAAAGTTTGGGTGAAAAGTTACTGTAGCATTTTTCGTTGTTATTTGGTAAAATCTATCCAACTATGGATTAATTAGACTTAAAAGATTCGTCTCGAACTTTACAGACAAACTATGCAATTAGTTATTTTTTTACCTACATTTAATGCTCCATGCATGCGTTTAAAGATTCGATGTGATGGGTGAAAGAGAAAATATTTTGGGTTTACATGGCAACTAAACAGGGCCTAGAGCAAAAAGATATGATAACTGATAGCAATAAAAGTCATGCCTATTTCTGAAAGGATGGAAAGGAAGAACTAGGAAAAGCCACGATGCAGGGCCGCGACAAAGGGAACGCAGACGAAGCAGAGGAAAAGCACGACTGCACGAGGAGGCAGCAAACGGACGGTGCAAGCCCCCAAAGCAGTGGGCGGGCGATCGAGCGCCAGCCGTGGCGGCCGTTGTTGCTCCTCCGCTTTCCTTCTCTCGCGTGTGCGGTGTGCCGTGTGTGTTGTGCGGTTGTGCCCTGAATTCATGCTTCTGCCTGCGGCGACAGCCTCTTCCCTCTTCACGCAAGGGCGGGAATGCGGGATACTTCCTCCGTCCCAGAAAAAGTGTCGTTTTAGGTTTTTCAGACATCGTGTTTGACCGTTCGTCTTATTCAAAAATTTTGTGCAAATTATAAAATAAATAAATCATTATTAAAGTATCTCTAATGATGAAATAAGTCATAACAAAATAAATAATATTTATTAAAAAATTTTGAATAAGACGAACAGTCAAGCACGATGTCTGAAAAATCTAAAACGACACTTTTTCTGAAACGGAGAGAGTACAAGCTAAACGGAGGGAGTAGGTGGCTTGGCACCTGGCAGTGGCGGTGCGTGCCACATCTCCCTCCAAATCCTACCACAAGACCACGCACAGGACCCAACACCAACAGGCATGGCTGGGACTGTGGGAGTGGAGTGTCGACCAACGCTGGCTTCAAGCACACGCATCGTCGTCTTCATCTCGTTGTCCCCAGGCATTTTACAGTTCCGGAGCTAGCGCCGTTGAAGCAGGAGGCCCCGTCCCGCATCGAGATGAATGAACAGGGAAAGGCGCCGACACGGTGATTAAACAACGGAACCGACCAAGATCGTGTGCTTCCAAGCGTGGCCAAGTTCCGGCCACTTGCGCGGTTGCACTACCCAACTCCGGCCGTTACCATGGCAGCTTCCCGGGCCGTCTCAACGTGGGGGGGAATTAAATTAACTGCCACCACCACTAACCCAGCGACCGACCCCAAAACTCGATCAAAAGCAAGCAAGAAGCCGCAGTGCAGAGGTTTAGGTAGGTCGTCCTCGCCGCGATGCCCGTACACTGTCGAGTGCTTTCCCTGTCGTCGATAGTTTTTTTTTAAAAAAAATGCGCACGAGACACTCTGGTCATCTGGTGTGGTGAAGACAGGGGCAGGCTTTTGGTTAGGTCCGGTAAGTGGGTAGTAAAACTCCAAGCGAAATCCCAACCTCACGCACGTTGATGCTGTTATTTTCTGACAAATGACTCTGCAACTCTGCACTGACAGTGTAACATTGTTTGTTACTATAAGCACCGGATTGGATCCGTCCTGAAGCTCTATGATCGATTACTACGGGTCTACTGCAGTTTACCAGGGAGCTCATCGTTTTGATAAGCTTTCTGTGACCGTGCAGTGCAGTAGCAAAGCCGCGGTATGAATCTTGCATGGTTAAAAGAATCGTCCATACCACAAGGTGTTTAGCGAGATTTTTTCGATTCTTGACGACTGAGAAACCGGCTTTAATGGATTCCAAACAAGACCTGAGTTCAGTTTGAGTCAAACTATTAAGATTCACTAAGCTTATTACCGATACCCTTTACAATAAAAAATTATACTACAAAATATATGTTATGATTTTCCTTTTGAAAACACATGAAAACGCTCGAGTTAGAGACTTTGCTGCTGAAGCTATATAGGCTTGAGCTAAACCACGCGTACAGGTTTTATAATAAATCTAATAATGCTTATTCTAATATTTCCATATTATTATATAAATTTAGTTAGCTTTAAGATAAATTTGGTCTACACTAAGTAGAATTGTATAGTAGTACCAAACTAGGGATGCAAGCGGGACTAGAAGATATTGGTTACCAAAGCCTGTTTTCGAGGTTTTACCGTGTTTTTGACTAAAACAAAATCGGCAGTGATAACCGTAAATATAACGGTATTTACTATTGCCAACTGTGTAAGCGTGTTACCATATTTATGCGGTAAAATACCACGATATTATACTGTTTTTGATGATATTGTATCATTTCCATTTTCGATAGAGAAATATGAAACTTGAAAGTGATGGAGCCTTCCTCTAATTGTTTTCGACCATTTTCACCCCTATACCAAACTACTAAACAAAAACGTGTTATGTGTTTGGGACCGAACAATCATTTTGACCCCTTAGTTCAACGCTCAGTTTTGTATCTGAACTTTTTAAATTACCATTTCAGCCCTCAAAGTTTTTTTTATTGGGCTCAGCTTCATTCTAAAATTATCAAAATGACTATTTTAGTCCTTAAACTTTGTATTTTAGACTTAATTTCATGCATGACTATTCATGGATGAAATTGAGACCAAAGTGTAAAGTTTGAGGGTTGAGATGGTGAAAGCTCTAGTTTGGTTTTTGGTGAATTGATGAAACCCTAAGTGCTAACCTATTACTCTAGTGATCATGAGATAGGTAGCACATTCCAAGTTGGTGGAGCAAATGGTGAAGATCATGATGGTGGTGATGGCCATGGTAATGATCAAGTGCTCGGGCTTGGAAAAGAAGAAAGCGAAAAACAAAAAACTCAAGGCAAAGGTGATATCCATAAGAGCTCTTTGTTTTGGCGATCAAGACATCTAGTGGGTGTGATCACTTTAGGTTAGATAGCCGTACTATCAAGAGAGGTGAAACTCGTATCGAAATGCGGTTATCAAAGTGCTACTAGATGTTCTAATTCATTGCATATGCATTTAGATTCTAGTGAGTGCTAACATCATTGGAAATATTTGTGAAAATATGCTAACACACGTGCACAAGGTGATACACTTGGTGGTTGACGCATTTGAGCAAGGGTAGTGAAGTTGGTGGAGTCGAGGACTGTTTTCCCTCGACCGGACGCGGCAATCGGACTCTGGCCGTGCGTCCGGTCAGTGATGCCGAGGTAGCGGTGCTTAGGGTATAGCACCAGACACGCAGGGCCTACGTCCCGTTAGGCGTGACGTACGCTGACGTGAGGTGGAAGCTGAGGCAAAGGAGGACCAGACTCTGCTGAGCGTCCGATCATAGTCGAGCGGACACGTCCGTTCATGAAAAATCAGCTCTGGTGCCTTACTGGAGTCGACCTGACACTGGGTTACCATGGGGAGCAGCGCGTCCGGTCAGTGGGTGTTGGCGTAGACACACGTGTGAGCAGGCGTCGCACCGGCATGTCAAGTCCTGCTCTGCGGAGCGTCCGATCATCACTTATGCAATTGATCGTTGGGACCCGACCGTTGAAATCGAACGTACAACGTTTAAAGCAGGAGATACGTGGACGGCTGGCAACGACCGGATGCTGGGGCTTGTGTGTCCGGTCAGCACAACCAGCGTGTCCAGTCACCCCGTGTTAGGCTGCTTCTTGAGCTCAACGGCTCTATTTCGTGGGGGCTTCTATTTAAGCCCTATGGCTGGCTCTTGCTCAGTCTCTTGGCCATTTTCAATGATATAGCAACTAGTGAGCTAAGCAAAAGCTCTCCCACTCATCTCCATCATTGATTCATCATCTTTGTAAGATTAGGAGTGAATCCAAGTGCATTGCTTGAGTGATTGCATCTAGAGGCACTTGGTAATTGTTTTTTGCTGCGGTTTTCACTTGTTAGTCTTGGTGGTTGTCGCTACTTAGGTGGCTTTGTGCAGCGAGGATCGTTGAGCGGAGGAAGGTGCTTGTCTCCCGCTCTGATCATGGTGATTGTGAGGGGTTCTTGACTTTTTCCCGACGGAGAGCCAAAAGGTACTCTAGTGGATTGCTCGTGCCTTGTGGATCATCATCTTGTGTTGGTTGTGCGGCACCCGATTGCGGGTTAAGCGTGTGATGCCTATTAGCGTGTGAACCTCCAAGTGAGTGAATCGCCACAACGGGGACTAGTTTGCAGGTAAGCAAGTGAACCTCGGTGAAAAATCACTGTGTCATCTTGTTTCTGAGGATTTTATTGGTATTCATTGTGATTGATTGATCATCTCTTGCCACGGCGGTATAAACATCACTACCTCTCTTGTGTATTTACTTCTCTAGTGTAGCTAAGCTCTCTAGTGTAATTAGTTTTGAGAGCTAGTTTGCGTCTTGTCCAGTGGTTAGTGAGGCTCTTTAGTTAGTATTTGAGAGCTCACTAACTTAGTGGTAGTGACTTAGCCCCTTGTGTAACATAGTGATCATAGATAATTAGAATTGTGGATAGGAGGCTTGCATTTTTAGTAGGCTAGCGCAATACTTACTTTGCCATCTTATTTTCTAACCACTTGGCTTAAGTGTTGTTGTAGAAATTTTTTAATAGGCTATTTATCCCCCTCAGCCATTATGACCTTTCATATGGTCACTATAGGCCCGTTCGCTTTTGCTTATTAATAGCCGCTGCGGCTGCAACAATTATAGCCGCCGCGGTTGCAACAATTATTGCTACAGCAGATGCCAATTCACAGGATGCAGCCGCAGCCATATCTATAGCTCAATCGAATACCCCTTTGACAGTTTTAGAATGAAACCGAGCATAAAAGTAAAAATTAAGGACCGGCAAGATGGGAAGAAACTGAGCCTAAGGCGATACTTGATGGACTAAAGTGACTACTTCCTCTGTCCTAAAATAAAACATTTAGGGTGTATTGGTGAGATCAGTGTTACTATGAAATTACATAATACTTTTATCAAAAGTTGTTATGTAATAATTATATTTTTGAAAATGGAAAATGTAGCAAAACCTACTAGTAATTAGTGTTTATAGTCCAAATGTGCATTATTGTGAGAAAAGGTTTAAATGCTAGAGGTGTATTTATTTTGAAACGAAGGGAGTTTATCCATAAACCGCCTGCTTGCATTGTGGGGCAGTTTTTTTTTTTTGATCGAGGACCGAAATTGTTATAGAAAAATCAAGCTTATCCATAAGCCTCTAGCTTCGAAATTCACGACAACAAAAAATGGAGCTATGGTCCTCTATCTTTAGTTCCCAAGAGCGTAAGGCGAGGCAGCTCATCAACTAGACAGCCTATTTGAAATCTTAAACACCTTTGTTTCAAAAAAAAATCTTAAACACCTTGTATGATGCTGTTATGGTTAAAGAAGAAACCACTTGGTCACTGTGGCCCACTCTACACGGCTAGCCGGGCCACCGGCCGGAGCAGAAAGCAGTGAGAAAGGGATAGGCCATCGCCTCCATAAAAAATGTTAAATTGTGCAGCGTAAAAAGAAGCAAGAAGCAGCTCACTCCCACTCACACTCCTCGGCTCCTCGCTCTCCTCTCTCTCACTGGAGCTGGAGCGGGGAAGAAGTGAGGCGAGCGGACACGAGAGAGAAGGTGAGGGAGATCAAAGCAGCAGGGCAGTTTGAGAGCTCGCCGATCTGCTGCGGGGATGGGGTGCACGGCGTCCAAGGTGGAGCAGGAGGACACGGTCCGGCGCTGCAAGGAGCGCCGCCGCCACATGAAGGACGCGGTGGCGGCGCGCCAGCTGCTGGCCTCCGCGCACGCCGACTACCTCCGCTCCCTCCGCGTCACCGCTGCCGCGCTCTCGCGCTTCGCGCAGGGCCATCCCTCGCTCGCCGTTTCGCACCACACTGCTCCCGTTCTCCTCTCCGCCGCCGCGCCGCCGCCTGCCCCAAGCGCCGCCCACGCGCTCCCCACACCGGCGCCCTCTACCGCCACGTCGTCATCGCTCCCGCCTCCGACGCCGCTCGCCCAGCACCCGCACCCGCCGCCCCAGCCGCAGCCGCAGCCGGCGGCGGCGATGGCGGCGCCGCAGCCGGCGCCGGCGAGGGCACGACGCCCACGGCGGCTCAGGGTGCCCCACATCCTGTCGGACTCCAGCGTGGCCAGCCCCGCGCAGTCGTCATTCCGCAAGCAGCCGCCGGTGGGCACGCCGTCGTCCTCGTCCGCGTGGGACTGGGAGAACTTCTACCCGCCGTCGCCGCCAGACTCCGAGTTCTTCGACCGCCGCAAGGCCGAGGTCGAGCAGGCCAGCCGCCTCCGGGAGCTCGACGAGGAGGAGAAGGCCCGGGCCTACCTCCACCACCACACTCACTACAACCTCAAGGAAGAAGACGAGGCCGCCGAAGACGACGACGGTGAGGTGGACCATGAACCAGAGGGGATGCATTGCGGCGGATGGGAGGACGACGAGCACTACGCGTCCACGACCACGTCGGAGACCAGATCGGAGGACGAGGGCGAGATGGGGGACAGATCGGAGTGCGGGTTCGTGGCCAGATCGGAGTACGGCGGGACGGCGCCGTCAGAGTACGCCGCCATACCATTGCCCCTGAGGAGGGATGAGAGGTCGGAGGCTGGCGACTCCTCCTCCACGGTCACGGCGGCGACAGAGATGCGGATGGTGGTGCGCCATCGCACTCTCGCGGAAATCGTGGCGGCCATTGAGGAGTACTTTGTCAAGGCAGCCGACTCCGGCAACGATGTGTCCGAGCTCCTGGAGGCCAGCCGCGCACAGCTCGACCGCAACTTCCGGCAGCTCAAAAGTATGAGAGAACACAAACTATGACTCAAAAATGAAAATGTGATTCAGATTGTTGTTCTGCTTTATGATTTCACTGAATATGCAGTGACTTGTGATTCATGGTTTAGCTGTTTTACTTACTTTGATTTCTTCTTGTGCAGAGACGGTGTACCATTCCAACAGCGTGCTATCAGCATTGTCGTCGACTTGGACGTCAAAACCGCCATTGGCTGTACGATACAAGTTGGACACTAATGCACTGGAGATTGAATCAACGGAAGGGAAGAGCCATGGATCCACTCTAGAGCGGCTTTTGGCTTGGGAGAAGAAGCTCTACGAGGAGGTCAAGGTAATTTTGTTCCTATGTTGATGGTTACTTGGATATTGATGATTCTCATATTCAGCATTTGAGTACTGGAACAGCACCCAAATTGAGATGTTGTTTGCTATGAAAATTGTCGGTTGTCACCATCATTACTTTGTCAGTGAAACATCTTGGGACTATTCAGCTTGGCTCCTCTTGATAATGATCTGACTTCATTACCTGGAGCAATATGAGCTCTGTGAGCTCAGCCGTCACATTCTGCATCCACCTTTATTGTGCATGGAAACAATGCGTATTGCGTATACACATATAATGCTTGAATAAGATGGGCAAGGTCTGCATCTTTGCTCTTGAAAAGAGCCATGACCCTGGCAGTCATTGGACTCTCACATGGTATTGTAGGGCTATCAATCCATCAAAGACCAAGGGCATGGCTGCATCTAGTTTTAATCCTTTTGCCAAGAGATATCTCCATCACTTTATTAGGGTTGTGCTACAAATGAACCTTATGAAAAGGATAACTAGAAATTGTAACTATTGGATTGAGTGAACCTCTTCCATATCTGAACATTTTATTCAGAAAATGTGAAAGGAGAATCTGATTCTGTTGCATAAAGTGTCTTTAGAGAGGTGCATTTTCTGACTTTGGAACCGCCAGAGTCTTTGCACAATAGTTTTAACTACTTTCAGGAAAGGCAGCAAGCATGATACATTGCAATTGACTTCTTAACCACCACCTTCATATTCTCTTCCCTTTTTTTGCTCTATTTGTTTCTACAATACTCTTGTCCTTCAAATTTTTTATCTATGAAGGTACAAATGCTCAAGAAATTGTCTTATTTTAGACATAATATATCCCTGTATGTAATGCCAAAATTAGATTTAGCATATCTTTGTCTTTACTTAACAAATTGATGGAATGGATCTTCAGTGTCAAGACTGCTACAGTCAAAGTCCTTATGTTCATTAAACCGTTTCTTGAGCCAGTATCTGACATATGGATCAATTTTAATTACTGCAGGCAAGAGAGAGTGTGAAGATTGAGCATGAGAGAAAGCTTTCTACTCTGCAGAGCCTGGAGTACAGAGGGAGAGAGAGTGCAAAGCTGGACAAGACCAAGGCCTCCATAAACAAGCTGCAATCACTGATTGTAGTTACCTCACAGGCTGCCACAACTACATCCTCAGCTATTGTTAGAGTCCGTGACAATGAGCTTGCACCACAGCTTGTTCAACTTTGTTTTGCGTAAGTCTTATGTCCATTCCAACATTCCTTATTCCATATCATGTGGTCCTGCTCTCAGGTACTTAACTGTTTCTGAACATTAACATGCAGGCTGTTGGGTATGTGGAGGTCAATGAACCATTTCCATGAGATACAAAATGAGATTGTTCAGCAAGTCCGCGGTCTGGTGGACAACTCCATGGCTGAGTCAACATCTGACCTTCACAGGCTTGCAACTCGTGATCTTGAGGCTGCTGTTGCGGCATGGCACTCGAACTTCAACCGCCTTATCAAGTACCAGCGTGACTACATCCGCTCTCTTTATGGCTGGCTGAAGCTCACACTCTGCCAAGTGGATAACAGTGTGCCACAGGAAGCCCATGCCTCAATGATCTCGCGTGAACTCACCAGCTTCTGTGACGAGTGGAAGCAAGCACTGGACCGTCTTCCAGATGCTGTTGCTTCAGAGGCGATCAAGAGCTTTGTGAATGTTGTTCATGTCATTTACACTAAGCAGGCAGAGGAGATGAAGATCAAGAAGCGGACAGAGACACTTTCAAAGGAGCTAGAAAAGAAAACCAACTCACTCAGGTCCATTGAGAAGAAGTACTACCAATCCTACTCGATGGTTGGCCTTGGCCTTCCTGGCAGTGGGCGCGATGGCATTGAAAGCCACGCGTACGATGCTCGCGATCCTCTTGCAGACAAGAAAACTGAGATTGCCCAATGCCGTCGGAAGGTGGAGGACGAGATGACAAGGCACACTAAGGCTGTGGAGGTAACAAGATCAATGACGCTGAACAACATACAGACAGGCCTGCCAGGAATATTCCAAGCCATAGCTGGTTTCTCAGGGACAGTGGTTGAAACTCTTGATGTGGTGTGCCGCCGAGCTGGGTCAGTGCGGTAGAAGCTCTTAACTACCAAGAGACCATTTGCTGCCTCTTTTTTTTCTGGGTGATTCAGTAGTTTATTTATATAGGGAAACTGCAATATATAATATATATAGCTCAAAGTAGAGTGATGAAATATAGAAGGCTCCTTGGATGTTTTGCCCTGTCAGGATGGTTTCAGTTGTAGATAATGTGATTTTGCCCAGGATTTATTGGTCTCGTTTCACCCTTTTCTGGGAAGTGCGAGGGGAGATATATTTTGTACAGACATTGACGACACCTACTCAGTACTCACCTTGCACTCTAGCGTTAATCAAGCCTGTGCTTCTGTTCTGTCTAACAAAAGCTCTAGTGCCCTATTCTTTAAATGTTATGTACCTGAGTGTTCTTTGAAGTGGATTCCAGTTTCCTGTGGGTTGAAAATTCGAGGGTCTGAACTCCGAACTGGACTGCCGCCGGTTTGTGCATCCGTGCCGCTGCCTGCCTGCCTGGACTCAGGAGTGGTTGCATATGCGTTGGTCTCTTCCTGTTCCCTGTTGGACCATACCATTTGTTCTCTGCCGTCGTCGTTGCCGTGCTGCATTAGTTGTTCATGATGATCCAGGTGTGCAACAGCGCCCATTTCTCTTGTTGGATTTACACGCCGACTCTACGGTTTGTTCCGGGCCTTCCTGGAAATCTTGAAGTCCATGAAGCATCTTGGCGTGCCTTTTGGGGGTCTTTACACTTTAGCGCTAATGCAGCCAAGTTATGGCTTTGATAGGGGATTAAGGGGCCAAAGTTGTATGGCTTTGATAGGCGATCAAGGGGCAGGCCGCTGTTGTAAAAAAAAAAAGGGTGGGGGGTGGGGGTGGGTGGGCAGGCCGCTAGTCGCCAGCTGTTGCGGCCATGTCCCACACTGTCCGCCGCAGCAGGCAGAACGGCCTTTCCTTCCTTCCGAATCGCAATCACTGCTTGCCCTCTTCAGCAACACGGGCACGGTGGAGAAGAAGAGCGGCAAAGCAAGGCTGGCATTTTGGACCTATCCGGCTGCTGGGCAAAGCCAGCCGTCCCTTTTGATGCATGACTCCGTGGCACGAAAAAGTAGTTGGCATTGAGTCACCTACGGGTCCAGGACATGATACCCATCCTTGGGATCGATAGCAGGACGGAGGTCGGAACTCGGGAGGAGAAAAAAGCCAGGGTGCAGGGCATGGACCCAACATGTGTGCTAGACACCTTCCGCTCTAAGTTTAATGACTGAATGTGAGAATGCTCTTGTTAACGCTGATTTGGATCACGCACCGGTAGGAGCTAGATCGTCCAGAGACTGCACATGGCTTAGCACGCAGCAGAGGGAGATCCCAACAACGAGGCTGATCTGATGCTTGTTCTTCGTTCAATAAACCTACGAATGCCTCCCGAGAAGATCCGTCGGGAAGATGCACAATAAAACTATTCTAAGATCGGCAAGGCCACTTAGAACAACGACATATCTCGTCGAGAGATGTGACAACAGGAGATTGGAAGAGCTTAAGATATAGAAGATAAAAAAATAATAGATGTATTTTTTGTCAATTAGATGTTGGCACATCTATGACTCTATATATTTATATAAGGCAGCGGTCTTTCTATGGAAGTACAAGAATCTACTCAGAATTACAGTCCTAATAACGTTTCCTTGTGCTGTTGCCGATAAGCCAAAGCAATAAACGTCCGTGGCCATAGCTTCCTCGTGAACGCTTCACAGTTGCCATATCTGACTTCAACCAAATAATTTGCTTTCCTTGCTTGAGGATAATGAACGTACCACGTTTGGACTCCTTGTCAGATTGGCCTGTACAGAACCGTCGCATGTACGGCTTGGCGTATATCAGGTGCATGAAACGGCAAGTATCCTGCCTGTATGTTTTTGCTCCTCAACGTGAACAAGCAGGAAGCGTATATATGATCATCGTACAGCACGTGGACTCCATTGTGCATATCTCACATTTTTCAGCACTCAGAAAATCAGGCTCCGTTTGGACCCTTTAATTTAGAGGAATTAAAATCTAGTTAATAAATTATGTTCTTTGGCTTGGAATTTGATATTCCACCACTTTCCAAAGTTCACTTATAAGCCTATAAAAAATTTATAGGGTGGGAGATGGAAATTGATTCTATAGATCACTTATCTATGTTTCTACTTGCAACTTATAACATGCTCTTCAGCTCACTCCCCTACGATAGAAATGCAACGCATAAGTATCTCTCTCATATAGCCAACAATAATATACAAATATAATCCATATACAACCATATTAGTATAATCAATATATGTCTAAATTATGGCTATTAAAATAAATTCAATTCCAATGATCCAAACGAGGCCTTTACGAACGGAAATGATAGGATGCGGGTGTCCGTCCTGTCCGGACACTGCGCACCTGGGCCTACAGATCAGACGGCCCAATAAACCTCGCGTCCATCCTCTTCCGTTGCTCCCGCCGCCTGGCGCTGCTTCTTCTCCGCCGCCGCCCCCTTCCATTGCTCCTGCCGCTCCGGCTCCTCCTCTGTCGTCCGCCCCGCTGCTCTAGCCGCTGCTCTACGTGCCCGCCCTGCTGCTCTTGCCGCTACTTCTGCTCCTGCTCCGCGCACCCGTTTCGCTGCTCTTGCAGCTGCTCGGCCGCCCGGCCCGATGATGCCGATAGGCGCTGCTAGCGCAAGGAGAAGCTCAGACCCTAGCGCAGAAGCCCTCCGGCCTCGCCTGCTGCTACGGCTGCGGCGCCCCAATGCAGACGGCGAAAGAGGCTGAACCGGGATATGATGCATGTTGCAAGCTTACATTTCAAATGTTTCATATGCTTTAGAGGTATGTTGCAAGTGTTTCATAGGGATGTTGCAAAACCAGATTGAGATGTTGCAATAGTTGTACACGTATGTTGCATGAGTTTGTCTCCAATGTTTCATGCTGTCGGGGTTGTAACCCTAGGGTGTCTCAGGGCACCGATTGTTAGCAAGCCAAGCAGCCCACGACACAACAGGTAGCGAAGGCCCGAACAACCGAGGCCCAGCTAGGCCACGCGAACCAGGCCAGAATCTAAGGCCGGGGTTAGCCACGACCCCTCCCTCTTGCCTTAGCCGCACGACACTCGATGGGCGCACGACCTCTCCCCTATCCTAACCCCTGGGAGGAATGAGGAGAGGTCAAGCCCAGCCAAGCGCGCCCGCTCTGACAAAGGTAAGCACGCTACTCTGACTCCGTAAGCACCGAGGGGACAACGGTCACCTCGGTCTGGTCAGACATCACCCCTGCACCACGTTGTGCAGACAGGAGAACACTGCCCAAGGCAGTGTCGACCGGTATGGTGCCCACCGTCCAAATACGGCCTGACAAGACGCATGTACGATCCTACCTATCACGGGATGGGATCCACGATGAAGGCCTTAACTTAGAGGCTATCCAGACCGGCGAGAGCCTCAACCCCAACGATCAGGATCGTGGCCCTCAGCCCCTCAAGCCAACGAAGAAATTAGTGACCCGGAGGCGGCAACCAACTCCTGTACGACGCCTCGGGAAACCAGGAGGCGATGATGAAGACCATGGCGGAGGACCACGTCGCACAAGACGGCTGGTGAACCACCACCGTGCCTACAGTGCGGCCACGACCGGCACAGTAGCACCACACCACACCATGCCGCGACGTGGCCACATGACCATGATGACAACCACGCTCGGACGTGCACCACAAGATGACGTAGCTTGCAAGCCAAGTTTGCTAGGAGTCCCTTAGGCTCACGACCCTTCGATCGGGATAACCTCCTTCTTTGTACGCGCCCTGACCCCAAACTCTATATAAGGGCCACCAGGGCACCCATCCAAGACATTCTGGGGATCCAACTCTCATTCACACATTCTTACACCGTAGAAGGGTCCTGAAGCTTCCCTTCAGGCAACCCATCTGTTAGTTCTAGGTCTCCTACCTCTTCCACCATTCTTGCACCCCATTGTAAGAACTTCAGAGCATTCAAGCGATGAACACGCACTCGATCATCTCTGAGACTGGACGTGGGGCTCCAGCCTGAACTAGTATAAATCCTCATGCCTTTTGAATGCTACCATCGTCTTCCTAGAGCAGCGCGGCAATCTTATAAATTTACTAGTCTGGTTTACAAAACACCGATAGTTGGTGCGCCAGGTAGGGGACAGTTGCATACTCTCGATTATTGAGCAGGAAGCGATGGCTCCTCGCACCGTTGGTGGACTCGCTGATAGAATGGCCCACGGTGGCCACATCCGCCGTGAAAACTATGAGTTCATCGGCGTCAAAGGGCCAGCGCCAGCGTCCGCCTATAGCCACAGCCCAAACCTCTGCCACGGAGATCTAGGTCCCATGGCCCGCGGTGGACACACTCTTGAAACTGCCCTCGGCGGCAGCATCCCGGAGTTCGACTACGTAGGGGGGCCAGTACCCTCTCTCGTCTCCAGTCATGGCTATGTCCTCCGCCCAGGAGGCTGGAAGTCTATGGCTCGTGATGAACTCACCTAGGGAATGGCCTCAACTGGCCACACCCTTTTGGGGAACCACGAGGTTATCCATACTAATGGGTCAGCACCTATCACTGGCTTCTACCCCGTTCAAGTCAACCACGTGGGAAGCCTAGATCCGACGGTGGAACCACGCCTCGAGCAACTTCTTCGCAACTAGCGAAACACCACATGTCAAGGCGCGCACGAGCAATGAAATCACTTGCCGCTATGCGGCGGCGTCACATGTGATTAGGTGGCTACCCGGCGCCACGCCTCGCAAGGCTAAGCCCGGAACTGGGACCCGGTCCAGCACGGTGATCAAACCATCCGTCATGGTCAAGCGAACTGTTAGCTATCATTTAGAGGCGCGTGCATCCGAGGAAACATGCTTCCTAAATGCACCGCGTGCCGCATCGAGCGGACCAAACTACGTTGCACTCAGATCCTACTTCCATGGCGGCAGATCGCGCCAGCTCTTCGTCAAGAGCAGCAACTGCACCTAGTGGCAGGGACACGAGGACCACGATGCCATCACGCCATGAAGGCTCAAACATCGAAACGCACGAGCCCTCCTAGCCAGAAGCCACAATGGGCCGAACTCAAAGAGGTCACCCTCGGGGGCTCGCAGGCCTGTCAAGGATGTTGAGTCGATAAAGGTCAACCCAAAGCCAGCAGAAAGGGAGACCTACGCTAGCTGCAACCATCCCAAGCACTTAAGAAGTGCCCTTTTGAAAGGTCCTTGTTTGGTTTTGGTAATTGAGTGACAACCTTAGGTGGACTAATTGTGTTTAATGTGAGATACACATGGATTAGTCCACAGGTAATGGTGTCATGAAGGAGCTCATTGCATATGAGACATGACATGGAGTCATGTGACTAAGGTGGCAAAGATCAAGATGAGGCTTGGCTTGACGGACCGGTTGCAAGTGCGAAGGGCAAGTCGGAGGCTTTGGAGCGATGGACCGTGAGGCGGTGAAGCTTGAGCAAGACTTGGCGCCGATGGACCAACGCAATGGTGAAGAGCAAGTGAGGTCAAGATCGATGGACCAAGGTCACATGATGATATGAAGTGGATCATATCATTTGTGATATGGTTGGTGCATGTGTTGCATCAACGTCGGAGGAGATGGAGTGGAATGCGCAAGGCAAAGGTATAACCTAGGGCATTTCCATTTCACCGGTCATATGTGTGTAGAGAAGTTGATGACTGGGTTTAGGATAGATGGCCGTACTATCAAGAGGGGCAAACTTGTTTGCATATCGGTCATCTAGTGCCACTTGAGCGATCTAACTTTGCATACGTGCTAGGATCGAGTGGCGAGGCAAGTGGAGTGCCTAATCCTTTGAAAATATTTGTGAAAATACTAACACACATGCACATGGTGTTTTACACATGGTGGTGTTGGCACATTTGCAAAGGAGAAGGTGTTGGAGTTGGTGTTGATCAACTTGGAGAAGAGAGAAATATTTTTCGGTGTTCTCCGGACACTAGGATGGCTCTTGGAGTGGAATACTACTTTGATCCATTGTGAATTGGATTAAGTGCTTTAGTGAGTTGTGTAGCCCTCTGAGTAAGCTTTCCAAAATGTCCAAGATCATCGAAATCGGAGTTCGGAGCTAAGAGATATCGCCGTTTTACCGAAGAGTGGTCTGTGACCGGACGCGTCCGGTCAGCACCTGCGCATCCGGTCAGCGCGTCCGGTCAGTGTTTTTTGGGAGTTTGCTGGAACCTCTCTGTTCGCTGTTTCGCTGCGACCTGCGCGTCTGGTCCCGTTAGTGACCTGTGCGTCCGGTCAATACAAGTTTATACGCGCGAAAACTAGCCGTTGGAGCACGCTACTGACCTGCGCGTCCGGTCCGTTTGATCGGCGCGTCCGGTCGACCCAAAACTTGCCCAGTGAGGGGACTAACGGCTCTATTTCGTTGTGGAGCTATAAATAGATGTTGTGGCCGGTCTTGGCCGGCAGCTGAGCACCCTTAGGCCTTGGTGGCTTGTGTTGGTGTGCTTGGGAGCCCTCTAACTCACTTGAGCTTGATAGTGATCATCCGATCGAGTGAGAGAGCGATTCTAGTGCGTTGCATCCTGAGGATTGCATCGAGTGGCACTAGGTGTTTGAGTTGCAAGCCGGTGGTGCTTGATACTCTTGGAGGTTGCCACCTCCTAGACGGCTTGGTGGTTTGAGACTCCGTCGAAGCTCGCAAGAAGATTGTGCGAGGCTCCAGAGAAGCTTTGTGAGGGGCATTGTGCTCGCCCCACGGGAGTCGCGAAGAGCAACTCTAGTAAAGCAAGACGCGAAGGGCGACAAGTGGTCCGGCCGGGTCAAGTGTTAGAGCTCGTGGCTTGGAGGATCCCCATCTTGTGAGTGGATGTGCGGCACCCGCTGAGGGTTTGACTCTTGATAGTCAATTAGCTCATGATCCAACAAGTGGGTGCATCGCCACGACGAGAAGAGCAAGAGGACCGGTGGCAACCTTGGAGCTTGTCTCAATGGGGACTAGCGTGTTGGCAAACACGTGAACCTCGGGATAAAAATCATCGTGTCAACCTTGTTCATCCCATTGGTTTGTTATCTCCGAAACACAAGCTTGTATTACTTTCACTTTTATACATAGTGCTTGTGTAGTTGCTCTTGTAACTAGTTTGCTTGTGTAGTTAGCTAGTTACCTTCTTGCTTGTGTAGCATAGAAGTAGCTCCTGCTGTGTGGCTAATTTGGTTTGTGTAACCTTGTTAGTCATATTGCTTAGTTTGTGTAGCTAAGTAATTTGCGCTCTCTAGTTTGGCATTAGTTGCCTTGCTATTGAGCATTGTTAGTGAGCATAGGTGGCTTTGTGCTTTTGCTTACTAGAATTGTGTAGGAGCTCCCCGGCTTTGCTAAAGTACTAGTGCATAGGTTTGTGTGACCTTGCTCTAGAATTGTTTAGGAGAGCTCTTGCTAAGGAAAACACCTTAGTTACATAATTAGGATCTTTGTGAGGTGCTTGTGAACTTAGATAGAGGAGTGTCGTCTTGGCTAGACCGATAGTTTTAATTCCGCATTTGTTTCGGTTGGCCGACGCGATTAATTTTAGAAAGGACTATTCACCCCCCCTCTAGTCCGCCATCTCGACCCTTCAATTGGTATCGGAGCTGTGTCTCTCTTTTGTGGTCTTCACCGACCTGAGAGGATGGCGGAATATGGGCTAGATGTTGAGTGTCCACACATTTTTAATGGCACACACTTTACACGATGGAGAAATTGGATGACTTGCAATTTTAAGTTTATTTCTCCTCAATTGTGGTGGATGGTAGATGTAGGCTTTTCTCATGTGTTGGATGAAGAGAATATAACTCAAGCACAAGAGAAATGCCTAGATCTCGACGCCCAAGCTATTGATATCATTTTTAGATCTTTTGATGATAGTGTCTTCGGAGAGATCATGAACATGAAAACCGCCCATGAGATTTGGAGTTATCTCAATGAGAAATATGGGACGGTCTCTGATGATTATGATGTGGATGATGAGCCTAAGGAGGAGGCACATGAGGATGTTGAGCATGACCACAACATGGTGGTTGTGGAGGATTGCTCCACCTCATGGTCAAGTGATGATAATGATTGATTTACCACAAGTTCACTTGACAAGGATGGTGATGATGCATCAAGTGTTGCAAGTGACGTTTCTACCCCAAGCACACTTGATGGTGATGAAAGTTCATGCTCGGGCCTTGATAATGATGCTACTACAAGCCCATCCACTACACCACATTGCTTCATGTCACAAGGTGACACTAAGGTATCAAAGGATAATGTGGTTGATCATGTTGATTCATATGATGAGCTTGTTAGTAGACTTGCTAGCATGACCACGTCTTTAGAAAATGAGAAAGCTAAAACCATGAAATTGGAAAATGAGAACTCATTTCTAAAAACCACATGTGAACAACAAAAGCATCTACTTTATGTTACTACTTGTTCACATGAGGAGCTAAAATTGGCTCATGAGGAACTTAGTGTTGCTCATGATAATTTGGCACAAGAACATGCTTTACTCACTAAGAAGTTTTCTAATGAAGAAACCAAAACTAGTGAGAGCTCATCATTTGGGTCAAATGATCAATCACATATTACTAACCCTTGTGATGTAGGAAGAAGCATGTATCCACCTCTTGTGATGACTTATTAGATATGCCATGTTCTTCACATATATATGCTTGTTCTACTTTTATGTCTTGTGAGACTAACATTTTGAAGGAGAACAATGAGCTCAAAAGTGAAGTGAAGAAATTGAGCAACAAGTTAGAGAGGTGTTACAACTCAAAAGTCACCTTTGAGCACATGTTGAACAACAAAAGAAGCTATGGTGACATGAGCGGCATTGGCTTCAACAAAGGCAAAAGATGGGGGAAGAGAAGATATGAAAGAGAGATGAAGAAGCAAGAACAAGAGAAGCTCTCTCATTTTATGTGCTTTAAATGCCATAAAATGGGACATCTTGCAAATGGTTGCCCTAATGAAGAAAAGCTCAAGTTGAAGAAAGAAGAAGAGAGGCTCAAGCATGTCAAGTGCTTCAAGTGTCGCACTTGGGGTCATCTCACCTCAATGTGCCCAACCAAGAAACTAGTGAAGCAACAAAAAGAGCCTCAACCAAAGCCATAAGTTGAGCAAGAAACCACACCCCAAGCTCAAATCAAGATCAACCATGAAGATGGTGGTGACTTGATAATAAAGAAGAAGAAAACAAAAAGGGGTGGAAGAGGAAGGCATCTAATGCAAATCCAAGATGCCAAGATGATGAGCAAGATTCAAGATAAGAAGAGAGATTTGGCTCACATCAAGTGCTTCAAGTGTGAAGATATGGGACACTTTGCCTCGGGGTGTCCTACCAAGCTTGAGAAGAAGGCTCAAGCAACTCATGAGAGGCAAGGCAATGAAGAGCATCACATGAGCAAGGAAGAAAAGGCTCAACCAAAGAGAAGATGATATTCATGCCGGGAAAGGGGACACATGGCTCATTCATGTCCCCTAGGTAATAATTCTAAGCCTAGTTCAATTAATGATATTAACATGCTTAGAAAGAATGGCAATGGTACCTCATTGGTTGGAATTGCAAAACATCCCGCTACCCATACTAAGGCTTTGCCTAAGTATGTTGCTCCTAACTTGAGAGGACCCAAACTTATTTGGATACCATCAAAAAGTGGATGATTGTTTGTAGGTACCATCGGCATTGGAGGCTTGATTCATTTGGATTCATATTGGTCATCATATGTTGAATCAAGTTTTAAAGCTTAGTGCATATTCTATCCCAATGCCAAGTCAAAATAAGTGGAGTCCAAATGCTACAACATACAAGTGCAACACTTAAGATTGTGGTGATTTATTGGATGTATTTGATGGCTTGCAAATATTTGAGTTGGAGCTTGCTAAGTGGATGATCATGTGATAACCAAGGTATATCTCTAGTTGATCATTTTATTTGGGTGCATATGAGTTGATTGAATTGGATATATATGTAATGTTGCTTGCTATGAGATGATTGAATGGATTAAATGCCTAGCAATCAAATTTCGATTGATTTGTGTTGGATAAATTCATGAGATGACATTTAGTAAGTGGATTGAATGGATATATGTCTTATGAAAGTGTTCAAACAAGTTAGTTTCAAGTTTGATTCAATTTGGTGAAGTATAGCTCAATGTATTGAAATCTGTCCATTATTGAAAATATGAGGTAGCTGAGATCAAGTCTGAGTTTGAGTGACTAAATCATTTTGGATTGGCTTGAAATTTGGCATGAATTCTCTAGACTTATGATATTAGAAGCTGTATAAATTTCATGATAATTGGATGAGAAATGCTATGGTATTAGAGCACATCTTGTCAGCTATAGTGCAGCAGTTTTCAGCATATAACAGTGGTGGAAGATTTGAAATCTAGTAGCAATATATAAGTCAAATGAAGCTCAAATTTTTACAGTTGCTATATGACTTAGTAATTCACATCTCCACCAAATTTTGTGGCATTTGGACCTGTATATTGGGAGATATGAATTATTCTTTGAAGGGTACAGAATCTGCCAGAAAAGTGACAATTATTGGATTGATCTAGAGTCACTTTAAGTGAAAGGTCCTCAAGTTGGAAACATATTTATAAGTGTTTGAGGTACCTAAGTTTGGTTTTGAATTGATCTAAAAGCATGACAAGAAATGAGTACAAGGGCATTGATTGTGGAATGTACTTAGTGTACAAATTTGGTACTCAAATTTGAAAATGAAGATCAAACTCAAGATGAAGATGAGGTTCAAGTTCTAGTAATGATTGGAGATCATTTGGTAGAAAGAAAAGGACTTAAAGAATAATTCAAGGTTACTCATCAAGTTAAGTCCATAGATAAATCAATCAAAGGTAATTCAAGTAAGTGTCAAGGATGGTTCTTTGGAGAGAGGTCACTTCTCCCTGCTGAGGGGACTTGCCGCCCATAGGTGGGTAAACCGAGCACCGGCTTGGAAGGCTAACATGGAAGTGATGAATTCAAGGGACATTTGAGATGCTTAATTGAAGCCATCAATAGGGTTGATCAAGAAAAGCAAGCAACACCCAAAAGAGAGCTAGTCATGGTTATAAAATTGGTATCATAAGTACTTCTCTCATGCAAGCATTGATCAAAGAGAAAAAGCAAGCCAACCATAACAAGAGATAATGCACTTGATTATTAGTGGTTCTCATTTCATATGGGTGAAGAATGGATTTCTCTATAATAATTGGTCTTCACCAAGCTTATAAATTAGACTTCACATTGCTATTGGAGTAATGAATTGGAATCTATGTGACTATCCTCTACTCCAACATAACAAAGGTATCATTGCAATGTGCATGATCATTTCATCCCTTACTAATATGCGATTAGTGCATATAGTACATGCTTACTAGGATCATGCATAACAAATGAAATGTTTAAATTCATAGCCTACCACCATTGCTTGAATTGTTTAAATGATCTAGTGGTATGTGTATGAATTTGTTCATGAGCTAGTGAACCCAAGTACTTGATCTAGTTTGGATTGCTAACAAGTGACAAGTACAACATTGGCAAGATAACCCTTAGTATAAGGAGTGAAGAAGCTTGTCATTGGATCAAACCGGACTTAGAATCTTAGGCAAATCAACTTAGTTCAAGTCATACTAGAAGCTCATGACAATGATATGGGTACAAGCATAAGACAACAATGCAAATGGATATCTAGGGTGTTTCAAATGGTATCTAGACTCAAAGTATTTCTTCAAGTGGTATTTACAAGTGGTGTCTAGATCATGATCTACAAGTGATATCCTACAAGTGGTACTCATAAAGATAGCAAATGTTCAAGAAAAGATCATATTGACAAATCCTACAAGTGGTTCCATGATAGAGGATTCTTCATATTGGTATCACACCCTTATTCGTGGTATTTCTACACATGATATCATTTATACAAGACGGTGGTTCCACAAGTGATCCTCAACTTTAAGTGATCATCAAATGAAGAAAGTTCCCTCACACACAAGAGCTCAAGATTATCAAGTGAATGACCCATGCTATGACATAGGGGGAGGAGCCCCACCTAATGGTATCAAGGTCAAAGATCCTAAGTGGTATCTCAAGAGCAACATACAAGTAATGTCATTCCAACATGTGTGGTGATGTCCATAAAAATGCAATATTCAAGTCTCAACCATCTACCCCAATGCAAGCCTTTGTATCAATTGAGAAGAACACCTTTTATGGAAATTGATGATAAATGGGGAGAGATTGTATAAAGATATGAGTATAGGGGAGAGATAGAAGATGAAAAGTATGGGGAGAGATGGAAGATAAAAGATGGACATGGACAAAGAGGGAGCAACATTGAAGAAATGGGAGCAACATTGAAGAAATGAGAAGGATCAAAATTCTTGGACAAAAGAAGCACACAAGTAGGGGGAGCAAGCTCATGAACATTGATTGGTTGCATTTGATATGTGCATATTCATGTGCTTGCTTGCATTGCATAAGTTTTATATTTAATATGCATGCTTGTGTGTTGTATGCTAGTTATAGAACTTGAATGATGATATGATAACTAGCATATATAGGATGATAGCTAGACTTGTATGTCTACACGTGGTACTAGAACCTTGCTTATAATGTTGATCTCACGGGGTTTCTAGTATTTTTGATGTCTAGCTACTCATGATGCTAAGGATGATGGCAAACTTATGATTTTCAAATGGTATCAAGCTATCAAATGGTATTGAACTACAAAGGTTTATTCTATACACCTTAGCATCACTTAGTAGTGCTAACCCTCCCACAAATTTCATATTTATGCATATGTGCAAGCTTGAAACCAAACCATTTGAGCACATATGTAGGGGGAGTTATCACTACAAAGTCAGATTTTATGGTGCTTATCCAAATCCTAACATAGAGCTTAAAATGTTGGATAAGTGGCATAAAGTCCAAAAGAACTTAATTTCTATATCTTTGTAGAGTTGTCATCAATTACCAAAAAGGGGGGAGATTGAAAGGTCCTTGTTTGGTTTTGGTAATTGAGTGACAACCTTAGGTGGACTAATTATGTTTAATGTGAGATACACAGGGATTAGTCCACAGGTAATGGTGTCATGAAGGAGCTCATTGCATATGAGACATGACATGGAGTCATGTGACCAAGGTGGCAAAGATCAAGATGAGGCTTGGCTCGACGGACCGGTTGCAAGTGTGAAGGGCAAGTCGGAGGCTTTGGAGAGATGGACCGTGAGGCGGTGAAGCTTGAGCAAGACTTGGCGCCGATGGACCGACGCAATGGTGAAGAGCAAGTGAGGTCAAGATCGATGGACCAAGGTCACATGATGATATGAAGTGGATCATATCATTTGTGATATGGTTGGTGCATGTGTTGCATCAACGTCGGAGGAGATGGAGTGGAATGCGCAAGGCAAAGGTATAACCTAGGGCATTTTCATTTCATCGGTCATAGGTGTGTAGAGAAGTTGATGACCGGGTTTAGGATAGATGACCATACTATCAAGAGGGGCAAACTTATTTGCATATCGGTCATCTAGTGCCACTTGAGCGATCTAACTTTGCATACGTGCTAGGATCGAGTGGCGAGGCAAGTGGAGTGCCTAATCCTTTGAAAATGTTTGTGAAAATACTAACACACATGCACATAGTGTTTTACACATAGTGGTGTTGGCACATTTGCAAAGGAGAAGGTGTTGGAGTTGGTGTTGATCAACTTGGAGAAGAGAGAAATGTTTTTCGGTGTTCTCCGGACACTAGGATGGCTCTTGGAGTGGAATACTGCTTTGATCCATTGTGAATTGGATTAAGTGCTTTAGTGGGTTGTGTTGCCCTCTGAGTAAGCTTTCCAAAATGTCCAAGATCATCGAAATCGGAGTTCGGAGCTAAGAGATATCGCCGTTTTACCGAAGAGTGGTCTGTGACCGGACTCGTGACCGGACGTGTCCGGTCAGCACCTGCGCGTCCGGTCAGCGCGTCTGGTCAGTGTTTTTCGTGGGCGAAAGTGACCGGACGCTGCAGCGAGTCCGGTCAGTGATGACCGGACGCGTCCGGTCGCATCGGGAGCTTGCTGGAACCTCTCTGTTCGCTGTTTCGCTGCGACCTGCGCGTCCGGTCCCGTTAGTGACCTGCGCGTCCGGTCAATACAAGTTTATACGCACGAAAACTAGCCGTTGGAGCACGCTACTGACCTGCGCGTCCGGTCCGTTTGACCGGCGCGTCCGGTCGACCCAAAACTTGCCCAGTGAGGGGACTAACGGCTCTATTTCGTTGTGGAGCTATAAATAGATGTTGTGGCCGGCCTTGGCCGGCAGCTGAGCACCCTTAGGCCTTGGTGGCTTGTGTTGGTGTGCTTGGGAGCCCTCTAACTCACTTGAGCTTGATAGTGATCATCCGATCGAGTGAGAGAGCGATTCTAGTGCGTTGCATCGTGAGGATTGCATCGAGTGGCACTAGGTGTTTGAGTTGCAAGCCGGTGGTGCTTGTTACTCTTGGAGGTTGCCACCTCCTAGACGGCTTGGTGGTTTGAGACTCCGTCGAAGCTCGCAAGAAGATTGTGCGAGGCTCCGGAGAAGCTTTGTGAGGGGCATTGTGCTCGCCCCGCGGGAGTCGCGAAGAGCAACTCTAGTAAAGCGAGACGCGAAGGGCGACAAGTGGTCCAGCCGGGTCAAGTGCTAGAGCTCGTGGCTTGGAGGATCTCCATCTTGTGAGTGGATGTGCGGCACCCGCTGAGGGTTTGACTCTTGATAGTCAATTAGCTCGTGATCCAACAAGTGGGTGCATCGCCACGACGAGAAGAGCAAGAGGACCGGCGGCAACCTTGGAGCTTGTCTCAACGGGGACTAGCGTGTTGGCAAACACGTGAACCTCGGGATAAAAATCATCGTGTCAACCTTGTTCATACCGTTGGTTTGCAATCTCCGAAAGACAAGCTTGTATTACTTTCACTTTTATACATAGTGCTTGTGTAGTTGCTCTTGTAACTAGTTTGCTTGTGTAGTTAGCTAGTTACCTTCTTGCTTGTGTAGTATAGAAGTAGCTCCTGCTGCGTGGCTAATTTGGTTTGTGTAACCTTGTTAGTCATATTGCTTAGTTTGTGTAGCTAAGTAATTTGCGCTCTCTAGTTTGGCATTAGTTGCCTTGCTATTGAGCATTGTTAGTGAGCATAGGTGGCTTTGTGCTTTTGCTTACTAGAATTGTGTAGGAGCTCCCCGGCTTTGCTAAAGTACTAGTGCATAGGTTTGTGTGACCTTGCTCTAGAATTGTTTAGGAGAGCTCTTGCTAAGGAAAACACCTTAGTTACATAATTAGGATCTTTGTGAGGTGCTTGTGAACTTAGATAGAGGAGTGTCGTCTTGGCTAGACCGATAGTTTTAATTCCGCATTTATTTCGGTTAGCCAACGCGATTAATTTTAGAAAGGACTATTCACCCCCCTCTAGTCCGCCATCTCGACCCTTCACCTTTTCAGCTCACATCCCGGAGGTCACAGTGGCTTCGTCACAAGCAGTCGCTCGGGGGCTCACCGCACCCTGAGCAACGGCAACCAGTCCCACGATGGCTTCCGGTACCTCGGTCAGTCACATCCATCTTGACCTTAGCTTCTCCACCTAAACACATCCACATACACGTGCAAGTCTGCCGATAGTTGTGGAAACCTTGAACCAGCCCATAGAGCAAACCAGATAGCACGATGCCCATACATTTTGTCCCAGTAGTACTTATAACCCCCGAGTAAGTCAATCTAACTCGCGCTTGCAGCCGGGCATGGCTCATTCGTGGGGACTACATATATAGTTACCTACATGCAATCCAAGATGTAGCACTGCTTGTCATCGTCCTAGTGATCGATTTGTCCTTGAGTTCTTTCCGAC
Organism: Saccharum hybrid cultivar R570; assembly: GCA_038087645.1. Lineage (NCBI taxonomy): Eukaryota > Viridiplantae > Streptophyta > Magnoliopsida > Poales > Poaceae > Saccharum > Saccharum hybrid cultivar. The sequence goes on along the minus strand of JAQSUU010000066.1, from coordinate 31,375,084 downwards.
CGCACCTCAAGCCGTGACGAACCGGTAACCCGATTCTTGATTCCCCGCTCGCATCGAAAAATGTCACCGCGGCCAAGCCTCATGGACTAGCTCCTGGGCACAGGCACCCATGCATGGGTTTGAAAGGAAATGGAGAACTCGTTCACTCTAAGAGGAAAAGAACAAAAGGAAAAGAAAGGTCCAGCCACTCGCTCATTCTCTTCTTGCATCACACAGGATCTATGGCTCTCCTCAGATGTCTTGCCTCGTGACCGAGTCACACACCTTTTAGCCCTGTAGGCCAATCCCTAGGCTAAAACACATTCCCACACACAGAGGATCGAGGGGGATCATGTACATTCTTGACCCGAACTAGAAGAGAAGCGAGGAAACGACAAAATGACAAAGCGAATACGCTGATCAAACACCATACGTACACAAAATCCATAACATGTTCACCGTGGCGAGGACACCCATATAACATAGGATCCTTACACAAGGATCATCACACACCAGAAGCCTAGAATCGACATCGTAGGCAAGCGACTAGCACTTCACTCCCACTCCACGAGTGGCAACACCACTCATAGCAAGGATATCGCCGTACAACCTCCTCGGTGCGTAACCTAGGGCAACATCGAGGTCAGCGCTGCCTTAGTGTGGACATCTTGACACCACAATACGCCACCAGGTCACGCGCGATAGAGGACCACATGAAACCAAACTACCAGAACCAAACCGGGGCAAGGCTATGTGCCCGCACGAAAGCAAGGAAAAGAGAACTCCCGTGCAACCCGAAGGAAAATGAAGAAAGGCGCGATGTCGCCACACCTATCTTATAGATATTTAGGTCACAAAATGGGGTCACACTGAGCCAGACTCCACAGGTTAATCCCTGGGCGAGGCTATGTGGCTACGGTATTCGAGGTACCAGACCAACGGTGGTCACGGCAAGACGGTGACACGCAAGAGAATCAAGATCATGGAAAATGAACCAGAAGGAACTATTTTCACTTAATATTATTAAAGATCCCGAGAACACCTCGGGGCGCTTAGCCACCGCCATGGAGGATCTCCTCCACATCCACGATGGCAACAATGACATCTACAGTAGCGGCAAAGTCATTGACCCGCGCCGTCCGCTCCTCCTGTCTGGCGTGCTCCGGGAACCCAGGCGTCACCCGACGAAGGTTCATCCCGGTTCACAGCTACATGGCGGCAAGGGCGACATTGACCCCTTGCTGGATTCCTACAACCACCGCCCACTCATGGTCCTCTGCTATGATGAACCCCCGAAGGCGAGCTACCTCCTCTTCATGGTGAGAAGCCACCAACTGCTCCTCCAATGCTGGCAATGAGACGATACGAAGGTCAGAAGCTGTAGGAATCCACCCAGACATCAATACAAGGGAAGCCCTTACCCATGATGCGGGTTTGGGCATCGACGGTTGCCGCCTGTGCGGTGGCGGTCTTGAAAGCCCAAGTTTAGTTTTGGTAATTAATGACACCAAGTTGCTAATGCCATTGTGTCAAGTAAATTGAGTTAGGTATAGCAACACATGTGATGAAGTAGCAAGGAGCATGATGGTGATGGCCAAAAGATCATAAGTGCATGAAGATAAAGATGATGGTGAACATGCACATAGGTGATGGACAAGGAATGAGATGATCAAGACAAAGGTATAATCATAGGATTCTCTTTTGTCGGTCTAAAGATGAGTAGAGAAGTGATTGACTGGGTTTAGGATTGATAGCCGACTATCAAGAGGGGCAATCACGGTCATCTCATGAATCAAGTGCTACTAGGTCCATATTCTTGAGCATATGCATTTAGGATCTAGTGAGATGCTAACTCCTTGAAAAATATTTGAGAAAATACTAACACATGAGCACAAGATGGTGAACACTTGGTGGTGTTAGCACATCTGCGAAGGAGGTGGAGTTTGAGGAGTAGAGAGGGGTTTGGGTTCGGCAGAATTCGGCGCTTTTGTGGAAGTGAAACACCTATTTTCCACTGCGCTGGAGGCAAAGAAATGGAGGTAAAAGGAAGTCACTGGGGCGATCGGATGTATGACTGAACGCTGGATTGGATGCGGCTAGCGCATCCGGTCAGTTCAACAGGTAGGCGTGTGGAGCGAAGTGCGAGGGTTTGTGATCGGAGTGTCTGATCACTCACGGGACCAGCGCGTCCGGTCACGCACCCAGGAGAGCAGCGCGAAGGAAGGTTTGATCGAACGCGATGGCGCGTCCGGTCACATGCGACTGGACGCATCCGGTCAATGAAATCACTCTCTGGACCCTTATTGGACTCAAACCGGACGCCGGGTGTAACGCGTCCGGTCAACTCTAGCGTCGCGTCCGGTCATGCTTTGACTAAGAATGTAACGTTTCATGACCGTTGAGATCGAACGAATGAAATTTAAAACGGGACACATGGCGAGCATCAGCGAAGTCACATAGGTGCGACTGGACACTGTGGCCGCGTCCGGTCGATCTGACCTGCGCGTCCGGTCAGCGCGCGCAGAGCAGTTTCTTTGTTCCTAACGGCTCTATTCTTTGGAGTGGCTTATAAATTGTGTTTGCCCGGTTTGGGGAGCTCTCTCTTGGACATTTGGACTCTCTAACATCCTCTTGAGCTGAGCACATCCCCTCCCACTCATCTCATTGTTTGATTGTGCATCCTAGTGAGATTGAGTGAGATTCAAGTGCATTGCTTTGAGAGTTGCATCTAGTGGCACTTGATCCATTGAGTTGACTGTGGATTGCTTGTTACTCTTGGGTGTTTCCCGACATCCTAGATGGCTTGGAGCAGCGGTGGTGTTGAGCTCGTGATTGGAGATTGTTTTGAGCCTCACCAAGTGATTGTGAGGGGTTCTTGAGCCTTCCTCACGGGAGTTCATGAATTGGCTACTTTAGTGGAGCTCGTGGCTTGGAGGATCCCCATCTTATGAGTGGATATATGGCACCCGCTGAGGTTTTGACTCTTGATAGTCAATTAGCTCACGATCCATCAAGTGGGTGCATCGCCAAAACGAGGACTAGCTTGCCGGGAAGCAAGTGAACCTCAGTAAAAATTCTTGTGTCATCTTTTTGCCAAGGATTTCATCTTGTGTATGTGATTGCATTGATTGATTGGTTTACTGGACATATCTCTACTCATCAACGTCGGTATAACAATCCTAGCTCACTCCTTTGCTTACTTATCTACCTTGCTAGTTGTGTAGCTTGTTATTCTTTGTCTCTAGCTTATGTAGGTTTGTTCTTGATTAGGAGTAGAATTAGTTGTTGGTGTGGTTAGTGTTTAGCCTTGAACTAGACTTGTGTAGGTGGCTTGCACAGCTTAGTGAGCTAGTGCTAGAATTGCTATGTCATTTGTTTTACTAACTCACTTGTCTAGTGAAGCTTGTAGATTTTTAAATAGGCTATTCACCCCTCCTCTAGCCATTTAGGACCTTACAGGTCTCACCCTCAGAGGCGGCGAGAGCAACCTTTGCGGCGTCAAGGGCGAGCTCTAACTACCTCGCTTCGTGGGTAGCCATAGAAAATCATCTGTGAGCTTCATTTGCCTCATGGATGAGTCATCGAAACTATCAACGACCGCCCAGAGATGACGAAGACACGCTCAACCCCACCACTGGTGGGACCTCAGCCGTGCAGCGCCGCCGACCCTTCCCGATGCAGTATGAGAGATGGCCCTAAGGAGCGCTCGCGATCAACTTAGGTCAGCATCAAAACTCAAAACATTGCTTAAACACTTACCCCTGTTCACGCAGCAAACCTCGAAGACGCGGCAGTGCACCACTAGCCTCCAGCGACCCCTCTCACGGACGCTTATCACGATCCATCGACTCAGAGGGGGAAAGGAAGCTGCTAGCACGTGAAAACAAGAAGGAGGAAGCAGCAGGGCTAACACCGAAGAGTAGATGATTCCCTCAGTCGTACCAGCTCTCCTGATTTATAGCCACAGTAGATACCTCGGGCGCACTCGTGTTCACTTTCAATTACTAACCACTTTGCAAATTGCGCAGAGCAGGTGAAGCGATCGAAGAGGAGGTGGGGTGACTGCTGCCCTTGTAACGGCACAAACCAAGTAAGCCTCGTGCATCCCCATTTTCTCCATTTCATCGCAATTTACGTGCCCATATTTCGCAGCGCATGAATACCCGGGAGTGGGCGCCATTATGCCTCGACGTGGCAGGAAAGGTTAACCGCCCCCTGAGTCCATGTGCAGAACGACCCACCGCGACCGTGACCCCCCGTTGTATCTAGGAAAACCTCTCTTAGGCCGGCCCTTAGAAGGGCTCAAGGCCACAAAAGGGATAGGGGCAGGGTGGAGCTAGGCCCCTACGGCTCTAATTGGTGGTGCGGAGCCACACAACCATCTCTCCCTGTGTTTGAGTCATCCACTTCGAAGTCATCCGGGTTGACCACCTCTAGGAAGGCATCTTGCCCTCTGGCCACTGCGGAGGCAGTTGGGGACCGACGGGATTGACGGCCGATGATTTATGGGACGTCTCTCGATGAGGCATAGTCGAACTACATGTTGTTTGGGGAGGATATCGGGTCCCACTCAAATTATCCATCGACCTCGGCGAGGCGCACTGCTCCGACTGCATGGTTACGGTGAACATGCCTCTCCCCATGTGGGACAAAACCAAACCCGCCTTTAACAAGGCAGCACGGCCTCTCAAGGTTAGCAAGACGTTAGGGAAAATTGGAATTGGGACCCCATGACTCTGAAAAGAGTCAGGGCCAAGCCTTGACCAACTCCTCCATGCGTCTCAAGTCTTAGGCCTAAGGCCAGCTCTAGAGACTCATAAACCGTCAAAGGTCCGTGACCTCTCTAGGAGAGATCGATGAAGCAAACAGCCGAGGTGACATGCAATGCGGAGTCCAAAGCGTGATCATGGCTCGGTCACATGGAAGAAACAAAAGGTCCAAGACCTATGAGCCAACGTGCATTCACAAAAAACCTCATGACCACGTACAAAGAGGTCGAGGAAGCATTTCCTCACATCATTAGCATAAGAAGGACCTACCTATGAATCGATCCCCCTCAACCAGAGGTTTGTTGCCTCCATAAGGAAAGCATCAACATTGAGAAAGGGGGCTCTCACCTTAGTATCCATAAGAACGAGAGCGACGATGCCGCTCGAAAAATGAGAAGTAGAAAGGATACGGGGCCACCCCACTGGAGGCACCTCTAAAGAATAGAAGGTGGATGCTACAAAAGCAGGGAAGGTAGGGTCAAGGCTTGCCCCACCTCCCTCTTACAAGCATCACACTCCCATGGTCAGAGCACGAAAGGAGGACGGCAGCTTTGACAAGCTTTAGGAGGCCCCCGTGCACCAGGAGACTTCCAAGAAGCACTCCTAGAAAGAATGGAGCCTACCAAGACAACAGGAGCCGTCCTCGTCCTCGCGATTGCGAAAGAAGACCGACCGGTGACCAAAGTGCACCTGTGTCACGACTACACCTTGCTCTGCATAGGCAGCATGATAAGGCAGTGCTACTTCATCCTCCTCCCATTCCGTGAACGACATGAGGCAGGCATCAAGTGACCTCCCTCAAAGGTCATGACGCACCGCCGCCCGATGCATAGGACATGGGAGGAGGCTGAAGATGTCTCTAACCATTGTCTGCTTTGGGCATCTGAACCAACATGGTTTGAAGCAAGGAACGGTAGTAGGATGGAGGCCCGAGGTCGCATATGACTAAACTTAGTGCCCACATCGCCCTACTCCCCTGCTCGCAAATTCCCTTCTAGCACCAGCTGTTGGAAGGGGCGACATTGGCTACGGCCATCACAGGCGGCCCCAGTGGGACGTATAATGGGAACCACCCGGTTCTCCTCAAACTTTCCTCTCTCGTTTCTTCACCCTCTCGACATCTAGCCATTCAGAAAAAATTGGGAGGACTTGAAGTTACAGCCTTGAACGGCCCAAACAATAGGATTGCCTATATTTATAGTCCCGAGGATGGACTAAACAGCCAGAGACCCCCGCACTGCATGGCGAACCACGGAAGGTCACAGCCAAAGTCAGATGCCCGCGTGAGGTCAGGAAAAATTGAGACCCTCTCAAAGGCAGAGCCGGTACAGCGTCGACGAGACCGCTCTGTCCCACCTGGGTCATGAACCCCGAAACATGGTACACTGACACAGCAAGCCCTAGCAGTCATGTACCACAGGGCATCCTGGCAAGGCTAAACGTAACGGCCACCTATCACATTGAATGTAGCCCACGAGGGGTCGAGCAATGAAGCTCGGGTAGGCTATTGACGATCGTTAACATCAATCATAAATCATCAATATAACATGCATATATACTTAATTCCATCACCAAACATAGGTCTAGGGGTTTAAACTAATAAATTTCACAAGTTTTAGTGAATCTGTGTTTGTAGAAGGATTTATTCAGAAAACCATCAAGGGGGATCTACATGTCAGATGAAATCATGGAATTCCACCGCGGGAACTACGTGGGAAGAGTCTAGAAGACTTTAGGAGGCTCTCCACCAAAGCACACCCCAAGATGCTTCCATGTGGGGCCAGTCGGCCTGTGGGGTCCCCCCATCAGCCTCTCGTTGCTACATCTGTTTCCCACTGCCTCCTAGGTTGCATCTTCATCGTTTCTTAAATCGGTTTGATCTAAGGGCTCATGTTGCAAGCTTCAGTCTATATATACAGCCCTGTACCCCTCCCTCAGGCCATCCTAAAACCCTAATTCATATCTCTCAGCCAGATCAACACACACCAGGAGGATTAGGTCTAGAGCTCTCCAATATAGTAGATTAGTAGCTCAGGAGTGAGGGTCGAGGTGAGCTCTTGCTCAGGTTCCGGATCTAGTCTTGGAGACTTGGCAAAGCCTTGTATCTTCACTTCTACATCTTGTAAGACTTGTTATTAATTTATCATATTCTTATCTACATGGCTATGCTTACTTTGAATATATATGTCTTGCTTAGTTAAGGCTATCAATACTTTTGTGTGCGGGTTCATAGAGCACTTAGCCTGCTAGTTTACCATGATTAGGCTAAGTAGCCGAGCCTTGTGTAAGCATGGTGCTTATAGAATGCTTTGCCTGTGAGTACACCCTGTTCTCTGGTTATGTGGTAGCAGCGGGAGGTGACAACCCTATCTATCCTTTGTAGTCCACGCCGAATTAAGCAGGTTCTTAAATTGTAGGACCGTAGTCACGTTAGTAGAGCTATGTATTGCAGGTGCTCTACCGTCTAAGCGGCGTCCCGAAGTGCACAAGAGTAGAGTTAGTCTTAGCTATAGTTGGATGTATATAAACTTTGACCATGTAATAAGAATGTTATAGGAATCTACCTCACCCGTTGTTCTCCTGAGTTAACTAGTTTGTAATATCTTAGTGATCTATCCCCTGAGTGTCATTATGCTTAATTTCTATCATTACCTTTACTCCTTGCTTTAGCTATGCTAGTATGTTGACTAATAGATATTCCTTTATTACTCAATAAGTCTTTACTCCATTGTTTTCCTATGGTAAAACATAAATAACGATACCTCAAATACTCCCGATAAAATGCTACAATGATATTCTGTATGCTTGCAGAATCCTTTGTAAGGTCCTATATGGCTAGAGGGGGGTGAATAGCCTATATAAAAAATCCTACACGAACCACTAAGCAAGCTTGTTAGAAAACAAACGGCGTAAAGCGAGTTTTTCTTGGCCTACGGTTATGATGCAAGCCTCCTATCCACAAGTCTAGTAGATTATGATCTCTAATTCACACAAGGGCTATGTCACTAATTTTACACTAGTGAGCAAGCTAACAACACTACGAGCAAAGCTATCACTAGAGGTACAGAAGATAATCTAGTAAATGTAAATGCAAGAGAGAGGATTGTGATTCTTATACCGACGGTGGAGTGAAGATGTTGCCAATCACCAAGATGATATACGATCAATCAATATTGACAACAACACAATATGAAGACCAATCATCGGGAGACAAGAGACACAGTATTTTTGTTCACCCGGTGTTCACTTGTGCACCGACAAGCTACGTCACCGGTTTTGTCGACCAACACTTAGATGGTTTCTCGGTGTGACCCTCAAGTCACTTGCCCCTCAAGGCACGCCCCGCAAGGCACCGCAAGACACCACTCTCAAGTGAGGTAACTCAATGACATGTGCAATGTATTATAGTTGCTTTTGGCACTCCGCCGAGGAAAGCACAAAAACCTCTTACAATCAACCGGAGGTGGCCAAGAATAATCTCCTTCTCTTGCCAATTCCTCCAACAATCTCCAAGCCGGCTAGGAGCGGTACTCTCCAAGAGTAACAAGAAATCCATCGGCTAAACCACCCACAAGTGCCACTAGATGCCCTCAAGCTATGCAATGCACTTTAGGATCACTCAATCTCACTTTTGATTTGCAATCAAGCAAGAGAAATGAGTGGAAGGGAGAAGCTTTAGCTCAAAGGATGCACAAGAGTGTTAAAAATGTCAAGCACTCTCCCCAAGGGTCGGCCAACAAGTATTTATAGCTCCACAAACAAATAGACTCGTTGGAAACCTCATTGGGCGTTTTTCGCGAGCGACAGACGCGTCTGTCGCTACGTCGATAGACGCGGCTAGCGTCCGTCGCTCCTGTGCCACCCGCAGTGGATCGCTGCCACGTGTCCCACTTCAAATACGAGTTGTTGATCTCCAACGGACAAGTCTCAGCCACGCTTCTCCACCATGCGATAGACGCGTCCGTCGCTGGGTGACAGACACGCCCCCTAGACCGACAGACGCGGTCCAGAGAGGCCTGCAGCGCGCTAGGGCGACAGACGTGTCCCCTGGCCGGGCGTCAAACACGTCCGAGGCGATCGAGGGCGCGCGTCTGTCACCCCAACAGACGCAGCACAGAGAGCACCTTTCCCTCGCGCGATCGACAGACGCGGCATAGCGTCTGTTGCTGCCAAGCCTTCGCCGCCTCCGCAGCGCATGACCGACAGACGCTGAGGTCAGCGTCTGTCGCGCAAACACCAGCGCGTTTGATGCCTCTTCTCCATAGCCCATCTTCCAGGGTAAGCTGACAGATGCGGCGCCAGCGTCTGTCGCTGCCCCGACCAGCGTTTGTCGAGTGTTTCTCGGCGAAAAACACTCTCGTGACCTCGCCACTTCTTCCCACGTTCGGCGTAAAGGAAAATTGACATTTCATCTCCTCAAAAATGCCTGAATCCCACCTTGCAAGCTCAGTGGGAGGGAGAGAGGACCCCAAACCCCTCTCTACCCCTCAAACTCCATCGCCTTCGCAAATGTGCCAACACCAACAAGTGATCACCACCTTGTGCACGTGTTTTAGCATTTTCATAATCATTTTCAAAGGTTTTCCAGTTAGCTCACTAGGCCCTACATGCAATGCACTTCATGAATTCACCTAGTGGCATCGGTGCGTCGAGTAACCGATAAGACTTCCCCTCTTAATAGTTCGGCTATCGATCCTAAACCACTCACACCCTCTATGGTGTCTTGAGTGCAAAATAAAATGGCCCTATGGTTATACCTTTGCTTTGAGCCCATTTTGTTTCTCCAAATGATATGATCCACTTCATATCATCACATGACCGTCTCGATCCATCGACCTTGACTTCACTTGCTCTTCACCGTTGCATCGGCCCGTCGGCGCCAAGTCTCGCTCAAGCTTTACCATCGCATGGTCCTTTGCTTCGAAGCCTCGACTTGCCCTTCACCTTCACAACCGGTCCATCGAGCCAAGCCTCGTCTTGATCTTCACCATCTTGGTCACATGAGTCAATGTCATGTCTCATATTCAATGACCACCTTTATCTAAATCATCCACTTAGATACAAAGGTTAGTCCTAGGTTTCATCAATTAGCCAAAACCAAACTAGGGACTTTCATCCTTTAAATTCTATTTGCGTTAATAAATACTAATATAGGCCATGACTACGAACTCGTGCACAAACGCACACGCATCTCAGCGCTTTCACGACCACTTCATGATCACAAAAATGCTCGGGGACTACTGTCGGGGTTATAACGTCTCAGGGCACTGATTAGTTAGCAGGTCAAGCGGCCCACGATGCTTCAGGTAGTGAAGGCCCGAATGTCAAACGAACTAGGCCAGACTCCAAGGCCAGGGTCAGCCATCTTTCCTTAGCCGCACGACACTCGATAGGCGTACGACCTCTCCCCCGTCCTGACCCCTGGGAGGAATGAGGAGAGGTCAAGCCCAGCCAAACGCGCCCGCTCTAGCAAAGGTAAGCACACTATTCTAACTCTGCAAGGACCGAGGAGACAGCGGTCACCTCGATCCGGTCAGACGCCATCACTGCACCATGTTGTGCAGACAGGACGACACCGCACAAGGCAGTGACGGTCGGTATGGTGCCCACCGTCCAAATACAGCCCGACAACACGCATGTATGATCCTACCCACCACGGGATGGGATCCATGATGAAGGCCTTGACTTAGAGGCTATCCAAACTGGCAAGAGCCTCGACCCTAACAATCTAGATCGTGGCCCTCAGCCCCTCAAGCCAACGAACCAATCAACGACCTGGAGGCGGCTACCAACTCCTGTACAATGCCTCGGGAAACCAGGAGACGATGACAAAGACCATGGTGGAGGACCATGTCACACAGGATGACTGGCCAACCACCACCGGCCTATAGTGCCGCCATGTCCGGCACAGTAGCACCATGCCACACCATGCCGCAACGTGGCCATAGGACCGTGATGACAATCACGCCGGGACGTGCACCACAAGATGGCGTAGCTTGCAAGCCAAGTTAGCTAGGAGCTCTCTCAGGCTCACGACCCTTCGATTGGGAGAACCTCCTTCTTTGTACGTGCCCTGACCCCGAACTCTATATAAGGACAGCCAGGGCACCCATCCAAGACATTCTAGGGATCCAACTCTTATTCACTCATTCTTACACCGTAGAAGGGCTCCTAAAGCTTCCCTTCGGGCAGCTCGTCTCCTAGTTCTAGGTCTCATACGTCTTCCACCATTCTTGCACCCCCCATTGTAAGAACTTCCAAGCATTCAAGTGAGAAACACGCACTCGATCATCTCTGAGATTGGACGTAGGGCTCTGGCCTGAACCAGTATAAATCCTCGTGCAATTTGGATACTACCATCGTCTTCCTAGAGTAGTGCGGCAATCGTATAAATTTACTAGTCTAGTTTACAAAACACCGACACATGCGTTTTTCAGACGTATGTTGCAAACGTGTGTTATTTGGATGTTGCATATGTTTTCACACATATGTTGCAAGTGTTTTATCTTGATGTTGTGTATGTTTGCAATGTTTTTCAAGTGTTTTTGCAAGTGTTTCAGACGCATATTTCAAATGTTTCATCTGTCTTTTTTGTATGTTGCAAGTGTTGCATCCGAATGTTTCAAAAGTAGATCGAGTGTTGCACATGACATACGCGTGGAAAGTTGGAGGGGGCGCAAGCGGTCCCCGCGGGTGCACGGCACGGGTGACGTCAGTGGCGCGGGCCCAGCGTGGCCGCGAGACACAGGCGTGGGCGAGCAATGTTCGGCCAGCGCGAGCCCATGCGTGGACGTGGGAAAACGGACTATAGCCACGGGCGTCTGTCCAGACACTAGCAATGCCGATTTACAAATTATCAACTAGCTCAAATAATCGGTCGTAGTCCGATTAATCAAACTATTGTGTTTATAACCAAATAATTTAATTTGGCAAATTTGAGTGTCAAAAGCATAGTTATCGATTCCGTTCTGGTACCGGCCGGAATGGCCGAAACATCTCGTATCGGTGACTAAAACGGTACAAAACATCTTGTATCCCGTACCGGCATCTATCTCGGACAGTTCCGGCCGTTTCGGCCAATCTCGGTCATTCCGGGCGGAACTGCCAGTGCCGTCGATATCGGTACCGGCCATCGTGGGTACAGTATCCCCAAATCCCATTGCGTCTGCGATCCAAATCTAGAAATCAAAGATGAAGCAATCTAAATTTGAACAGGAACAAACCCATCGAGATACACTATCTCTTGCCTCAGCAAAGATTCAGGGGAGGAATATTCAAGATCTGAGAAGAAAACAAATTCAGCAAAAAAGAAAAAGAAAAAGAAAAAGAAAAACACACGGAGACACGGACGAACTGCAGGTAGTGAGGCAGGTAACAGCTCCAGCCTCCAAAATCTCACGGACGGCAGCAGGTTCCAAGCTCTCACGGTGCAGCGGAGGTATGCGGCATTGGCGGCACATCTGAGGACGACACGGCGGCTGTGCTTGTGCGAGCCTGGGTGGAGCTCTTCTAGGCGAGGAATCAGCCAATGTGTCCGATGTTTCTTTTCTTTGATTGATATAGACTTTTTTATGGGCCAACATAGCTACGTCTTGGGCTGTTGTTGGGCCTATAATTACTGTGCTTCATATTTGCCTAGTTCACATATACTAATTTACTAATTTATAGACATATTCTCCTAAAAAACTAATTTATAGATATACAATATATATATTATTAATAATAAGTTGAACTCCGGAATGGTACACCGGAATGCACCGGTATCGGTATGTTCCGTTCCAATAGCTAAACCGGAATGGTCACCAGAATGGAATTGACAAGTATGGTCAATAGCTCTCTATCCTTGTTACCTTGCCTAACCTTAGGGCTGGCCGAGCAAGGGTCCAGAATGCCCCAGCTGAAGTGCATAGAGAATCTTTTTTGAGCTAGGGTCTAGAATGGCCGAACGAATAAAGATGATCTATCCTTGTTGACGTCGGATGTGGTCCGAATCACACACCAGAAATGGCATTGGACGCCCGGGCCGCCATGGACCGAAGAACGCAGCAAGGATATCACTCTTACGTGGTGAAGCATGGAGAGGTTTACAAGCAAACCACCAAAGGATAAGCAACGTGCTTACGTGACGAAGAACCGGCTAGTTTTCAGGCAAACTAGCAAAGGAACCGTCGAAGCTCTCGCCCGGGAGGGAACCCGTCAGGACAAGGACGTCGCCGGGTTGCCCTAGGTCGGCTGGCGAGCCTAGGGCGCCATCCCTGGTCATAGATCAAGGGATGAACAACATAGAGGTTGAAGGAGAGGAGAAAAGGGGTAAAAGGAGTAGATTGATTTGTTTGTATGTCGATTGGATTGATGGTAACTCAATCGGCCATGATCCTCTCATATATATAGAGGGGGGTGGTCTTATCCCAGTAGGAAACCTCTCCGAGGCTTATTTTCTAAATTTCCCATATCCAAAAACTGATCTAGAAACAAATCGGTTCGAGATCTGAAAGTCGGATTCGGAATAAACACCTACCGGTACTACCGGTCAGGCTCCACCGGTAGTACCGGTCAAGGACCGGTAGTACCGGTAGTTCATTTTTACGCAAAACTGTGCCTTTCTCCGCCAGCCACCGGTAGTACTGGTCTCGGACCGGTAGTACCAGTAGTTCATATCTGCGCCAAATCTGCTCGGACCGGTAGTACCGGTGATCTCGGACCGGTAGTACCGGTAGTTCATACATTTTCTCGGAGGCATAACTCTCTCATCCGGACTCCAAATTGGACGTTCCATATATGTTTTTTTGACCATCTCAATGAGAGGAACGCAATGGTGAAGTCCATTATATATTTTGACAACTTCACAAAATAGAAATTTTTGGTTGTCAACATATGCCCCCCTGTTTTCAGGTTTATGATGCATAAACATGAAAACACTTGATCAAACAAACATAATTAAACCAAACAGCAATGATACCCATCTCATCGGCTGTATGGTGACTAAGGGCGATGTATACATCAGCCATTTTGTTCTAAAGGCGATACATGTATCGGCCATTGTTTGGAGAGCACTTAGGCTCCTTGCCAAACACTTGGAAAATACTTTTTTAAGTATCTTTCGTTGAATGCTACCTTGAGACGTTCACCTTGCAATGTCTCTAGAAAATAGGAATTACCATATATAACTTTGATCACTTTGTAAGGACCTTCTCAACTTGGTGACCTTTTGCCGAACTTGCTGCTCCTCATTCACTTGGTGGCATAGTTTCACCTAGCACCATTGCTAAATATGCAATGTGCCCATAGAGCTTCAAACAACACTTTAGGCCACCTCCTTGGATTATCCCAATTTTCTTCTTGATAAGCTTGATCAAAGTTTTATTACTAGACTCAGCTTGGCCATTAGCTTGAGCATAGTATGGAGATGATTTAAGCAACTTGATCTTATATAATTCGACAAAGTCCCTCACTTCCTTAGATATAAATGATGTCCCTTAATCTGTAGTTAATGTTTGGGGTATGCCGAACCTATGAATGATATGCTCAGTGATGAACTCAATAACCTCCTTATGTGTCATATTCTTCAAAGGAATAGCTTCGGTCCACTTAGTGAAATAATCTGTAGCAACCAACACAAAGCGACGTCCCTTGGAAGATGAGGGATGAATTTGGCCAATGAAGTCTAGCCCCCAACCGCGAAAAGGCCATAGTTTGATTATAGAATGAAGCATAGCAGCAGGCACTAGTTGAATATTTCTAAACCTTTGGCACTCTTCACATCCTTTGTAGTAGCGAAATCAATCGGTCATCATAGTAGGCCAATAGAAACCAGCTCTACACAATAACCACTTCATCTTCAGGGCCGATTGATGCGTACCACAAATACCTTCATGGACTTCTCCCATAACTATTCTTGCTTGATCAGTTCCTAAGCACTTCAGTAGCAAGTCTTCGGTGGTTCTTCGGTAAAGCTCATCATTGTGCAACACATATTTGAAAGCACTTCACCGAACACTTTTATCAACTTTGGCACTTGGATCTCGTAGATATGCCAATAAGAGAGTCCTTCAATCATGTAAATCGGCCCTAACATCACTAGAAGTTTTACTAGGCTGATTTGAGAGTTCATCATGCACATTGGCCGAGCTGGCCACAGGAGAGTCGGCTAGGCCAACTGGTAAAGTCAGCCAAACCGACTGGCTTGCCAGAGAATCGGGGTCGGCTAGACCGACTAGGGCAGTCGGCTTAGCCGATTCTTCCGCACTTAAACGGCAAAAATATAAATCTTCATGCATCGGCTGTTCTTGAATATGAAAATTACGCCCACCAACGTCATAGCCAGATGCTTGCTGAGCTAACATGTTGGCCTTTTGATTTTCATGCCTTGGAATATGCCAAATTTGAAATTCAGCAAAAGAACCAATGATATCAAGACAAGCATCAAGACAAACTTTTAGTGACTCTTCTAAGCATTGAAATTCACCAACAACTTGCTGCACCACTAGTAAAGAATCACCATAGGCTTCAACATGTCATACTTCATGGATTGCAATATAAGCCAAGCCGAATAAGAAAACTTCACATTTGGCTTGAATTTTGGTGCAAATGTAATTTTAATCGGCTTGATGTCTCAAACAGCACTATTGTGAGAAATAATGATTATGCCAACACCTTCACCTTATTTGCAAGCCGATTAATCATATTGTCATATCCATGAAGTAAATCCAAAATGCATATGTCATGCCCCCAGGCCTGAAAGCCATCAAAGTAAATTTCACGGGGCTTTCTAATAGCACGATGGTCACAAGCACTCATCGTCTATATTTTTACACTAAAGGCGATATCAAAATATCGGCCATATGAATTCATCCACAAGAGCATGCATAACCGAAATAAATATTTCGGCTCTTGATCATTGATAAGCAAAACAACTTGGCAACCCTCCGAAACATACATATGCATACAAAGGATCAAAATAAGGAGCTGAGGGATAACCATGCATACCAAGGGATGAATTCCATATAGGCATAGGCAGAGAATATTGATGATGCCATGACCAATGATTTTGATGATTTGGTGCAAACCTCTAACTTGGCAATTGTTTCTTGAATCTTCTTCTCTCCTTTGCCTTTGTTGCACCACTTGCTTGAGCATTATCCTTCTGAGCTTGAATACTTCCTTTAGGAACCCATGCTAAGCCCTTTTCTTTTAGCTTCTTTGCACTAAGCTTCTGCAACTTCTTTTCTTGCCACTTTGGTAAACCGATTGAGCATATTGGTTTTATTTCTGTTTTGGACAGCAGCAAATCATTCTTGACTTTGGGCACTCTCACCTTCTTCTGTTCAGATTTGGCACCTATAATATCAATAGATGATTTCCCCACTTCTTTGCCATCAATAGCCAGATTTTTTAGCAATATAATCGGCTTTTCAATAGTTGAACTCAGATCTGAACTTTCCTTCTTTCGGCCATCATACTTCACATGGTAAACTTGCTTTACCACTTTCTTCTTTGGTTGAGCTCCAGACCGATTTTGATCAAAACGGTCTTTACAAGATGATGATTTCTCTGAATGTCTGGGAGCTGCATATTCTATATATTGTGGCCTAAAATATGATGGAACATGTGCCTCTTGATCAAACCAGCCCCAAGATGAATAAGGATGAAAATATGCGGGTTGTGATCCATATGACATAGGAATTGGCTGCTCAAAAGGAGAATATGCTGCTGCTACGTGAGATCTATCTCCTTGCCAATTCCACTCTTGAAACTTGTGCTTTGGAGGCGATTTTGATGATGGAACTTTCTTTGGCCGGTTGGCAATATTTGCTTCTCCTATCTTTTCATATTTAGCTAGAAGTTTCTCGAAGCTAAGCTTTGGCATTCTAGTCCTTTGTTTGCCATGACCTTTACCTCCATCAGCATTATGAGCATCCTCCTTCTTCTCCCCATCTTGATAGACATGCTCCATAGGAGGATCCTTAGCCGATTCACATTACTCAACGGGATCAATCGGCTTTTGTTCTAATTGGAGAGATTTCACCTGCCCCCAGTGTCGTCTGAAATTGTGATAACATTGCTGTTCTCTTGAGTATCTTCGATTTGTAGTTCATGAACAACAACCTTGTCTTCACTTGAGGGCTCCACCTCTCTCTCTTGGGCATTTGATCCTTGAGCTTTGAGTGAATCGGCTATTGCAAGCCGATTCAAAACCTGTTTGCCATCAAGACCAATTGAATCCAATTGGTCCATCTGTTGAGCTTTAGAAAATTTCAATCGGCCTTTATTAATGGCCGATTGAATCACTCAATGAAACACATTGCAATTAGAAGTATTATGGTCAGATGAGTTATGCCACTTGCAATATATAAGCTCTTCTAAGTTTCGAATAGATGGCAAAGCACTGTGATCAATGATTCTAATAAAATTATTCTCTAGCAAGATATCAAAGACATGATCACAAAAAGTAAAGTCAAAGGTGTATTTTGATTTCTTTAGCCGATTCTTTTGTGGAGTCGGCTTTAAAGCTAGGCAAATGAAGGGATTGGATTTGTTATCAATCCATTTGGCCACACCTTTGCAATTGCTCATGGGAAGCTTTAGCTTTGATGAAGTATCACCATCGGCCTTGCCATATGTCACAATGTGTTGGCCAATAGAATCTAAATTTATTTTATTATTAACAAATAAATTGCCATCCTCAATCGGTCTATAACAACTATTAGTAAGGATATCTCTAATAGATGCTGAAATTGAAATAGTATGACCGGATTGGAATTTGAGCAAAATATTTGTGTTTTCTACCTTGTTGACCATGTTGGAGAAGTGCATATCCTTGATTTGCATGATTTTGCTCTTCTTCTCCAGAAACCAATCAACAAGAGGGGTCAAATCACCTAAAGACACATCAGCAGCTGCCAGAACTGGGAAAGTCAGCTTAGCCGACTAGAAGTCGGTTAGGCCGACTTGGGCACTAGCAGGGGCAGTCAGCTTGGCCGATTGGGAAGCCAACTTAGCCGACTCAGGGCAGGTAGTAGAGGTAGTTGGCCTAGCCGACTGAGAAATCGGCCTAGCCGACTCAGAGTAGGCGGTTGGGGCGGTCGGCCTGGCCGATTGGGAAGTTGGCCTAGCCGACTTAGAGCAGGCAGGAGTCGGCTTAGCCGACTTCAAAGTCGGCTCAGCCAATTCTGAGCAGCCAGACAACCCTCCTTTGTTGCTTGTAGGGGCTTGATCCCCATCAATGATGTAGTAATCACTAGATAAATATACAACCCCTTTAGCTCCTAAAAAATCAAGTCTAGCTGATTTTTATCGCTTCCCATGTTTTTCAGGAGGTATAGTGGTAGCTTCTCCTGAATTGGCCCTATCCGTTTCAGGCACCGAAGAGACCAATACAGGTTTCTTCCTAAAAATAAGCTTGCCATTTTGATCAAAATAACAGTAAGACAACCTCTTACCAGGAGGTATAATGGTTGCCCCTCCTGAACTGGCCCTATCGGTTTCAGGCGCCGAAGAGGCCAATTTAGATTGACTCTTTGCAATCACTCTACCATGCTGGTCAAAATAATAGTAAAACGGCCTCTCATATTGAGGTTGACTAAAAGTCGGGGCCGATTCACTAGTATGTCCACCATGAGGCGAAGTAGCAATGGGAGTATCAAATATTCCTTCCTCTAACTTATCAAATGTAGAATTCACCTTAACCATAGTATAGAAAAGAGGAGAATCTTCAGTGATCCCATCTACCTTTAGCTTAGCTATGGTTGTAGACTTGACGAGGATTTCCTCACCCATTGCTGAATTTTCATTGATTCGGCTACAATTATTAGTAACATGTGGAGCCGAATCACAACTTTTAGCACTCGAATGCCTTGCTAAAATTTCACTAATTCGGCTTTGATCGTGAGTAGAATACGAAGCCGAATTGTGGGTATTGATCATTGCATAAAGTGCTGAATTTCCATTAATTCGGCTATGGTTACTAATAACGCGTGAAGCCGAATCATGGGTATTAGCACTTATATACCTTGCTGAATTTTCATTAATTCGGCTCAAGTTAGAAGTAACATATGAAGCCAAATTATGAATATGAACATTTGTATAAGGTGTTGAATTTTGAGAGCAATTGGCTAAATAATTAACATTGTCATAGCCAATTTTCTCTTTCATCGGCATGTCATGTGGTAAAACCACATATTGTGAACTTATAGCCGATAAACAAGGATTTACATGTTGTATGTTGCTAGTAGCATCAAAAATCAAAGAATTTATAGTTGACATTGGCTCTTGACCATGATATCCATAATTATTATGTGTATGATGAGGAACATTATCAAAAGTATCAGCTGATGCAACATATCTAGTATCATTACAGCTAGCAACACCAACATGAGAGCTTATATGACTTGCAAAATAACCATTATGATCATAAGATGTATTAGCAAGTTGTACCTTAGGGTAATTGTAGTAGTTTTGTGATGAACCACCTTGGTACTCCATGATTTAGAACTTGACCGCCTTGCTGAATTTTCCAATGTCAAGCGCAACACGTTGCAAAATTGCAAGCAAGATTACAAGGGATCAAAACTAGATGCGATCGGCCTTTTGGGCCAGATGCAACGGTAATGGCGAGCTCAAGAAGATAGATCAGCGAGGAATAAGGCTAGGGCAAGAAGAATTGGCTACAAAATAGAGCCGAAGCAATTCTTCCCCAGCGGAGTCACTAAAAAGTGTGTTGACGTCGGATGTGGTCCGAATCACACACACCAGAAAGGGCATTGGATGCCCGGGCCGCCACGGACCAAAGAACGCAGCGAGGATATCACTCTTACGTGGTGAAGCACGGAGAGGTTTACAAGCAAACTACCAAAGGATAACCAACGTGCTTGCGTGACGAAGAACCGGCTAGTTTTCAGGCAAGCTAGCAAAGGAACCGTCGAAGCTCTCGCCCGGGAGGGACCCCGTTAGGGCAAGGACGTCGCCGGGTTGCCCTAGGTCGGCTGGCGAGCCTAGGGCGCCATCCCTGGTCGTGGATCAAGGGATGAACAACATAGATGTTGAAGGAGAGGAGAAAAGGGGTAAAAGGAGTAGATTGATTTGTTTGTATGTCGATCGGATTGATGGTAACTCAATCGGCCATGATCCTCTCATATATATAGAGGGGGTGGTCTTATCCCAGTAGGAAACCTCTCCGAGGCTTATTTTCTAAGTTTTCCACATCCAAAAACCGATCTAGAAACAAATCGGTTCGAGATCTGAAGGTCGAATTCGGAATAAACACCTACCGGTACACCGGTCAGGCTCCACCGGTACGGTCAAGGACCGGTAGTACCGGTAGTTCATTTTCACACAAAACTGTGCCTTTCTCCGCCAGCCACCGGTAGTACCGGTAGTTCATATCTGCGCCAAATCTGCTCGGACCGGTAGTACCGGTGATCTCGGACCGGTAGTTCATACATTTTCTCGGAGGCATAACTCTCTCATCCGGACTCCAAATTGGACGTTCCATATATGTTTTTTTGACCATCTCGATGAGAGGAACGCAATGGTGAAGTCCGTTATATATTTTGACAACTTCACAAAATGAACATTTTTGTAGATCGCCTTTCACAGGTAGGTGGCCCGTGTCCGCAACTATAGGTTGGGTCACCTTTCACAGGGCTGCCGTGCCATAGTACCGGTGCACCTAAGGAGCTTCTATGGATAGTGGTCTAGTGGATGTGGAGTACACAGTGGGTAAGAAAAGCTGGCAAGCTCTCATCAGGCCTCAGCTGCTGCTGCTGCTGCTTGTTCTTCTGTAACTTACCACTGTCGTTAAGTGAGTAGCACTACTAGTATGTATGATGGACATAGACTCAAGAGCCATCAAGAAGAAAGTTGTGGCCCTGATGGACTGGTATCAATCTACAATAATTGCTGAGCAGCAAGGCTTATGCAGCTGTAGAGATCTGCATCTTTTATGCAACAAAACAGTTGTATATATACAAGGACTTGTGTGCCTTTTTTTTTATAATCGAAGGCATTTGTGTCCTGTACTCTTGTGTGATCTACTTTTTTTTTTTTGATCTACTAACAGCAACGTGAATGGAAGCAGCGAATTTGGGTGAGGTACTGATTAACCCAATTGCACTGTCCCATTCCTTTTTGTTGGGCCGGTGCACGTGAACTATGGACAGCATGCAACCCCCGTGAGGCCGTGACCCATAAATGGTCTGAAAGTAATAAAGGCCCACTTAACGTCCAAAGCCTGGGAGTGCGACTCTGTGGGGCGAAGTCTTTGAATATGGTTCAAGCCGGTAAGTGCAATTCAAGGTTCTTCCACAAGATAGAAGATGTTGGCTGGCAGCTGGCGATGCGCTGGCATTTTTGGCCCATCATCAAGGGAAGAATAAGAAGCCTAGAGCGGTCCATTTCCAGTTCTTCTGTACTTCCGCTTGTCTCTCACTCTCGAATTTGATGGCGCTATCCCATCCCATTAAAAAAGGAAGAATCTGATGACCCTACACGGCATATGCTAACCGCGAATGCATTTTCTTTAAATTCTATACCTAATATTAGGGGGGGGGGGATATTTTTATTGTCTTTTTAAAACTTCCCACAATACTCTCAGCCCCTCTATTGCGTCTATTGCGTTTGTAACATAGACTTATGATCTATGTATACTCATATGAGTTAAAATTACACGTGTCCAAACATCGATACATAGTCCGATTCCAAGATGTAGTGGAACAGATGATACGGTCATTGAATAAATCTTTAAGCCGCAAATCATCCAGGTGACCACATAACAAGTTGTAGGTTGTGTTGCAACGGACATGTATGTTTGCTAGTAATAAAAAAGAATTCTAGCTGTAACTTTAAAAATAAAAATGGCAGCCCACACTAATTACATAATGAGTCTGTTTGACAGATCTTAAAGGGTGAATCTAGCAGGAGTTGTAAACATTTTTTTATAGAAAATTGATTTTATGGACATTCAGTGAAGCGATTATGTAAAATGAACTAGTAGGCTAAAAGCTGAAATTTAGTTTCTTCTTATTCATGTCCTGTATGAAAATCACTTTTTACATAAAGTTTATTTTAAAGAATCACTTTCTACTGTAGAATCACTTTCTACAAAGAACCAAGGGTAGAAAGAGAACTCTATCAAATAGACCCTAAAGCTCGTGCAACCTCACACTCAACTTCACGTGCAAAACACATAAGGTACTAGTAGCTATTAGTCTGCTTGAGTTTTTCTTTGTAAATTACTCCATCCGATCCAGTTTATAAGACAACCAAGGGTAGAAAGAGAACTCTATCAAATAGACCCTAAAGCTCGTGCAACCTCACACTCAACTTCACGTGCAAAACACATAAGGTACTAGTAGCTATTAGTCTGCTTGAGTTTTTCTTTGTAAATTACTCCATCCGATCCAGTTTATAAGACATAATCTGACATGACATGCTCCTCAAAATTACTTTGCTCACTCATTTATTTTTATATGATATTATTTATGATTATTAATTGTACATTTGATCACAAATCTAATAGTATTAAGTTTGTATTACAATAGTTAAAAATTATTGGCCAAATTATTGTGAAAGATAATAAAGTCCGACACTTAATGTACACAAAACACCTTATAAATTGGACTAGAGGGAGCAGAGACCTAACGTGACGTTTGGATGTTGAGATACAGGAGGTGGGATAGGGAAAGAGAAATGAATGAATGGCTAGGATTAAATGAGGTGTGAAGAACGGATGGCTGAGATACAATATTTCCTATCCTTATCCCAATCCTCATCCCCATCCAAATGCCGCCTAACTGTTAGTTGAGGGTGTGAAACAAAAATTAGTTATAATTAGTCTAACTATTAATTCACATGTTTCGATATGTTTGGATAGTATAGAATTAAACTTTTATTTTTATACCAGATCCCTAGAACATTTTCAACCTAGAAACTAGAGTGGTTTTTATATGCATTAATTAGGTTGTTAACTAAGCAAAATGATAATGTGATATATATTGGAATTAAGGGAGAGAGAAAAAAATTATACAAGGACTATATCAACACAATAACTAAGATAGAAAGAGATATGATATGTTGATGATAGGAGAGATAAGATATGTGATTGAATAAATTTATTTTAAAAAATCATCCATTGATAACATGATTTTTTTGTGTAATTTCAATAAGACTTGGTGTATAAAAACCATGACATAGTATTTGGGTAGAGACAGTCTTATCTAGAGGTAGAGTGCCTAGCCATCTACTCCGTCCGAAAACAATGCAATTCTAGCATTTAAAGAAACCAAATATTTTGAAGTTTGACTAAATTTATAAAAAATTCCTAACATTCATAATACAAAATAAATATTATTAGAATAATTATTAAATCTACTCTCGTAATAAACCTTTGCAGATATAAATGAATGATATTTACTGTAAGTTGGTCAAACTTGAAACTACTTTAACGGACCCGAATTCAATAGTTAATTAAGGGGTGTTTAGTTCCCACCTAAAAACTTTACACCTCATCCCATTGAATGTTTGGAGACATGCGTGAAGCATTAAATATAGATAAAAATAACTAATTGCACAGTTTGCATGTATTTTACAAGACGAATCTTTTAAGCCTAATTAGTCTATAATTAGACACTAATCTCTACCCCTATAATACACCAGTTTGAATTAATCTACAGCCACCCAGCAAATAGATGCGCCACAGTCATGATCTATACTCCGTCCACACCAACAAGTGCACCTAAAAAATACAACATCACAGAAACGGACGCACCAGATCATCTCTTAGCCATTCTCTCTCCTTACTCAACCACATCCAACGGCCAGCGTTCAGTGTGTCTGCTCCTCCCACGGCGCGCGTCCTCCCTCCGCACCCACCCTCCACGCCCGCGCTAAGCAGCCAGGGTTCGATCCCTGGGTTGTCTTTTTTTTCAAAAAAAAACAAAACATCATCCTGTTGGCGGCGAAGGCGTTGGAGGTTGGATCGGGCCCGGCGGTGTCCGTGCTCCCGTTGGAGAAGGCGGCGGCCGTCCCCGGTGCGAAGGGTGCGTTGAAAGGTTCTTGTTTGGTTTTGGTAATTGAGTGACAACTTAGGTGGACTAATATGTGGTTATGTGAGATACACAGGAGATTAGTCCACATGTGATGGTGTCATGAAGGAGCTCATTGCATATGAGACATGACATGGAGTCATGTGACCAAGGTGGAGAAGATCAAGATGAGGCTTGGCTTGATGGACCGGTTGCTAGGGTGAAGGGCAAGTTGTGTGATGGCTTGGCGCCGAAGGACTGAGGCAACGGTGAAGAGCAAGTGAGGTCAAGATCGATGAACCAATACGGTCACGTGATGATATGAAGTGGATCATATCATTTGGTGAATGGTTGGTGCATGTGTTGCATCAACGTCGGAGGAGATGGAGTGGAATGCGCAAGGCAAAGGTATAACCTAGGGCATTTTCATTTCACCGGTCATAGGTGTGTAGAGAAGTTGATGACCGGGTTTTAGGATAGATGGCCGTACTATTAAGAGGGGCAAACTTGTTTGCATATCGGTCATCTAGTGCCACTTGAGCAATCTAACTTTGCATACGTGTTAGGATCGAGTGGCGAGGCAAGTTGAGTGCCTAACTCCTTGGAGAAAATGATTGTGAAAATGCTAACACACATGCACATGGTGGTGTACACTTGGTGGTGTTGGCACATTTGCAAAGGAGAAGGTGTTGGAGTTGGTGTTGATCAACTTGGAGAAGAGAGAAAGGTTTTTCGGTGTTCTCCGGACACTAGGATGGCTCTTAGAGTGGAATACTGCTTTGATCCATTGTGAACTGGATCAAGTGCTTTAGTGGGTTGTGTAGCCCTCTGAGTAAGCTTTCCAAAATGTCCAAGATCATCGAAATCGGAGTTCGGAGCTAAGAGATATCGCCGTTTTACCGAAGGGTGGTCTGTGACCGGACTCGTGACCACCGCGTCCGGTCAGTGTCGACCACCGCGTCCGGTCAGTGTTTTTCGTGGGCGAAAGTGACCGGACGCTGCAGCGAGTCCGGTCAGTGATGACCGGACGCGTCCGGTCACTTCGGGAGCTTGCTGGAACCTCTCTGTTCGCTGTTTCGCTGCGACCACCGCGTCAGGTCCCGTTAGTGACCACCGCGTCCGGTCAAAACAAGTTTGTACGCGCGAAAACTAGCCGTTGGAGCACGCTACTGACCACCGCGTCCGGTCCGTTCGACCGGCGCGTCCGGTCGACCCGAAAATTCGCCCAGTGAAGGGGTAACGGCTCTATTTCATTGTGGAGCTATAAATAGAAGTGGTGGCCGGCCTTGGACGTAGCTTGGCACCCTTGGGACTTAGTGTCCATGCTTTGGGAGTGCTAGGAGAGCCTCTAACTCACTTGTGCTTGCTAGATTGCGAATCAATAAGCGAGTGAGTGATTCTAGTGCGATTGCATCGTGAGGATTGCTTGAGTGGCACTAGGTGTTCGTGTTGCAAGCCGGTGGTGCTTGTTACTCTTGGAGGTTGCCACCTCCTAGACGGCTTGGTGGCTTGTGGCTCCGTCGAAGCTCGCAAGAAGATTGTGCGAGGCTCCGGAGAAGCTTTGTGAGGGGGATTGTGCTCACCCCGCGGGGATCGCGAAGAGCAACTCTAGTTGAGCGTGTCATTGAGCTACCACACTTGATGGTGGGTTCTTGCGGCGCCTTTTGAGAGGCTCGGTGTGTGACCGATTAGCCGCCGAACCACGAAGTGTTGGTCGACACAACGAGGACATAGCTTGGTGGCAACCAAGTGAACCTCGGGAGAAAATCACCGTGTCAACATTGTCTTCATCTTCTCGGTGGTTTGCCTTCGTGCAACACAAGCTTGTATTTACTTTCATATATACTTGTGCTTGTGTAGTTGCTCTCGTAACTAGTTTGCTTGTGTAGCTTGCTAGTTGTCTTCTTGCTTGTGTAACTAGAAGTATCCCCTTTGCGTGGCTAATTCGGTTTGTGTAACCTTGTTAGTCACATTGCTTAGTTTGTGTAGCTAAGTAGTTTGCGCTCTCTAATTTGGCTTGTGTAGCCTTGTTATTGAGCATTGCTAGTGAGCTTAGGCTTTGTGCGCTTTGCTTACTAGAATTGTGTAGGAGCTCCCTCCTGCTTGCTAAGTACTAGTGCATAGGTTTGTGTGACCTTGCTCTAGAATTATTTAGGTGAGCTCTTGGTAAGCTTAGCACCTTAGTTGCTTAATTAGGATCTTTGCAAGGTGCTAGAGAACTTAGATAGAGGGGTGTAGTCTTGGCTAGACCGATAAGTTTAATTCCGCATTTGTTTCGGTTAGCCAACGCGTTTAAGTTTTAGAAAGGACTATTCACCCCCCCTCTAGTTCGCCATCTCGACCCTTCAAGTGGTATCGGAGCCGGGTCTCTCATTTGCGGTCTTCACCGACCCGAGAGGATGGCGGCTTATGGGCTAGATGATTGTGTGGAACACATTTTTGATGGCACTCACTATGCACGGTGGAAAAATCACATGCTTGATCATTTTCGTGCTCTTGGCCCTAAGTTTTGGTGGATCATAGTTGTTGGCTTTTCTCATGACTTGGATGGGTGTGGTAACCGTACCCAAGCTCAAAAGGATTGCCGAACACTTGATGCACAAGCTAAGTTTTATCTAATCAAAGCTTTGAATGATGAGATTTTTGACAAGGTGAGGGGTCTCTCAAGTGCACATAGCATGTGGACGGCGCTCAAGCATCACTATTGTGGCTCCTCAATTTAGGATGATGGAAAATTCAAGAAGGATGATCACATAGTGATGGAGGTACATGAGGATGTTGAGCATGACCACAACGAGGTGGTTGTGGAGGATTGCTCCACCTCAATGTCAAGTGATGATGATGATGATTATGCCACAAGATCACTTGACAAGAATGATGATAATGCCACAAGTGATGCAAGCAATGATTCTACTCCATGCACACTTGATGGTGAAGATGATGGCTATGAGAGTGATGTTTCAACAAGCTCTTCAACATCACCACATTGTTCCATGTCACATGGTGACACTAAGGTATCTATTGGTGGTTTTGTTGTTGATTGTGATGATCCAAATTTTGAGCTTCTATATAAACTCTCAAAGGCCCTAAGAAATGAGATGACAAAAACAAGTAAATTGAGAAATGAAAACTCATTTCTAAAAACCACATGTGAACAACAAAAGCATCTACTTTATGTTACTACTTGTTCACATGAGGAGTTAAAATTGGCTCATGAGGAACTTAGTGTTGCTCATGATAACTTGGTACAAGAACATGCTTTACTCACTAAGAAGCTTTCTAATGAAGAAACCAAATCTAGTGAGAGCTCATCATTTGGGTCAAATGATCAATCACATATGACTAACCCTTGTGATGTAGGCAAGAAGCATGTATCCACCTCTTGTGATGATTTATTATATATGCCATGTTCTTCACAATTAGTTGCTTGTTCTACTTCTATGTCTTGTGAGACTAACCTTTTGAAGGAGAACAATGAGCTCAAAAGTGATGTGAAGAATTTGAGCAACAAGTTGGAGAGGTGCTACAACTCTAAAATCGCCATTGAGCATATCATGACCAATCAAAGAAGATATGGTGATAAGAGTGGTATTGGCTACAACAAGAGCAAGGGCAAGATTATGAAGAAGCAAGATGCAAAGAAGCTATCCCAACTCATGTGCTACCGATGCCATGAAGTGGGACATATTGCCAAGTGTTGCCCTACCAAGAAGACTCAAGTTGAGCCAAAAGCAAAGCCCCAAGCTCAAATCAAGATCAACCATGGAGATGATGGTGACTTGATGAAGAAGAAGAAAAAGAAAACAAGAAGGGGTGGTAGAGCAAGGCATCCAATGCAAATCCAAGATGCCAAGATGATGAGTAAGAATCAAGATGAGAAGAAAGTACATGCTCACATCAAGTGCTTCAAGTGTGGAGATATGGGACACTTTGCCTCGGGGTGTCCTACTAAGCTTGAAAAGAAGATTCAAGCAACTCGTGAGAGGCAAGACAATGAGAAGCAACATATGAGCAAGGAAGAAAAGGCTCAATCTAAGAGAAGTTGCTACTCATGCCGGGAAAGGGGACACATGGCACATTCATGTCCCCTAGGTGAGAATTCTAAGCCTAAGTCAATTGATGATACTAATATGCTTAGAAAGGATGGCAATGGTACCTCATTGGTTGGAATTGCAAAACATCCCGCTACTCATACTAAGGCTTTGCCTAAGTATGTTGCACCTAACTTGAGAGGACCCAAACTAGTTTGGGTACCATCAAAAAGTGGATGAATGATTGTAGGTACCATCGGCATTGGAAGCTTGATTCAATTAGTTTCATCTTGTTCATCATATATTGAGTCAAGTTATGAAGCTCAATGCATATCCAATCCCAATGCCAAGTCAAAATAAGTGAAGTCCAAAGTGCTACAACATACAAGTGTCATGATCAAGTTGTGGATGATTTATTGGAATTATTTGATGGCTTGCAATTTATTTGAGTAAAAGCTTGCTATGAATAATCATGAGCTAACCAAGGAATATCTCTTATTGATCATTTCATTTGGGTGCATATGAGTTGATTGAATTGGATAAATGTGCAATGTTGCTTGCTACGAGATGATTGAATGGATTAAATGCTTAGTAATCAAGTTTGGATTGGTTTGTGTTGGATAAATTCATGAGATGACATTTAGTGAGTGATTGAATGGATATATATCTTGTGAAAGTGTTCAAACAAGTTAATCTCAAGTTTGATTCACATTTGATGAAGAATAGCTCAAGTGGTGAAATCTGTCCATTATTTAAAATCTGAGCTAGCTGTGATCTTAGCCATGTTTGAGTAATCAAATCTATTTGGATTGGCTTGAAATTTGGTATACATGCTCTACACTTATAAAAGAAGATGCTGTAGAAATTTCATGAGAATTGGATAAGAGATGCTTCTGTTTTGGAGTGCATCTTGTCAGCTATAGTGCAGCAGTTTTCAGCATGTAGCAGTGGTGGAAGATTTGAAATCTGGTAGCAATCTAAAATTCAAATGAAGCTCAAATTTTTACATCTGCTAGATGACTTTGTAATGCACATCTCCACCAAATTTCATGGCATTTGGATTCGTACATTGGGAGATATGAATTATTCTTTGAAGGATACAGAATCTGCCAGAAAAGTGACAATCATTGGATTAATCTAGAGTCACTTTGATTGAAAGGTCCTCAAGTTGGAAACATGTTTATAAGTGGTTGAGGTACCTAAGTTTGTTTTTGGTTTGATCTAGAAGCATGAAATGCAATGAGTACAAGAACATTTGATTGTGGAATGTACTTGGTGTACATATTCGGTACTCAAATTGGAAGATCAAGATCAAACTCAAGATGAAGGTGAAGTTTAAGTTCTAGTGATAATTGGAGATCATTTGGTAAAAAGAAAAAGACTTAAACAAGTAGAAAGAAAAGGACTTAAAGAAGGATTCAAGGTTACTCATTAAATTAAGTTCATCACTTGGATCAATCAAACAATGTCATTTCAAGTGAGTATCAAGAGTGGTTCTTTGGAGAGAGGTCACTTCTCCCTAGTGAGGGGCTTGCCGCCGTTTGTAGGTAAAACTAAGTTTGGGACTTGGAAGGCTAACATGGAAGTGGTAATCCGAGGAACTTGTGATGCTTAGTTGAAGCAATCAATAGGATTGATCTAAAGAGCAAGCAACACCCAAAAGAGAGTTAGTCATTGCAATTCAATTGGTATTCTAAGTGATTCTCTCATACAAGCAAAGATGATATAATAAAGCAAGCCAACCACAACAAGATAGTGCACTTGATCATTAGTGGTTTTCATTTCATATGGGTGAAGAATGGATTTATCTATGATGATTGGTCTTCACCAAGCAATAAATTGGACTTCACATTGCTATTGGAGTAATGAATTGGAATCTATATGACTATCCTCTACTCCAACATAGCAAAGGTATCATTGTAATGTGCATGATCATTCTCATTCCTTACTAGTATGCAGTTAGTGCATATAGTACATGTTTATTAGGATCATGCATGACAAATGAAAATTTTAAATTCATAGCCTACCATTATTGCTTGATTGATTAATTGATCTAGTGGTATGGATATGAGTTTGTTCATGAGCTAGTGAACCCAAGTACTTGATCTAAGTTTGGATTGCTAACAAGTGACAAGTACAACATTGGCAAGATAACCCTTAGCATAAGGTGTGAAGAAGCTTGTCATTGGATCAAACCGGACTTGGAATCTTAGGCAAATCAACATAGTTCAAGTCATACAAGAAGCTCATGACAATGATAAGAGTACAAGCACAAGACAACAATGAAAATGGATATCTAGTTTGTTTCAAGTGGTATCTAGACTCAAATTGATTTTCCAAGTGGTATTCACAAGTGGTGTCTAGATAATGATCTACAAGTGATATCTTACAAGTGGTACTCATGAAGATAGCAAATGTTCAAGAAGTAAATATTATTGTCAAATCCTTCAAAGTGGATCCATACTAGAAAATTCTTTCAAATGGTATCACATTCCTACTCATGGTATCTTCACGTGGTATCATTTATGCAAGACGATGGTTTCACAAGTGATCCTCAACTTTAAGTGATCAAATCAAGAAATGCTACCCTCATCTTCAAGTGGTATCTCAAGTGAATGACACATGCTATGACATAGGGGGAGGAGCCCCACCGATTGGTATCAAGGTCAAAGATCCTATGTGGAATCTCAAGAGCAACCATAAAGTTTGTCATTCCAACATATGTGGTAATGTCCATCAAAAATGCAAGATTCAAGTCTCAACCATCTACCCAAATGCTAGCCTTTGCATCAATGAGAAGCACACCTTTTATGGAAATTGATGACAAAGGGGGAGAGATTGGACAAAGATATGCAAGATTTCCTTTGGGGGAGAGATTGCTTCGGGGAGAGATATATATAATATTGGACATGGATATGGATAAAGAGGGAGCAACATTGAGCAACATTGAAGAATGTAAGGGGATCAAAATTCTTGGACAAAGAAAGCACACAAGTAGGGGAAGCAAGCTCATGAACTTTGATTGATTACATTTGATATGTGCATAATTCATGTGCTTGCTTGCATTGCATAAGTTCTTAAATTCAATATGCATGCTTGTGTGGTGTATGCTAGTTATAGAACTTGAATGATGCTTTGATGACTAGCATGCATAGGATGTTAGCTAGACTTGTGATTATCATACAAAAACTAGAACCATGCTTATAATGTTGATCTCACGGGGTTTCTAGTGTTTTTGATGTCTAGCTACTCATGATGCTAAGGATGATGGCAAACTTGTGATTTTCAAATGGTATCAAGCTACTAATTGGTATCGAGCTACAAAGGTTTATTCTATACACCTTAGCATCACTTAGTAGTGCTAACCCTCCCACAAATTTCATATTTATGCATATGTGCAAGCTTGAAACCAAACCATTTGAGCACATATGTAGGGGGAGTTATCACTACCAAGTCAGATTTTATGGTGCTTATCCAATTCTTGACATAGAACTTAAATGTTGGATAAGTAGTATAAAATCCAAAACAAGTTAGCAATTTACACTTGTGTAAAGCGCTAGCTTGAAAAAAGCTTAATTTCCATATCTTTGTAGAGTTGTCATCAATTACCAAAAAAAGGGAGATTGAAAGGTCCTTGTTTGGTTTTGGTAATTGAGTGACAACTTAGGTGGACCAATATGTGGTTATGTGAGATACACAGGAGATTAGTCCACATGTGATGGTGTCATGAAGGAGCTCATTGCATATGAGACATGACATGGAGTCATGTGACCAAGGTGGAGAAGATCAAGATGAGGCTTGGCTTGATGGACCGGTTGCTAGGGTGAAGGGCAAGTTGTGTGATGGCTTGGCGCCGAAGGACTGAGGCAACGGTGAAGAGCAAGTGAGGTCAAGATCGATGAACCAATACGGTCACGTGATGATATGAAGTGGATCATATCATTTGGTGAATGGTTGGTGCATGTGTTGCATCAACGTCGGAGGAGATGGAGTGGAATGCGCAAGGCAAAGGTATAACCTAGGGCATTTTCATTTCACCGGTCATAGGTGTGTAGAGAAGTTGATGACCGGGTTTTAGGATAGATGGCCGTACTATTAAGAGGGGCAAACTTGTTTGCATATCGGTCATCTAGTGCCACTTGAGCAATCTAACTCTGCATACGTGTTAGGATCGAGTGGCGAGGCAAGTTGAGTGCCTAACTCCTTGGAGAAAATGATTGTGAAAATGCTAACACACATGCACATGGTGGTGTACACTTAGTGGTGTTGGCATATTTGCAAAGG
The DNA here is from genome assembly GCA_038087645.1 of Saccharum hybrid cultivar R570. NCBI lineage: Eukaryota > Viridiplantae > Streptophyta > Magnoliopsida > Poales > Poaceae > Saccharum > Saccharum hybrid cultivar. Next base: position 31,343,002 of record JAQSUU010000066.1, on the reverse strand, counting down.
AGAAGGTGTTGGAGTTGGTGTTGATCAACTTGGAGAAGAGAGAAAGGTTTTTCGGTGTTCTCCGGACACTAGGATGGCTCTTGGAGTGGAATACTGCTTTGATTTATTATGAACTGGATCAAGTGCTTTAGTGGGTTGTGTAGCCCTCTGAGTAAGCTTTCCAAAATGTCCAAGATCATCGAAATCGGAGTTCGGCGCTAAGAGATATCGCCGTTTTACCGAAAGGTGGTCTGTGACCGGACTCGTGACCACCGCGTCCGGTCAGTGTCGACCACCGCGTCCGGTCAGTGTCGACCACCGCGTCCGGTCAGTGTTTTTCGTGGGCGAAAGTGACCGGACGCTGCAGCGAGTCCGGTCAGTGATGACCGGACGCGTCCGGTCACTTTGGGAGCTTGCTGGAACCTCTCTGTTCGCTGTTTCGCTGCGACCACCGCGTCCGGTCCCGTTAGTGACCACCGCGTCCGGTCAAAACAAGTTTGTACGCGCGAAAACTAGCCGTTGGAGCACGCTACTGACCACCGCGTCCGGTCGACCCGAAAATTCGCCCAGTGAAGGGGTAACGGCTCTATTTCATTGTGGAGCTATAAATAGAAGTGGTGGCCGGCCTTGGACGTAGCTTGGCACCCTTGGGACTTAGTGTCCATGCTTTGAGAGTGCTAGGAGAGCCTCTAACTCACTTGTGCTTGCTAGATTGCGAATCAATAAGCGAGTGAGTGATTCTAGTGCGATTGCATCGTGAAGATTGCTTGAGTGGCACTAGGTGTTCGTGTTGCAAGCCGGTGGTGCTTATTACTCTTGGAGGTTGCCACCTCCTAGACGGCTTGGTGGCTTGTGTCTCCGTCGAAGCTCGCGAGAAGATTGTGCGAGTCTCCGGAGAAGCTTTGTGAGGGGGATTGTGCTCACCCCGCGGGGATCGCGAAGAGCAACTCTAGTTGAGCGTGTCATTGAGCTACCACACTTGATGGTGGGTTCTTGCGGCGCCTTTTTAGAGGCTCAGTGTGTGACCGATTAGCCGCCGAACCACGAAGTGTTGGTCGACACAACGGGGATGTAGCTTGGTGGCAACCAAGTGAACCTCGGGAGAAAATCACCGTGTCAACATTGTCTTCATCTTCTCGGTGGTTTGCCTTCGTGTAACACAAGCTTGTATTTACTTTCATATATACTTGTGCTTGTGTAGTGCTCTCGTAACTAGTTTGCTTGTGTAGCTTGCTAGTTGTCTTCTTGCTTGTGTAACTAGAAGTATCCCCTTTGCGTGGCTAATTCGGTTTGTGTAACCTTGTTAGTCACATTGCTTAGTTTGTGTAGCTAAGTAGTTTGCGCTCTCTAATTTGGCTTGTGTAGCCTTGTTATTGAGCATTGCTAGTGAGCTTAGGCTTTGTGCGCTTTGCTTACTAGAATTGTGTAGGAGCTCCCTCCTGCTTGCTAAGTACTAGTGCATAGGTTTGTGTGACCTTGCTCTAGAATTATTTAGGTGAGCTCTTGGTAAGCTTAGCACCTTAGTTGCTTAATTAGGATCTTTGCAAGGTGCTAGAGAACTTAGATAGAGGGGTGTAGTCTTGGCTAGACCGATAAGTTTAATTCCGCATTTGTTTCGGTTAGCCAACGCGTTTAAGTTTTAGAAAGGACTATTCACCCCCCCTCTAGTCCGCCATCTCGACCCTTCATGCGTGCGGCGAGGTGCGCTCGTGGACGCGGCGGTCCGAGGTGGCGAAGCTAGCGGCGGCATTGCCGTCCCCGACTCCCGCTCCGCGTGCCACTCCCCTTCTCGTGCTTCGCGCCCGCCTCGCCCTGCGCTGCCAGCCTGCCCATAGCAGCCATGGCGGGGATCAACACCATGGAGGAGGACGGCGTGCTGCCTGCTGCCGCCTGCGTTCGGCATGCCCGCGGTGCACCTTCTCTGACAGCGCAGGCTAGGGGCAAGGCCGAGCAGGGAGAGGAGGACGTGGCCGGCAGCGATGCAGACGACGCCGGGTAGTGCTTCGTGCCCCGCCCCTGCTGTTGCCGGTGCTCGCTAGGCCGTGCCGGCGGCGGGGCTGCCTTCGTGGTGCTGCTCCCGTGCTCCAAGGTATGCAATAGCATGCGCTCCACCTGTTTGCTCAAATGCCTGTGGGAGATGGAAATCAGTTTTGGCCTAGGATTAGCGCGCTGTAGAATCCCTACTGAAGTTTGGTGCACCATGTGTCAGCTGTTAGTTTCAGTGTTTCTTGATCTATTGTTCATTTCTCTGATTCGTGCATCTCAGATCGCAGTAGAATCCCTACTGAAGTTCAGTGCTTGCTGTGATCCTTTTTCAGGTTCTACTTGCATCGCATGGTCTGTGCATCGCATTGGTGCTTAATTAGTTCACTCTTCACTAACCAACCGGCTAAATTTGTCTCATGATCTGTGCATCGCATCTGAAATCATTGTTCTCTTTATGTATTTGTTTATCCTACTTATTTGGCTGCTGGAAAAGAATCATGGGCATTCCTCGTCTTCATTGGTACTACTTAGTATTGTTCTAGGCTTAGAGCTTTTTATCACTCCATTAGAATTTATTAGTTCCCCACTGCCTACACCTACGGTGAGTAGCAGCAGCAGAGCTCGGTTCATTTTTTGTAGCAAAAATCAGGATACCTTAACTTACCAGATGCAGTGGTGTTCACTAAATTGTTGGTGTTTCTTTTTTCGGAACAAAAAGGAGGAGTTGGTGTTCTTTAGACATTTTACTGGCTGTTGTTTGCTCACATTGTGCTTGTTTCTTGTCCCCATCAGATAGGGTGTTTGGCCCCAGTTGCTCTACACGGCAAGTCTATGAGGAAGGAGCAAAAGAAGTTGCTCTTTCAGTTGTTAGCGGAATTAACTGTATGCACAAGAGAAACAGCTCTGTTCTGCCACTTCCATTTTCGGTGATGAACCGATGTGAGTTTTGGCATGCATTTCTTCTTGGCAGCAAGCATATTTGCCTATGGGCAAACAAGCAGCGGAAAGACTTATACAATGACGGGAATAACGGAGTATAGTATGCTTGACATCTATGACTACATAGATAAGGTATCTTCATGTTTTTCACTTTTATATTTTCTGGAACGCTATTAATAGGCTCTGAATTCCTAAGACGGTGGCATGGTGCCCATCTGTGCTTGATGATTTGCAATGTGCAGATCTTTGGACGCTCGAGGAGGAGCCCGTTACTGGGTTTTCATTGCAGATCGTCCATTGTCAGAGCTATAGTCCTTGCTATAATACCTTTTCTATAAATCACAGTTTCCTTTCTGCTAATGAGCTATATCATTTGCCTCCCAGGTACATGCTTGCCTATCCAGGGATGTAGTTGTCTGCCTTCTATGGTTGCTCAAGGAAAAGAGAACACGACAAAAGAAATTTAACTTAAATTTTGATGAAGTGATTCAAGTGTGCTCGTCATAATACTATCATCTGGTATACCCTTATTAAATGTACCAAACTCCAAGAGCACATTTTATTAATGGAAACGTAAATTTCTCTTAAAAAAATTGTAAGTATTGTTCCCGTAGCGTTAGCACGGGCAATATACTAGTTACTATAATTACACATATGCTACAGTACCAAAAACTTTATACTCCTGAACTAAACACGTCCTTTTGTGCATGTACATGGAGTGAGTATTTTCTCGAAACATTGAATACATAATACTGACTGTGATAGGTGCATCGCCGTTGATTGATATCACGGTGTACGACGCGAGGTACAGGTCCCGTGGCCATTACATCGTCAGTACTGCATGCTGCCCCCGTGTATAGAACGCGCACTGCGTTGCACGAGGCCGGCCGTTGGATCCGGACATGATTTATGGTACGGTAGGGCTAAGACTACCCGCACTCATGAATCTTTATATTCATCCTCTATACGTCCTAGTCAGCAAGATTCTCTCCTCTATACTTAATTCTCCTGCACTTATCCATCCTCTATATCATCCTCTATCCACTCTATCCACTGTGGGACCCACTTGTCACTTTATCTAAATATATCCATGTGTGATCTAGTTTTGAAGGATTTATTGAGACGAATTTAATGGTGCAATCGAAATTTAATTTGGATTTTTGGTTTGTGAGTTATAGCATTTTTTTCCTTTGCTTAGCTAGTGGGGCCTGACACTATAGAGTATAGAGTAAGCACAGTACTACTCTAAATATAGAGTGAGAGAAAGGATAGAGTATCGTTTTAGAGTACCCAGTGCAGCAGTTTTTACTCTATATTCATACTCTAAAGTTTTAGAGTATCGTTTTAGAGTACCCACTGCGGCTAGCCTAAGACTACCCGCACTTATGGACCTCTATATTCATCCTCTATATGTCTTAGTCAGCAAGATTCTCTTCTCTATACTCAATTCTCTCGCACCCATCCATCCTCTATATCATCATCTATCCACTCTATCAACTGTGGGACCCATTTATCACTGTATCTAAATATATCCATGTGTGATCTAGTTTTGAAGGATTTATTAAGATGAATTTAATGGTGCAATCGAAATTTAATTTAGATTTTTGGTTTGTGAGTTATAGCATTTTTTCTTTCTTTAGCTAGTGGGGCCGCCACTATAGAGTATAGAGTAAGCATTATACTACTCTAAATATAGAGTGAGAGAAAAGATAGAGTATCGTTTTAGAGTACCCAGTATAACAGTTTTTACTCTATATTCGTACTCTGAAGTTTTAAAATATTGTTTTAGAGTACCCACCGTGGCTAACTGCATGACGCAACCTAGCGTTGCAGCAGATATCAATTCCGAGCTGTCTTCGTGCTGGGCGGTGCAGTGCAGGACTGGCATGCATGCAGTTCTTCTGATGATGTACTGTACCCTCGCGCTCACAAGAACATTTAAAAAGTGTACTATAAAAAAAATTTCCTGTCATATCAAACTTGCAATACATATATGGAATACTAAATATGGATAAAATCAAAAACTAATTACACAGAGCCTAATTAGTCAATGGTTGAACAATTATTACCAAATACAAACGAAATGCTACAGTATATTTTGGCACTCTAAAATTTGAATCTAAACACAGCCTCTGGTTGATGGCCAAAAAAAAAAAAAGGCATTAGGCGGTCATCAAACAAAGACAATCAATGTTGCCACCCCGACTGGAGGCAGCAATGACGCTGTCCAGCACTTATCACAACGGGCACAAAGATTAGCAAGGCCTTTAGTTGGTGTAAGAATTTTTCTAACTGTAGCATTTTCGTTTGTATTTAACAATTAGTGTTTAATTATAGACTAACTAGACTTAAAAGATTCGTCTCGTGATTTATAACTAAACTGTATATTTAATTATTTTTTATTTATATTTAATGTTTTATGTATACGTGTAAAAGTTAATATGACGAAGAGAGTGAAAAAATTCTAACTTTAACCAGGCGCAAGATGCCCTGGCCGCTTGTTCAATGTTCATCGAGAGCAAGCACTAGACGCTATAGTAGTCACCACTGGCTTCTGCAAAGGATGCGACGCGACGAGACTGCGTGGCATGCGCGCCTCAACTGAAAAAGCAATGGCGGATAGGTATGGCGCGCGCATGATTCCTACACCAAATGGTGACGTTGATCCGACTTGTAATCTATATTTTTCAGTTTAATTTTTTAACTAGAACAATATTTTTCTCAAACAACAAATTAGTTAATAATATTTTTTCAATCGGCTTATCAGCATAGTCGAACGAGGCCAATGCCAGGGTCACTGTAGCCGACCAAAGGAGCAGAGATGGAATGATAAACAGCCTGCGGGCGTATGAAAAGCGACGACCGACGAGTATCATCAACCACCATGATGGCGCCGTCGAGATCGGGATCCATGCATGTGAGACAGTGAGAGCGACACGTGACCATCTCCAACCTTTTACAGCTCACAAAGACGAAGCTTGGAGGAGACCTTGGTGCCATGCGTCACTTTCCCGATGCGAGTCCCACCCCTGCTCTCGAGTAGAGTAGGACGGCGGACGGGTAAAATAAAATACTGGATCCCGAGCTCGGGAAATATGGCGTCGGTGCAAGTGGAGGCCAATCATGGCGCCGGCTCTCCACCTTGGAAGCTTTATCACAACCCCCACTACGCCCCTCACGGCACCCCCCACCTCTCATCCTGCTGCTCGCCCTCTTCTTGTCAAGTCCGCAACCGCAAGGATCCCGAGCCCCCTATGATCATTGCGCCCGACGGCGACCAAGGCGGGTACAGGTACGGCGCCATGTCGTCGGAGCTGGAGCTCTGCGTGGCGCGCATCAGGGACCTGAGGGCGGAGCTGGAGTTCGAGCGGCGCATGCGGCGCAAGGCGGAGGCGCTGAGCGAGGCGCTGGCGGCGGAGCTGGCCGACGAGCGGCGGCGGGGCGAGGCCGCGGAGGCGCAGTGCCGGGCGCTGCGGGAGGAGGCCGGCGCCGCGCGCGCCGAGGCGGAGCGTGCGCTGGATGGCCTCGAGGAGGAGCGGCGGATGCTGCGCGTCGCGGAGCTCTGGCGCGAGGAGCGGGTGCAGATGAAGCTCGCCGACGCCAGGGCGGCGCTGGAGGAGAGGCTGCGGGAGATCGACGACGCCGTGGCCCAGCTCCACCGCGCTACTGCCGCCGCCAGCGACGTCAACAAGAGCAGCAGCTGCAGCAGCAGCCCCAACGGCAGTAAGTCGACGAGTCAGCACGGGCAACAGAGCCCGAGCCGGAGTCAGCCGCACCGGCGAGAGCCCGGCGGCGGCGGCGAGAACCCGCACATCCGGAGGGGGATCAAGGGGTTCGTGGAGTTCCCCAAGGCCGTGCGCCTGCGCCCGCGCGAGGAGAGGGTGGATCTGGTGTCCAACCTCGAGTGCCAGCGGGCGCAGCTGCGCGTGCTCATGCGGCACCGGAGCCCCGCCGCCGGCATGGGGCTCATCGGCGCACCAGAGAACCTGGTCGTCTAGGTGCACGTACACTAACGTATGTTTACGAGGTGGTAGTGGTACCTCTGTATTTTCCTCTGTTCAACACTTCATATTATGGGGCATTCACATTTTGATACAGTACAGGATACCTGGTGTATTTCGCTGCTGATCATGTAGTAATCTGCTAGTAATACAGCTTTTAATGGCAACAGGCATGATGAAAATAGTTTTTTTTTTCCGATTGCTCAAACTTCATGGCTTACTCTTTGACTAACTACTAGTGTCTAGTGACATGGTATTAGTCTCGACTCTCAACTAGCAACAGAGTGAGACAATGCAACACACTTAGAACTGGAACCAGTCACACATGTCACTGGCCAAATGCTAGCACTCCAGTATGGAACTACACCTACAACTGGAATCGTAACAAGTATCATTAACTAAAAACTAGCTAAAAGAACTCGAAGTCTAGGAACTTCCCTCCGGACTCAGCACCGGCGGCAGCTCCTGCCATCCTCTTGCTGATGCTGTTGATCTCCACCCTCTCCACCGGCGCCGGTGCCGGCGCTGGCTTTGCCGGCGCAGGCAGTGCTACCGCGGCGGGCTCGACGGCCCTGGGCACGCCGGGGGGAGTGCTGCACCGGATAAGCGCCCAGTTGACGCCCTCGAAGAAGGGGTGCTGCTTTATCTCCGCCGCGCCCCTCTTCACTCCCAGCCGGCTCTGGGGCTCCTTGGCCAGCAGGCCCTTGATCAGGTCCCTGCTCGCGTTGCTCGTGCCGGGGCAGTCCGGGAACTTGAGCTGCTGCCCGACCACGTTGAACAGCGTGGCGCGGTTCGTCTGCCCCTTGAACGGCGTCTTGCCGTACATGAGCTCGTGCAGGAAGATGCCGAACGTCCACCAGTCCACCGCGCTGCCGTGGCCCTCGCCCTTGATGATCTCCGGGGCCAGGTACTCGTGCGTCCCCACGAACGACATGGACCGCGCCCCGGTCGGCTCCACGACGAGCTCGGGCAGGCCGGTGGGAGCCTGCTGCTGCCTGGGCTCGGCGCCCTTGGATTTCTTGGCCGTGGTGCTGCCGCTGCTCTTCTTGCTCCTCTGGCCGAAGAGCTTGGGCATGAAGCATGTGGGCTGGATGCAGGTAGGCTGGGCGCAGGCCTGCGTGTTCCTGGGGTCGGAGTTCAGAGAAGATCTCACCAGCGTCGGCGAGACCGCACAACGAAGGGAGAGGTCGAAGTCGGAGAGCATGATGTGGCCATCTTCTCTCACGAGGACGTTCTCCGGCTTCAGGTCTCTGTAGACCACTCCAAGCATGTGCAGGTACTCCAGCGCAAGGAGCACTTCTGCGGCGTAAAACCTGGCAAAAATGGAAAGAATCATACGCATCAAAACTGTGCGATACTACATATTTCGTGCGATCAAACTTATCTGGCAGAACATTAGGTGCTCTGAATTTGAATGACTGCATTTGTAATAATCTTTAGATTAGGAACTGTTTATTCAGAGTTTCAGATTTTGGCAAAGAATGATTTGTCTGAAACTTGCATGTTGTATGCATTCACGAATAGTGCAAGAAACAATGATGGAAATGTGCAAATGTGACATTAAACATTGTTCCTATCCTAATCTAGGAATCAAGTTCTACAGCATGAGACATGCATTAAACATTGCGTCTATGCTGATTTAGGCATCAATTTGTTAAGCATGATAGAAACAGTGAGAAAAGCAAAGAAGATAGCATCACTTTAACTAGCACTCCTTTTAAAAGTAGTAAATAAAAAAAAATCAACTTTAACTAGCAGTCTATCACTAGCACGACTTTTTCTTTTGTTGTTGAAAATTTCACTAGCACGACATAAACAGCCAGCTTTATAGGAATGGAGCCAATCTGTAGTGTTCTATACTCCTGTAGTCATGTCAGAGTATATGGGTATGGGATTGGGAACGATGTTAAAAAATGGGAAGACCATTTCTTTATAGAAACAAAACTGTTTCAAAATCCAGAGAAATATTAAGCAAAAAATTAACCCACAGCCGCAAGCATTGTAACTGAAGGCAAAAATTACCCCACAATAGCGCAACAATGGATACCTGTCTCTCTGTATGACGATTGACTCACGTCATACACACCACACACAACTGTTTGCAATTCCAAAACAACATTACCGGTGTGAAGCAAAGCCCTTGTTGTTTAGTTCCCAAATTCAACCCCCAAATTCCACTATGCAAAAAGAAGATTCCCCGTCACATCAAAATGTCGGCACATGCATACTAAATGCAGATGAAATCAAAAACTAATTGCACAGTTTTGTTGTACTTTGCGAGACGAACGTTTTGAGCCTAATTAGTCGAAGTTTGGACAATTTTTACCAAATACAAACAAAAGTTGCTACAGTGCGACGTGACCTACACTATTCCAACTTCTCCTCCCAATTCCACCATCTAAACACGGGCAAAGAATCAAACAGGGCTTGGATGAGTACCTTGCCGCGTGCTCTGGGAAGTGCTTGCCGGGCTGTCGCTGCCGGAGCGCGTGGAGGTCGCCGCCGGGGCAGAACTCCATGACAAGGCAGGCGAAGCGGTCGGTCTCAAAGTGCGCGTACAGAGTGGGCAGGAACGGGTGGTCCAGCAGCTGCAGGATCTCCCGCTCCGTCTGCGCGCGACTCAGCTTCCGGCGGCTCTCCAGCGACGCCTTGTCCATGACCTTCATCGCGAACCAGCAGGGCCTCGCCACGCCGGCGCTGCCGGCGCTCCCGCAGCTGAGCTCGGACAGGTACACCGTGCCGATGTCGCCGCACCCGAGCCTCCGCAGCAGCCGGAAGCTGCCCATCGCGAGGGGCCCGTCGCGCACGCGCGCCGCGAGGATGGCCTTCCACCTGGGGTCGCCGCCCTTGTGCGGCTTCCCCGCGCTGCCGCCGGCGCCGGCGCCGGAGCCGGTGCCGTTGCTCCAGCCGCTGCTGTCGCTGGCCGCGCTGCTGCTGACGCTGGTCTTGGCGCTGCGGCTGGTGACGGTGCAGCTGGGCGCGAGGCTGGTCACCGTGGCCGCGGCGCCGGAGCTGTCGATGCTGCTGTGCGGGCTCGCCGCGCCGCTCGGCGGCGGGGACGCGTCCCACGAGATGACTGGCTTTGGGACCGGCGGCTTCTCTCGGCCGTCGACGGCGACGAAGACGGTGTCCATCTCGTCCACCGGCTCCGGCGGGTGGCTCGCACCGGAGAAGGAGCTCCTCGGCGGCGCGTCTCCGTCCGCCTCGTCGTCGCTGGACGCAATGCTGATCCTGACCTTGTCGAACTCGAAAGCAACAACCTTCTCCGCCGTCACCTTGCCGTCTCCGTTCCTTGCCCCGCCGCCGCCGCCGCCGACGGCAACGCCGCCCATCTGGAGCTCGAACACCTCCGGGATGAACCGGAACTGGAAGTCCTGGTACTCAGGATCGGATCCCGGATCCAGGGGCGCCTCCAGCACCTGGGTGCGGAAGCGCGTGTGCGTTCCCGTCCCTCCTAGTCCTAGGTGATGTTTAGCGTGCTGTGAGCGCGACGGCTGCATTGCGGCGTGGACAGCTTCTTGAGTGTGTGATGTAACGGACAAAAGAGGTTGGGGAAGTGACATGAGGTGCAGTGGTGGAGAGGGAAAGGACAGGGCAGTCAGTTCGTAGTCGTAGCAGGGGACAGAGAGAACGCGTGTTCTCCGGATGGTGGCCGTCGGGGTCTGGGCCGAGGAGGAAGACACAGCGGCAGCCGGCAGCAGCGGCAGAGGGGCAGAGAGCAGAGAAGTACTAGCGCTGTCCCTCGCTAGGCTACGCCACGGCGTCTTTTCGCCTGTTTGATTTGCACAACGGCTGTGTTGAGTTCTATTGAAAAGTGTATAAAAAAAAGATTCTCTATTATATTAAACTTGTGATATATGTATAGAGTACTAAATGTAGATAAAATTAAAAACTAATTGTACAGTTTGGTTGTACTTTGCGAGACGAACGTTTTAAACCTAATTAGTCAACGGTTGGACGATTATTACCAAATACAAATAAAATGCTACATTGTCACTACAATAAATTTTGACACTCCAAATTTATGAAGTAAACACAGCCAACGTTATATATTACCGTTAGACTAGTAGCCGCGGCTTGGTTTGGTGTGGACCGCGCTTTTCGCAATCAAATCTGTAGGCCCGCATGCTGGTTTCAAAGAAAGTTTCGTGTCCGCTGCAGCCTGCAACACATCGAGGTCATTGTTTGTTCACGGCTAAACGCATCAAATTTAGGCCTTCTTTAGATTTTGGAAAGTTAAAATTTTTTTAACTATAACAATTTCGTTGGTATTTAACAATTAATGTTTAATTATAGACTAACTAGGCTTAAAAGATTTGTCACTTGATTTATAACTAAACTGTATAATTAATTTTTTTTATCTATATTTAATGCTTCATGCATACGTGTAAAGATTGATATGATGGAGAGAGTGAAAAAATTTCAACTTCTTGCCTCAATCTAAACATTGCCTTAGATTAAAAAAATTCGGATCTAAATTCTCGTATTCAAGGGCCCTACGCAAAAGAGCACGGCTATACGTAGGACATACTTCGGGTACAACCCATTGCTGCTTGTGGTTCGAAAGCATTCGTACCACTAGGTGGTTCGGTGGTTGTTCATTTATAGATCAAAGCGCTCAGAATAACACTGCATTCGTACCACTAGGGGGTTGTTCATTGAGCTGCTGATCTGAGGCAATTTTGGACCACAAGACATATGAGAATTAAGGAAATGACTTGGAACCTAAGCTATTTTTATTTATTTTTACTTTTCCCTTTTTGTTTAGATATTATATACGACCTCTGTCCTGGAATATGTAAGTGATCCAAAGTTCAAAATTTCTGTATCGCAAAAAAAAAAAAGTTCAAAATTTCTACCAAAATACAAAGTATTATAGGTCCTGAACACCCCCTTCGTGACAGAAAATATGAGATTCCTTTTGAACTTAGCGTCACCCAAAACAAACAACTAATAATTAAGAAAAAGAACAATTAAACTACTCCCTCCATCCTAATTACTCTTATTTTGTCTTAAAATCTCTTGGATACGTTGTATTGGATAGATAGAGTATGAACTAGTAGAGGCCTGACCCTGTCTTGTTTCATAAAAAGGAATGGCGCCTTAGAACATGATGATGATGATGATGATGATGATGATGATTATGATTATGATTATGATTATTATTATTATTATTATTATTATTATTATTATTATTATTATTATTATTATTATTATTATTATTATTTCATTTGTGCAAAATTCTAGGTAGGTTTTTCCAAAGTGAATCTTAACTTGATTATTATTGGTGCATCTAAAACTCTATACATGGATTAACATTGCTAGATTCATTACAAAACTATTTTAGTATTAAACGCTAGTTAAAGATTATATGTTTTTATAGTTTTGCTGAATAAAGTTATAAATGGTTCACTTAGGACAACACCTTACAAACTTTTTTAAATAATTAAGAGAAAGAGTAATTTTCGCTGTGGGTCCTTAAACTTTCCCCACTTGTCACATAGGTCTATGAACTTTTTTCTGCTCATCTGGGTCTATGAACTTTGTCTACGTCCTAGCCGTCATCCAAAAAAGGTCACATAGGACTCTGCTGCCTACGTGGCCATTGATGTGGCGCCACATACTCTTTTTTATTTCATAAACTGGCTGAAAACTTTGAAAAATGGTATAAAATCATAGAAAAATCGAAAAAGGGAAAATCCAATTTTATTAAACTCCACACATGAGTAGAGCAATGCAATGGATATATAATATGTCATGCTTTAGCTTAAAGTTTTTGGTGTAGCTGTTGATTTATGTGTTTCTGTGTTTAATTCATAACTTCAGCTCCTGTACTTCAATTGTGGTGAAATTTTTAGGGTAGACTACTCATTGTATGCTTGAGTTATGGTAAAAATTTCAGCTTCAGTGAAGCATTATGGCATAGTTACTGATTTACCTAGATCGTACGCAAACAGCACATTGCACATTTGCACATATGGTCATTATAATTTGAACGTGTATTCGGATTGTTCGACGGCGTCCTAGGCTCTGGCAAGATTAATTACATGTGAAAGAACTTGAATTGCACATGACATGACTATTATATCCTGGCTTGTGGTCTCTAGGAGCAAAGCTCAACGGCAAAGCCACGGTCCAAAATTTGTGAGCTGTGACTGTTTTGTTCGTCCACGTCACTAGACAAGATGAAGCTGTGTGGAAATTAATTAATTCAAAAGAAAGGTAAAGGCAGAACGTCGGTAAAGAAAAGCAAATGATGCTTCCCAACTCTTCTTCCAAAGGAAGCAACGAATCGATCTGTCATGTGTGTTGCTTTGTCACAGTTCATACCACCCCAAGGCCATTAGCACGGCGTGTGTTGGTCGATTCTTGCCACTCTCACTTCCACTTGGCATCCTGCTCGCACAGGGGCAAGGCAATGGCATCGCCGCGTCGCTACCTGGCTGCGTTGCTCGCCCTGCTATGCGCGTGCACCACCACGGCGCCGCCGGCCTCCGTCGCGGCGGCGAACGTGCCGATCACTACGTGCCGGTCGTTCTGCGGCAACATCACGGTGGACTACCCGTTCGCGCTGCACCCCGGGTGCGGCCACGCGGGGCTGCGCGACCTCCTCTTCTGCATCAACGGCGCGCTGATGCTCCACCTCCCCTCGGGCTCCTACCGCGTCCTCGACGTGGACTACGCCTACCGGGGCCTCACCCTGCACGACCCGGCCATGTCCGACTGCCGCGCGCTCGACCTCACCCCGGCGGGCCGGGGCAACGGCTTCGTCCTCGAGCCGTGGCGGGAGCCGTACCTGTCGCCGGACCCGGACAACGCGTTCCTCCTCCTCGGCTGCCGCGCGACCTCGCCGCTCTTCCAGGGCTTCCCCGACCGCCACCTCCCCTGCCGGAACGTGTCCGGGATGGGGTGCGGCGACTACCTCGGCTGCGTCGCCTGGGACGACTACTACGCCGCCGGCGGCGGGCGGCGGCCGGCGGGCGACGCCGCGTATGGCGCGGCCGCGGGGCAGCCGCCCGAGTGCTGCGCGGTGCCCTGGGCCGCCATCCGGGCGGTGAACGTGAGCCGGCTCGAGTGCGAGGGGTACAGCAGCGCGTACAGCCTCGCGCCCGTGCGCGCCGAGCGCGGCGCCGCGGGGTGGGCGTACGGGATCCGGGTGTCGTGGACGCTGCCCGAGTCCAACCGCGGGTTCTGCGGCGCGTGCCGCGCCACGGGCGGGGCGTGCGGCCATGACATGGAGAGCCACGCCGACCTGTGCCTCTGCGGGGACTGGAACTCCACCTCCAACTGTGACTCCTCGGCCGACGCAGCACGGTCGGGCGCCGCCGCCGCCACGCCGCGCGCTGTCGCCGGGCTTCGCTGGGCCATCCTCGCCTCAGGTAACACAAAATGTTAGCGTGCCCGGCCCATGCACGCACTGTCAGATAATGACGCTCCTCGTCATTCGTCTGACTGTTCACTTGTGGTGCAGGATTGACGTCACTATGGTACTACGCGTCGAGATCAAATCTGTGATGGACGGTGGATTCATGCTTTGATCGACAACCGACAGCTACCAGCCCTTCAAACAACCGTGCACACCACCTGGAGAAAGACCATGTGTTTCAGGAGCTTGAAACAACTGAATTTCAGAATCCATGATCACTATCACCACATGGTTGAAGTTAATAACGCGTAATTGCTCCATACTGCCATACTGGTCTATGTTTAGAATCACTCGTAATGAACAAAAGTCAGATACGATCTTGTTTGTTGTAGCACGGACATTTTTTTTCCCCTTGTGGCTGTGTCCCGTTATGTACACCGGACTCGCTCCTCGAGTCCCATGTGATGTGAGTTTTGTCGCACATTAGCAGCGGCCCGATGATGTCTGATGGTTGTACGGGCCGGCCAGTTGTATACTATTCGGCTAAACAACACGAAGCCCAGATGATCAGGATGGCTTGATGGTTGATGGATATGTGGTTAAACATAATGTCCGAACTGTTTTTTTAAAAAAACTTGTGTTTTCATCTATATCTATACATCTATACATAATAATAAAGAGACAAAATTTCAGGTTCTTTTTTTTCGTCCATCCATTTGTTTGGTCTGAGCTCACTAACTAACTCCGTGAATGTGCGTAAATCCCTCACTCTCGACATCTCTTCTTCTCTCATATAACTTCTTCTCTCATATAATAAATATATAACATATAACATATAATATTTATATTATATATTATATACACCCTTATTTTTTTCGTTCGGTCCTCCTCAAACTACTCGGCATCACTCTTTTTAGTTTGAAATTAAAATTGAAAAACCTCCGAGAAAGAAATACACCGAAACCCTTACCATGATTGCCTCAAGCTGACCAAACTGTCCAGGTTGCACCTTTTGAGGCTGCGACCAGCACCTTTCAGAAGCCGTACGGGACTAAAACGAAACATACGGAATACTACGTGCTACAAAAACAAACGGATCATAGGAGCTGGGCTCACGGAGATTCACTGGGCCCAATGGTCCAGCCCTCCCTATAATGGACGCGATTTTTTGTTAGGTCTTGGCCGCGGCTGTGCGCGCGCTCTCCACACTCACCAGTTCCGCAGCGTGCTTCGCCGACCTCTTCTCACCTTCCTATTCCTAGGATACATCTATAAAATATAGAGTCCAAATTATTGGTGTCAGCCTATTGAGGAATGTTTTCAAAACTTAAAAATGCGGTAGTATACAAACTAAGTATCTAAATAAAATTCTGGTTACATCAGTGTGTTTCTTACCATGAATCCTTCAAAACAAGAACTTTAGATGGATATATTTAGATCAAAATTTTTATTAATGAATATTTATCTCATGAAGATAAAAACATTCTTCTATTTTGGGGCAGAGACGATGTTCTAGGTTCCGAAAACAATGTTCCGTCTTCACAAGAAAAATGTTGATCACCCATCGATAAATATAACTTTTAGCGTCAGATATCTGACGATGATGCGGTATTGTGGTGTAGTGGGAGCGATTTGCTTGCCCAACCTTACCTAATCTATATCTATATATATATAATAATAAAAAGGTAAAATTTCAGGCTTTTTTTCGTCCAGCTCATTCTAATCTGGCCTAACCGTCCTACTACTTACTTTCGACCCACTTGCGGCCCATTGGCTGAACTACCCAGTCACCAGTCTCGAAGCTCTTCCGGTTAAAAAAAATCCTAGCTCCCCGCTCCCGTCAGCGCGCAGGGCCGGAGCTCGCGCTAGCTCCGTCGGCCGGTGCTTGCCGTCCACGTCCACGTCCCCGCCCTCTCTCCTCCCCTCCTCCCGTTGCAGTGGCACAGCCACATGATGGCCGCGCACGCGAGCCCATCTTCGTCAGCTTCACGGCGGTCGGCGGTCGGTGGGCCTTATTAGTGTTTAATTGAAACACGGTTGAGCTAAGCCCAGATGTTCTGGCTCACGCACGCCCCTGATTTTGGTTTTTTTTCCTGAAGTACGTTTCCGTCCGAGTAGTCTTTTCTGGATCTTTTTGTTCTTCTTGGTTTCTGTTTTATGGAAACTCATGTTCCGTTGCCGTCATATCAAATTTTCATTCAGCCAATAAACAGTGTCTGGTCCGCTTGTTTTACCGTTTCCGTCTCTTTTTCTTCTTCTGTTTTTTTTCTCCCGGTATTTACCGTATCAAGTGGCCCCTGCTCGTAGATCGTGACATCCCGTGCCTCCCTTTCTGTGAATTTTTTGTTTTTTCTTTTCTGATACATAACTTTGCCTTTTTATAAAGATAAAAATAAATAATAAATAGAGTATCATGGGCCTTCAAAACTTCGACCATTACCTAAAAAAATATTTCTATCACTAAGGTGTCGATGTAATTTTGATAAAGAATAAATTATTATTATAACATGAATGAAATCTTGAGCCGTTTGCTGTCATCCAATCTAATCTAATTAAATATTTCTCCAAATTATCCCCCTATACTATACTGTGCAAATCTCCAAGTTGTACATATATACCAGTGCAACAAAGAGACTAATTCTCGACACAACGACGACTAACATTCTGTCAACTTTAATAATATATTAAAATTATATATTTTTATGGATCCTCAGAAGAAGTCCTAGAACTTGATATCTAACTCTATCAACACCTAAATAGTATAAAAACTATTGTTACGTTATATTTATGAGTAAATATTTTTGTGCCTTACAACAAAAGAAAAAAAATATATCAAGATTATATTGTAACTCAATAGATAATTAATAAGACATTGTCATGTTATTACTAATATGTACTTGTATTATTGATGTCATGGTCATCATCATAGAATAAAGTACAACTCTTAAACTCTATAGAAAGGATAAAAAGTGAATAGATATGTAACATTGTCGTCCTTGCTCTACTAATGAGCCCGCTTGTTTATGATTGATGCAGCAACCACACACAACATTAAAAGTAACACCTATACAAATTAAAGCGATTGCTATCGCTGCAGTTATATAGAAAGCTGAAGTGAACAAGTTGAACATTTGATAGCTTTTTTTTTGTCTTCCGTTGCAACGCACGTGCAAATTTGCTAGTTGATAACAAGAAAGCTAATTCATTTGTCGAAAATTAGGACAAGTTGCATACACGACGTCAACGTGTGTGTTGGTTTTCGTACAAAATAATACAACTAATAAACAAAAAGAAACATGTCTAAGGAAAAAACAAGTTTGACAGAAAAGAACAAATTAACACAAAGCCAATTATGAGCTAATCAAAACTCTATGTTACGACTCCTAACAAGAACGGAAATGCTCGAGAATGCGCGTACCACCACCCGCGCAATGTGTCATCGCTGTCGCCCTGCCTCGTGCCCACCCCACCCTCTGCGCCACCGCTGTCGTCTTCACCTGTCCTCTACGTTGTCGCCGCGCCCACACCCACCCTCTGCGCCACCGCTGTTGTGCCGACCCGCCTTCTGCGCCATTGCTGCCCGTGCCTGCCCTCACCTCGCCCTCTGTGCACCACCGCCTAGCTCTACATTGTCAGCGAGCTCTAAAGTAGTGACCTCCACGCACCGACGAGGCTCCATTCGCCAAAATAGCAAGGAGATGTTACGCTGAAGCCATGTTGCAAACGTATGTTTTAATTGTTTCAGAGGTATGTTACGAGTGTTTTATATCGATGTTGTAAAAATAGATCGGGATGTTGTAAAAGTAGATCGGGATGTTGCACGTGTTGCAACGGCTATACTGTATGTTTCAAGTATATGTTCTAAATGTTTCATCTATTTCAGATGTATGTTGCAAGTGTTTCACTGGATGTTGCAAAAGTAGATTCGGATGTTGCATATACATGCATGTTGCAAGCGTATGTTCCAAATGTTTTAGGTGTTTCATATATATGTTGCAAATGTTTTATCTAGATGTTGCATATATTTGCAATGACTACACATGTGTTTTCAAGTTTTTTCTCGTTTTTGCAAGTGTTTATGTTGCAAGTGTTTTGGCTGTTTCGAACATATGTTGTAAGTTTTTCATCTGTATGTTACAAAAATAGATCTGATATTGCATATGTTGCAGCACCTACCATAGCCAGGGCCAGCCCTGAGGTGGTGCGACTGCCGAGGGCCTAGCCCAAACCTAGTTATGGAAACCCCCATAGACTATAGTCCATGTATAATATCGGAACGTAAGTCGATGTCCCAAAAAAAAATTTTGACGATCGTGATTCTCTAGTCTCCAGCTTTCGGCTCTCAGACCTCGACGCATCGCCGCCTGGCGATAGGATCGATTGACGGATCATCGTTAGCCATCACGCTGAGTTGCACCGGATCAGTGATTGATGGATCGTCATTAGCCCTCACGCATTGCACCACTGCAGTTAGAGCCAGCCAGTCTGCAGGCCAGCCCCGCAACAGGACTGCAGGGTCTGAACATCTCCGGCCAGCAGGGTTTTTCTCTAAAAAAACCAACCAGCAGTACTTTCAGCTAGCCAGATCAGTCCAAACGAACAAGCTTCTCGTCTGGTGGCTGCAGTTTGCAGATTAAAATATTCAACCTAGCCAAGCCATCTACTCCCTCCGTCCCTTTAAATGAGTCGCTATGTGATGCGTGCTGGTCAAACTTTCTCAACTTTGACTAGGTTTATAGAAAATATGTGCAATATTTGTATCTTAAAATAAGTTTTTTATGAAAGTATCTTCAAAGATCTATCCAATGATACTAATTATGTATCATAAATATTAATATTTTGTTATATATACTTGGTCAAAGTTGAACATTGTTGACTTTTTAGGAAGCGAGAATGACTCTTTTTAGGGACGGTGGAGCAGGTACGATGTGTATTCAGCATTCAATTTTAGAAAATTTACTCTTCTAATTAGTGTTTGGTAAATATTAGTTGATAATAGTCTCATGGTGGTGAAATATTTTCCTTCTAAGTTAGGATATGAGGTGTTGAAATATTACAATGTTACGTAAGAAACATTTGTCCAAGGCTTAGAAAACAAAACCAAGAATTAATATTAAACATGTTAAATTGAGACATTAATATATATAGCCTTATGGGCCCATGATTATTAGTTCGCCATAGGGCCCTTGAAATATAGGGCTGGCCCTGGCCGTAGCCGCCTACTGCAGCTGCTGGGGTATCGTCGAGCGGTCATAGACGGCCCCACGTGCATGTGCGTGGGAAACAGAGGGGGCATGAGCAGTCCCCGCGTGCAATCGGACAGCGTGGGTGACATATGAGCGCTGTGTGGGCCCCCAAATGGGTGCTGCCATGGTACCGTCCGATGGATTGGTATTCGAGCGGACGTCTGGGCATTAGCAGCGCCCTAACAAGAAACACTTAAATCGCTATTAATCACTACCCATATTAGGACACCATAAAAAATAATAAGATATAAACTAGGACAGATAAAATAGACAACCACATGTATCAAACCTAAAACCCAAGAAGCTGTGGGGTGCGGGTGGTAGTGTGTGGGGAGAGGGGAAGGTGGGACTATTATAACCGACATGCATTGTTCAATGAACATGATAGGCTACAAACCTGGTGTCTGTGTGGAAAGGGTTGTCAAACTATAAACAAACTCTGGAAACGATAGTCCTAACTATTATGCTAGCTGCAAATCTAATGAGTATGCAGTATACATGGTTATACATGATTCATGTTTAAGAATTCTAAAATGATGTAACGTAAGCAAACGGTAAGGCACACCTTAATACCTTATAACCATAATTGGTATGGACCTTGCAGCTCTAATTAGTATGACTTCTATGACCCCTAATCGCCACTTATGCTGCAACCAACCTTTGTTTTTTTTTCTCAAAAACGCAGAAGAAGTACGCTTCATTATATTTAGAATAAATGTTGTGACCAATTTTAAATAGTGGACTAAGACATTTAGCGGAGGCCTCCTCCAAAATTTATAAAAAAAGACTAAAGCGAGATAGAGTAGAAGCTATTTCATTTAGGGATTTTATAGAAAACATGAAATACATAATTGATTAAGCATGGAAACAATTAACTAAGCAAAACTTTATGAACACAAATACCCAAATACACATAGAGGCTTTAGAAGAATATTTCTCCATGTCTAGTACTTAACATTCAAAATATCAATCAACATACTCACCGATGTGGTCAACCTTCATATTCATTCTATACTCAAATATTAAACAACTATATAATTATTCGATGATTTATTACATCATTTTATTAATTAACTAACTTAACTAAGAGTCAAAGATCATAGCCCTCTAGGCTAAGAAATTAATATCTTCTTTTTGAATAATAAAAACTTGAAGGATATATGTCATCTAACTCCCCAACTCTTCAATTCGATATTTGAGTTTTACGATGGTATTATTTTAGGTTCTTAAACTTATCATGGATGTGTTGATGTGGCACTTTGATTGTTTTGATGTATACTCGAATAACACCAACCTATATTAAAACTAAAAATTCGAGAGCTAACCCTACCTATATCTATATGTATATGTATATCTATATCTATATATATATATATTATATATCTATATATCTTATAATCCTAAACCCTATTAGAATTTTGTCTCAATATGCAAGCCGTCGACATCAGCAAACTACTAGCATATGCAATTATGATACATATCTATTCATGCAAGCTATCCATGTCAAGCTATAACATTCATTATTTGTAAACATACATTTATTTGTCTATGATAACATAGGGGTGCTTGGGACTGCTTCAGGAACTCTGCTCTACAAACTCCATCGTGGAGCAGCTCCACAGAACCTGGAGCTTGCGGAGCACCCTTTAGAGCATCTCCAAAGAGTTCTCAACAATTTTTTCCCTAAAACCATGGAGTTTTCCTACTCGCCAAAAATTATTGGGATGAATAAATAAGATCATCTACAACAGTTTTCAATAATTCACTCCTAAAATACAGAAGACAATTTTACATCAGAATCCTATACTATTTCTAAATTATCCTAACCACTTTTATATATTCTTTCTCTCTTATACATTTGCATTAGGAACCCTTCATACTCTTTATTCTTTTCCACGCCCTTTCACCTTTAGATTGGCCGATGGATACGCACGTGGGAGACGCACGGTTATGATATATCCGCGTGATCGGTTTATTTTTCCAAACGCGGAAAGATTTGGAGGTGGGATTGGGAATTTTGGAGATGATCTTTTTCTATTCTTGCCAAAAATCTTATATTAAGAGGCTTTATTTGGAACTCTTGAAGATGCTCCCAATCTAGGATTTTAAAAAAAACACCAAAAGCTCTGATATATGCGCGCGAGGAGGACGCATGTATAGGTCTGCCAATCTAAAGGGGAAGGGCGTGAGAAAGAATAAAGAGTAGAAAAAGGTTCATGATTCAAATGTATGAGGGAAAGAATATATAAATTTGGTTAGGATAATATAGAAATAGTATATGATTCATGATGTAAAATTATCTTGTGTATTTTAGGAGTGAATTATTGGAAAATATTGGAGACGGTCTTATTTATTTCTCCCAATGCTTTTTGGCGAGTTGGAAAACTCCATGGTTTTGGGAAGAAATTCTTGAGAACTCTTGGAGACGCTCGGTGCTCTTACAACTCCACCTTTTTTTTTTCTCTAGAACGGGTTGCGTGGAGCTGAACCTACTTAGCTAAGAACATAGAGCGGAGCTGAAAAACGTGGAATGAAGTAGTTCCAAACACCCCATACTGTACCCTCCACTAAAATTTATTTGTGATATTCATTGCAATGCAATGATTATCTTCCGGTTATCTAATCTTAAAAACCTCCTTCCGTCCTCCAAAAAAATATCATTCTTAGTTAGCGAGAAGTCAATGTTTTTTAACTCTGACAAAATATGAATAAGAAAATATTAATATTTATGGTGCATGATTAATATCATGAGTCACTGAATATCTTTTATATAAACTTATTTAAAGATATAAATATTGCTAATATTTTTTACAAATCAAATCAAAGTTATGAAAGTGTGAACATCAGGGCAGCTCTAACAATCAATTTTTAAGTTAGCTCTAAGCATTTTTATCATATTTTAATAGAAGAGAGAGAAACACTAGCTCTTGATCAAGAGCTAAGCTTTTACACATATGTCAAGATTATCTGATAGTGTTATGTGGAGCTATCCATGTTAAAAGCTATGTGCTAAAAGTTAGCAATATTGAAGAAGTCAGTTTAGAGTTAGTAACTAGCTATAACCATTATGGGTGCCCTCTCACATAAAACACTGATTTTGGAACAGATAGAGTACCCAATTTATTAGTCTTTTTTTTATAGCGCCAAGTGGTCATTGTAGTGCCAGAGACCATATTCCTTTCCTCCCACACAGTCCTAGGGATCGATCTTCTCGTTTAAAACCCGCGCGGTGGCCTTTATTCTAGAGAAGGGAGAAAAGGGAAAGGGCCGGATTCTCCTCCTCTTTATCGAAAGAAGCGAGGGAGCATGGCTTTCCATGATCTGATCTGATCCCAGATTCATCATTTTTTGTGCTACAGAAGCTGAGGAATACGGCCTCGGTCAAAGCGGCGGCTGTGTTCTCGTCCTTTCAGGCGCCGATTTCACTTTCAGGAGCAGTGGAGCGTCAGTGTTACAAGGATTGATTTGTTGTTGCTGCTGCTTTGTATGGATCGACGCTCGACGGTGCTTTAGCAAGATGGTCACTTCATCCATCGCCCACTTTGGCGAATCATTGCTTTTTACAGTACGTTTTCTAGTTTTGTTTCTAGTATTCCTACAAGATCGCAGCCTCGTCGCCTGAGACTAGCAGCACTGGGGACGGTAAACGCGACCTGTATGAGCCACGACGGATGGATGGCGTAAAAAATTGCTGCAGCGGCAGCCTGTACCTATCCCGGTATCACGGAACGCACACCAAATATGGCGTATGTACTGGCCTGTGGCGGATGCGGTACCGGGGGCCCACGTGCGCATGCGCGAGAGAGGGAGAGGAGAGAGACAGAACATGCAGCGGTAGGACCCACGTTTTCAAGTAAATAAAAAATGTTATAACTCACAAACCAAAAATCCAAATTAAATTTCGATTGCACCATTAAATTCGTCTCAATAAATCCTTCAAAACTAGATCACACATGGATATATTTAGATAAAGTAACAAGTGGACCCCACAGTGGATAGAGGATGATATAGAAGATGGATGGGTGCGGAAGAATTGAGTATAGAGGAGAGAATCTTACTGACTAGGACGTATAGAGGATGAATATAGAGGTCATGAGTGCAGCCTGAGACGCCGCTTTTGACCATCACTCGCGTCGCTGGCAAGCGACGTGAACCATCGTCCGCTGTGCATGTCTGCAGAGAGGACCAGCGTCTCCAGCTTGGCATCCACCATCCATGAGGCCACGAACACACACACCCGTCGTCACTCGAAACCTACTCCTGCGGGCCGCGGCCCTTCATCGTCACGGAGGAGAACAACAATGCACGGACCGGGCCAGGGTAGCATCGCAGGTTCGAGCAGGGCCTCGAAAGCTACCCGCGCGGGCCGCGGCGGCCTTCGTCGTTCATCGAGGAGAAAAATGCACGGACTGGGCCAAGGTAGCATGGCAGGTCTGAGCGGGGGTCTCGACGCCCATTGGGCCATACTTCAAAAAAAAAAAAACTCAGTCACACAACGCGTGTACGGTGGAAGACCGCGTGTTGGGCCCACGTATAACAACAATCATTTCCAGGCTTTAATCAAGTCATGCAGCGTACAAACAACAAAAGAGAAACACGCTAAGGTTAATGGTCCTGTTTTTGTTGCGAATGGATTAGATGTTACTGGTCCATGGTTGCTACAGAAAGATTCCGTGTCTTTTTCTCCCTCTTCTTTCCAAAAGGGAAACAGAGATGCATGCTGCATATCGGCTTAGGATCGATGCATGCATGGGAGCCATTGATCTAGAGTAACAACAGGGACACCTCAAAGCAAGACGTGGGGACGTCGACGAGCAATTGCCACAATTTTGGAATCGACCGGCTCCTTTTGTCCTTGTTAGTCGGAGCAGCGTGGCTTCATTTGCTGGGACTACCTGATGGCACACAGCAAGGTGACCGCCTGTCTCTGTAGTGTGAGCAGATAAAACTTGCTAACAGCGATTTGTTTTGACAGATTAAATACCGCTGCGCTTATAATGTTCGCCAATGTCTGCACGCACGCATGCTTTCTTTTGCTGGTGCCGTTGGCTTCACGTTCGTACGGAGACATACGTGCGTCTTTATATTTGCAAAAAATAAAATAAAATAAAATAAAGCACGCGGTTAACTCTGCATGTTGCTTGCAACTTTGCAAGTTGGAAGATGGGAGTGCTGTGCTGCATGAGGACCACGTGCATGCACGAGCTGAGTCGTAGTAGTTGGTGATGACATAGTAGGGTGTAGTTCACTCTTTTCCGCTAGCATTGCTTAGACCGTCGGCACCGCACCCTGTATAGGGTCCGGTAAAAGCAGATAGAGAAGGGCATACCGTAAATTTCAACTGCAGCGCAGTCCGCCAAGCCGTCCGCTGCCCGCATGGATCTGCTAAATCTAGCGCTTTGCCGTTCGTACGCTAACCAGTCGCGCGGGCCTGCGACGTTGCCCATTCACGTGCATGGCGATGAAAAATATATTATAACTCCCAAACCAAAAACCAAATTAAATTCCGATTGTACCATTAAATTCGTTTCAATAAATACTTCAAAACAAGATGTCACATGAATATATTTAGATAAAGTGACAAGTGAGCCTCATAGTGGATAGATGATGATACAGTGGATCAATGAATGCGGGAAAACTATATATTTTATGATGACTAAGATGAAATATTCCTTTTAGAAGATGAATATAAAGGTCCATCAGTACGGATAACCTTAGCCATGCATCTCACACAGTCCCACACACCGGCCATCCACTTTGACCTTCTGACGACGATATCTACCGAGACCTTGCTCGCTCCACGTCCACGATTCTCACGCGGCAGGCATGCAGCATGCATGATTAATTTGTAGGCTTGTAGTACATACGTCTTGTTTAGTTCCTTCTAAATTCTAAATTTTTATACTCTCTCTTCATCACATCGAATCTTTAGACGCATACATGAAGCACTAAATGTAGGTAAAAGAAATAACTAATTGCACAGTTTGTCTGTAATTTGCGAGAAAAATCTTTTGAGCCTAATTAGTCCATAATTGAACACTAATTGCAAAATACAAACGAAAATGCTACAGTAAAAAATTGAAAAAACTTGCCATCTAAACAAGGCCTTACCCGATCTGCATGCGCTCGCTTTCACCATGCATGTTCAGTTCAGTGTGTTTCTTTTCTATCTTTGCACATGTTCATTGCGTTTATTTCAGATGATTTCCCTTCGCTATTTCTTAAGCAATAGAAAAAACTGACTTTGTACCCCCCTCCCTGCCACAAGGATCATGAATTGGTCCATTATCCTCTATATATCTTTGACGGATTTTGGTTGACGGTTCTTGACCAGGTTTATTCCTTCATGATTTTTGGCCCTTAAAGTAATTCAGTTTTCTAGTAGTGTTGGAACATTGTTGGATAAACACACAAAAAAACTAGATAGTATTTAGCTAACACAAATATATATCCATCAATATATTTAGTGTAGTTGGAGAAAGCAATACGAAGAGTATCAAAATTACGAGATTAAACAGAAAAAGAGAAAAACCTATACCTCTAGATTTGATGATAATCTAACGGCTTAGATTAAACCAAGGAGTCCTTTACATGTCGTATTAGCTTTGTCCTAAATAAAACATTTCAATCCTTGACCATTAATTTTAAGAAATCCATGTAATTTGAGAACATGTGAATTATATATTGTATATTATGAAAGTATTTCTCATAGGAACCTAAAAACAGAAATCTTAATTATGTGGCTTAGCTATACAAAATTTTGAAAATTAATGATCAAGACTAGAAATGTAAACTTTAGGACAAAGCTAATATGACATATAATTTAAAATGAAGGGAGTAATAAATAATAAATTAGAAATAATAAATAAGAAAAATAACGATTTGATTCCCATATGACTTTGAAAGAAAAACACCTAAATAAAAAGTTCATGTAACACACAATTTGTAAAGGAAATTTCTGAATCAAAACTATGAAAAGTTAACAGTTTGATCTCCAAATGAATTGCAAAGAAACATTACCTAAATAAATATTCCTCACAAATTATAATTTGTTAATAGATAAATTTTAAAATATAATTTATAGAAAAATAGTAATTTGATTTATATAAGATGGAAAAAACACATAAATAGAAAGTTAGTGCATTACAAATTAAGAAAAATAGTCTCTTTCACTCGAGGACTAAAAGTTACCACATTGATCATATAGATGTAGATTGTATCATGCTAGATCAATCAAAAGATATTATAGGAAAAACTAGATTAGACTCCAACATGTATGCAAAAAAGAGGTATAGTGTAGAATCCGATCAACATTGCAACTATATTTGTGGGGTCACTCCAAGCCTCCCACCCTCGCTAGAGGGTAAGCAAGGGGGAGCCCGAGGGTTTCCCACAGTGATCCGGGAGGACGTGAATGAGGGTATTCTAGAGGGGGAGGTGTGGAAATAAACGTGGATTAATTGCCCATTAAATTGCAAAACTGACTCTGTCTAAACACCAGCGCTCCCGGGTATTTATAGGTCATACTCAGGGGCACTGGTGAAATTACAAAAGGGTTGTTCAGTGGCTCACAACGCTAATACATTGCCCAAGGCATAGAGGTAACTCTCCGTACCTCTGTCCAACTACTCCAAACCCTAATGGTGCCGCCGCCAGCCTCACAGTCAGCTCCGCCTCCCACCTTTGCCACGCTTCATGAGGGTTTCTCTGTTCTTCCGCTAGACTCGGATTCTCTTCTTCGGCTGCTACCTTTGACCTGGTCTCTGCCATAGGTACCTGAAAAGAGGGAGCAAAATGGAACCTTTGACGCAAGGGTGCACGCAGACGAGGCATTAATTTGGGCCCGAGGGAGGCCGGTTGACAGGCGGGGCATCCTGTTGGGGACGCCTTCCCCCAACAGTATTTTGTCATGACCCAACAGTATTTTGCCATGATAATAAAAACAAGGAAACCATAGGAACGCCTATGGGAGGGATTATACTTGTGCACAAGATCTATCCAAACCAGACACCAATATCTTGTCATATGCCAATGAATAATCATGGAAGCAATTCTATCTCCATGCCATTTGTTCTCTCCTCTTGTGGTGCTCTATGTCTCACCATCTCAACATGTTTTCTTTCTGTATCACTAAGCTTGTGAAGTTGCTCTTTCGAGGGGGCGTTTGGGAGCGCTCCATGGAGCAGATTCTTGGCTGTCAAACGGTTTTTTCAGAGTGAAGTGATTCTCTACTGATTCTGTGAAGTGATTCTCTGAAATGAACTAAGAGGCTGAGAGTTGAAAAAATAGCTTCTCCTGATTCTGTGAAGTGATTCTCTATAGTGATTTTAAGAGTTTATGCTAAAGAATCAAAGAGAATCATTTTCAGCCTCAGAATCACTTCACCAGAGAATCAGGGAGCACAGCTGGAGAATCAGGGAGCACAACTCTGCCAAACGGACCCAAATGTGTTCATGATTGAAATTTTTTGCGTCACCCATTGACATTGATGAAAGGGGAAAACAACCAAATGAAACGTGTGGATTCCAACAATCATGGCTCAGATCTGATGGCTGTCATGCATTGATCTAGAGGAGAAGCAAGATCATACAACTAATATTATGACCAAATAACAAAAAGAATATCATCTTTTGATATCACAAGTGCAGTGGTCTATCAATTCGCTAATACGCATGCATGATAAACTCATGAGCAAAACAGTGGGCATAGTTCAACTTTTTTTTCTTTACGAGGAGCAGGTCATAAGTGAAAACAAATGTGGTCATATCATGACTGGCAATAGCATGGTAGAGCGGCGTGAGTAGAAATCATGAAATATGCAAGAAAGTAGTAGAAACGTAATGTTTTAGTGCCCCTTCCATTCCAAATCATAATTAATTTAAGACGTTTTGGCTTTTTTAGATTCGTAGCTTTTGCTATGGACTTAGATATATGTTATGTCTATATACATAGTAAAAACAATATATTTAGAAAAGTCAAAATATTTTATAATCTAAAATGGAGGGAGTATATTTGTCGGGGTCATAAACCCGGGGTGTCTCAAGGCATCGATTAGTTAGCAGGCCACGAAACCCGCAATATTTTAGCTAGCGAAGGCCCGAACGACTGAGACCCAGCTAGGCCAAGCGAACCAGGCCAAACGCCAAGGACAGGGTCAGCCACGACCCCTCCCTCTTGCCTTAGCCGCACGACACTCGATAGGTGCACGATCTCTCCCCCGACCCGACCCCTGGAGGAACGGGGAGAGGTCGAGCGTAGCCAAGCGTGCCTGCTCTGACAAGAACAAGCACGTCGCACTGACCCCGCAAGGAGTCACCTCGGTCCGGTTAGACGCCATCCCTGTGCCACACTGCATAGACAAGACAACACCACACGACAGTGACGACCGGTACGGAGCCCACCATCCAAATACGGTCTGACAAGACGTAGGTACGACTCCACACACTATAGGATGGGATCCATGATGAGAGCCTTGACTTAGAAGTCATGTAGACCGACGAGGGCCGCGACTCTGACGATCGGGATCGTAGCCCTCAGCTCCTCCAGCCAACAAGGCGACCGACGACCTGGAGGCCACCAACTCCTGTACGACTCCCACAGAAACTAGGAGGCGATGACGAAGACCACATCGGAGATCACGTCACACAGGACGGCTGGTGAACCACCACCATGCCTATAGTGCCGCCACGGCCGGCACACTGGCACCACGTTACACCATGCCGTGACGTGGCCACAAGATCATGATGACAACTACGCCCAGACGTGCACCATAAGACGGCGTAGCTTGCAAGCCATGTTAGCTAGGACCTCCCTCAAGCTCACAACCCTTCGATCGAGAGAACCTCCTCCTTTGTAAGCGCCCTGGCCCCAAACTCTATATAAGGGCAGCCAGGACACCCATCCCGATAGATGCTCATCCTCTACCATTTTACTCATTCTCCATCGTAGCAGGGCTCCTGGAGGTTCCCTCCGGGCAGTCCATCTCCTAGATCTAGCTCTTCTTTCTCTTCCACCATTCTTGCACCCCCTATTGTAAGAACTTTAGAGCATTCAAGCGAGGAACACACACTTGATCATCTCTGAGACTAGACGTAGGGCTCCGGCCTGAACCAGCATAAATCCTCGTGTCTTTTGGATGCTACCATCATCTTCCTAGAGCAGTGCGGTAATCGTATAAGTTTACTAGTCTGATTTACAAAGCATCGACAGTTGGCGCGCCAAGTAGGAGACAGTCGCGCACTCTCGATTGTTGAGAAGGAAGTGATGGCTCCCTGCACCAACGTCGAACTTGCTCTTGGCACGGCCCCCGGCGGCCCATCCACTTCGGAAGCCTCGAGTTCGCCGACATCGATGGGCCAGCTCCCGTCAACAGTCTTCTCCCCGGCCAAGCCTTTCGCTTTGGGGACCTGGACTTCATGGCCGACCACCTGGGTCAACTGTGACTTAGCGAAGGGAATGCGGCCCTGCCGCACATCTCGATGCCTGATCATGGACTGGCCCGAGCCGATCCCACGATCGTCAACTCTGATATGCTAGCATGCAAGGTCAACGCATATCTTAGGGCGAATCCTGAGCCAGAGCTAAGCCGACGCGTTTTCTACGTGTTGGCGAACGCTTTTGCCCAACTCTCCGGAAATGGGTCCCTGCCGCCAAGGCTGAATTCTAGAACCCCAGCACCGCGCTGCTGAAAGCTCTATGTTTGGTGTTGGTAATTAGTGACAATGCCTAAGTACTAATCCTATGCCTAAGTTGTGTATAGCATATGAGGATTAGTACATTCCAAGGTTGGTGGCAAGATGGACATGGTGATCATGATGGCCACACTTGGATTTGGACGCAACCCTACGTGATCAAGACAAAGGTATATGCTTAAGGGTTGTATTTTAGTAACCAAGACACCTAGTGGGTGTGGTTACATTATAGGATAGATAGCCGTACTATAAAGAGGGGAATGACGCGGCTATTGGACTCCTAAGTGCCTCTAGGTGTGCATTTCATAATCATATGCATTTGGATAGAACTAATAATGCCTCGAAAAATGATTGTGGAAATGCTAACACACTCGCACATGATGTGATCACTTGGTGGTGTTAGCACATTTGCGAAGGCGGTGGAGTTTGAACGATAGAGAGGGGTTTGGGGTCCTCTCTCCCTCCCGCCGAGCTTGCGAGACGGGATTTAGGCGTTTTCGAGGAATTGAAATGCCTATTTTCCTTTACGCCAATGTCGAGTTTTGGAGGTGTTGTCACATGTTGTTTCACGAGCTAAAACATGTGCTAAAGTGACATACATACTTAGTCTAGCTCATATGTGAAAGGGTGAATCAAACGGAGGCGAACAGAGGTCATAGTGGTGACCAGACGCTGGACCAGACGCGGTCTCTGTGTGACCGAACGCGTACGGTCAGTACTCAGCGTCTGCGTGTGTTTCGGTTTTCTGATCGGACACGGTGGCGTGTCCGGTCACGACCGACCGGACGCGTCTGGTCATTGTGGGAGTTTACTGGACTCCAACCGGACGCTGGTACTGTGGCGTCCGGTCGGTTCTGCAGCACGTCCGTTCGCTGATTCGTTGGAGCGCTGCTCAGGCTTGACCAGTGTGTCTGGTCCGTTACGGGACCAGCGCGTCCGGTCGAGCTTCGCGCGTTCGGTCCGTGCGACCTGCGCATCCGGTCAGCGTGACTTCAGCTGATTCTGCTGCCTAACGACTATATTCGAAGTGGTACGTCTATAAATACTCGTTGGCCGGCTCAAGGCTCTAACTCTTGCGCTCTTTGACATACTTGTGAACACTTTGAGCTAAGCAACTCCCCTCCCACCCATCTCTCTTGCTTCTTTGCATATTCGAAGTGAGATTGAGTGATCCAAGTGCATTTGCATTGTGAGATTGCATCTAATTGGCACTTGGTGGTTGATTTGCTGCGGGATTCTTGTTTCTCTTGGTGGTTGACGCCACCTAGACGGCTTGGAGCAGCTTGTAGGCGTTGGCAGGAGTTGGTGATTGTTCTTGGCCACCTCCGGTGATTGTGAGGGGTTTGTGCTTACCTCGGCGAAGCGCCAAAGGCAATGTTAGTGGATTGCTCGTGTCATTTGCAACCTTTTGCCATTTGGTAGGTTCTTGTGGCGCCTTTTGAGAGGCTCGGTGTGTGACCGATTAGCCACCGAACCACGTGGTGAAGAGGGACACAACAGGGACTAGCGTGCCGGCAAGCGCGTGAACCTCGGGATAAATCTTTGTGTCGTCATTCTTATTGTGATTAATCGATCCTGGTGGTTGTATATTGTGGAATTCATCTCTTGATCATATTGATTGGTTGGCTCAATACTTTGCCCCTCGGTGATACCCTTCTAACTCTCTCTTGTATTAATTTCTTAGTTACCTTGCTAGCTTGTTAGTGTAGCTCTTAGCTTGTGTAGCTAGTTAGCTTTAGTTGTAGCTAAGTTGTGCGGTTTGACTTGCGTGGTTGAGTGCAAACTTACTAGAATTGTGAATTGGATAGGTGGCTTGCAAACACCCCGTAGGCTAAGCAAAACTCGCATCTCGCTATTTGTTATATTGATAAACTTGTTTAGCTTGTCTTTGTAGAAATTTTTAAAAAGGCTATTCACCCCCTCTAGCCATCAAGACCTTTCAAGTGGTATTAGAGCCGTGGTCACCGTTTTCTAGGCTTAACAACCTTGGTGCAAGATGGCTCAAGTTATGTTCAATCATGTTAATGGCAAGCCTCCATTCTTTGATGGGGTCTCTTCCTTTGATTATTGGAAAAGGAAGATGAAGCAATATCTAGGCAATATACATGAGAAGGTTTGGGATGTGACCAAAGAAGGATACATCATTCTTGATGAGGAAAATCTCACTCACAATGACCGCATCAACAAACAATGCAACACGGCGGCACTTGATACAATCTACCGTGCCATTGATGACAAAGTATTTGAGCAAATCAAAGATCTTGAAAAGGCAAATGAGCTTTGGATAAGGCTTAAAGAAACATATGAAGGCACTTCAACGGTAAAAAGTGCCAAACTATATATGCTCAAGGACAAGTTCTCCACTTTCAAGATGAAGGATGATGAATCCATCCCAGAGATGTTCTATAGGCTCTAAGTCATTGTCAATGATCTCAAGGGGCTTGGGGAGAAGGTTGAGGACAAGGACTTCTCACATAAGTTATTGATGTGTTTACCCAAGAAGTTTGCTACCTTGAGAAGAATGATCTTTAGAGAGGGATTGGACAAAGTCAAACCAACCGATGTGCTTAGAGATATCATGACCGATGCCCAATACAATGCTGATGAATATGAGGTAGAAGAGAAGAAGGAGACCAAGGTCAAGCAAGAGAAGCCCATTGCATTCAAGCCTTCATCTTCTAAGGGAAAGAGCAAGGTGGAGAGCAATGATGATGATCCATTCGATGATGAGACCATGGCCCTCCTTGTGCACAAGATGGGAAGATTCATGAAAAAGAAAGGATATAGAGCAAGGAAGAGGAGATACACTATGAAGGCAAAGACCCTGGGATACAATTGCAATAGCCCCGATCACATAGTGGCAGATTGCCCCTATGAAGATAAGAGATTTCATAATGGGGACTTGAAGCTCAAGAAGAACAAGAATGATAAGAAAGAGAAGGAGAAGAAAGCAAAGAAGAGCTTCATATTCAACAACAAGAAGAAGGGTGGTGGTTATGTGGTCACTTGGAATAGTGACAACTTCGATAGTGATGATGATGCAAGCTCTAGTGATGATGAAAGGACCACTCGGCGAGCCATTGCAAGCATCGCCCTCTCCAACAAGCCATCCATCTTTGACACTATATCGACATGCCTTATGGCCAAGCCTACCAAGGTAAAATATGATGATAGTGATGATGATTCTTGTGCTAGTGATGGTTGTAGGAGTGATGATGAGGAGAATGAGGACTACTCCAAGGATGATCTATTAGGCATAATAGATCAAATGAGCAAGGGCTACAAGAGGACCACCAAGAGATGCAAGATCTTGGAGCAAGAGCTCATTGCCAAGAGCAATGAAAATAATGCCTTGATGGAGGAGCTTGTTGCTCTAAAAAAGAGTAAGGAGTGTAAAGGAATTGAACAAGAGCTCAAAGCTCTTAGGAAATCCTTTGATGAGCTAGAGGCCTCTCGTGAGTGTTTAAAGGAAGACCATGAGGACCTTGAAGTTGCTCACATTAGGCTTAAGGAAGCCCACTCTACTCTACTTGAGCTCATCAAGGAAAAGGACCTCAAGTTGGAGAAGTTCATGAAGGAAGCTAAGGAGGAGCAAGTGATTGTCACTTGTGATATTGAACTAACATGTGATATTATTAATAATTCTTTGTTTGTTGGTCCTACTAATGCTTCATGTAGCTCATCATCATCATCCACCACAACCAACTCTATCTCTACTACTAGTGATTCATCACTCATGGTTGAGAATGAGACTCTCAAGAGAGAGGTGGATGATCTCACCCGTGCATTAGGCAATGCCTATGGTGGGGATGCCCGCTTGCTAAAATGCTTGGGTAGCCAAAGGTTCTCTCTTAACAAAGAGGGTTTGGGCTATACTCCCAAGAAGGGCAAGGCGGCCTTTGCAACTCACAAGCCTAGCTTTGTGAAGAGCAATGGTCGGTTTTGCAATAGATGCAAGCAAGTTGGGCATCTAGAGATTAATTGTAATAAAATGAACAAGAACAACAACAAGTTTCATGCTAAAATGGATTGCATTCCTTTTGATTCTTGTTATGTGCTTACCAAGGGTGAGAAAGGTGTGCATGCTAGGTTTGTTGGTACACCAATTGTGGGCCCAAAGAAGAAGGCCATTTGGGTACCAAAGAACTTAGTTACTAACCTCCAAGGACCCAAGCAAGTATGGGTACCTAAAAGACATTAATTTGTTTTGTAGGCAAATTATAAGGCCGGAGAAAGGCATTGAGTGCTTGATAGTGGGTGCTCTCAACATATGACCGGTGATTCAAGAATGTTCAAATCTCTCAAAACAAATGATAGTGGCATTGATAGCATCACATTTGGTGACAATAGTAAGGGTGATGTAAAGGCTCTTGGAAGAATTGCAATCTCAAATGATCATAGCATTTCCAATGTGTTCTTAGTTGAAAAGTTGAATTTCAATCTTCTCTCGGTTGCTTAATTGTGTGATCTTGATTTCAAGTGCATATTTGGTGTTGATGATGTAGAGATAGTTAGTGTTGATGGCTCCAATTTGATCTTCAAGGGTTTTAGATATGAGAATCTATACTTGGTTGATTTCAATGCTAGTGACACTCAACTTTCAACATGCTTGCTCACCAAATCAAGTATGGCTTGGTTATGGCATAGAAGACTTGGTCATGTTGGCATGAAGCAATTGAACAAGTTAGTGAAACATGACTTAGTTAGAGGCTTGAAGGATGTCACATTTGAGAAGGATAAGCTATATAGTGCATCTCAAGCCGGAAAGCAAGTGGGCAACACTCATCCATTGAAGAGCATTATGAGTACTTCCAAGGCATTTGAGTTGTTGCACATGGATTTATTTGGGCCAACTACATACACAAGCATTGGTGGTAACAAGTATGGCTTTGTAATTGTGGATGATTTCACTAGATACACATGGGTATTCTTTCTTGTGGACAAGAGTGATGTATTTGATATATTCAAGAAGTTCATCAAGAGAGTGCAAAATGAGTTTGAGACCACAATCAAGAAAGTAAGAAATGACAATGGAAGTGAGTTTAGAAACACAAGAGTTGATGAGCTATGTGATGAGCTTGGAATCAAGCATCAATTTTCGGCCAAGTATACACCTCAATCCAATGGCCTAGTTGAGAGGAAGAATAGAACTTTGATTGATATGGCAAGATTAATGTTGAATGAGTATAATGTGAGTCATTTATTTTGGGCCGAAGCAATTAACACGGCTTGCTTCTATAGCAACCGCATCTATTGCCACAAGTTCTTAGAGAAAACACCATATGAGATCTTGAATGGAAGAAAGCCCAACATTGCATACTTTCGGGTATTTGGTTGCAAATGCTACATCTTGAAGAAAGGCACTAGATTGAGTAAGTTTGAAAAGAAATGTGATGAAGGATTCCTACTTGGTTACTCAACTACTAGCAAAGCTTATAGAGTTTGGAATTTGGCTAGTGGTTTACTTGAGAAAGTTCATGATGTTGAGTTTGATGAAACAAATGGCTCTCAAGATGAAGAAGATAACTTGGATGATGTGAGAGGAACTCAATTGACCAATGCTATGAAAGAAATAGATATTGGTGATATTAGGCCAAAGCAAGTGATTGATGTGGATGACAACAAAGATGAAGTGCTCCAAAGTTCTATTATACAAGCTAGTGGTTCTAATATGCAAAATCAAGCTAGTACATCATCTCAAGTGCAACAAGATCAACAAGTGGCTAGTTCATCATCTCCAACTCATGATCAACATCAACATCCAAGCAATCAAGTCCAAGTGCTTCAACCAACTAACATTGCAAGAGACCATCCATTGGATTCCATCATTGGTGACATACAAATGGGAGTTCAAACTAGATCAAGATTGGCATCATTTTGTGCACACTCTTCTTTTGTGTCAATGGAAGAACCAAAGGACATTGATAAAGCATTGAGAGATCTGGATTGGGTAAATGCAATGCATGAAGAGCTCAACAACTTCAAGAGAAATGAAGTATGGGAACTAGTTGAGAGGCCTAAGGATCACAATGTCATTGGAACAAGATGGGTCTTTTGCAACAAGCAAGATCAAGATGGAATAGTAGTAAGAAACAAAGCAAGACTAGTGGCTCAAGGTTACATACAAATAGAGGGTCTTGACTTTGGTGAAACTTATGCCCCAGTTGCAAGATTGGAAGCAATTTGGATCTTACTTGCCTATGCTTGTGCTCACAATATCAAGTTATATCAAATGGATGTAAAGAGTGCATTTCTCAATGGGTACATTCAAGAAGAGGTGTATGTGGAGCAACCTTCCGGTTTTGAAGATGACAAGAAACCCAATCATGTCTACAAATTGAGAAAAGCTTTGTATGGATTGAAGTAAGCACCTAGAGCATGGTATGAAAGATTGAGGGACTTCTTGCTATCCAAAGGATTTGTCATGGGCAAAGTTGATACAACACTATTTATCAAGAAGATTGGGAAAGACTTGTTTGTGTTGCAAATATATGTTGATGATATCATATTCGGTTCAACCAATCAAGATTATTGTGATGAGTTTGGGGAAAATGATGGCAAAGGAATTTGAAATGTCCATGATTGGTGAACTTAGTTTCTTTCTTAGACTTCAAATCAAACAAATGAAGGAAAGAACATTTGTGAGCCAAACTAAGTACATCAAAGATATGCTCAAGAAGTTTGGCATGGAAGATGCAAAGGGCATCACTACTCCAATGAGCACTAGTGGAAGCTTGGATAGTGACAAGAGTGGCAACATGGTGGATCAAAAGCTATATAGATCAATGATTGGTAGCCTACTCTATGTGACGGCATCAAGGCCTGATGTAATGTTTAGTGTATGCTTGTGTGCAAGATTTCAAGCCTCACCAGGAGAAAGTCATTTGAAGGCAACAAAGAGAATATTGAGGTATTTGAAGCATACACAAGATGTTGGATTATGGTATCCCAAAGGTGCAAGCTTTGAGCTAGTTGGATATTCGGATTCTGACTATGCCGGTGACAAAGTGGAGAGAAAGAGCACCTCTGGGACTTGTCAATTGTTGGGAAGATCACTTGTCTCATGGTCATCCAAGAAGCAAAATAGTATTGCACTATCTACCGCCGAAGCCGAATACATCGCCGTGGGTAGTTGTTGTGCACAAATCTTATGGATGAAGGCAACATTGAAAGATTTTGGAATCAACTTTAAGACTGTGCCATTGCTATGTGATAATGAAAGTGCTGTGAAGCTAACCAACAATCCGGTTCAACATCAAAGAACAAAGCATATTGATGTTCGCCATCACTTTATTAGAGATCATCAACAAAAGGGTGACATTGCTATTGAGAGTGTGGGCACCGAAGATCAATTAGCCGATCTATTCACCAAGCCACTTGATGAGAAGAGATTTCACAAGCTAAAGAATGAGTTGAACATACTTGACTTCTCCAACATGAGTTGATGCACCTCCATGATATGACATGCCTCTCCTTCGAGCCCCAAGGTACAATTGGTTGACATGTCATACATTCTATACTAAGGACATGTTTAGTGCATTTAGTCATGATTTCTTATGTTCTAGGCTCATTCATGAAAATCAAATGAATTTGAAGTTTATATGGTGCCACTATTGTTTCCAAGACTTGTATGATCTAGTGGTAGAATATAACTTGTTTGAGTAGCTTGTGATCTTGTTTAATCTAGAAAGCTTGTCTAAATATTTGCTTCAACATGGTGCATGATAACCCTTCTAGTGAGGTGTGAAGAAGCTTGCCCTTGGATCAAACCGAAGCATTTTATTCATGCAAGCAATCTAGGTTGAATCACAAACTTGATCCTCACCCCATAACATGACATGATAATCTATCTAAAATTGGTCCATTGTGGTCATTGGTGCCAAAGGGGGAGAAAAATATTGTTCACAAAGATAGATTCTAAAGGGGGAGAAAACCTAAAGGGTAAAGGGGAAAATGATAAAAGAAGGGGATCAACTAAAATTTTGAGCACACAAGTAGGGGGAGCAAGCTCTTAAACATGATTGTTGCATTTCCATGTGCACTTCATATGTATGATGCATAGTTATGCATTTCTTTTTCTATGATACATTGCTTGTGTAGTGACTTGCTAGTATAATTTGAATGGTATATTGAGGTACTAGCATGAATAGGAAGTAGTTAAATTTTTCTTGCTTCATGTTTTCCAAAGTGGTACTAGAGCCTTGTTTATATTGTTGATCTCATGAGGTTTCTAGTTATGTTTGTGCTTTTCCAAGTGGTATCTAACTACACAAGGTGCTAAGATGGTGTCTATCGCTACTCCGATGGTATCACGATTCAAAGGTCTATAATCTAAAACACTTAGCACCTACTGATAGTCAATGCTCCTATATTTTCGTATCTAAGCATGTATGCTTCCTAAATCCAAACATATAGCATACATGTAGGGGGAGCCATTGCTATCAATTTGAATTCATGATCACTTGTCTGTAATTCTTACACATGGTAATATACTTGGACAATGTGACATGGGTTCAATTAAAATTTTATCATAATATCTTTGTGAAAGGGTTGTCACCAATTACCAACAAGGGGGCGATTGAAAGCTCTATGTTTGGTGTTGGTAATTAGTGACAATGCCTAAGTACTAATCCTATGCCTAATTTGTGTATAGCATATGAGGATTAGTACATTCCAATGTTGGTGGCAAGATGGATGTGGTGATCATGATGGCCACACTTTGATTTAGACGCAACCCTACGTGATCAAGGCAAAGGTATATGCTTAAGGGTTGTATTTTAGTAACCAAGACACCTAGTGGGTGTGGTTACATTATAGGATAGATAGCCATACTATAAAGAGGGGAATGACGCGGCTATTGGACTCCTAAGTGCCTCTAGGTGTGCATTTCATAATCATATGCATTTGGATAGAACTAATAATGCCTCGAAAAATGATTGTGGAAATGCTAACACACTCGCACATGATGTGATCACTTGGTGGTGTTAGCACATTTGCGAAGGCGGTGGAGTTTGAACGATAGAGAGGGGTTTGGGGTCCTCTCTCCCTCCCGCCGAGCTTGCGAGACGGGATTCAGGCGTTTTCGAGGAATTGAAACGCCTATTTTCCTTTACGCCAATGTTGAGTTTTGGAGGCATTGTCACATGTTGTTTTACGAGCTAAAACATGTGCTAAAGTGACACACATACTTAGTCTAGCTCATATGTGAAAGGGTGAATCAAACGGAGGCGAACGGAGGTCATAGTGGTGACCGGACGCTGGACCGGACGCGGTCTCTGTGTGACCGGACGCGTCCGGTTAGTACTCAGCGTCTGCGCGTGTTTCAGTTTTCTGATCAGACGCGGTGGCGCGTCCGGTCACGATCGACCGGACGCGTCCGGTCGTTGTGGGAGCTTACTGGACTCCAACCGGACGATGGTACTATGGCGTCCGGTCTGTTCTGTAGCGCGTCCGGTCGCTGATTCGTTGGAGCGCTGCTCAGGCTTGACCAGCGCGTCCGGTCCGTTACGGGACCAGTGTGTCCGGTCGAGCTTCGCGCGTCCGGTCCGCGCGACCAGCGCATTCGGTCAGCGCGACTTCAGCTGATTCTGCTGCCTAACGACTATATTCGAAGGGGTACGTCTATAAATACTCATTGGTCGGCTCAAGGCTCTAACTCTTGCACTCTTTGATATACTTGTGAACACTTTGAGCTAAGCAACTCCCCTCCCACTCATCTCTATTGCTTCTTTGCATATTCGAAGTGAGATTGAGTGATCCAAGTGCATTTGCATTGTGAGATTGCATCTAGTTGGCACTTGGTGGTTGATTTGCTGCGGGATTCTTGTTTCTCTTGGTGGTTGCCGCCACCTAGACGGCTTGGAACAGCTTGGAGGCGTTGGCAGGAGTTGGTGATTGTTCTTGGCCACCTCCGGTGATTGTGAGGGGTTTGTGCCTACCTCAGCGAAGCGCCAAAGGCAACATTAGTGGATTGCTCGTGTCATTTGCAACTTTTTGCCATTTGGTAGGTACTTATGGCGCCTTTTGTGTGGCTCGGTGTGTGACCGATTAGCCACTGAACCACGTGGTGAAGAGGGACACAACGGGGACTAGCGTGCTGGCAAGCGCGTGAACCTCAGGATAAATCTTCGTGTCATCATTCTTATTGTGATTAATCGATCCCGGTGGTTGTATATTGTGGAATTCATCTCTTGATCATATTGATTGGTTGGCTCAATACTTCGCCCCTTGGTGATACCCTTCTAACTCTCTCTTGTATTAATTTCTTAGTTACCTTGCTAGCTTGTTAGTGTAGCTCTTAGCTTGTGTAGCTAGTTAGCTTTAGTTGTAGCTAAGTTGTGCGGTTTGACTTGTGCGGTTGAGTGCAAACTTACTAGAATTGTAAATTAGATAGGTGGCTTGCAAACACCCCGTAGGCTAAGCAAAACTCGCATCTCGCTATTTGTTATATTGATAAACTTGTTTAGCTTGTCTTTGTAGAAATTTTTAAAAAGGCTATTCACCCCCTCTAGCCATCAGGACCTTTCAGGTGCCCTCCGAAATGAGGAACGCGATCGCACTCTTTGAGCGAGAGCTAGCCAGGCGTGATGGCTGATTGACGACGCCGGAACCCTCTGGGTTTGTGGGGATGATGGAGCGGGATCCGGAGTCCATCTACGACCTCCTGCTGGCAACCCCTGAGAACATGAACTCTGAGTCCAATTCCGAGGGGAGCTGCCATCCGCTAAGAGAATGCAACATGTTGCACCTCTCGGAGGATGGCGTAGCACCGGCGGAGGATGCAGAGGACGATGCCTATCCAATTCCACGCACCCATGGGGAACAGGCCGAGTATGACTAGGAGCGCCTGGAACGAGCTAGGGCTTGTGAAGCTGATCTGGCCAATGAACGCCACGACGATGGATGCCCTAGCCCGCAACACCTCGACGCTGAAGGTGCGTGGCCGCGGGCACGCTGTGTGTACGGTCAAATCCAACCGGGCAGGAGGGAGACACCCGTCTTCCCTGGAGCCAGCCAAAACGTCACAGCGGCCACCATGATCATGCGGACGGCCCCTGAGCCCTCGACCGATGAGGGAAAGCGCGTCCATTAGGAGCTATGAGACCTGTTGGAAACTACCGCGGTGCAGCAGGCTCAAAGCTCCGCGGTGAGAAGGCATCCCGAGGCCAGTTTCGTACACATCTCCTCGGCGCGTGGTGCCCCGAGGGGCGCCACGCGCCAAGCATGCTCCTACCAGACGACGACGGCGTGACGCGTAGGCGGGAACCCTCCCCAGCGCGCAGCCGCTACGTCGGAAACCACAATGCCCGTCCAACTCAAGGCGCCAGACGCCATGGGCCAGACTAGGCGGACAAGGATCAGCTGCACTACGGCGACAGCGACCCGGACAACCATGGCCAGCATCCCAGGGTTCGGGATGCTCGACGCAGTCCAAGCCCGGACGCCTGCGGCCCGCAGGCGTTTGCAAAAAGGATCCGGCAGACGCCATTCACGGCGCGCTTCCGCGCGGCGCAGAACATCGTTAAGTACTCTGGGGACACCAACTATAATACCCCGTATTCTACGGGTTATTAATTAAGTAAATTAATGGCAAGGTTGGATAAATAATTCCTAGTTAAATTTGATTGTGTCATTTTCTTAGGAATAAAAATACGCTTGCGTATGCATATCGACATACATCAATGAGTGGATAAATAGATAATCGTGTAGATATGTTTATCTTAGCTTTTTCCTTGTGCGTGGTTTATCATGAAGGTGCGTGACTAAGCATGCAAGCAACGATGTTGCGGATTTTGATTAAAAGAAATTATAGAACCTATTTATCATATAGGCACGCTTATTTAATATTTAGTTTCCTGTGAATGATCGTTAAATTCTCAGTGGTGCTCATCAGGCATAGAATTGCTTGAGTAAACGTGCGTGCCACTGCATGCGTATGAGAACCAAGAGGCTAAATAGTATGTTGGTGGTTATGCATGCCTGTTAGATTAATTACGGGATGGCGTACGATCTTGCAAATAAATTCACAGATTCTTTTATTAGTTAAAATAATGATAAGGTTTACCGTATGTGTACATGACATGCATGTGTGAATAGCTGGCATACACGAACATGCAGCTTCGTGCATAGCATCGGCGATTGCCTAAATTAGTTAGTGGGCCCTAGCTGTCAACAACACTCATGGATTAAAATGTTAGTAGGCCCCATCTGTCATAGGCAACAAGAGCACAGCCTCACGTACTCACTAATAAAAATAGTTACCGGTCTTATCTATTTACTGGACTAAACAAGGAGCTTTAATTTAGTAATTTCCTAGCTCAACAGTGAAGAAATAGATAGAATGAAGCAGCAGTTTCTTTGGACGTTGACCCGCTCCAGGAGTACGTGTACTGTATGAATCTGTGAGTGCTAGATAGGGGAGCAGGCCACATGTAGTAATATCCACCGACGGTAAAGGAAAAAGAAATAAGTAGCAAATTATTATTTTTTGATTAAGCATACCTGTATTACTGGATAAGGAAAACGTACAAATACACATAGGAATACAGATACGCTAGAGGAGGATACATGGGTAGCTGTACCAGCCATCTTACACAGAGGCCCCTAAAAAAGTACAAATTACATTGTAGTCTGAAGACCCTGTGCTTCCCGAAAGTTCCAGGAGTGTCTTCCGTCGACCGCCACCGTCGATCCGTCGCCGGCCACCATCTTCGGAGAAGACACCATGGTTACCCCAGATCTAGAGGAACCCCATCGTGTCGAAGCTTTGAATAGAGCCGCAAAAGACACCCAACACCGAGGTCGGGATGAAATCGCCATTGGTAGAACATCGGCCGGGGATACACCCCAGGCTCCTCTGACCCTGGATCTGAGCTCTCCATCGGCAACCGCCGCCGCCGAGGAAAAAGCGAGCCAGATCTAGCCGGCCACCATCCACAAGACTCGAAGCACGCCACACCTCCTTGAAGACAAAGGCCAAGAACAACATCACCTGAAAGATGACGAAGCTCCGGCCCAGACTCCAGAACAAAGCTCGCCGACCTCGCCAGCGATGCCGGAGAAGAACACCACCGGGGCGGAGAAAAGGTCGGGAGCAGTTATTCGCCAGCGCCATCACCGCGTCCACCTCGCTGACGACG
This sequence comes from Saccharum hybrid cultivar R570, assembly GCA_038087645.1. Lineage (NCBI taxonomy): Eukaryota > Viridiplantae > Streptophyta > Magnoliopsida > Poales > Poaceae > Saccharum > Saccharum hybrid cultivar. The sequence continues at coordinate 31,299,655 of JAQSUU010000066.1, read as the reverse complement.
CCGAGAATAGCAAGCCACAGAGGAGCAAGATCCCCTCAGCAGACCCTAGCTCCACCGCCGAACAACGACGGTGAGTAGACCCTAGACCTAGATAGAACACACTAGCTAGCCTATGTACAACCGCGCGCCAATTCCCCGGCTCTGATACCACTTGAAGGGTCGAGATGGCGGACTAGAGGGGAGGTGAATAGTCCTTTCTAAAACTTAAATGCGTCGGCTAACCGAAACAAATGCGAAATTAAACTTTATCGGTCTAGCCAAGACTACACCCCTCTATCTAAGTTCTCTAGCACCTTGCAAAGATCCTAATTAAGAAACTAAGGTGCTAAGCTTAGCAAAAGCTCACCTAATCAATTCTAGAGCAAGGTCACACAAACCTATGCACTAGTACTTTGCCAACCGAGGGAGCTCCTACACAACTAGTGAAGCAAAAGGACAAAGCTCCTAAGCTCACTAGCAATGCTCAATAACAAGGCAACCAATGCCAAATTAGAGAGTGCAAATTACTTAGCTACACAAACTAAGCAATGTGACTAACAAGATTACACAAACCAAATTAGTCACGCAAGGGGAAGCTTCTAGCTACACAAGCAAGAAGACAACTAGCAAGCTACACAAGCAAACTAGTCACGAGAGCAACTACACAAGCACAAGTATATATGAAAGTAAATACAAGCTTGTGTTGCACGAAGGCAAACCACCGAGAAGATAAAGAACAATGTTGACACGGTGATTTTTCTCCTGAGGTTCACTTGATTGCCACCAAGCTACGTCCCCGTTGTGTCGACCAACACTTCGTGGTTCGGCGGCTAATCGGTATCACACACCGAGCCTCTCAAAAGGCGCCGCAAGAACCCACCATCAAGTGTGGTAGCTTAATGACATGCTCAACTAGAGTTGCTCTTTGCGATCCCCGCGGGGTGAGCACAACCCCCCCTCACAAAGCTTCTCCGGAGCCTCGCACAATCTTCTTGCGAGCTTCGACGGAGCCACAAGCCACCAAGCCATCTAGGAGGTGGCAACCTCCAAGAGTAACAAGCATCACCGGCTTGCAACACGATCACCTAGTGCCACTCGATGCAACCTCACGATGCAATCGCACTAGAATCGCTCACTCACTCGATCAGATGAACACTATCAAGCAAGAGTGAGTTAGAGGGCTCCCAAGCACTACCACATAAGCCACCAAGGCTATAGTGTGCTTAGCAACTGGCCAAGGCCGGCCACCACAAGTATTTATAGCCCCAAGGGCTATACTAGCCGTTGCAGCAAACTCGGGGGCACCGGACGCTCCGGTGCCTAGGCATCGGACGCAGCCTCCAGCGTCCGGTGCTCCCTGGCCGTCCACGTGTCACTCTTCGTTCAACTGCATCCGCCAGATCTCAACGATCGACCCAGCTCACGCTCAGACAAGTTCACACCGGACGCTCAGCATAGCACCATCGGACGCGCGCACGCCAGCGTCCGATGCACTCCAGTAAGCACCCCAAGCTCGAAAACGCGCATCGGACGCGTCCGACGCAACACCATCGGACGCGCCACTGCGTCCGGTGCACTTCTAGCATGATTGCCACGTGCCACATCACCAGCATCGGTCGATCAACAGTGATCACCCGGCGTCCGGTGCGACACCGTCGGACGCGTCAGTGCAGCCTCCCAATTGCGCAGCACAAGGGTTAGCCACCGGACGTGTCCGGTTACTCGGGAGCCAGCGTCCGATGCAGCATCCCATGACTTCGCCTCCTTTTCTTGCCTTCGGCGCAAAGGAAAATAAGCGTTTCATTTCCACGAAAGCGCCGAACCCCTCTCTACTGCTCAAACTCAACCGCCTTCGCAAATGTGCTAACACCACCAAGTGTACATCACCATGTGCATGTGTGTTAGCATTTTCACAAACATTTTCTTCGAAGGAATTAGGCACTCAACTTGCCACGCCACTCGATTCTACCAACGATGCAAAGTTACATCACTCGAGTGGCACTAGATGACCGATATGCAAACAAGTTTGCCCCTCTTGATAGTACGGCCATCTATCCTAAACCTGGTCATAAACTTCTCTACACACCTATGACCGGTGAAATGGAAATGCTCTAGGTTATACCTTAGCCTTGCGCATTCCATTTCATCTCCTTCGATGTTGATGCAACACATGCACCAACCAATCACCAAATGATATGATCCACTTCATATCATCACGTGACCGTATTGGTTCATCAATCTTGACCTCACTTGCTCTTCACCGTTGCATCGGTCCATCAACGCCAAGTCTTGCTCAAGCTTCTCCGTCACACGCGGTCCCTCGCTCCAAAGCCTCCGACTTGCCCTTCACACTTGCAACCGGTCCGTCGAGCCAAGTTATGTCTTGATCTTCTCCACCTTGATCACATGACTCAATGTCATGTCTCATATGCAATGAGCTCCTCCATCATCACATGTGCAAGCTTTTCAACATCTCCAAGCCATTTCCACCTTCATGGCATATGTTGCTCACACACATGTACCTGTGGACTAATCACCTGTGTATCTCACATAAATACAATTAGTCCACCTAAGGTTGTCACTTAATTACCAAAACCAAACAAGGACCTTTCAGTCGTGCTGCAACCACGGCTACCCAGTCAAGCACACCCTCGAGGAGTGCGACCTCATCCAACGCTACTTCAGTGGTGATTACAAGGCTATCGGTATGGACGCACCATCCGAGCCCGCAGGCAATGAGGAGAAGGGGATGCATATCCCGACCCAAAAGGGTGCCTCATGATCTTCGATGGACTAGTGGCGTACGAGTCCAAACGCTAACAGAAGCTCACGGCTAGGGAGGTCAATGCGGCCGCCCTGGGCGAAGCCGTCTTGGCTTTCCTGAAATGGCCAGAAACCGCAATCACTTTCGATAGAAAGGATCACCCCAACCACATTCCGCAACCGGTATGCTTCCCCCTCATCGTGGATCCGATCGTTGGTAAGACCCACCTGTCTCATGTCCTCATGGATGGTGGGAGCAGCCTCAACCTCCTCTACACCGAGATGTACGACGCTATGGGGCTATCACGAGCGATGATATGACCATCCGGTGCTCCGTTCTACGGAGTCATACCCAGGCTTTAGGCCATTCCCCTCGAGCAGGTCAACTTACCCATGACATTCGGAGGACGAGCCAATTTCCTCATGAAAACGCTCACCTTCAAAATAGAGGATTTCCTCGGCGCCTTTCACGCCATCCTGGGCCGGCCATGCTACGCCAAGTTCATGGTCGTCCCCAACTACACCTACCTGAAGCTCAAGATACCCGGCCCTCATGGGATCATCACTATAGGAGGCGGCCGCCAGCAAGCCCACCTATGTGAACGGGAGAATTATGACATCGCTACAACCGCATGCCAACCCCCGGGGGCTGAATCCAAACGTGACTTCCCTATGCGTTAGGAGAGCACGTGGAGGTCGCACTCTACAACCTTGGCCGTGACATGCGATGAGGCAGGCGACAACATGGCACGAGGATGACGCGATCGATGAGCACCAGAGGGCTCGCAACACAACACATTCCTCGGCTCGACGAGTCGTGCACTCCAGGCCTCGACGTGTCGAGCACCGCGAATGACAAAAGCCACGATGGGTCACGCGGACACTTAGCGTTCACATCAAAGCTATTCTCGGCCAACTAAGAATTTGTATATAACGGCCGATGAATCCTTCCTACACTCAGAGATCGCACGAAGCGACACTCTGATGATGTGTGCAACTCCAAGTGACCCATGTTGATCGGCGCGTGCCAATCGACGCGGTTCACTCACGGGGGCTGCACCACGGCATAACACACGCCGATGTTCACCAGAAGAGAGATAATCACAACCCAAAGGAAAGAGGATGACAAAAGGCGCGCTAATGCCAGACCTATCTTACAACGCTTCGGTCAGGAAAACAGAGTCACACTAAGCTAAGCCTCACGGGTCGATCCCCAGGCAAGGTCACGTGACTACAGCATTCGATTGATTTGACCATCGACGAGCACATGAATGCAAAAGACTCGAGATACAAACTAAGAAAATTTATTTATTAAAAAGACCCTAGGTATAGCCTAAGGTCCCTGGCCAGCACCGAGGAGGATGTCCTCCACATCTACGGCTGCCATGACGGTGGTCTCGGCAGCAGCAAAGCCGCCAACCAGTTCCGCCTGCTCCGCCTGACTAGCATGGTCCTAGAACTCGGGCGCCACCTACGAAAATCTTGGCCGGTGCGGAGCTGTAGGGCGGCGAGGGCGACGCCGGCTCCCTGCCGGATCCTGGCCACCTCCGTGCGTTCGTGGTCCTCCATCAAGAGAACCTCCTAGAGGTGAGCCTCCTCCATCTCGTGGAGGGAGGCCACCAGCAGCTCTTCTAACGCTGATGACAAGAAGATAGGAAGATCAGGAATGACAAGCAATGAACGGGATAACAAGATGAAGAATCACCCTTACCCACGATGTGGGCCTAGGTGTTGGCGGCAGCCGCCTACGTGACAACGGTCTCCCTCTCCGAGGCCTTGAGGGCCACCCTGATGGCGTCAAGATAGCGCTCCAACCGGCTCACTTCGTAGGTGGCGTCGAAGTAGCGCTGGTAGGACTCGTCCGCCCTACGGACGAGCTAGTGAAACTCACGCCGATCATCCGAGGAGGATGACGACAAGCTTGACCCTCCTGTGGGTGGGGTCATGACATGAGCGACGCTGGCGACCCATCCAGATGCGGCATGGGAAGCGGCCCTGCAAACACGCACAGTCAATACAGGTTGAAAACTCCAAACTGTAACATCATCCAAACACACTTACCCCTGATCGCACAGACAAGGATGAAGAGGCGGTGGAGCCCCGTCGGTACTCAGTGACTCCTCCAACGGTTGTTTACCACGGTCCATCCTGGCTAGCGAGGAAGGAGCTCCAGTGGCTCAAGAGCGAGAAGGGGGAAGTAGCGGAGCTGGCGACTCGAAGCGAATGCCACCCCACCGTACCATTCCAATTGTATTTATAGCTGCTTAGCGTGCTTAAGGCAAATGCGCGTTCATTCACATTTACTAACTGCTTGAAGAACCCTGTAGAGCAGGTGAAGCGATCGGAGGGAAGGTGGAACGATGGTTGCCCACGCAGTGGCGCGAACCAAGTAAGCCGCACACACCCCCACTCATTTCGATATGCGTGCCCGCATTCCACGCCGCACGACTGCTTATGAGTGGGTGCCATTATGCCACAATGTGACCGGGGAGGCCAACCCCCCCCCCCAGATCATGCGCGGAACGATCCGCCGTGACCCCGTGACGTGCTTAGGATACCCGCTCTTGGGCCGGTCCTTAGAAGGGCTCGAGGCCACAAAAGGGATAGGGGCAGGGAGGAGATGGGCCCCTACGGCTCTAATCGATGGTGTGGAGCCACACAACCGTCTCTCTATGTGTCTGAGTTGTCCGCCTCGAAGTCTCTCAGGTTGACCCCTCTGGGGGGAGGCATCTTGCCCCTTGGCCGCTGCAGAGGCGGTTGGAGACCGACGGGATTGACGGTCGATGATTTATGGGATGTCTCTTGACGAGGCACAACCGAACTCCATGTCGATTAGGGAGGATATCAAGTCCTGCTTAGATTACCCATCGACCCTGATGAGGCGCACCGCTCCGACCATGTGGTTACGATGGACATGCCTCTCCCCGTGTAGGACGAAACCAAAACCCACCTGTAACAAGGCAACACGACCTCTCGAGGTTGGCGAGGATGTCAAGGAAAAATAGAGTCGGGTCCCTATGACCCAGTAAGGAGTCAGGCCAAGCCTCAACCAACTCCTCCCTGCGCTCCAGGTCTAAAGACCAAAGATTAGCTTCGAAGACTAACAAACCGTCAGAGGTCCATGACCTCTCCGGAAGAGATCGACGAAGTAGACGGCCCGGACAATGCAGTAGTAACTTCCATATGAAGCGATGTGAAACCCAAAACGTGATCACGGCTTGGTCATGTAGAAAAAGAAAAAAGGTCCAAGACATATGAGCCAATGCATGATCATAGAAAACCTCACGATCGCACAAAGGGAGGTCGAAGACAAATTCCTCGCATCGTTTGAACGTAACAACCCTTGTGGCAACCCAAATCGGAAGCATGACCCTAAACCCACAGCTCGAGGTCTCGTTGCAATCATAAGGGAAGCCTAAAAACTTATTGATACAAGAGTTACCAAGCCTCTAAAACACCAAGGGCGGGCACCACCTCGATGGTGATGCCGACTGACAACCCAAGGCCGAACGATGCAAAGGAAGCACATGCAGCACATGCCCCACCTGCTCCTCAGCAAACGGCATGACCTTGGGGATCACATGCCGTGGGGACTGCTACTATCCCTTCGGCAACAAAGGGAGCCCAGCTATCACCAGCAAACGAAGCGCAGATGGGACATCATCCTGATCCGTTTGACATGGACATCATTAACGGGCCATGCTACTACGCCCTCCCCCAGCTCCGCAAGTAATCCCAAGCAGACGTCTGGTGAACCTTTAGCGAGATCCCGATGTGACACCAGACTACGCGTGGAACCTAGGGAGAAGCCAGATACGCTTCTAGCCATCGCACATTTCAAGCACATGAACCACCAAGGTTCGGAGCAAGAAGTGGCGACAGGGTAGCGAATTGATGTCACGTATGACCCGACTCGATGGCCACACTACCTCCCAGTCCCCAATTCGCAAGTCGCCTTCTAGCACCAGTTGCTAGGAAGGGTGACGCTGGTCTCCAGCCACCACGAGCGATCCCCAGTGGATCACACAATTGGAGCCCCACGGCTCCCTTCAGATTTTCCTCCCCTCTCTTTTCCTCAAAATCAGCCTAGGCTAAAGCTATGTTCGTAGAAGTAGCTTAAGGGGGTTTGAATTGTAAGGAGGCGCCTATTTATAGGCCTAAGGGTGGTCCCCGCGCCGTGTGGTGCACCATGGGAGGCCATAGCCAAAGTCAAATGTCCGCATGAGGATGGGAAAACTGAGACCCTCCCAAAGGCAGGGACGCAACAGGGTCGACAAGACCACTTGGCTCTGCCTGGGTCAGAAACCCTGAAACAAGGCATATTAACACGACGAGGCTCAGCAGTCACGTACCACATCGTCAGGGCATTCTGACGGGGCAAAACACAACAGCCACCTACCGCATTGAACGCACCAAGCCCGCAAGAGGTCGACCAACGAAGCTCGAATAAGCCACAACTATGAACCCACGCACAACACACAAGCATCTCAGCGCTTTCACGATCACTTCGTGATCATAACAATGCTTAGGGGCTACTATTGGGGTCATAACTTTGGGGTGTCTCAAGGCATTAATTAGTTAGCAGGCCACGTAGCCCGCAATATCTCAGCTAGCGAAGGCTCGAACAACCAAGACCCAGCTAGGCCAAGCGAACCAGGCCAGACGCCAAGGATGAGGTCAGCCACGACCCCTCCCTATTGCCTTAGACACACGACACTCGATAGGTGCACGATCTCTCCCCTGACCCGACCCTTGGAGGAACGGGGAGAGGTCGAGCGTAGCCAAGTGTGCCTGCTTTGACAAGAACAGCACGTCGCACTGACCCCGTAAGGACCGAGGAGACAATAATCACCTCGGTCTGGTCAGACACCATCCCTGTGCCACACTACATAGACAGGACAATACTGCACGGCGGTGACGACCGGTACAGAGCCCACCGTCCAAAAACGGTCCGACAAGACAAAGGTACGACTCCACCCACATAGGCACTACTCCTACACTGGGAGTAGGCGCCAAAACATGCCATCCATCCAAATAATTTCAAAAATGTTTTATTCCTACACTGGAAGGAAACACCAAAAAATAATATATTCCCTATAGGTTACTACAAAATAAATGCTCCAAATTCTTGTTACTATCTCTCAAGTATTTTCATTGCAATAGAGAGGCATGGGCTATGCAAAAGTTATTCAAAAAGAGAAAGTATTGAAAAAAATGGACAAGTGTCTGAATAAATAAAACAATGGGTACACCGATGCCCATCTGAAAAAAGAGAGAAAAGAAAAAAATATAAATAAGATAGCCCATGTTTTCTTGCAAATATTTTCAAGTTCCAAATGAGAAATATGTTTTCAAGGAGCAGAGTAGAATTAGAATTATCCACCATATACACCTATCATTCCACATACACATGCACATCTTGATTTGATTGTATGATTAACTCTCTTTGGATCCATTGTTTGACTTAACAAAATAAGCTTTGCAAATATGTATGTGCTGTCTCCACACCTGTGAACTCCACATAAGCTTTAGTTGTAGGGTGAGGGAGAAGGCATAACACCATTACTGCCTTGGTAAGGATCCACAAATACTACATATGAGAGACTTGAGGGAGTCATACAAAGGAATCTCTGAGTTTTATTTTGAAAGCTTATAAAAACTCTGGAATAGAGGTAAAATAAAAGAACTTGAGACATAGTGCTTGACTTGATTGTTCTATCTTTCAATTGCTCAAGACCTAAGTGAAGGTAAAAGCTCCATGGTTGAAGGTAATATGGGTGAGTTTGAAAGTCAGATCAATTACTCTAATTTGGAAGAGAATTTTTGGTTGAAAGCATGTGTATTTGAGATAACTCATGATCTATCTCTGGTTGAGCTGTTTGCTCAGGGACAAGCAAAGGTTAAGCTTGGGAGAGTTTGTTGACGGTAGTTATGGTTCATTTTAAACCGTCAATAAAACATGAAAAAGGGCATATATCAACCTCCAACATAGAATTAGGGTTAAACTAATAGAATTCCATAGGTTTTGGTGAATTTGTGTTTCTAGAGGGGTTTATCATAAAAAGGAGGCAAGAAATCAAGGATGTCGGGCTCAAAAGCATATTCCACCGCGAAACCAAATTGAGAAGAATCTAGAAGACACGAGAAGGCGACCCACCGAAGGAGGGCCCACCTAGAAGAGACCTAGGTCGACCGACCCCACCCTAGGTCAGCCATCCTAGGGGCCCACCTGTCAGCCTCACGCTTTTACATCGGTTCCTCCACCGCCTTAGGGTTTGCATCTTCACTGTTGATCAAGTTCGGTTTGGTCTGAGGGCTTTGTTTCATCCCACCGTCCTATATAAGCAAGCCCTACCCCCCTCCTGGGAGAGAAGCCATTAAGCCAAGGAGCCAAAAGATCAAAATGATCTTTTCTCCACCAGAGAATTAGATTAGCTACTCAAAGTTCTAGTATAGGCTAGCTAGCAAGGTTTTCGTAGAGTTCGGGCTCCTGCTCAGGATTTTGGATTCATCGTCATCTGGAGGTTGGTATAGCCATTGTATCCGTCTTGTTATGACTTTATTATATTTCAATACTATATTTCTATTTATTATGTTCCTAGTTTACTGTAGTAGTATATTTGATATAGTCATGATTGATAATGAGTTTATGCATAAGATCGCAAAGCGCTTAATTCAATACTCGAGTGAGTTAAGTGGTCGACATTATGTAAGCATGGTGCTTAGATATTGTTTGCCTACGGATGCACTCTATATGCCGGGTCATGTGGTAGACCACGGAAGTGACACTCCCATTGAGTCCTTTGTAGTCCACTCCCCATATGTAAAACAAGTAGAACCTGGTTACGAAGGAAGTCTTGCTCTGTTCTTGATTTTCCTTAGTAATGTTCCTTATGCATAAATGAAGAGTCATTATGCTATACATGATTATATATGTGCTAGAGTGTATGAAAAACTTAGTAAATAAGAAACTACATAAGAATTCAATCTCTTAACTAATCTCCTGTCTAGTCTTACTGAAACTTATGAGTAGTCTATCTCTGGGTATTATCAATATTTATACTTATCATTTATTATTGGCTTACCCCTGTTAAAGTAAGTGCTATGTGATTGATTCCATCATAAGTAGTGCATACTCATTCATCATCTCTAGCCACCCCCATAGCTCCTCCCTATGGTAAAATATAAATAACGATACTTGGAATATTCATGGTAAAATGCTACAATGGTAATCTATCTGTGCGCATGTGGATACCTATATATTTTCTTATCTCAGAGTTTACAAGTGTTCTTTTAGTTATCAGTATTTCTAGCATCATGCTAGGGATGACAATTTAGTATAGAGTGATGCTAAGAAATATCAACACGAGTGTGATCACATTTAGGATCGATAGCCGTACTATTAAGAGGGGTGAAACTCGTATCGAAATGCGGTCATCAAAGTGCCACTAGATGTCCTAACTCATTGTATATGCATTTAGATCCTAGTGAATGCTAACACCCTTGAAAATGTTTGTGAAAATATGCTAACACACGTTCACAAGGTGATACACTTGGTGGTTAGCGCATTTGATCAAGGGTGGAGAAGTTGGAGTTGAAATGGATCAACTCGGCAAAGAAACGGAGGCGAAAGTGGTCACTCGAGGTGACCGGATGCAGGCCACGGCAGGACCTGCGTGTCTGGTCGGTTTGTCCAGAGATCGGACTCAGGGTGGTGAGGATGATTGGATGCTCGACGAACACTGTTCATCAGGTCGACGATGACCGAACACGTCAGATCGCGCTTTCTCCTCTCTGGACTCTCTCTGTAAATGACCCAACACGTGGGCGCTAGCGAGGATCGACGCGTCCGGTCATAGTGTGAAGCAGCACGGGGGCGCATGAGCGGACGCTGGTGCACAGCGTTCGGTCAAGTGTTGGCGCGTCTGATCTCAACTTAACTATTGGAATCATGCGGCCACGATTGAACTCGGAGGCCACGTGGCCTCCATCCAGCGACCGAACGCTGGCCGGGCTGTGTTCGATCAACTCGATCGACGTGTCTGGTCAGCACGTGTTGGGCTGCAGTGTGAGTCCAATGGCTCTATTTTATGGGGGCTTCTATTTAAGCCCCTTGGCCGGCTCAAGCTCACTCTCTTAGCCATTTGCATTGACATAGCAACCTTGTGAGCTTAGCCAAAGCCCTCCCACTCATCTTCATCATTGATTTATCATCTTTGTGAGATTGGAAGTGAATCTAAGTGCATTACTTGAGTGTTTGCATCTAGAGGAACTTGGTGTTCATGTTTCATTGTAGGATTCGCTTGTTACTCTTGGTGGTTGCCACCACCTAGATAGCTTGGTGCAGCAAGGATCGTCGAGTGGAAGAAGGTGATTGTCTTTGGCTCCGATCGTGGTGATTATGAGGGGATCTTGACTTTCCACGATGGAGAGCCAAAAGGTACTCTAGTAGATTGCTCATGGCTTAGGTGATCCTCATCTTATGTTGGTTGTGCGGCACCCTATTGAGGGCTTAGCGTGTGATGCCAATTAGCGCGTGAACCTCCAAGTGAGTGAATCACCACAACGAGGACTAGCTTAACGGCAAGCAAGTGAACCTCGGTAAAAAATCTTATGTCATCATTATTCTGAGGCTTTTGTGATATTCATTGTGATTGATTGGCTCCATCTTGTGATTGGCTCACTCCTCGACACATTGGTATAAACATCACTACCTCTCTTGTATTTACATTCTTATTGTAGCTAAGCTCTTTAGTGTAACTAGTTTCGAGAGCTACCTTGTGTTGGGTCTAGTGATTAGTGAGGCTCTTTGGTTAGTCTTTGAGAGCTCACTAACTTAGTATAGTGACATAGCCTTTGTATGCATAGAGATCATAGTCACTAGAATTGTGGTAGGTGGCTTGCATTTTATTAGTAGGCTAGCGTAACATTCGGTTCGCCTCATTATTGTCTAACCTCTTTGTTTAGTGTTGTTTTAGAAATTTTTATAGGCTATTCACCCCCTCTAGCCATTAGGACCTTTCGAGTGGTATCAGAGTCGTGGTCACCATGATTTGAGGCTTAACAACCTTCGGTGTGAAAATGGCTCAAATCAACAACACCAAGAAGCCACCCCAATTTGATGGCATAAATTATCCTTATTGGAAGTCCAAGATGACCACGCACATCAAGTCAATCAATAGAAAGGTGTAGAAGGTGGTGGAGACCAATATTAAGATAGAGGATCTAAAAAATCCCACCGCGATCGAAGAAGTGCTCCTCCAAAACAATGACATTGCTCTTAGTGCTATTCATGATGCTATTGATAAGAGGACATTTGAATAAATCAAGAACACTGAGATGGATCATGAGGCTTGGAAGAAGTTGGAGAAATCAATTGAGGGCACCAAGGCAATAAAAGGTTCAAAGGCATACATTCTTAAGGAGAAATTTGCTAGCTTCAAGATGAAGAAAGGTGAGAGTGTGCCGGACATGTTCCATCGGATGGAGGTGCTTATTAATGATCTCAAAGCACTTGGTGAGAAAGTAGAGGACAAGAAATTCTCTCATAAGTTCTTGAGATGCTTACCCACAAGATTTGGCATGTTAGTTACCTTGCTAGTGAGGACCGGTTTGGACACAATGACACCAAACCAAATTTTAGGAGATATAATGACCGATGAGGCTTATAGAGATGATGATGAGAAGGAAGAAAAGAAGAAGAAGAAGGATGAGAAGAAGAAGAGTGTGGCATTTAAAGCCACATCATTATCAAAGGGCAACGCCAAGCATGATACATCAAGTGAAGATGACGATTCAAGCTTTGATGATATGGATGATGAGAAGATGACTCTCTTTGTGAAGAGATTTGGCAAGTTTATGGTGAAGGGCTACTGTGCTAGAAAGAAGAAGTCTTCATCCAAGAATAAGGAAGATTCAAGAAGGTGCTTCAAGTGTGAAAGCAAGGATTATCTTGTTGCTCGATGCCCATACAATAGTGACAATGATGATGATGACAAGAAGAGCAAGAAGAAGGATAAGAAGGAAAAGAAAGAGAAAAAGGACAAGATGACCTTCAAGAAGAAGAAGAAGGGTGGTTCATATGTGGTCACTTGGGATAGTGATGCTTCCTTAAGTGATGATGATGATGGTGATGGTGATAAGACCACCAAGAAGAAGGCTCTTGAAAGCATTGTTATCAATGAGAAGCCTTCTCTCTTTGACACTCCATCATGCTTCATGACTAAGGCCACTAAGGTACAAACTTGTGATGATGGATGTGATGAGGAATATGACAATAAAAGTGAAAGTGAAAGTGACAATGATGATGGACCCACTAAAGATGAACTAATTGGCATGTTAGACGATGCTAAATAATATTTTGACATTAAGAGAAGGAAATGCAAAGACTTGCGTAAGGAACTAAAAGCCTTTAAGCAATCCTTTGATGAGCTCAATACATCTCATGAGAGACTAGAGAAAGCCCGTGTGAAGCTTGGCAAGGCTCACAAGGAGCTTAAAAAACTCATTTCTCTTTACTTAATGAGTAAAATGAGAAGGGGCATGTTGTGGCATGTTACAAAGGTTTAACTTGGATATAATTGATGTATCATTCTATAAGCCTATTATTGTTGCTCCTACTAACTCTTCTTATAGCACATCCACTTTCACCTCACCTATAAGTGATGGTTTCACTTGTGATACCTCACTAATGGTTGAGAATGGGACCCTCAAAAAGGAGGTAAATGAGCTCACTCGCGTCTTAGGCAAAGCCTATGGTGATGAGGACCGCTTGCTTATGTGCTTAGGTAGCCAAAGAGCTTTCCTATAAAAGGGATTGGGCTATACCCCTAAGAAAGGCAAGGCGGCCTTTGCTCCTCACAAGACTAGTTTTGTGAAGAACAATGGTCGATTTTGCACTAGTTGCAAGCAAGTTGGTCATAAAGAGCATGATTGTAATACCAAGAGCAAGAATGCTAATGTATCCTCAATTAAGCTTGATTCTTTCTATGTGCTTACCATGGGTACAAATGGTGTGAAGGCTAAGTTCATTGGTGCACCATGGATGGGCTCAAGGAAGAAAATCATTTGGGTACCAAAGAGCTTAGTGACTAACCTCCAAGGATCCAAGCAAGTTTAGATACCTAAAAAGAATTGATCTTCTTCTGTAGGTCAATTACAAAGCCGGAGAAAGACATTGGGTTCTTAGTAGTGGGTGCGCTCAACACATGACCGGTGATGCAAGAATGTTCAACTCAATCAACACCAATGATAGTAATGGCTATGATAGTATCACTTTTGGCGACAATGGCAAAGGCAAGGTCAAAGGGCTTGGTAAAATTGTAATATCCAATGACATGAGCATTTCCAATATGTTGCTAGTTGAGAGCTTAAACTTTAATTTACTATTCATAGCTCAGTTGTGTGATCTTGGAAGGAAATAGCAACCGTTCCTCGGCAACGACACCAGAAATGCTTGTTGGTATTTCTTAACGCATACAGAAATAAACCGTAAACGCACGGAATTACCATTATAGCATTTCATCCAAAAGTATTTAGAGTATCATATTTTCCATAGGGAACAAAGGTACTCTTCTAGATAGTTCGTCCAAGGACAACACAAGGGTAGAGTTGGTAGAAGGAAGAGAGGATTCCTATGGTTTAGAGTCTAAGGATAGATAAACTCTACTATTACTCGCTTACTTCGGGCATCGGATCACACCTGGTCTGCCAAGCGAGGCCGGCCTATGGCTCTACACTATGCCTAGACATGGGGGATTACAAGGGATGGATAGGGCTGTCACCACCTACCGCCTACCCCTCAACCGTGGGACATGATGCAAACGAAGGTAGCCTCTAGCCTAGACACCACGTCTACACTATCGACTACTACTCTAGCGTCATACAGGGTGATCCGTCTTTATCAGGAGCCCTCTACTAGAGTATCCACCACGAGAACGGACGATGAACCCGCAAACAAGTAAGAGTAAAGCTTAACTATTCAAATGACTTTATACCGTAAGAACCATAAACACTTACTTAGCGAAATATTCCATCGAGGTAGTGAAAGCCCTAGTTTGGTTTTGGATAATTGATGAAACCTAGTACTAACCTTTATGCTAAGTGTGTGTATTAGATAAGGTTGGTACATTTCAAGTGATGACGCTAGAAGATGGTCCATGAAGATGCTGATGGACATAGATGATCAAGTGCTCATCATTTAGAAAAGAAGAAAGAGAAAAACAAAAATAGGCTCAAGGCAAAGGTATACTGATAGGAGCCATTTTTGGTATGCACTTAAGACACCAAAGAGGGTGTGAGTGATTTAGGGTCGATAGCCGTACTATTAAGAGGAGAAATTCTCTGTTAAAATGGTTATCAAGTGCCATTAGGTGAATTCATATGAGCATATGCATTAGGACCTAGTGTGAGCTAACATTGACCCTTGTAAAATGCTTTGAAAAATGCTAACACACGTACACATAAGTTTTATACTGTGGTTAGCAAGGGTGAAGTCATTGTGGACTTAGAAAAAGAAAAAGGAGGAGACAACAGCGATCGAACGCTGACTTGCCGTGTCCGCTCAATTTTAGTGCGGTGCGTCTCAGCTGGCCGAGAGGGCCATGGAGCGACCAGACGCTGCCACCTACGTGTCCTGTCACTCTGTGCTACAGTAGACTAACAGCGTGACTGGACGCGCAGGGCTCGAGTCCGGTCGGTAGTGACGTACGGTGACATCAGTGGCTGAGGTGCATGTGTGAGACAGAGAGAGAGATCGACCAAACGCTCGGGCACATCAGGTCGCCTCTGACCTGATGCGTCCGGTTAATAGAAAATGGCTCTGGAACCTCTCTGGACTTGATCTGACGATAAGTGTTCTAGAGTCTGGATGTTCTAGCGTCGAGTCCGGTCGTCACTTAACCGTTGGCGCATTGCGGCTAGCCGTTGAGATCGGGTGGTGTACATTTAAAGGGAGGAAACATGTGGACAGCAGGGGTTAACCGGACGCTGGCTGGTGCATCTGGTTATGTCCCTTCTGCGCGTCCGGTCAACATGTGAAAACAGGGAGCAGGGGACCAACGACTCTATTTGTTGGGACTCCCTATTTAAGTGTCTTGTCTGGCTCCAAGGCAACTCTCTTGGACATTTGACATTCTTGACATCCTTGTGAGTTGAGCAAACTCCCTCACACTCATCTCTCTTGCTTGATTGTGAATCCAAAGTGAGATTGAGTGATTACAAGTGCATTTGCTTGAGTGATTGCATCTAATGGCACTTGGGGATCGTTGTGGCTGTGGATTTCTTGTTACCCTTGGTGGTTGTCGCCACCTAGACGGCTTGGAGCAGCGGTGGAGGTTCAGCACGTGTTAGTGATTGTTCGTGGCCGGCTCCGATGATCTTATGAGGGGTATTGCACCTTGCCCGGTGAAGAGCCGCAAGGTAGCTCTAGTAAATTGCTTGTGTCATTGAGTTCCCTCACTTATGGGTCAGTTCTTGCGGTGTCCAATGTGTGGACGAGGTTCGTGCAACATCTCTTAGCTGCCAAACCATCAAGTGTTGGTCAACACAATGGGGACTAGCGTGCCGGCAAGCACGTGAACCTCAAGAGAAAAAATCACTTGTCTCTTACCATTGGATTTCTCCTGGTATTCATATTATGTTGATTGATTAGTTGGTTCGTCTCCTCTACGCGGCGGTATATTCATCTTGCTCACTCATTTATATTCCCGCAAACTAGTTGTACCAAGCTCTTTAGTGTAATTAGTTTTGAGAGCTTGTGTTACCTTTGCTAGTTTAGCTTCTCATCTAGTTGAGCTCTTTAGTGTAGCAAGCTTTGAGAGCTCTTAGTGACTTAGACATTGATTGTCTTAAAGATTATAGCAACTAGAATTATTTGGATATGAGGCTTGCAACACTTGTTGGAGCTAGTGCAAAAAGCTTTATAGACTATTAGTTATCTAACAAGTTTGTCTAGTGGTTTGTAGTTTTTAAATTAGGCTATTCACCCTGCCTCTAGCCAATTAGGACCTTTCAAGTACAAGTGTTCACTGAGGTACTAGCGAGGGAAGACTACCGACAAGCCCGACGCTTCCCCAAACTCTCCCTCACATCTCTCCAACTACACAACTCTATATAGCTATGGCCTAAGCCTTGGAGTGTTGCTCTTGCTTCTTGCTCTCTTCCTTAAGGTGTTGTTGAATGAGGAGAAGGGAGCCTCCTTTTATAGGTGGAGAGGAGGGGGTCATTTAGAAAATGTTTCATCCCCTCATGGAAGGCACCAAATCGATGTTTTGTGCATTTAAGTTACTGCCATCACCCATCCAACCGTCCTTGGAGAGGCGGCACGAGTTGGCCCACCAAAGATGGGCCCAAGACACCCCAGACAGCTGGGGTGCGGCTGCACCCCAACTGGGCCCGAATGGCCCAATCTTTGGCCGGTTGTCTTCATTGGGCCTCTAGAAGGGTCCTACAAAGTTTCGCACCATTTGGAGTTGATTTGATATGGGTTTTGGCCTTTTTTCTCCACCTAACTGGGCCCTGATTTTCTTGGTAAGTAGGCCTTCTCCCCTTAGGCTCATATCAGGTGATGTTACGCCTTGTTCTTTGTGTACTTTTGACATGTTTCTTGTGTTATCTCGACATGTCCTCCTGCAATTGATGAATCACCAAAACTCATGGAACTTTGTTAGTTATGAGCCCTATTTCTAAGTTTGGTGTTCATTTTATCAGTTTTTATATAAATGTTGGTGGTTAAAAGTATGAGTTAAGGACTGCCAACAAACTCCTCCACACTTAGCCCTTTGCTCATCCTCATGTAAAGTTAAGGACTAAGATGGGTCATCTCCTTGATATGACGTCTGCATACAAGTTATTCCAAGCTTCACTGCACTTGTGAACTTTGGAGTGCCTACCACATTATCTTGGGTGATTGAATAAAGGAAAAACATGGATTCAAATCCCCTTACATCAATCAGTTTAGGAACTTGGGTTTTCATTTGATTTTAAAAATGTAAACATATCTTTGCTCCTCGAATGATTCTCTCGGATCGCTCAAGTTGTGTTTGGTTCCTCACCAAGGCATATCGTAGTGTTGCCTTCTTTCTTTCCTACTCCTAAATAACTTATACAGATCTTTGGGTAGGGAAAGATATGAAGGCATATTTACTCTGCATATATTGTTATGTCAAATCTTGGATCCAAGGAGAAAAGATGTCGTACCCTTAGATCAAGAAGTGAAAGTGTGTGGATAAAACATTTCTAAATCTATACTATACTCTTTTATATGAGTGATTTCTCTCTAACTTTTTATTTTGAGACATGACTATCATTTAATTTATTTTTTCTTGTTGTGAGCCTTCATGTGCTCATCCTCTTTTTTTCTTCAATACCTTGGGACCTTCATGTGTCTCTATTTTTTCACTTTTTCTTCTTGGACCTTCATGTGTCCATATTTTTTTTTCTTTTTCATACTTTTGCATAGCCTATGTATCTTAATCCATATATTGAGAGAGATCACTATTTCATTGAACTTGGAGTAATTTTCCTATCAAACATGTTTTTGTCTACTCCCAGTGTAGGAGCAAAGTTTTTGGTGATCTTTGCGTACTCCCAGTGTAGGAGCAGCATGTATAGGTGGGTGTACGTGATCTTGATCTTGTGGGCATGATAACTTTCTCAACAATTGTCAACAAGACTTGATAAAACTCAATGCAGGAGTAAGTAGCATAAATATGGAGGTTTTATGTTCTAATCACTAAATATGGCTCTGGTAGAAATTTGCATATCATTGAGGAGCTTGCTATTTAGATTTTGATTTTTGTAAAATAAATCCCAAGTTCTTTGCATAAGAGAGCAAGGTACATTTTCATCTCACTATATCTAATATTCCAATTACTTAGATAACATGGGGTCCCTATGATAGTTGTTCATAAGTTATAGGAATATTAGCAAGGAATAAAAAGTATTCTAATTTTATCAAAGGATAGCATGGAGATGGAGGGTCATTGTTTTGCATTTTTGAATTTGTTCAATTTTTAATTTTAAAATTCAGGAGAGTTGAGGGTATTGTTGCACAAACCAACGTTGTAGAGGAACGAGTTAAAGGATTCAGATATGGTTTGGCTAATCCAAAAGGTTCAGCCAATCCTCTCTGAGCTATCTATCTTGTCCTTCTGCATGATGTACCGTTCGTTGTTGTGCAACATGTTTGTGGGAGATCTCGGATGTGTGTTCATAATGCATGAGAGATCTCCCCCACACTTATTCGTGTACATGTTTATTTAACAAAGAAAAATGAAAAGGAACAGACAAAGGCTCTACCAGTTGAAATACTAGGGAGCCTTAATTTTATTATAATTATTATTAATTTTATTTTTGTTATTATTACTATTATTATTACTATAAATATTTTTTTATTTTATGTGTTCACTCAACTTTTTATCATTTAGCATAAACAAAGCTAAGGTAAAGTTTGCAAAAATAAACATAGCCTTGATTTATCTTCATAGTAGATTACTTATATTGTTTATGAAAGTAATACTCAAAGTTCATTAATCAAATTTCAACACCATGTCAAATTTTGATTAAAGAAGTCTATTTTAACCTAAGCACCATGCTTAATTTAAAAAGCCTATAGATGTATGAAATTCGAATACACCCAAACCAGAGTATACATCATAAACAAGGGAAGCATGAACTTTATGAGCAAGTTATTTTCTCATGGAGATAAAAATGGGTTGGTGGACATTTATTTACCTTTGCATACCTGAGTTTTACTTACCGACAGCATGTGGATGGAGCTTCGTAGTTGCTATAGCGGTTGCTTGGTTGCACATGGTCCAACTCAGGCGATCAACATGGCTTAAACCATACACACATATGGTGTGTATAGATCATAAGCCTTGATGATAGCAAAGGTCTAGAAGAGGAGCACCCGTCTTGCAGCTCCTTCCCTTTTTTCTTTTCTTTCTTTATTTATATATTTTCTCTCTCTTTTCTTTTCCATATACTTTCTCTTTTTTATCATCATTCATTTTTTATAATAATTATTTTTTATAGCAAGATAGAGCTATCATCATAATTTTTTAGCCCAAGATGACCTTTGGTGTGGATGGAACTTTGTAGTGAGATTTTCACTACCCTCGCCCACACTTGGACTTTTGTGTAAAAGTCAAGTGTGCAATGTCGAAGGCCTCCCTTTGAGTGTGTTCCATCACCAATGAATATCGACATGTATGGTTGATGCAGCTCCCATGTTCTTTAGCATTATATGCACCTTGTTCCTCTTGATCTCAACCTGAAAGGGTTAGCAACCCAAAATAACCGAAGGTGCATATTAACTGAATAGCATGTTCTTGCTTCTATTAAAGAAGAAATTGTTTTTATGAATTTTTTAAATGATAATATATGATAATCCGGGGTATCTCCTGGTAGTGCCTCATTTATGGTCTTAAGCTCGACCGCGGGAACTTTGTCCTGTAGCTATCAATGGTGGTATAGTTCCTAGTTTTATCACCAAACATTTAGCAATAATGTTCAAGCTGCAAGGTTAGTACCACAATGCATCCATGAGATCTGCAATATTTCTGATAAACATATGCATCCACAACCATTCTCCTAAACAGTTTTGAAATAAGGATAGATAGATGGTTATGGTCCTTGTGATAGCATGTCAAACTAAGCGAGATCAACTCTGGGGACTTCAAAAGTGAGCATGAAACTTGAGGGGTTTTGAAAGTGAAGTTTTTATATGTGGAATCCCTCCTCTTGGTCTCCAGAGTCGGTTCAGAAATGTCCATGGCACAAAAGTTTTTGTTTTCAAGAATGATGTTTGGATGGCCAGTGGGACATGGTTCCGGCTCGAGTGAGGGTGGTGATGGATGATTCATGTCACAAGAAAGCTCAAGTGAAACGAATGAAGAAATGAACTTCACCTCCTCGAACGGGTCATGATTGGAATGCTGCTTCGCCATTGGATTTTCTGGGCAAGAGATAGGTGTGGCAAAAGCAGTTTCTTCCAACTTTTCATCAAGGCCCCCACGGGAAGGTTTTTCTTGGATAAGATTGTCCAAGGGGTGGCCTATGAGAAGTTCATACTCAAGGAAGGCAAAGACATGGAAATGTACGTGAACCTTGATTTTGTCAACTGTGGTTGGCATGGCCCTAACAATCCCACAATATTCGAAAAAGAGTCCTGATGGACTTTTGAAGAGTTTATTGGTCGGGACTAGCGGCATGTCACCCAAAAGGTTTTTTGCTAGGAATTCGACATGATGCTAGTCCTTACTGTGGGGTTGTGTAGGGCTTCTATGTTTGTTCCCCTTAACGAGCAAGGTATGGTCGTGGAAGGTGAAATAATATGAATTGCTTTAGAAGAACGTTTCACCTTCATTAACCATTCCTTTGATGGTTCCATTCTAGGGGAACTTCCTTTGTAGGAAGTGTAAGCTTTTCATGCCCAAAGTGCCTCGAGGTATTGCCATAATCCTCGAATTTGATAGGGAACTTCGAAGGATGAAGCATTGTTTCCTTCGGTGTTCGTGGTTCGGGTGAGGGCTCATAAGTAGTACCTAGGGATGGTATGGATTTGGATTCAATACTCAACACTCGACATGACTTTTGCCTGGAGGGGTTTGGTTCTTATGACAAAAGAAGTGTGTTTGGCTATGAAGTGCTCAAGGAATTCTACTTGTTCCGTCATAGTTTTGTGTGTAAACCGTCCTCCGGCAGTCACGTCTAGGCATAGGTCAGCATCTGTGTCAAGATTTGAACAAAAGAGACACAAAATCACACCATCGAGTAATGACAAGTCCTGGCCAGCATGTATTAACATTAAAAACTAGGCCCAGGCTGCACCTATAGACTCCCCACGCTGCTCGAAATCAAGGATCTCCCTTGGTAGAAAACCGATACGGGACATGTGGAAAATGCAAGACAAAACTTGTCTTTAAGTTCATCTCAGTCCCCATTCATCCTTTATACGGTGTCTGTGTATCATTGCTTCACTTTTCCCATGAGAGAGAAGGGACACAATTTTTGCCTTAGTGTATCTTGTGTCATGCCTGAGATGATCAGGCATGAACACATCTCCTCAAAATCTAGCAGGTGATTGCAAGGGTTTTCATTTTCGTGCCTAGAGAAGGGTTGTGCCCGAACCATGGATTTTAAACTAGGGTGGAGTTCACAGCCAGATGAACGGTTTGGTTTTGAAACTGGTGATGGCTCAAGGAACTTCCCCTTTGAACAGATAGATTTGGATTTGAAGTTGGCTTCATGGCGGAAAGGATATATTTTTGTTTTTATAAAAAGAAAGGATATAGATACAAGGATGAACTAGGTTCGAAGGAAATAGCAACAATTCCCCGGCAACGGTGCCAGAAATGCTTGTTGGTATTTCTTAACGCATATAGAAATAATCCGCAAGCGTACAGAATTACTGTTGTAGCATTTCACCCGGAAGTATTCAGGGCATCGTATTTTTCACAGGGAACAAAGGTACTCTTCTAGCTAGTTCATCCAAGGACAACACAAAGGTAGAGTTGGTAGAAGGAAGAGAGGTTTCCTATGGTTTAGAGTCTAAGGATAGGTAAATAAACTCCACTATTACTTGCTTACTTCGGGCACCAGATCACACCTGGTCTACCAAGCGAGGCCGGCCTATGGCTCTACGCCATGCCCAGACGTGAGAGATTACAAGGGAGGGACAGGGCTGTCACCACGTGCCATCTACCCCTCAACCGTGGGACATGAGGCAAATGAAGGTAGCCTTCACGTCTATGCTATCGACTACTACTCTAGTGTCGTACAGGGTGATCTATCTTTATCGGGAGCCCTCTACTAGAGTATCCACCACGGGGATGGATGACGAACCCACAAATAAGTAAGAGTAAAGCTTAACTATTCAAACGACTTTATACCGTAAGAACCACAAATACTTGGCGAAATATTCCATCGAGGTACAAGTGTTCGCTGAGGTACATGCGGGGGAAGACTACTGACAAGCCTGACGCTTCCCTAAACTCTCCCTCACATCTCTCCAACTACACAACCCTACATAGCTATGGCCTAAGTCTTGGAGTGTTGCTCTTGCTTCTTTCTCTCTTCCTTGAGGTGTTGTTGAATGAGGAGGACAGAGGCTCCTTTTATAGGTGGAGAGGAGGGGGTCATTTAGAAAATGTTTCATCCCCTCATGGAAGGCACCAAACTGACGTTTTGCGCATTTAAGTTACTGCCATCACCCATGCAACCGTCCTTGGAGAGGCGGCACGAGTCGGCCCACCAAAGATGGGCCTGAGACATGCCAAACAGGGTGCGGCCACACCCCAACTGGGCTCGAATGGCCCCATCTTTGGTCGGTTGTCTTCATTGGGCCTCTACATGGGTCCTACAAAGTTTCGCGCCATTTGGAGTTGATTTGATATGAGTTTTGGCCTTTTTAATCCACCTAACTAGGCCCTGATTTGCCTGGTAAGTGGGCCTTCTCCACTTGGGCTCATGTCGGGTGATGTTACGCCTTGTTCTTTGTGTACTTTTGACATGTTTCTTGCGTTGTCTCGACATGTCCTCCTGTAATTGATGAATCACCAAAACTCATGGAACTTTGTTAGTTATGAGCCCTATTTCTAAGTTTGGTGTTCATTTTATCAGTTTTTATATAAATGTTGGTAGTTAAAGTGTGAGTTAAGGACCGCCAAGATTGGGCAAGTTTGAGAAGAAGTGTGATGAAGGATTCCTACTTGGTTACTCTACTACAAGCAAAGCATATAGAGTTTGGAATTTGGCAAGTGGTACTCTTGAGGAAGTTCATGATGTTGAATTTGATGAAACCAAGGGTTTCCAAGATGAGAATGAAAACTTAGAAGATGTTAAAGGCATTTAACTTTGAAATGCCATGAAAAACATGGATGTTGGTGAATTGAGGTCTCGGCAAGTAAATAATGAAGAAGATGATCAAATACAAGTGCTCTGTAACTCAAATGTGCAAGTTGACACTAATCAAGCAAGTACAAGTGGCTCTCATGACAATGTGCAAGATCAACAAGTGGCTAGTTCATCATCTCAACCCAATGAGTGTTGGTATTTATTAACTTGTCACTTATTTTAGTAGCCACCTATATTTACCAACATCTCTTAGCATTACTTGTTCTAGTTGTCATCCCTAGTGATGGTGCCGGAGATACTTGTTGGTACTACCTAGCATTACTACTAAGTAGATATCTTATTATTTCATATGACTAGAAAGAATATAAAGATATGAATGAAAGAATTATGCAAGCAGACAGATAATTATACCATTATAGCACTTCACCCGAGAGTATTCTAGGTATCGTTATTTATATTTTACCACAGGGAAGGTGTAGCATTAGACATGTATTGATAACTTATAACATTGATGGAGAAATAAACCACAACCAATCACTCTACTCATAACAGGAGTAAGTCACAAGATAAGATATATATATGATAAGTATTGATCAAGTATAATGATAAATCACTCAGAGCACTCCTATCTATAACATTAGCATGGTCAGGTAGAATATTAGAGGAATAATTCCTAAGTCATTCTTAATTATAAGTCAAAGCATACATTGATTAGTGCAATTATACCTAGTTGTCATTGCTAAGATCATTGTTATATCTATGCATAAGGGGCATTACTTAGGGAAGTTTGAGAACAGAGCTTGCCCTTCCTTTGTAACCGGGCCCTACTTCTATGACCTATATTCGGGGAGTGGACTACAAAGGATTCAACGGTAGTGTCATACCCACGATCTACCATATGACCCAGAATATAGTGTATTCGCATGTAAATAGCATATAAGCACCACGCTTACATGATCTCTACCACCCACCCCATGTACTTTAGAGTAAGCGCTATACGAACTTATGCATAAACATAATAATAAACCACCTATACTAAGTATATAATTAAAGTAGACGATGAACATTGTAACCTTAAGCATGAATAAGATAAATACTAATATTGTCATAACAATTGTAGTAAGAATATGAAAGTAATGGAGATACAATGAGAGAGGGGTACAAAGATTATACCGACCCACGCTCTTGACAATGTCGGGAATACAAGCGAAGATCTGCTTGCCTCCCTCTAGACCTAGCCTAACTAGCTATGCCCTAGAAACTAGAGGAGCTCTGAGGATGATTAGGGTTTCTATCTTCTTAAATGACTTATGCCTTAGGAGGGCAGGGCCTGGTTATATTGCCCTAAACTTGCAACGTGAGCCCTTGGATCAAACCAACTTAAGGAACGGCATAGATGCAATCTAGGAGTCGGTGGAGAATTGCCATAGCAATTGAGAGACTGACGAAGGGGCCCACACGCCGGTCGGCCTACAAGTGGGGTTGGCCAGCCCCATATGTCACCCCCTCAGGGTCCACTTCAGCGGAGAGCCTCCTAGAGTCTTCCAGAACCTTCTCACATAGCTTTCATGGTGAAATTGCGTTATTACTTCTAACATGTAGGTCCGTCTTGACGGTTTTCTGGATATACCCTGCAAAAATCACAGATTCACCAAAACTTGTGGAATTTGTTAGTTTAAATCCATAAACCTATGTTGGTGATCTCAATTATGCCCTTATACATGTTATGTTGACGATTTAATATGGCTGTTAACTACCATCAACAATGAGCAAGCAAGTGCAAGCAAATAAGTTCTAATACTCCAACCAACCAATATTGCTAGAGATCATTCATTGGACGCTATAATTGGAGATATTTCTAGAGGTGTATAAACAAGATCAAGATTGGCTTCATTTTGTGAACATTTCTCATTTGTGTCATTCATTGAACCAAAGAAGATAGAAGAAGCATTGAGAGATGCGGATTGGGTGAATGCAATGCATGAAGAATTGAACAACTTCATAAGAAATCAAGTATGGGAATTAGTTGAAAGACCAAAGAACCACAATGTGATTGGAACCAAATGGGTCTTTAGAAACAAGCAAAATCAAGATGGGATAGTAGTAAGGAACAAAGCAAGATTGGTAGCACAAGGATACACTCAAGTTGAAGGTCTTAACTTTGGAGAAACATATGCCCCCGTTGCTAGATTAGAAGCAATTAGAATCTTTCTAGCCTATGCTTGTGCCCACAATATAAATCTATCAAATGGATGTCAGAAGTGCATTTCTCAATGGCTACATCAATGAAGAAGTATATGTTGAGCAACCTCCCGGTTTTGAAGATGATAAGAAGCCCAACCATGTTTTTCAAGTTGAAGAAGACATTGTATGGCTTGAAGAAAGCACCTAGAGTATGGTATGAGAGGTTGAGAGACTTTCTCCTCTATAAAGGGTTCATGTTGGGCAAGGTTGATACCACTTTTTTCACCAAGAAGATTGGCAAGGACTTGTTTGTGTTGCAAATTTATGTTGATGACATCATATTTGGATCATTCAATCAAGACTTTTGTGTGTTGCAAATTTATGTTGATGACATCATATTTGGATCAACCAATCAAGACTTTTGTGAAGAGTTTGGGAAGATGATGGCTAATGAGTTTGAGATGTCCTTGATTAGAGAGTTGAGTTACTTTCTTGGTCTTCAAATCAAGCAACTGAAGAATGGTATATTTGTGAGTCAAGGAAAGTACATCAAAGACATACTCAAGAAGTTTGGCATGATTGAGAGCAAGGCCATTAGTACACCAATAGGAACAAATGACAATTTGGATAGTGATGCAAGTGGCAACATGGTGGATCAAAAGTTATATCAGTCTATGATTGGAAGCCTACTCTATGTGACTGCATCAAGACCGGATGTCATGTTTAGTGTGTGTTGTGTGCAAGATTTCAAGCTTCATCAAGACAAAGTCACTTGAAGGCTACAAAGAGAATATTGAGGTACTTGAAGCATACACAAAATGTTAGTTTGTGGTATCCTAAAGGAGCAAAGTTTGAACTTGTTGGATATTCGAACTCCGACTATATATGCGGGATGCAAGGTTGAAAGGAAGAGCATCTCAGGTAAATGTCAATTGTTGCGAAGATCATTTGTTTCATGGTCATCAAAGAAGCAAAATAGTGTTGCATTATCAATCGCTGAAGCCGAATACATATCCGCTAGTAGTTGTTGTGCATAAATTCTTTGGATGAAGGCCACCTTGAATGACTTTGGAATCAAGTTCAAAAAAGTGTCATTGCTATGTGACAATGAGAGTGCTATCAAGCTCACCAACAATCCGGTTCAATATGCAAGAAAAGCATATTGATGTCCGCCACCATTTCATAAGAGATCATCAACAAAAAGGGGACATTTGCATTGAGAGTGTGGACACTGAAGACTAACTTGCCGACATATTCACCAAGACACTTGATGAGAAGAGGTTTTGCAAGCTAAGAAATGAGTTGAACATATTGGATTTCTCAAATATGTGTTGATGCACCTCCCACTTTTATGACATGCCTCTCCTTCGAGCAATCCAAGGTAAAAGTTTATTGGCATGGCATACATCCTTTGCTAAGGATATGTTTAGTGCATCTAGTCATTCCTCATGTCTTATAGGCTCATACATGAAAATTAAATAAATTTGATACTTGTATGGTACCACTATTGCTTCCATGCTTGACTTGATCTAGTGGTAACATATGACATGTTTGTGGGCTTGTAAACCTAGTGTTTGATCTAGAAAATGAGCTATAAGTATTTAACTCAACATGGTACGAGATAACCCTTATTTAGAGATGTGAAGAAGCTTGTCCTTGGATCAAACCGAGTTAAATATCTTTGGCAAGTATTCTAGATTGGACCAAATTTGGGAAAATGATCCTTACCCCATTGATTAACACTAATAATCTTAACCTATCTAAAATTGAATCTTTATGGTCATTGATGACAAAGGGGGAGAAATTGCACAAAGATAAGGTTAAATGGCAAAGGGGGAGAACTTTGATATAGGGGGAGAAATATGAAAGTAAGGGGACCAATTAAAATTTTGAGCACACAAGTAGGGGGAGCAAGCTCATGAACTTGTATAGTACATTTAAATGTGCATTCTCATATGTTTGCTTGCATTTGTTAAGTTTAAATTCAATTGACATGCTTGTATGGTGTATGCTAGTTGTAGGTTTGAATGATGAAATAAAAAACTAGCATGCATAGGTTTGGTAACTAGATTTGTGTTTATCTTGTGAAAACTAGTCCCTTGCTTCTAATGTTGATCTCATGGGGTTTCCTAGTTTTTATGTATGTCTAGTTACTAATGGTGCTAAGGATGGTATATTTGGTGCACTTTGATTGGTATCACGCTTCAAAGGTCCATCTCTTATACCTTAGCATCATTTGGTAGACATTGCATCCTATATTTCCTAATCTATGCATATGTACAAGCTTCAATGCAAACTCTTAGCACATATGTAGGGGGAGTGTTGACATTTCTTACATCACTATGTACTAAGTTTTCATCCCTAGCATGATGCCAGAAATGCTGGTAATTATAACTACATTTGAAAACTCTAAATAATAACGAAACATAAGTATCTGCAAGCGCACAAATAAATCACCACTGTAGCATTCTACTCAAGAGTATACTGAGTATCATTATTTAATTTAATCCCAAAGGAAGGACCATGAGACAAATGTTTATATGGCTAACTATAAATGTGCAGACCTATGATAAACCAACCACTCTTATACTTTAGCAGGGGTAAGTCAAGTAAAAGATAAATAAATGATAATGAATGCAACATGATAATGGTATTCCAGAGATAAAGAACAGAGACTCAACTAATGTAGTATGGCTAAGCTTGAGATTCGGTTAGAGTAAAAGATTCCTAAGTCATTCCTAAATACTAAGTCTTTTGCACACTCAAGCATAAATACTTTCATCTATAGCATAACTAAATCAGAAAATAAGCATAAGAAACATCAACTAGGGAGGATCAGAAACAGAGTCGTCCCCTCCTTCGAGACTAGGTTCTACAAGTCCTACACACGGGGGATGGACTACATAGGACTCAACGGGTCTGTCACACCCGCGATCTACCACATGACCCAGCATGTAGGGGGCATTCGCAGGTAAATAATATCTAAGCATCACGCTTACATAATACGTACCACCTAACTCTCTCGAGAACTGAATTAGGCGCTCTACGAACATATGCATAAATTCATCATCAACTATAACTATATCAAATATACAACTAGAGCAAACTAAGAACATAATAAATAGCAACATAATGATGAAATAGAACAAAGTCATAAATGAGATACAATGGCTAATTACCAGTCTCCAGACGAATAGATCCAAAATCCTGAGCAAAAATAGCCCAACTCTACTTGAACCTTGCTAGAAAGCATATACTAAGAACTTGAAGAACTAGAGCTCTCTTTCTCATCTCTGGAAACCCTAATTTTTGGTCTACTCTTGACCAATGAATTGCAGGATTCAATGATATATCTCAGGGGGTCAGGGCCTGTATTTATAGTCCTAAGGATGGAACGTCAGCCTTCGAATCAAACCAACTTGAAGCAATGGTGTAGATACGACCCTAGGAGGTGGTGGAAGAATGTTCTAGAAGCTCGTAGCCAGATCTCTCTATGGGGGACCGGACAGCCTGATGGTGGGGCCGAGTGGCCCCTCCTGGCAACCTTTGCTCCTTCGCTTCGGTCTGGTGTCTTCTGGTGTCTTCTACAGTCTTCTAGTACATATTTCATCGTGGTTAAGTTTCATTCCTTTTTGACATTTTAATCCTCCTTTTCTGGTTTTCTAGAATAACCCTGCTGAAAATATAAATTCACCAAAACTTATGGAAATTGTCAGTTAAAACCCCTAAGTTTCTATTGGTGACCATTTCTATACACAAAGTTGACGGTTTATGATGGATGATAACTACCATCAACAAGCTCCCCCTAGCTAAATCTTTGCTAGTCCCTTAGCAAAGCGAACTTAAATGATGGGATTGAGATTTTAGGGTTTCACAAATTTTATACAACTCCTCAAAAGTACACATGCATTCAAGCAAAAATTCTCCTCCGGATTGAAATTCACTGATCTAACTTTCAAACTTATACTTCTTTCAACCATGGAGCTTTTGAGCTTTTACCTGATCTCGAGTAATTAAAAGATAGAACAATCAAGTAAGCACTATGTCTCAAATTCTTTGTTCAACCTTCATTCCGGAGTTTTTCGCAAGTTTCAAAAAAAATAAAACTCAGACATTCGTTGCATGACACTCTCAAGTCTCTCATTTATATAGTATTTTTGGATCCTCACCAAGGCAACAAATGATATGCCTTTCTTCCTACACTAAAGTTTATGTGGATTTCATAGGAATGGTAATTGTATAAGAGAGCGTACTTGCAAACATATATTGTAAAGTCAAACAATGGATCCAAAGAAAGTTAAGTCATACAATCAAATTAAGATGTGCATGTGTATGGAATGAGGTGGATATTTATGGTGGCTAATCCTAATTCTACACTGCTTCTTGAAAACATATCTCTCATTTGAACTTGAAAATAATTTCAAGAAAACATGGGCTATCTTTTTCTTCTCTTTTTTTCTTTTTTCAGGCGGGCATCAAAGTAACCATTGTTTTGATACTTCAGACACTTATCCATTTTTTCAATTCTTTCTTTTACATAGCCACATGTTTCTTTTCTCATACAAAATATTTTTGAGAGATAACAACAAAGACTTTGGAGCATTTATTTATGGAAACCTAAGTGGAATATTTTTTGTGTTTCCTCCCAGTGTAGGAGTAAAACATTTTGGATGGAACAAGATGGAATGGTGTGAGTGGTGGTAGGTGTAGTGTGATCTTGATTTTAAGAGTATGACAAACCTCTCATAAGGCATACAACAAAGTTTGACGAAACTCAATGAAATACAAATAGCATGAATGTAGAAGTTTTTTCTAGCATAAATATATTTATTTTGGCTCTGGTAGGAATTCAAACTTTGTCATGTAGAATCTCATCATATGAATTTCAGATTTTAAAGATAAATCTCTGGAAATCAAGTGTCACTTAGAAAAAGATAAATAGCAGCTCAAACTTTCTTATATCATATCCGTCAATTACCTAGATTTAGTTCAAGCATATGCTACCCACAGATTTCAAGTTTAGAGCAAATTCTCATGCTAAATTAACTTCATTCAAAATATAGAAGAATTCAAGACTAGAAACTAGGTACTTGAAAAGAATTGTAACTTGAGCATTTTTTTTCATCTTTTCATTGAGAGAGACTATCTTCAAATTTTATTTTTTTATTCAACTCTTAAAAACAAGAAAAACACACTAACTTAGACTCAAGCAAATTTAAGCAAACTTATATACTCACTCTATTTTTAGGTTTTTATTTTATATGCTGACATTAAAAGATAAATACTAGTAGGAAACAAAGATAAATTTTTGTTTTGTTTTCTAGTTATGCATTTTTAAAAACTCAAACTAAGAAAGAAATAACAAACTTGCATAGAATTAAAAGAGGGGGAGAGGAAAACTCACCTTGATACAGGGGTCCTCCCCCAAGCTAGTTGGTGAAACGTGTCTCACTATTGCGGTGGCGGCAGAAAATCCAAGCCAAGACCACTGAACAAATAGTTGAAGTTGGCTTGTTGTTGCTGCTCATACTGCTGGATCTCTTCAAGGGTTTGCGATGTCTGCTGCTACCATTATGCTTGTTGGTGCAAAGTGGTTCTTATCTCTCGCTGGCCCTCCTCAAGAGTGGCCAGACGGTTGTCGAAGCGGCCGTAGAAGTCTTGCTGATCGTGGTCCATGGGCGGTGGTTGGTGAGGCGATTGAAGTGGAGGCTGGTAGTATTGCTGAGGATGAGGCGCATGATACGGGAACGGACCGTGGAAGCTTGCATGGTCATGGATGCCCCATGCAGAGAAGGACATGCGTCCCCTCTGGACATTGCTTGTTGCCTCCTCATACTCCTGTGGATGACAGTGAAATTACCTTACCCCCATGGTGTGCCTGATGATGTTTTTGACTGGTAGGGAGATTGGTCCTCCCGGCCTAGATAACATGCTTGTGATGGTCCTACTTGGTCGAATCCGAAGTAGTTGTAGAAGGCCGGCTCTGGAGGAGCAGTATCCTCACCTTTATACCTCGGGTTCTGGTTCCTTGTGAAGCGGGCAGAGGTACTCCTGCCTACTGCTGGACCTGGTTTTTGCAGCTCAAAAACAAAGTTTTCCACCACATATAGACCGAGAGTTCGGTCTGGCAATTCATACTCATTGGTGTAGCTTTTGTACATATACTGTGTTTCCATTTTTCCCTTTTTTAAGCATATGGGCTTTGTTAAAGAAAGTGTAGCCAAGGAACCGATGAGGTGTATCAATGAAAGTAACATTAGCATTTTCTAGCAGGCCTAAATTATTTACAAGACGAGTCACCCATGAAGTACAAGTTACACTCCCCTTTAACCCAGGAAGAGATAGCCAATAATTCATCGTCAGTTTTACTAGAGAAACTTTTCTTTTCTTGATCATAGCATACATGAGTTTCTGTTTCTCTATTCTAGCTATCCGAAAATTCTCTCTAGGAAAGAAAGTGATACACAACCATTTATGAATAAATCGTAAAGTAGGGTGGTGTATTTCATCAGTGCATGGTCTATAACAAACTGACTCCTTAGAAATATCCTGCCAGAATCGGGTCCTATCAAAATCATTCAGGGCACTATCTATGTCTACATTGCAAAGTTGGGGGAATCCTAGGAATGTGCTAAAGTTTTTCCACGATGGGGAGAATGGCTTATTAAATAATCTGAAAGATACTTCATTTTTCCATGTTGCAGAGTGCATAAAAATTCTATAGTGAGCAGCCTACACCCTAATTCATTCATTTCCTAGGCATTTTCCCATCCAATATTATGAAAAATAAGTTCAAATACAGAGTCCTTACCAACTGACTGTAGAAGGTCTAGGTCGACGACAGGGGTCAGCGTGAACTCCTGATCCTTCAACTGCTTGTATATCTTTTTCTCTCGATCGTCTTTGAACTTGATGTGGTCCCTCAGGAGAGTGTAGAGTACATCCTGACGTTGGCGTGATGAAGAACCGGTGGCGGAAGTCGGCGGATCAACCTCCATGCCGGAGCCAGCACGGGATGAAGTACAACTACTTGTCCGACGGAAGGAAACCAAACCAAGCGCGCTCTTGGCCTCGCTCATGAACTTACTCATTTTCCTACAAAATAATCACAAACACAAACACAACTAGTGGAAAATAGTGAAGGTTAGGAAAAAAATGTTAGAGAGTCAGCCGTCCAGAAAGTTAATAATCTGGGAGTCAGTGTTCAAGTTGAAAATTGATTATTTCGTCCTAACTTCTTTTAATCTTTGCTTTTAATGTGGACAACACCTACCCTCTAATATTTAATTCTTCCACTAAGATTTCAGCAGTACTTCCACTAATCCCTTACTCAAACTCTTGCACCAAGATCACTCTCACACTCCCTTCTCTTCTACTCACTCAAACCTCCCCAAATGGAGTGGATTTCAACTACGAAATTTAGAACTAAAATTTTGAGCTTGCAGTAGCAGAATGCAATGTGTGTGAATAAGTTTGGTAGCCAAGAGGAGTGGCTTTTATAGAGGAGGAAGAGGGAGGTCGGGCAACATGGTCATGGGGCCAGCCGACCCCACCCCTTGGCCATTTGCCCTCTCCATTTTCCTGGTGGTTCTTTGCTTTGTATCTAAGTAAGTGCTTGCCTCCTTGGTGCTCCTTTCGGCGGAAAAGATGACAGGAAGAGATGGGAGTGAGAATGGTGGTGAAATAATGGAGATGGTGGGTGATGAAGTGATGTAAGTGGAAGTGATAGGTGGTGGTTGAGTGGACCCCACATGTTCCTCGTATTTATACTATATAAACACATAAGTACAAAAAAAGAAAATACTTTTATGATACTATGGAAAATAAGAATTCAAATGATGGTATTTTTATATTTTTTTGCCACCACAGTAAATATTATTCACAGGGGTTTTATGCTCCATAAAAATTATTTATATGGGGCTTAAATTTTATTAATGCCATGATGCTAATTTTTATTTTGTTTTCTCTAATGCACTTATTAGGAAAGTAGATATGCAAATGCAATGCGAAAAAATTAAAGTATGGATAACTACCGAGTTACCTCCGGCGAAGGGTTCGGGAATTTTAAGTCCACCAAACTGGACTTCTCCAGTTGATTTATTCTTTGGGTGTATTCTCCGATCCCGAAGATGATGACCTTGATTCTTGTTCTTCATGACACTCCAAGATTGAGCATTGCTCCGGTCGTGGCTTGAATGCGAATCGCTCTTCTTTTCCATTGATGTTGAATTTAATTTCTCCAGCTCTGACATCAATGTGGGCATTTGTGGTACTCAGGAATGGTCTCCCAAGGATGAGAGGTGTCTTCATATCTTCCTGCATGTCAAGTACTACAAAATCTATAGGAACAAAAAAGTTTTAGATTTTTACCGAAATATTCTCAGTGATTCCTGTAGGATAGCGGACTGAATGGTCAGCTAGTTGCAGACACATTGAAGTTGGTGTTATCATAGAGTAGCTGAGCTTGTCGAAAACCTTCTTGGGCATGACACTAACGCTTGCGCCAAGATCGCATAATGCATTATCAAAATTCTGGCTTCCGGTTGAACAATCAATAGTGAGGCATCCTAGATCCTTCTTCTTGACAGGTGAAGTATTGAGGATGGCCACACTACACTCCTCCATTAGCTTAATTACTTCGGTAGAGGGCAGAGGTCTTTTGTTGTGTATGTACCTGGATGGCATCTAGCAACGGCATATTGATATATCACTTTTGAATTATTTTCACAAACTTACCAAACTGCTCTTCCATTTTAGCCTTTCTATTTCTACGTAGAAATGGTAGGAGAGTGGTGTCACGAAAATCTTACTGTAATTCTTGCTCTTGTGGTAAAATTTCATCGTCTTCCTTCTTTTCTTCTTCTTGCACTACCACCTGTGTCTTACCTGCCCCTTTTGGGTATGGTGGATCACGAGTAGACTTGCCCCCTCTTGTGGTTATAGCTTTGACCTTCTCAAGGTTAGTAACAAAAGGCAGAGCAGAAGCTAACTGAACTAATTGCACTTCTATCTTTTTATTGAAAATGATTTGTTCTTTAACAGCAGAAGAAAAACTATCCATTTTAGCATTTATACTTTCTAGGATTTTATCATTAAAAGTAAGCCTTTTTGCAATGTCATCATTAATTCTAGCTTGTTCTAATATTAAATCTCTCAAGGGTGGTTATCTAGAATTGGTAGAATTATAATAATTACCTTGGTACCTACCTTGGTTGGTCGATCGAGGTTGACTCTATCTTTGCTTCTGTTGTTGTGGAGCAGAGTTGTTGATGATGGTGTATATATCTTCTTATGACTCAGTGAACTCAACTCCTAAATAATCTCCATAGTTGTTCTGAGCATTGAATGCATCTTGAATGGCTTGACGATCTTTCTTGTAACTGTCTCGCTGTTCGAGCCAATTCATCAGTACATCCATCTTGCTTGACAGTGCACAAACTTCTTCTAGAACTTCTTCACTCTTATGGCATGATTGAATATTGCAGGTTGTCCAGCTTTGATTTGATGCTATCTTTTTCATAAGAAATTCAGCTTTTCTAACAGTGAGTGACATAAATGATCCTCCAGCAGTGGCATCAAGTTGTTCACGAGATTCCTGAATTAATCCATAATAGAACGTTTGCATAAGCAACCATTCTTCCATTTCATGATGAGGACAATCTGAGACGTATTCTTGAAAACACTCCCATGCTTCTGGAATAGGTTCACCTTTTTGCTGATGGAAATCTATAATCTTTCCTCTTAAGGCATTGGTCTTGCCTACTGGGAAAAACTTTTCTAGGAAGGCTTTTGAACATCTTACCCATGTGTTGATTTGATCTTTGTTGGTGTAGAACTATTGCTTCGCTCTTCCCTCCAGTGAGAATGGAAACAAACGAAGTAGTATGATATCTTGAGCAATGTCCTTAATGACGACGGTGCTGCAAATCTCTAGAAAATTCTGTAAATAAGCACTAGCATCTTCATGTGCCTTTCCACTGAATGTAGTAGCTTGCACCATGTTGATGAAGCTTGGCTTGAGCTCAAATTCATGGTTGTTGGTGTTGAGTGTTGGTCCAACGCGAATGTTCTCGGTGCTTGGAGCAGAGAATTCACGCAGAGTCTTCTCAGCCATGGCTTCACAAACTAATGTTAAGCTTCCTCTTGATTTGGTTGATTCTGATTGATGAAAGTTGGTGGATCACAACCAATCCTACACTTACCCTATATAAAATACATAGACAAAGACAAAGCAAGGGTAAGCCTGCTAAAGCAAAGGTTATGGTTTATCTATAAGTATTTACTTCTATTGCCATATTACTCTTCCTTCTCTGGCAACGGCGCCAAGAATGCTTGTTGACATTTCTTACATCACTATGTACTAAGTTGTCATCCCTAGCATGATGCCAGAAATGCTGGTAATTATAACTACACTTGAAAACTCTAAATAATATCGAAACATAAGTATCTGCAAGCGCATAGATAAATCACCATTGTAGCATTCTACTCAAGAGTATACCGAGTATCGTTATTTATTTTAATCCCAAAGGAAGGACCGTGAGACAAATGTTCATATGGCTAACTATAAATGTGTAGACCTATGATATACCAACCACTCTTATACTTTAGTAGGGGTAAGTCAAGTAAAAGATAAATAAATGATAATGAATGCAACATGATAATGGTATTTCAGAGATAAAGAACAGAGACTCAACTAATGTAGTATGGCTAAGCTCGAGATTCGGTTAGAGTAAAAGATTCCTAAGTCATTCCTAAATACTGTCTTCCGCACACTCAAGCATATATACTTTCATCTATAGCATAACTAAATCAGAAAATAAGCATAAGGAACATCAACTAGGGAGGATCAGAACATAGCCATCCCCTCCTTCGAGACCGGGTTCTACAAGTCCTACACACGGGGGATGGACTACATAGGACTCAATGGGTCTGTCATACCCGTGATCTACCACACGACCCGGCATATAGGGGGCATTCGCAAGTAAATAATATCTAAGCACCACGCTTACATAATACGTACCACCTAACTCTCTCGAGAACTGAATTAGGCGCTCTATGAACATATGCATAAATTCATCATCAACTATAATTATATCAAATATACAACTAGAGCAAACTAAGAACATAATAAATAGCAACATAATAATGAAATAGAACAAAGTCATAAATGAGATACAATGGCTAATTGCCAGTCTTCAGACGAACAGATCCAGAATCCCAAGCAAAAATAGCCCAACTCTACTTGAACCTTTCTAGAAAGCCTATACTAAGAACTTGAAGAACTAGAGCTATCTCTCTAATCTCTAGAAACCCTAATTTCTGGTCTACTCTTGACAAATGAATTGCAGGATTCAATGATATATCTCAGGGGAGGGTCAGGGCCTGTATTTATAGTCCTGATGATGGAACGTCAGCCTTCGGATCAAACTGACTTGAAGCAATGGTGTAGATGCGACCCTAGGAGGCGGTGGAGGAATGTTCCAGAAGCTCATGGCCAGATCTCTCTATGGGGGGTCGGGCGGCCTGATGGTGGGGCCGGGCGTCCCCACCTAGCAGCCTTTGCTCCTTCGCTTCGGTCTGGTGTCTTCTACAGTCTTCTGATGCATATTTCGTCGCGGTTAAGTTTCATTCCTTTTTGACATTTCAATCCTCCTTTTCTTGTTTTCTAGAATAACCCTGCTGAAAATATAAATTCACCAAAACTTGTGAAAATTATCAGTTAAAACCTCTAAGTTTCTATTGGTGACCATTTCTATACACAAAGTTGACGGTTTATGATGGATGATAACTACCTTCGACATGGAGCAATGCTACCAATTCATGTTCATGAAACTTGTCCAAATCCTTTTACACATGGCAAATATGCTTGGGCAAGCAATATGAATTCAAATGAATTTCAATTCATATCTCTATGAAAGGGTTGTCATCAATTACCAAAAAGGGGGAGATTGAAAGCTCTAGTTTGGTTTTGGTGAATTGATAAAACCCTAAGTCCTAACCAAGTTTATCAAAATGATCATGAGATATGTAGCACTATTCCAAATGGTGGAGCAATGGTGAAGATCATGATGATGGTGTGACCATGGTGATGATCAAGTGCTTGGACTTGGAAAAGAAGAAAGAGAAAAACAAAAAGCTCAAGGCAAAGGTGAAACTTGATAGGAGCTTTCTGGTTTGGTGATCGAGACACTTAGCGAGTGTGATCACATTTAGGATGAATAGCTGTACTATTAAGAGGGGTAAAACTCGTATCGAAATGCGGTTATCAAAGTGCCACTAGATGTTCTAACTCATTGTATATGCATTTAGATTCTAGTGAGTGCTAACACCCTTGAAAATGTTTGTGAAAATATGCTAACACATGCACAAGGTGATACACTTGATGGTTAGTGCATTTGAGCAAGGGTGGAGAAGTTGGAGTTGAAACGGATCAACTCGGTGAAGAAACGGAGGCAAAAGTGGTCACTGGAGTTGACCGGACGCAGGCCACGGCAGGACTTGCACGTCTGGTCAGTTTTTCTAGAGATCGGACTCAGGGTGGCGAGGGTGATCGAACGCTGGGTGAACACTGTTCATTGTTCGGTTTCGCTGACGTGGCGGCGCTCTGGCGCGTGGAGTAGAGAGAGTGAGAGACCGGACGCTGACCGTGTCAGGTCGACGACAACCGGATGCGTCAGGTCACGCTTTCTCCTCTCTGGACCCTCTCTGTAAATGACCTGAAGCGCGGGCGCTGGCGAGGTTCGGTGCGTCCGGCCGTAGCGTGAAGCAATGCAGGGGTGCGCGAGCGGACGCGGGTGCACAGCGTCCGGTCAAGTATTGGTGCATCTGATCTCGACTTAACCGTTGGGATCGCGCGTCTATGGTTGAATGCGGAGGCCACATGGCCTCCATCCAGCGACTGGACGCTGGCTGGGCTGCATCCGGTCAACTCGTTCGGCGTGTCCGGTCAGCACGTGTTGGGCTGCAGTGTGAGCCCAATGGCTCTATTTCGTGGGGGCTTCTATTTAAGCCCTTTGGCCGGTTCAAGCTCACTCTCTTGGCCATTTGTATTGATATAGCAACCTTGTGAGCTTAGCCAAAGCCCTCCCACTCATCTCCATCATTGATTCATCATCTTTGTGAGATGGGAGTGAATCCAAGTGCATTGCTTGAGTGTTTGCATCTAGAGGCACTTGGTGTTCGTGTTTCGCTGCGGGGTTCGCTTGTTACTCTTGGTGGTTGCCGCCACCTAGACGGTTTGGTGCAGCAAAGATCATCGAGTGGAGGAAGGTGATTGTCTCCAGCTCCGATCGTGGTGATTGTGAGGGGTTCTTGATCTTTCCCTAGCGTAGAGCCAAAAGGTACTTTAGTGGATTGCTCGTGGCTTGTGTGATCCTTATCTTGTGTTGGTTGTGCGGCACCCTATTGAGGGTTTGGCGTGTGATGTCAATTAGCGCGTGAATCTCCAAGTGAGTGAATCGCCACAACGAGGACTAGCTTGTCGACAAGCAAGTGAACCTCGGTAAAAAATCTTGTGTCAACATTGTTCTGAGGCTTTCGTGATATTCATTGTGATTGATTGGCTCCATCTTGTGATTGGCTCACTCCTCGACACATCGGTATAAACATTACTACCTCTCTTGTATTTGTATTTTTATTGTAGCTAAGCTCTTTAGTGTAACTAGTTTTGAGAGCTACCTTGTGTCGGGTCTAGTGGTTAGCGAGACTCTTTAGTTAATCTTTGAGAGCTCACTAACTCAGTGTAGTGACATAGCCTTTGTGTGCATAGAGATCATAGTCATTAGAATTGTGGTAGGTGGCTTGCATTTTAGTAGGCTAGCGCAACATTCGCTTCGCCTCATTATTGCCTAATTGCTTTGCTTAGTGTTGTTGTAGAAATTTTTATAGGCTATTCACCCTCCTCTAGCTATTAGGACCTTTCAGCCTCCACGGCTAGCACAGTGGCACCACGTCACACCATGCCGTGACATGGCCACAAGATCATGACAACAACCACGTTCAGACGTGCACCACAAAACGGTGTGGCTTACAAGCAAAGTTAGTTAGGACCTCCCTGAGGCTCACGACCCTTCGGCCGGGAGAACCTCCTCCTTTGTATGTGCCCTGGCCCCGAACTCTATATAAGGGCAGCCAGAGCACCTATCTTGATAAATGCTCATCCTCTACCATTTTACTCATTCTCCATCGTAGCAGGGCTCCTGGAGCTTCTCTCCGGGCAGTCCATCTTCTAGCTCTAGCTCTTCTTCCTCTTCCACCATTCTTGCACCCCCACTGTAAGAACTTCAGAGCATTCAAGTGAGGAACACGCACTCAATTATCTCTGAGACTGGACGTAGGGCTCCAGCCTGAACCAGTATAAATTCTCGTGTCTTTTGGATGCTACCATCGTTTTTCTGGAACAGCGCGACAATCGTATAAGTTTACTAGTCCAGTTTATAAAACACCGACAATATTAAAGTATTGGATACTTCTTTTCTTTTGCACCACCTGTCACCAGATAGATAGTTTAGTAAAACGTGCATATATATATATATATATATATGACTGCTTCGAGATGCATAAGAATAAAATTGCTAACCTTTTATTACTAGGCAAGGTTTTGCTAAGTTCTTCTCGAAACATAGCCGGAGTGCAAGCTCAACATGTATCTCTCCGTTCCAAATTATAAGTTATTAAGTTATTTTGACTTTTTTAGTCATCAATTTTGCTATGTAGCTAGACATATTATTTATCTAGATGCATAGCAAAATTGATGTACCAAAAAAGTCAAAGCGACTTATAATATTTGGAACGGAGGGAGTACTTAATTAGCGTATGAACATCCCTATGAACTATGATGAATGCCGTCTGCTCACTCGAGAAACTTTATCGACAGAAATTAGAATTAACGAAGTCGTCGCGCGAGTATCTGACTGCCGACGGACGCATAGAGTTGGGAACTCAAACCTAGTGGAACAGGTTCGAACACACAAATAATCCCAACAACTCGATATACTATTAGTTTTCGCTAATATAACTTTTAGCCAAACAAACTTTTGTTACACAATTCCAAGAGTGCCTTTGCAAGCCGCATGGAAATTATAAATAATATATAAGGCCGCAATAATTTTTTTTACACACCAGATGATTTATTAATGCGCGAGTTGACATGATTAGATATATGATAGCTACTTGACTAACAATCTTTATCCGCCGCAACAATATGTTGTTGCGTTAAGTTTAACACTTTAGCTTGCACTAACCACTTTTAGCCACTAGCTAGATTGCCACCCCATTTAGCACGTCGTTAGCGCGCAGGTGTTGCGCGCTAATGGTTCGTTCGGCGCTCCACTCCACTAATGAGCGCAACCGACTGGGCTCGTAACGTGCGTGCGTCTTACCTACGAACGAGTCCGACACGCGGATCCATCAACTAGTAGACCACCACATCATCACACATTGACGCTGCACCCACTCATTGTCTCATTCGACCACTACTGTGCTGCTGCTACTTCACTCTTGGAGTGTCGTGTGGTGTCCTTACCAGCTGAACCCCATATATATCAATAAAACGAGAGAGAAATATAATATGCGGTTTCCATTCACGTCTCAGTCTCGATCATGTAGTACTGTATCCATACTCAATCGGCACGGCTCACAACAGACGACAGACAAAATTAAGAGGACTACTATGTGTTGTTAGACTAATAGGATCAATGGTGTAGATCAGTGGGTGTACATACTTGTATTCGGGATAAATAACATAGATCATGTACTCGAGAGGGAGAGGACGACGAGGGAGAAGAGAGAGAGTGGCTCAGACCTTCGGGCTTGGCGGAGCTGTTGGTCATGGCGTCGGTGACAAGTCGAGGACGTCAAGACGGCGACGGCGGTGTGGATGTTGGTGGTGAGATCCTCGACGGGGAGTCGACATGGATCGGTGATGGAGCTTCCCGCCGCTGGCTGCGCCCTTCCATAGATCGGTTAGGTTTCTGTAGTTGGGGCGGTGACGGCTGTCAGTGAACCTCGTACAGTGAGCCGCGGCCCCATCTTCTTTTATTGCGCAGTGCGACGGAGGCCCACCGACCGCTAATGGGTTGAGCGCCCCCGATCAGGGCGCGAGTCAAGGTCCAAGTGGTCGTTGGGCCATCTTGGTGGGAGATCAATCTAACATTCTCCCCCTTGATCTCACCTTATACTTTAAACTTTAGACTTTACTTCACACTTATTTCTTTTACCATTTCATCACAGATCAGCGCATAGAGCATGCATCATCGTCACGGTCAGTCGCCGATAGATTTAACAGCCATAATACATATCTCTGATCTGAAACGGATTCTTTAACTTTGGGCCCTTTATTGTCCGGAAATCATAGGCTATACCATAAACCCATATCGATTGTGTGTTTTCTGAACACACTGGGTGGTAAGCCTTTGGTAAACGGATCCGTAAGCACTTTCATGTTACTTTTACATTCAATACTATTAGTATGATTTCGGACTTTCTCCTTTACAACGTATAACTTTAATGTCAATGTGTTTGGCAGCACACTTGACCCGTTGTCTTAGGAGCAAACTACTTAAATGGTTATTGCTGTTGACAACCATTATCAATTCCGGGTATAAGTTCACTTAACCATTTCGCCTGTCCCGTAGCCTTATATCATGCTATATTGTAATTTTACATCACCGATGATACTAGAGCTGTTTGTTTGGAGCTTTTCCACAATAAAACTCCAACTGCGAGTGTTAGCTACTATGTGGGTTTCACTAAACATCTCGCTAAAATTTAACATTTGTACCCACAACTACTTGAGAGTACTTGTACTTTCTTTCTTAGCATGAGGCCGATATTCTTAACTCCATTTCAATGATCTATATCTGGATTGGACTTTTGCCAAAACAACCCGGATACGTGAACTGTGTTAGGGTAAAGTCTTATCTTTGTACTCATTAAGCTTCCAACAGCTGAAGCATATAGGACGTCCATCTATAACAATCTCACATTGCCTT
This sequence comes from Saccharum hybrid cultivar R570, assembly GCA_038087645.1. Classification (NCBI taxonomy): domain Eukaryota; kingdom Viridiplantae; phylum Streptophyta; class Magnoliopsida; order Poales; family Poaceae; genus Saccharum; species Saccharum hybrid cultivar. The sequence continues at coordinate 31,256,879 of JAQSUU010000066.1, read as the reverse complement.
TTGGAACACTAAAGTTCTTAAAACTATTACCCTTGACCGTGGGAACAGGCGTAGATTTATCCGCATAGGTACATTATTTCTTTAGAAACTTTTCTTAGCAAGCCTATGCGATAGTCCTAATATCCCTTTTTTCTATCTCGGTGAATTTCAATTCTTATAACGAGAGACATTTCACCGAGAACTTTCTTATTGAATCTTGAGGACCAGAACTTCTTCTTCTCATGCAGTAGATTGACATCACTACTAACAAGTAAAATATCATCCACATATACATGATTAGTAAATGAATTTCCTATTCTATAACTTTGTACAAACGCAATTGTCCTCTCATTCTCTTTAACCCAAAATTTCTAATTGACTCTTCAACTTTAAATGCCATTGTCTAGAGATTTGCTCTACTCCATAAGAGATTTCAACAGGTGGCATCTCTTACGTACTTTTCTTTCCATGGCAAAACCTCTGGGTTGTGCCACGTAATCATTTTATACAAATCCCATTAGGAAACACTATCTTTACTTTCATCTGATGTAACTCAGATCATGATGTGCCACTAGCACTCATTGTAATCTAGTTATTCGCTTCGCGCAAAATCTTTTGATTCAAGTCGCGCTCCACATATTTCCTTTGGAGTCACATTTTGTCTTGTAGACCCATCACAACCTACTGTTTTGGCTCCTTAGAAATTTATTCTAGATCCCAAAATATTATTAGTATTATCGATTTCATTTCATCTTCCTTTGCTTCTTGCCACTTGGACGAGTGAACGCCTCTCATGGCCTCTTCGAATTAGGTGGAATTACCCTCCATTTGAATTTTACTAATATAGACTTTATAGTCATCAGAAATATCTGATTTTCTTATTCTTTGAGACTTTCTGGGGCCTCAGCTACTAGCATTTCTTGACCTTTATTGCCAAAAGACAATTGATTCTACAAGGTCCTATGTAATAAGATCCTTGTTTACATTATTCATTCTTCTTGCGGAGTTAGGTACTTTTGTAACATGCTCCCCCAGATTGTCCCATCTTTAAACTTTCTCATTTTGGGTTTAATCTGCAAAAACTTATATAGTGCGTTTAGCACCGTCTTAATAACATCTTCAAACTTTCTTATTTTAGGTTTTAATCTGCTAAAACTTATATAGTGTGTTTAGCACCGTCTTAATAACTCTGAACTGTAAAAGGTTCAGGAATTATTTAGCTATTTCTTTACTTTAGGGGTATCGTTATTATGGCCGTCTTACTCCCTCGACGATCACATTTATCTTTTATAGATCACTCTTGCCTTCAATGCATAGTATGCATCGCATTATCTGAAGTATGGAGAAGTATCTTTCTTAATTGTCTTTCTTAATTGATCTTACATTTCTGCCCCTTGAAATGTGGCATGAACTTTTCTACCACAATTTCGAAAACTATTCAGAACTCTTGTGAATGAGGAAACTTTGATTACTTACTTTATCCACATGATTACATCATGCAAATGAAATTATTTCTTAATTCGTATGGGAGTATTTTTTCCTCATTTCACTTCAAGAACTCAACAGAGTCATTTATCATTAGTACTTCTGCAAGTCATGCTTGCATGTCATTCTAATTATGAGGTTCGTTTGCAACTTTCTTTTGTTTTTAAACTCATACTAGGATAGCATGAGAGCAACCCTAAACTTTTCTCCCTGTGCAGGATACACTCAAAGCACATGAGTCATCATAACTTTCTCTCGCCATGCAGGATAAGTACTATGCCAAACTTCTCTCGTCATGCAGGATTGATTAACATAAGTACTATGACAACTTTACCCCGCCATGCGGGTATTTTCTCAAACTTTTCCCGTCATGCGGGTACTATCACAAACTTTTTCCCACCATGCGAGATAATTTTCTTGAAGGGACATAAATGTCAAGATTGGCTCATATTTAATCATCAAATTTAGGAATAATTCCGAATACTTCTTAACACACATGCTTAATCCGATGTTGGTCAAATTAAACATGCATGTCACTTATTACATTTCATATCATGATGATAAAAACTAAAAACTAATTTTTTTTAAAGAGTACATAAAAGTCATCTTTTAAACTAAACTCTTATTGTTCTATTTCTTTTCTTATATCAATATCCTAGAATTCTTTTCTTTTGAAGTCATTCTTTAAAGAGAACACAGTCCCTTATACAATGGCCTTCTTTCTGTAAAAATTTGTACTTTTCATCTTCTAAGTCACAAGTACCCAACTCATTTCCTTTTCACCCTTCAAGAATAAAGGCATGACGTTCTTTGTCTAAAAAACATTAATCAATAATCATCAATAATGCTCATTAAACTTTTAAAACTTTATGTTCTATTCTATATCACCATTGGGCAGAAATAGAATAAAACAATATTCTTATACATTAATTTCACATCACTGTTGGGCAGAAATGAAATTAACATATGGAAACTATTGCAGCCGAAACATGAAAATATATTACATTCTGCTCGTTCTTGAGCATCTCTTGTTTCTTATCCATTCTCTGAAAATTGGTCACTTTGATGCAAAATTTATCAGAGATTTAAACTTTAAACATAAAACTCATAGAATTATAATATTGTTATCATCAACGTTGGTCAGAAAATAACAATACCATAATTTAACTTTAAATTTAAAATCATAAATAAACTTATAATATTGTTATCATCAACGTTGGTCAGAAAATAACAATATTATAATTTATCTTAACTATAAACCGAGGATAAATTTTTCATCATTTACTGAATAACCATAACTGCTCTTCAAATTAAATCCTTCCGTTGGTTCGGATTTAATGAGAAGACAATAAACTTTAACTTTGCAGCGGAAATACGAAAACTTCTTTAAATAATGCTAATTCAGAAGCACTTTACTTTACTCGTCTGTTCTCTAAACAAGATATCCCGTTGTTTCAAAATTGAATAGAGATTAAAACTAGACAATTATCATCAAATTTGCTTCTGAAAAAAAAAAAACAAAAACCATAACTTTACTTTTATTCGGCCTGGGAGCCTGCTTGATTGCGCGTGCGCCGACCCGTGGCCCAGCGCTGCGGCCCAGCCGCTCACTTGCGCGTTGCGTGCCTTCCCGTCGGCCCGCGGCCCAGCTCGCTTTGCCGCTAGCATGGAGTAGGCCGGCCCACTGGCCATTCATGCACGCCCAGTGGCCCAGTTGCGTGCTCCGCGCTGCAACGGCTCATCTCAGCATGGTAGTGAACACACAGGCCGAAACCTGGGCCTAGGGCTCACATTGCCCTTTTGGGCCTTTCTAACCCCCGCAAGCCCAGCTAGGATTGTGAATCTTCTCAGCCGCACATCATGATCAGACAGCCAAGCTTCATTTCCGGATAAACAAAACAGCTCACGGCGGCTCCAAACAAAACCCTAAGACCATTTCTATTCTTCTCTTCTTACCATAGCGAGCGGCGGCGGCGGCTTCTCCAGCCGTCGGCGCCGGTGACGCAGACGCCGCTGGACCAAGCCTGGCTGCTCCCCTTGTTGTTTCCTCTCTGTGCTCCCTCCCCCACACTCTCTTAGCCGCACCGTGTAGCAGCAGTTGCCGGCCATGACGACCGGAGGAGGGAATGGTGATGGCGCCGTCGCGAGGGCTCTCGCCGGCGCGCGTGCTCGCTGAGGCTGAGCACGCCGCCATCGAGCGTCCGCGTGGCGGTGCCCTGAGCCCCTGCCCGCGCATCATGAAAAACGGCACCATGCAGTGGCTCTCCTATTCTTCCCGCTTGACGACGGGTGTTCTGCCCGTGCGATGCGCGGTGGTGACTGCGGCAGGTGAGCCGTAGGTGGGTCACTGCCCCTTTTCTTTCTTCTTTCATTCTGATTCTTTAGGGTTAGGGTTACACAGAGGCTTGGGGATTCTTGTTCTGTCCCGATCCATTCAAATCGGTCGTACACTCTTTCTTGATCCGATTCCATCGAATCAACTGCTTTGTTTTCTTTCTTACCCAAAACTGGATCTACACCTTAGACCCGGCTCTTGATACCATTGTTAGACTAATAGGATCATGCATGGTGTAGATCAGTGGGTGTGCATACTTGTATTCGGGATAAATAACATAGATCATGTACTGGAGAGGGAGAGGACGATGAGGGAGAAGAGAGAGAGAGTGGCTCAGACCTTCGGGCTTGGCGGAGCTGCTGGTCATGGCGTCGGTGACAAGTCGAGGACGTCAAGACGGCCACGGCGGTGTGGACGTTGGTGGTGAGATCCTCGACGGGGAGTCGACATGGATTGGTGATGGAGCTTCCCGCCGCTGGCTGCGCCCTTCCATAGATCGGTTAGGGTTTATGTAGTTGGGGCGGTGACGGCTGCCAGTGAACCTCGTATAGTGAGCCGCGGCCCCACCTCCTTTTATTGCGCAGTGCGACGGGAGCCCACCAACCGCTAATGGGTTGAACGCCCCTGATAAAGGCGCGAGTCAAGGCCCAAGTGACCGTTGGGCCATCTTGGTGGGAGAGCAATCTAGCATGTGCACGATAGAGAGGATAGCCTGGATATTTCTTCGAGAATAATGCAACGACTCATTTTCCCAGCACGACGTCCAATGATGTTGTTCTTCACAATCGTGAGTGGTTGACTAATTCTGAGCGCTCCATTACCCAGCAGCCAGAAAACCAGCGCAATCAGTGTGTCGGAGTCGAAATGGCAAGCACATAATATATATTTTATTCCACATGTATGAGAGAAAACGTAAAATCGGACTCGCTAGCGAGTCCAAAAGCTTACGGTCACTGACGCTCTACTCTGTTTTCGTCTGCCATGTATATGTAGCGTTTTCTTCTTCTTTTCGTCTACCCTCATATTGGCACATCGCGGTCACGAACAAGCGTGTGGTCCTCAGTGGTGCTCCCCACTTAGAGTACAAAACCGAATTTAGAGGCAGGTAAACATATTTTTGGAGGCGGTAGGACGTCCCACCGCTATAGTCAAAGGTCAATGTAAAGAAAAAAAATCATAATAGATCCAATACGTATACGAATCAGATTCTATATCATCGTTAGACACGAGTTATTCTATCTTATGTGAGCATGAGTCATGAATCGAAGGTCTACCAACCCAATACTCTAGGTACAAGTAACTTTGTTATTTGATAGAATATACTCATGTTATGCTCATCTCCTCTTATTCTGAGGCTTGTTGACGGTATATTGGATATGTAAAATTATGATATTTTTACCATCAACAACCCCACAGTAGATCACGAAGAGCAACTCTAGTGAAATGTTCGTGGCTAGTTGGAGTGCTCCTTGTTGATTAATTCTTGCGGCATCCAAGTTATAGATCAAGCTTGAGTGGCTTGGCAGCGCCCGAATCATTACATTGAGACTTGCCATAACGAGGATGTAGGTTACTGGCAAGCAATGATATAAATCATTGTCTTCCTCTTGCCCCGGTGGTTTGCTAACCGAGGTAGGGCAGAAAAGAGAGGTGTGCAACTATGGCTAGAGAGGGAAGTGACGAGCTAGGGCTACCTCTTGTTTACTTGTTATATACTCTGAGGTCGATAGCCGTCCAAGATGGATCACAATCAAGCTAACGGGCGAAGCCTCAACTAACACGACCTGCAGAGGTAATCCACTTAAAAGACCTGTCTCTTAGAGATTGTAGTTTATTGGATGTCTACGTAAATGGAATGACCCTCTTAATTAATTTTTAGAAATTGTATTTTATTGTATGTCTATGTAAATGGGACGACCCTTCTGAAAATCGATATGTTTTTGTTGACAGACATATTCTTCTGCGAATGAAAGGAGTTAAATATCTCCTAAAATCGTTTTTTAGCCGCCGTGGCAAGAAAAAGATGTTAACAAGCGATGACTTCGTCACCAGCATGCATGTTCAGCACGAGGCAAATACACAGGATGGCATAGTCACATACACACACGGTAATAGATTGCACGTCAAGAAACACGTGCATATCCTCTGCTAACAATGGAGTTTGCATGCAAGCTTGCTTTCTAGCTACAGAGTCATGTAGGTCTGGCCAGGTAGCCGTACTGGCCGTCGGCGGCGGCGCCGTTGGCGGTGGCGGTCCTGGGCGAGGCCGGCTCGAACCCGAGCATCCGCGCGCGCTCCACGTACGCACGCTTCACGCTGGGCCGCTGGTATGTCAGCAGCCGCGCCACGCTGCGGCTCGCGTCGGCGCGGAACGGCCGCCCGGAGCCGGCGAACCCGTCGAGAAGGTGTAGGTACGCCTCCAGGTCGTGGCAGCACGCTGGCCCCGCGTCGGGACGCAGGCACGGCGAGTCGCTGTTGTGCAGTCTCAGCTCAGGGCCACCCGTGTGCACATACCCTTCCCGCGAAATCGGCGCCGGCACGCGCGTCACCACGTCGCCCGCGTTCACCACCCGCAAGACGTTCACGCCGCGCTCGCGCTGCAGCCGCTCCGCGAACGCGCGGTTCCCGGTCTTGGGGCCACCGAAGGAGACCACGGCGATCGGCGGCGGCGGCCGGTGATCCGTGGTGCCGTCTGTGTCAGCAGCCAGGCAAGCGCTAAGCTCGTCGGCGGCGAGGAGGGCCAGCGACGCGCCAAGGCTGTGTCCGACGATTGTGATGCTGAGCTCCTCCCCCTTGTACACCTCCATGAGACGCCTCACCTCGTCCACTATGTCGGCCGAGAGGCTGGGCACATGGTCTCCTGGCGTCTTGTATAGGCTCAGGAACCCCTTTGCCACCTTGGGCGCGGACGACGCGTCGTCGTCCGCCGTGAGCGGCACGAGGCTGGCGCGGAGATTCTCGGCCCACTCGGGGCAGGTGGCGGTGCCACGTAGCACGATGGCTATGTCGCGGCGGCCCATGCGACGGACCTCCCGCTCGCTGTCACAGACGGCGACGTAGCCGACGAAGCTGGTGCGCTGCGTCAGCCAGTTGGGCGCCGACCGCCGCTGCGCCCACGGCGGGATGGACAGCGACGACGAGGCGAAGAGGCTGCGCGTCGGGCGGTACGAGCGGTCCGGGAGCACGAGGGTGCGGTGGTGGCCGTTGGACGCTGCCTCCGCCGCCGACGGCATGGAGTGGAACGCCGTGTAGGCGGCCTGCACGAAGTCGCCGTAGCGGAGGAGCTCGCGGCGCAGGTTGTGGTCGAGCGGGTCGAGGAGGCCCTCCCACCCGCCCTCGCCGTGGTACCTCCGCCACTCGGCCGCGATGGAGCCCTTGGGCGACAGCCGCGGGGAGAGCGTGAGGACGCGCTGCATGTACGCCAGGCTGCGCGGGGACATCTCGTCCACGGCTGCCTTCCGCGTGAAGGGCAGGAGCGTGGACAGGTTCAGCGCGTTGAGGAGCCCGCCGTGGCCGCTGCGGTCGTCGGGGGTGGCCTCCCCATCGCCTGGCACCTCGGTTGGCAGCTTCCTGGGCTGCGGCGGGAGCGGGAGCGGGAGCGGGAGCGGGAGCGGTGGCGGCTTGACGAGGAGGCGGTCGAGGTTGGCGAGGTGCCTCCGTGTCGTGGAGACCGCGTTGGGCTTGCCGTTGCTGCTCGGCGACGGCGTGGCCCTCGAGTTGGGGTTGAGAGGGGACGGCCGGCTGTGGCAGGGCGGCGCCGTCACCGCAGCGGACATGGGCTCGTCGTCGTCGCGTGAGAGGCTAAGAGAAAGATCTGGAGAGAGCACACCTACTAGTTGCCTGTTCCTGTCTCTGTGGGTACAGCATGCTGGCGAAGTGCGCTTCCTTATAGGCAGCGCACAGCATGGCAGGGGAGAGGGGGGGGGGGGGGGGGGGGGGGGGGGGGGCAGCTCAACATGTGGATCATGTGCCCGAGTGTACTCGTCATGCTTTTGAAAATTTTGTGTCGTCCTCGGCTCCTTTTCAAAAGCTTGTTAAAAGAAGATTTAAAGCAGAGCTAATGGAGATCGATCTCTCACTACCTGTTTGTACTAGTATGTGTGCTTTTATTAATCTTCCTCTAAATTTCTTTACAGAGGTCTAAGCAGCAAAAGGTCGTCCGACACAACTGACGTTTGAAGGTAATTTTTTTTTTGGTTGAACGTGGCACATATACCTGGGATAACTATACTTGATTTGTTATGCTGATGGCTCGGTGATTCCGAGTGAAGTGATTTTGCTCCCACTTCACTCAAAGGCAGGCTAGGAGGAGGAGACTATCAATTCAGCTGCTAATATAATGCGCATGCGCTTGACTACCCCGGGGGTGACATTAAATTTGTACGTGTGGACTTTCCACTTTGCAACACGTACGTATGTGTGCAGATTCCGCGCCAAGATCAGCGCGTGACCGGCTAGATAGTGATACAGATGGCAAAAACGTGGTAACCGGCACTCGAAGGAACGAACGACGACAAGCACCATACTGTAGCTTTCCATTCCTTTCAGGAATAAAAGGAGAAGCTAGCAGGTCTGTATCCCCTGTGCACGACGCTGCAATTTGAGTGCACGATACCAGTTTTTGGTCAGTGGCTCAGTGCAACATCGTTTATGTTGCAAGCTCGTTTGTTCATCATAATAACTCACTACCAGAAAACGAAAAGGCAAAAAACAGAAAAGATCATTTATGTTTCAAGTTCATTTATTTATAATAACTCACTACCAAAAAACGGAATAGATCGTTTATGTTTCAAGCTTGTTTGTTCATCATAATAACTCGCTACCAGAAAACGGAAAAGATCGTTTATATTGCAAGTTCGTTTGTTCATCATAATAATTCACTACTAGAAAACAGAAAAGATCGTTTATGTTGCAAGTTCGTTTGTTCTCATCATAATAACTCACTAGTAGAAAATGAAATATTCTCTAAAATAGTGCAAGATGGTTTATGTTGAGGCGGATGTCCTTTTCATGGGCTCCTAGGAATTGAACTCGTGACTTACCACTACACCTCAAAGTATCACGTGACTAAATGAATGATTCTTTTCTTTTTGTATTCACTTTAGTGAATCTTGTAATGAATATTATATTTGAGGTCATAAACGATATCCAAAGGAAAAAAAGTTTGAACTGAAAAGTATTAGATCTCGTCGAGTACTATAGCTTCAGTTTAGATCTCCATCCAAGATCATTTGAAAAAATTACAAAAAAATGAATTTCAAAGCTTAAGAACTTAAAACATAATTTTAGACTCTAAATGATTTCAAATGAAAATGTCATCAACTACAAAGTTATAGATATCTTCAAGTTCTACAACTTTGATATAAACTTCATTTTCATCTGATATTTGTATGTTGCATGTTAGCTTTATAACTAACTAGACATCTTAAGCTAAGTGCCAATATGCATTATCTGATAATAACTTAAAATTGTACCTTTTGTTGGATTAATGTACCAAGAAAAATCGTATTTCATTCCACAAACATGTCAAGGGATCATTTGTAACTAAATATGCCATGCCTAACTAAATATGCCATGTCTAACTAACATACCTGCAATGAGTCCATTATATTGGTGGTTAGGAGGAATGACTAGAAAAATGAACGATTTTTTCTTGGCGGCTACAACAATTTACTTGAGGGTTTGCACCCAAGGAAATTAGCACTTTTTAGGCAGTTTCCAATTACACTCAAGGAAATATAAATTATCTTGGCAGTTTCAAATACCACTTAAGGAAATACAAATAACCTTGGCGGTTTCTAACAGCACCGAAGAAAATGAACAATTACCTTGGCAGTTTGTACTCCCTCCGTCCCAGTACATATGGTGTAACCACATTTAGTTCAAAAACCAAGGAACACATTTATTTCTCTCTCTCTCAGCAATAGTACTACTAAATGGATATACATGCGTCTAGAGAGAGCATGCCTTGTATTATATGACATGAACAAAAAGTGGTTACGCTTTAATATTAGGACGAAGGAAGTAATAACACTTGAGGAAACGTGAAATTATTTTGGTGATTTGGTTTAGCACTCAAGAGTATGCATTTTCTTGAGGTTTCCTACAGCCCCCATGGTAATAATATATTCCTTAAGGGCTTAATTTTGCCCCTTCAGAAAATTGTTGGTGGCCAAAGATTATTTGTTTTCTAGTTGTGACTATAACTAACAATTGTAGGACTCTGAAAAATGATAACAAGGGGTAATTTAGAGCCTTCGAAATTTCTCCTCAGGAACTTCACCTATATGCTACTCCTTCCATCCATAAAAGAATATGATTTTAGCATGGTAACATATTAAAGTATCTTAAATTTGAGTAATTATAAATTAAAAATATTAATATTTATAATATTAAATAAGTATCATTAGATTCGTCATGAGATAAACTTTTATACTATACTCATTTGGTTTCATAAACATTAATATATTTATTTAGATACTTCAACAAGAATGCACCTAGAGTTTACATTCTTTCTTTGCAGAGGAAGTAAATATTGCCTAGTGCATCTCCTTTTAGGAAAGCTCAGTTCATGTACTCACAACAGAGCTACTAAAACTAATGGAGATCGATCTCTCACTACCTGTTTTGTACTACTGTGTGCTTTTATTAATCTTCCTCTAAATTTCTTTACAGAAGTCTAAGCAAAAGGTCGTCCGACACAACTGACGTTTGAAGGTAATTTTTTTTTTGTTGAACGTGGCACATATACCTGGGATAACTATACTATGATTTGTTATGCTGATGGCTCGGTGATTAATTCCTAGTGAAATGATTTTGCTCCCACTTCACTCAAAGGCTAGCAGGAGGAGACTATCAATTCAGCTGCTAATAGCCTAATATGATGCGCATGCGCTTGACTACTCTTTGGGCCGTGACATGCCAGCGAGAGCTTTTAAATTTGTACGTGTGGACTTTCCACTTTGCAAAACGTACGTACGTGTGCATATAATGCAGATTCCGCGCCAAGATCAGCGCGTGACCGGCTAGACAGTGATACAGGTGGCAAAACGTGGTAACCTGGCGGCACTCGAAGAGGAACGACAAGCACCATACTGTAGCTTTCCATTCCTTTCAGTTTCAGGAATAAAAGGAGAGGCTCTAGCAGGTCTGTATCCCCTGTGCATGACGCTGCAATTTGAGTGCTGCGAACACAAGGTTGATACGTGCCTTGTGGTTCGTTTTGTGATGAGTGATTGTCAACGTGATCCATGACTAACCATGGTATGAGTTGGGTTGTGCGACATGTCTCTTGGCTTGTGGTGTGCAGGTGTGGAGCTCGGAGGCGGTGGTCGGCGGCGAGGTGAAGGTCAAGTAGAGAGGGACCAGGAGGCCGGGTGACCAGCCGCGGTGGCTGACATCTGGGACATCGACAAGCGCAGGTGTACATAGGAGTGATCGTGTTGACCGAGTCAAGACGGCAGACGTGCGAGTCGAGCGGGGCTCAGGAGGACTTGGCGGACGGCTGGTCGAGGATGGCGGTGACACGTGTCGAATGGAGGGGGACGCGTATGGAGTACGCTACTCGGTGCGGTTTGGTGGTTTAGGCCTCAAAACCATCGGTGGCCGGTTTCACGGGTTTGGGCCTCAAAACCCAGGCGGAGGTTCCGAGGAGGAACGGACGGCACGTGGCGGCATCGAAGAGTTCGCGTCGAGGCGAAGCTGTCTCATGAAGGGCGCGGTGGCCGTCGGATGAAGATTACCTCGGGTTGGACCATAACGCCCTCGGGTTATGTGGTTCGACTCAAAATATCTAAAGGCAAAACTGAGGTTGTGTAATAGCCCTGTTAAATAGAATGAGGGAGCCATCATCTCTCTCACCTCTTTTATTTTCCCTTTCTTCCTTCCCTAGTTTCCCTTCCCCTTAGGGTTTCTTGTGAGAGAGGTCCACAAATTGAAGATTTGTGTAAAAACCAAAGATTGTTGCGGGAATGGAGGCCCTTACCTCCTCGTGTCCTCCGGGATTCGATTTGTGAGATGTTTTTTAAATCGCTTTTGTGTTCTTTGCGATTTTCTTTTCCCCCCTCTTGTTCTTGGCTCGATTCGTAGTTTTGAGACCGTTTTGATTCATTCCTTTTGCGTTGAGATGAATTAGGATGTGAGTTGAGCCTTTTCACCAAAGGAAATCATCTAATTCCTCACGAGTTCATAGATCGGGGCGAATCAAGCTCTAGAGTTGGAAAATCGGTGTTTTTCGTGTTCATCCGATTTCCCATTGATCGGCTTAAAATTGGACAATGATCTCTTAGGGGTAGCTCACCTATTGCTTTGTGACCATGTGGTTAAAATTTGGTGGCAATTGGTTTTAATTTGGCCGCAAATTGGGAGATTTTTGGTTGGAGGTGATTTTTGGACGCTCTATTCTCGCTGATTCGCGATTCGCAAACAGTCCGCCAGTTACTCGCGGACAGTCTGGGAGACGAGCTCGTTTTTGTGTGTTTGCTGCTGCTCGGTGTCCGTACCAGCGAATAGTCCGGCGCCAAGCGGCGGACAGTCTAGGATTTTGTTTCAGACCGAGAACAGAACCAGTTTTCTCAGTCTCTTCTCGCTGCGTTGAACTGCGGACAGTCCGCCACTGACCCTCGGACTGTCTGGCGTTCATTTTTCGCCAGCGTACAGAATCTGTTTCAGCAAGTTCAGTTTTTGTTTTTTGAACTATGGACAGTCCGGGATACTATAGTAGACTGTCCGAGGTGCTGTAGCAGACAGTCCACCGTTCCCTGTTTTGTGCTGTTCCGTCCGTTTCTTGCTCGTCTGTGCTCCGATTCGAGTCCCATCTTTTGCGTTGGGTTTCTAGCGTTCAAGGTAACTTCTCTAGGTTCTTTTGACACCCTGTGGCTCATATTTTTATAGCTTGTGGTTGTGTGTCTTTTTAGGGGTCGATTTTGGGACAGTGGTCGAAAGTTTCGAAAGAAATCCGAGGATCTCATTCACCCCTCTGGTCGCCATTTCCGGTCCTTCAAGTGCACGATACCCGTCACTGGTCAGTGTCTCAGGGCAAGATCGTTTATATTCCAAGTTCGTTTGTTCATCATAATAACTCACTACCAGAAAACGGAAAAGATCGTTTATGTTTCAAGTTCGTTTGTTCATCACAATAACTCACTTTAAAAAAATAGAAAAGATCATTTATGTTACAAGTTCATTTGTTTATAATAGTTCACTACCAAAAAACGGAAAAGATCGTTAATGTTGCAAGTTTGTTTGTTCATCGTAATAACTCACTACCAGAAAACGGAAAAAGATTGTTTATGTTGCAAGTTCGTTTGTTCATCGTAATAACTTACTATCAAAAAACCGAATAGATCATTTATGTTGCAAGTTCGTTTGTTCATCATAATAACTTACTACCGGAAAATGGAATCTTCTCTAAAAGAGTGCAAGATTGTTTATGTTGTGGCGAATGTCCTTCTCATGGGCTCATAGGAATTGAACTCGTGACCAGAGGCTTCAGCTAAAGTGTAGCTACCACTACACCTCAAAATAACACGTGACTAAGTGAATAATTCTTTTCTTTTGTATTTACTTTAGTGAATCTTGTAATGAATATTATATTTTGAGATCGTAAATGATTTTCAAAGGAAAAAAGTTTAAATTGAAAAGTTTTAGATCTCGTCGAGTTTTCGTTTAGATTGTATCTTCGTCCAAAGTCATTTGGAAAATTAAAAAATGAACTTCAAAGCTCTAAGAACTTAAAACATACTCCCTCTGTCCCAAAATAAGTGATGTTTTAGTTTTGTCCTAAGTCAGACCATTTCAAGTTTGACCAGATTTATACAAAATAATACTAATGTTTATAATATTAAAAAAGTATTATTAGATTTATCATGATATATATTTTCATATTCTACCTGTTTGGTGCCATAAATATTAATGTTCTTTCCTATAAATTTGGTCAAACTTGAAATGGTTTGACATAGGACAAACCTAACCCATCAGTTATTTTGGGACGGAGGGAGTAATTTTTAGACTCTAAATGATTTCAAATGAAAATGTCAACAACTACAAAGTTATAGATCTCTTCAAGCTCTACAACTTTGATATAAACTTTGTCTTCATCCGATATTTGTATGTTGCATGTTAGCTTTATAACTAATTAGACATCTTAAGCTAAGTGCCAATATGCATTATCTGATAATAACTTAAAATTTTACCTTTTGTTGGATTAATGTACCAAGAAAAACTATATTTCGTTCCACAAACATGTCAAGGGAGCATTTCTATCTGAAAATGCAATTTCTAACTAATATGTCTGCAATGAGTCCATCATATCGGTGGTTAAGAGGAATGACTAGAAAATGATCAATTTTTTCTTGGCAGCCATAACAATATACTTGAGGGTTTGCACCCAAGGAAACTAGCACTCCCTTGGCGGTTTCCAATTACACTCAACGAAATATGAATTATCTTGGCAGTTTTGAATAACACTCAAGGAAATATGAATTATCTTGGTGGTTTCTAGTAGCACCCAAGAAAATGAGCAATTACCTTGACAGTTTGTATTAATAACACTCAATAAAATGTGGAATTACTTTGGCGTTTTAATTTAGCACTCAAGAATATGTATTTTCTTGAGGTTTCAAACAACCCCAAGGTAATGATATATTCCTTGAGGGCTTAACTTTGCCCTTTAAGAAAATTGTTGGCAGCTAAAGATAATCTGTTTTATGGTAGTGAATGTAACTGTCCATTGTAGGACTCTAAATAATAATAAGAATGGGTGATTTAGAGCCTTTTAAAATCCTTTTTGGGAACTTTACCTATATGCTACTCCCTTTGTCCATAAAATTATAGGATTCCGAATAATGATAAAGAGGGGTGATCTAGAGCCATTAAAAATTCTCCTCGGGAGCTTCACTTATATCCTACTTCTTTCATCTCTAAAAGAATACAATTCTAGCACAGTAACATGTTTGAGTAACTATAAATAAAAAATATTAATATATTATAATATTGAATAATTATCATTAGATTTGTCATGAGATATATTTTTAGATATACTTATTTGGTGCCATAAACATTAATATTTTAACCTATATATTGGTCAAGCTTTAGATACTTTAGCAAGGAATGCACCTAGAATTGTGTTCTTTCTTAGACAGAGGTAGTAAATATAGCCTAGCGCATCTCCCTTTCAGGAAAGTTGAGTTAATGTACTCACAACAAAGCTACTAAAACTAAGAATGATGCCTAAAATCCATTATACACAAGACAATAAAACATTGAAACACATAATTCAAACTATCAAAACCAACACTTCTATTACCTCTTGGTGTCATTGGACAATGTCCTAGTGTGATTGGTCTATTATCAGACCGTCAAGCTCATTGTCTGATTGGTTAAGCGCCTCATAAACACGTATGAATGCACAAACCACTTTTCCCTAATATTTGAGAACAACTCTAGTGAGGCTCCTATTTGAACCCTTAAACTCATTTTTATAGTTGCAGAAAAAAAATAAGGTACAATAGGGCCTCTACTTAGCTCATAATTGAGAGGGCTCTCAAAAGCGACCTCCAAGCCCTCATTCTCAAGGCCCTACTTCAAGCCCTCAAACTGCTGTTTTGACAGTTCCCTTCATGCGTGTTGTTTTTCGCCCCATCCTCTCTCTCACCAGTTCGCATCCACCTCGACCCCACCCTGCGCGCTGCCACCTCTCGCCCTCCCCCGGTGGGTCCTCCTCACCTGGCGTGCATTCTTTCATGGCTGGCTCCTTCCCTGTGGCATTCCTTCTCCCTCGCCGTGCCTCCTCCCTATATAGTGTGGCTCCTCCACTAGTGCATCTCCTTCCCCGGTTCGGCTCCTCCCCAGTGTGTCTCATCCCCCATGCGCCTCCTTCCCAGCGTCTCCTTCCTTGGTGCCTCCCCTCCTGGTGGCTTATGATCCCCACCTGTCCTCCCTCCCCAGAATGCCTCCTTCTTAGCATGTGTGGTTATGTTTGGTTATTGTTTATGTTGATGAAATTGGAACTCAACACATGTTTATCCTCATGATTTTTTCTACAAAATTAGATGAAGTTAGAAACTGCACACATGTTTATGGCAATGAGTTGTCAAAAAATGATGAAATTAGATACGCTATGAGGACATTGGAATGTGCAATAATGTTTAAATATTGTTTTGATTGAGGTATTTGGGATTGATTTTGTTGTTTTAGTTGATTCATTTGATATTGTTTGGAGCATTCAATTTGTTTGTGAATTTTAATTGACTTGATTGAAATTATTGAGTTTGAACTTAAATTGTCCTATTTGAATTTGTATCATTTGTAATAGCTACTAATATTTGTAATTTGAATTCTTATAGTGTCAAATACACAAAATACATAGAGTATATGAGCAAAGGGAGGTAAACAATTATAGGGGCCCTGATTTGAGAGCCATTGCTAGAATTGTGGTCAGAAAATAGAGCTTGTAAAGTGGGGGAACCTTCAAATCAAAATTATGGGCCTTGATTTGAGAACAACTGCTTGAGTTGCTCTAGCCATTTTGTAGTCTAACTGTGGCTCAATTTGACCAAAGTTTGTGGTTTCACTCCTAGAACGAAGGACTAAGAAAACCCAAAAAGCCAAGTTAAATGATGGTCTAATGATGGGGCTCTATTGTGGGGGAAAAATAACTCAAATTAACATGGAGAATGAAGATCCAAAGGTAAAAAGCAAAACAAATGACTACCTCCAAGTATGAAATATGGTATACATGGTGAAATATTTGCCAAAGTGTTACCTCACAAAGATCAAGATTATATGACCACCAATTTCATAGATTTGGGAAGAAATAAGAAAAGCTACAAATTTGAAGCTATCTCTAAAATTCAAAGTGCTTGCAAAGGTATTTGTCACAAGATCATTCTATGAGGTTCTAACATGTCCTAAAATAAAATCAATAAAAAAATCAAGGAAAATCATAACCAAACATAAGGCGCAAAAAATGACTCTAAAATCCCAGAAGAAAAAGCTTGCAAAAATTGAGATCTAAGAGGAGGGAACACTTGGGCACAAATATGATCTATGTACTCCCTCCATTTTTTTCATGTCGTATTTGGTTTGTCCTAAGTCAAATATTTTTATGTTTGACCATCAATTTTTAAAAAATTATGTAGTTTGGCAATATGATTGACCATCAATATTATAAAAGTATTTACTATAATAAATCTAAAAAATATAAATCTTATGTTCTTAACCTACACAAATTTTTGAAACCAATGGTCAAAGATAGAAATGTTTGACTTAGGACAAAGCTAATATGACACGTAAAAAAACAGAGTATTACTCAAGATTTATGGTTATGAGACACTACTTGGTATACTCCAAGTTAGGATGGCAAAAGAAAAAACTCAAATTAGAGTTTGTCTCTCAAAAAAACTAGACTATCAACCACATAAATAAGAAATACCAAGGAATGGTCCACAAACCAACCATCTATATATAATAATCACTTGGATGATTCGAAGTTATCCTGAGCACACATTCTAATTAACCCCTAGGGAAAAATGTTCAATGTTTTTTGTTTTAATCAGTGGACCAAACACCTTTACAAAGGCAATTTTTATAATGGTGCCACATGCCCTTGACTCAATACTGCATAAGAACAAACTGACAAATCACAATGCACATTCCCCAAAGCAAGTCTCACTGATGTCCATGTGTGTTCGGCATCCACACCAAGGTTTTGGCGCCTTCAAGTATTGTGATCTTTATACTTCTCCCTATGTTTGCTTACACCCTCAATGAGGATAGTCCATGGCCGGGGGGGGGGGGGGGGGGTGGTTGTTATGGTCCGGGTAGCCGGACCGTAGCCATGTGGCGAATGGACCTGACCCACGCTCTCCCTGTCCTGCTCCCACCGGTTATTGTTTTTCTTCCTCCCCTCACCCCCATCCATTTACTGTTTTTTCTTCCTCCCCACACCCCCACCGCTGCCCACCGCCCCCACCACGGCACGGTTGGGTCTCGCCAGAGCTCTGCGGCCGCGGCCATGCCTACGGAGCTCCGACGAGACCCTACCGCACCCGCGGCGGCCTTCCTTCTTCCCCTCCCTGCCCCCCATTCCCGCCGCCGCCGCCATGGCCATGCTCACCGGTGAGTACCGCTGCGAGCCCCCGCCCCGACCTGGCCCGGCCGCCTCCACTGCCGCAAGGGCCCCTACAGCCCGACCACCATCCCCACCGTCTAGCCGGCCTGCCTCCCTTGAGCCCCTTCCTTCTATGCCCGCCGAAGATGGAGACGAGGGAGGGAGAGAAGTGTCGGAGATGGAGACGAGGGAGGAACGGTGGTGTGGTGGTGTGTCGTAGGCTGTGAGTGCCCGCGAAGAAGAGAAACAGTGCTTGCTCGCCTCCATCCGGACAGAGACTCGGGTCTGAACGTTTGGACCCGATGATTTCCGGTCCATGGCTGCATATGAACTCGCACGATCCATCAACACTAACTCGCTAAGTTTCTACTTGACCTTCATTTTTTTTTTGAGAAAGTACAACGTAGACGCCCACTACACATGCACACTCACCCCTATGAACATACGTACGTAAACCCTACCTCTACGAGCACCTCCGAAGGATTATCCAAGGCCCATCGACACTAAGCTTTGGTTGCCCTTCTATACTTTTCCATAGCAGCCTTGTTGCACTCTATACCTGTGCATCGTACTGAAAGGACCGTGGTTCGCACAAAGTCACATACGGAGGTGTTGAATTGGTGATGTACAAAATTGTCTCGCACAAAGTCACATATGGAGGTGTTGACTTGGTGATCTACAAAATTGTCAAACTCCACAAAAACATTGTGGCAACTTTCAATCACGATTCAAGAGACATGTTTCACCAACATAGCATCATCATCACCATTTATTAGTAGCATAACCAAAACATGTATTACATGCACCCTACATGCATGCATGTGTAACTACACGCAACCATATACAATTAATACCGTGAGCACACAAGCTCAAACACGCTTTGAGCACACACAAACACACGTACAAGCACAAGTTGCCAATTGCTCATCATAAGAATATACCATCTACATAATCTCAGACTAACAGATAGTAATACTTTAATATCGCAATCGCAAGCAGGTTAATAACCGCTATTTTAAAATGTTCTAGAAGCATACAAGCTAAGTCCTAATATATCATCGGAGCAAGCATGCATAATACGGATTGTCCATGCCTGGTCTCTGGTGACGTGTAGAAAGGAACTGCCCCAGCAAAGCTGAGCCGCAATTCGCCTAAGCTGCAATTAAAGCTTTTCACATTAGGGAGTGATCTGCTGATGATGAATCGATAAGGGCACGTTTTAGGCATTGCTGATTTGATTTCAGCTGGACACCGTACCACACCGACCACACAAACAAACTTGAAACTTGGACGGCAGGGGTCCTCGGTCCCGGATCTTTATTGCTCCTTTTTTCCGTTTAACAAATAAAACAGCAGGAAAAGAAAAAGGGCTGACATTCATGTTAGGCCACTGTGCAAACGCAATTAGCGTCTTATGTACTGATGATATGATAATCTAGTAATTAATAAAGAAGTAGAAAAAGGGAGAATGGATGACAAGTTTCTGTCGCAGTTCCGGTGAACAGAACATCCAGCTGCATGCATGATGACCCGATCCGGTTCATTAGGTGAGGTGAGTATGAAAAATGTGCGGCTTCTGATGTACAGTAGCACTACGTGTCTATGTCATGACGCGACCGAAAGGGAATAAGGGATGATGCAGGACGCGCAACGCATATGGCAATCGGAGTAGTTGGGTGGCCCTGTCCTGTTCATTGTGCAAGTAAATGCATTGTCGTAGCTGGTACAGTTGAGAATTTTGAGATGATGACCGGACTGCATCGCAACGTCAGCATTTTTTTGCATTTATCATTAAATGAGTCTTCTCCAACATCGGCCCGATTCAGCAGCTGCCGGCGTTTGGATTGGTGCCGCCGTTCCTTGGGCGCCATGATGGCCTAGCCTGGCCCGGCCCGGACGACGTAGATCCAGGCCCATGCAATGGCCATCCCAGGGCCAGATTCATAGACGCAAGTAAAGCAGCCTGCTACGAGGAGACCGGGCGGGGTGCCCATGCTTGCAACTTTGCAAGAACAATCAGGAGGAAGACGTGAAGCTGGCATCAATTCAATGCTCACGCCGCGTACTGCACCAACCATGTCTTCCTTTTGCATCCTACTACACTACACGGACATGCCACCACTACGGATCGACACGGAGGCATGCCTGCACGTTCGGAGACGACGGGGGTTTTGTGACGAGTGCACGTGAGATGGACTGCGACTGTGTCCTGCTCTTTATTCGATATGATCCGGCGCGGCCGCGTCCGTTCTCTGAGCTTTTTGATCGCTCCCCGCCTCCCCGGTTCGCAGTATACACCTCTGCTAGAGTGCTAGGCTCGCTCTCTGTCCTCAAAGTCCCATGCATCCCCTACTGTGGCCTACTCGCTCCATGTTGGCCTAGCTTTATTTCCCCTTTGAGCTTTGACGTCCGAACGACGCGTCCAAGCCTTTGATTAGTCGAGTCCTCGCAATCTTTGGATATATGTGGTATCCCATCCGCTCACGCGGTCACGCACACCTGCCACTGGTCGGCCGAGCAAATTCTCAGCTTTGCTAACATGCATGCACATGCACTGACTAGAGAGAGCGCACGCTACGCCGCTACCAAATCCAACGTTCGGTTAGCCACGTTCCGGGCTGTTTCTAGCGTGGCATCGTTAGGACGTCAGAGCCCTTCCCAATACTTAAATTTTAGCCAGATAAGAAAAAACATCTCTCTAACAACTCCTAATCCATGCTCCTAAGATTTACACACTTGATAAATCCTCCCACGTCGCGCGTAACTTTGCGCGTAGTAGCGGTCGCACGAATCCTGTGCGTATCGGTCAATCTAAAAGTGAAAGGGTATGGGAAAGAATAAGAAGTAGGAAAGGGTTCCTGATGCAAATGTACGAGAGAGAAAATATATATAAAAGTGGTTACGATAATTTAGAAAGAGTATAGGATTCCTGGTGTAAAATTGTCTTCTATGTTTTAGAAGTGAATTATTAGAAACTCTTGGAGATGACCTTCTTTTTTCCTGACAATACATTTTCAGGAGTTACGAAACTATGTGTTTTTAGGAGAAAAAAATAA
Organism: Saccharum hybrid cultivar R570; assembly: GCA_038087645.1. NCBI lineage: Eukaryota > Viridiplantae > Streptophyta > Magnoliopsida > Poales > Poaceae > Saccharum > Saccharum hybrid cultivar. The sequence continues at coordinate 31,235,914 of JAQSUU010000066.1, read as the reverse complement.
GATACTATTGGAGATGCTCTTATATAAATTATCGAAGGAAGTGTCTAGCTAGAGCTAGGAATCGTTCCCAACCAGCCTCCAACCAGCCGAACGAGGCTTAAGAGGAATAAATATTGTAGCATATATGTAGCATATATATATATATATATATATATATATAGAACTAATAGACTATAGCTGGCTACAGAATACCATATTTTGTAGCCGGACCAAAACTGGTGAGCCCGACCAAACACAAGCGCACCATCCCAACCGCTCATCCATTCACCCAACATAAATCAGCCACCGTTTTGACTGAGCTCGATGCGGTCCCCTCCAAGTACATGCATGCACCTGATTCAATGCCCCTACTTTATTGCTCCTCAATGCAGCCTTACCTGCCGACATCTCTCTCCTTTTCTATTTTCGTCCTCTCTCCTCACATGCGGAGCTCTCCGAGAATCGGTGCCATGGATCCAGTACACCTCCGATGAGCATTGCGCTGCGAGTGGCGAGCCGCTGCGTCTGGGGCTGCGGTGTTGACAGGTCCCGCGTTGCCACCCCCCTTCCGCCGGATCGGCGTCGATGTGGTGGCGACGCCACCCGCTCGGCGCGCCCCTGCCCCGGCCGGCCAACCTCCGTCGCAGCGGCGCCTCCACCTTCCCTACGCGGTGGCGGATCCCCAACTTCCCGGCGAGGCGGCGGTTCCTCCACCTTCCTGGCGGCGATGGCAGCCGGCCCTCGACCTCCCCGCACAGAGCTGCGTTCCCATGGGCGCGGCGGCACGGCCAACCGGTGGGCACGGCGGCCCCTGGCCGCGCGCGGCTCCCCATCCGGCCATCCCCATCTAGTGGCGGCCTTCCGCTCACCGGCAGCGGCAGGCCTCCCTTCACCACCCACGGCGACATCTCCATCCTCCCGACGGCGGCAGCACATCAACTCCATCTTCCCCAACCGGTGGCTGTGCAGGCGCACCCTTCCGATTCCCGACCGGCGGCCGTGCAGCGCCACTGAGGCCGCACCGTTCTGTTGGCGACGCAAGGAGGCTCGGCGACGGCCCGACGCCCGTGGACCACGAGCCCAAATTCGGGATGCCCCGGCGGCGGCGGCGGCTAGCTTCTTCATTCTTTTTCGAGTTTTTGAATGGTGCATTTGGATTCCTACAGCTAAACGCACTTTGCCTTTTTGTATGCTTAATTATTTTGTCTGATCCAAAGCACAGACTAGCACTCCCATGCACTCCGGGGATGCAGGCGGGATGCGGAGGATCCGTGTCCGTGCCGGGAGATGGCAGCGGGGTCGGCTCCCTGTCTGCGGCTGCGGCCACATTGTGGGCTGCTGGTGGCAACAGGAGCAGCTCCGGCGAGCACGCTGCCGTCTCCTTGTTGTCGCTGGCCGAAGCCAAAGAAACTTCATAGTAGACAGCAGTGAATCATCAGCGTATCTTTTTGTTGCCGTGTCTTTTTCCTTTCTCAAAGAGATGAATGTTCAAGTATTTTGTGCTATGACGCCATTGTGGTAATTTCAGTTGTGGTAACACGATGACACCTATTGTGGTAATTTCGACTTGGTAACTGGATGACTTTGTTATGGTAATTTCAATCAATTTGGATGATTGTATGAGATGGCGGTTACTTAGTGATACAATTTTAGTAAATTAACTATGGTAACTGGATAGTGCAATTGTGGTAAATGAAACAACTGTAATTTTCAAACTGGACAAATTTTCGTAAATATGCATTATTATGATAACTTCTTCAAGAAATTATGGTAAATCCTTTCTAATGCTAATTTTGTCCGAGACATTCAAATTACTTTAATCAACTTACGACAAAAATGGTCTCATCACTATGCTCAGATTCTCGTAACACATGAGCATTCTCGTAATCCATTCCTATTTACTATAATATATTCTTTACTATTTTTTGCGGACAATAGTATTCTCGTAACCTTAGTATTTCTCGTAACAAGAATATTTGCATGCGGCTGGACAATAAATAAATTAATTAAAGTTCATAATCTATTGTCGTGTACTTGCATGCATGAAGCGCTGAAGTGCCTCATTTACCGAAAATCACCGTGATGATTGGACGCATTAATAACTTTCCAAATTTACTGTCGCATGCAACATGCAAGGGAATCTACTAATTATTCTGAGCCAGACCATGGAGGCAGAAGCGCGCAAGCGCACAGGCCTGGTTCGGTCATTGGCTTGGCTACAAAATAAGCTATCTGGTAGCTAGCTATAGAGTATACTCTCCTTTATATATATATATATATATATATATATATATATATATATATATATATATATATATATATATATATATATATATATATATATAAGCCACAATCATCACCGGCCAGCTTCAGTAAACCTTAACTTGCAGCTCGCAGTTCAGCCATCGTTCACACACACACAGAGTACCTTGCATGCCAGACCGCTCGCGTTCATCGCTACAGTCTACAACATGATGTCACCTCGATCAGACGATCACCATGAACATCACGCAGATTTCTACGCGACCTCCAACAGAAAGGGAAAGCCTGGTGGGCATGTGGTTTTGCTTTTCTTTAAAGGAAACAGATCGATCACTGATCGTGTAATGAGATCACAACAGCTCTTGCACAATAGAACAGGCCAAATCGATCGATGCACATTATTACTGGAGCTGGGAATTACAGGAGTAGTACACGTTACGTTGACCCACACGAACCACCAAACGTACGCACTAGCTAGAAGCCTACAACAAACCGATCGATCTAAGGGCCTGTTTGATTGCTGTCTGATTATTATAATCTGGATTATGTATAGGATTATTATAATTAGAATTATAGATTATAATAAGCATAGTGTTTGGGTCAGTTGATTATGATGATTGATTATAGATTTATGGTTGGTTGAACCTCTAACAATAAACAGCGCAAGTGCGCAACACATGTCAAATAGTCGACCGATTAGGAGGAAAAAATAACAGATCAACATGGAACCTAAACAAAACACAAGACAGGCCGCACGTGCATGCACATCATGGCACCGGAGCTGGTGCTCCCCCAGCGTTGGCGCCGGCGGACGCTGCTACCGCGCTGTAGCGGATATCAGTGTCCCAGGAATGCCACCCCAAGAAGCAGGAAGGGTGAGGAGCAGCAAGACGATGAGGGCACAACCGATGGAGATGGTGAATTGGTGATGAGGAGGTCGAGGTGCTCGCCCATTGGAAAAGCATGTACAACCGGAGCACAAGACCGGACCCAGCTGATGAGTAAACTTATTACCTCCACTCATTTCCCTCTCACACACTTGGCCCTGTGAATTGGAACGTTTTTCCCCTCAGGGGCATTTACTCCTCCGGCCCCAAGCAGTTGTCTCTCTTCTGCACTGTAATCCCCATACACATCTAACAACTGTGGGGACGAGAGAGAGCACATGCCTCAAAGACAGATTTAACTTACTCCTATGAATCGATCTGATATGGAGGACCATATACCCTGCCGGGAAAAAAACATGGCATGGAATAGGATAGACTGCAACCACGCGCGGCAGCGGTGGGCGCAGACGGCGGAGACGTCGGCGCCGACTGAAGGGGGATGACACCGATCGACAGGGGTCGCCCAAACGGCACCGGACTTCACCGCGGTCGCTGCTGGAACTGAGGCAAGGCACGGTGGGCTGACCAACGCGACGGGCATGGTGAGTCCGACCCGTTGATGCTCATGTTGTACCTGGGCGCCACGCAGGATCGCGACATCTCGGCGATGGTTAAGGAGTTCGCAGCCTCGCTCGTCGGCAGTCAGATCGTTGCGTGGCCTTCCCTTGAGCGCCTCCCATCAACTTTGGCGACCCCCCCAACTGGAGGATGCGGTAGCCTCCTGTGTGCTGTGGACACCACCCCCACGCCCCATTTAGTGGGTAGTGGACTCGCTGAAGACACACGCGATCGACCTCACAGTGGATGGCCATTCCAGTTCACCACCGAGGGGTACCCACCAGGCTGTGGACAACGACGACTCCACCAAACGACGCCTCGACAGTTTCATCAACAATGTCACGCGTAAGAGGGACTCTCCGCTGATTCGAGAGCCTCCCAAGTAGCCTCCTGCTAAGCCGATACTATCGTGGAGGAGCAGGCGATTGGCGGCTCAGAACCTCTCTCGAGTGCCAGCTTCCAAGCGAGGTGAGGTGCTAATCATGCAGTGTATGGGCTACACCAGGGTCCATCTGTGCCATCCGCTTCGAAGCTGGAGGCCTTTGACAGGCTCTTCGATGGCAACCTGACTGCGTCCGAAATCGAGGCGTTGAACAAGCTCTTCCCGGCCGTTGGAAAGGCACCGTCCAGGCAACCGCGAAGAGCAAGGCCACCTCTTAGGCCATAAAGCTGCGTCGATATTGGTCGTTTCCTTTTATCTAATATCGAAACATGATATCTTTTACTAGGATGGTCTAGCTTCGGTTGTGTTAGGTCGACCTCTTTCGGCGCTCGATAGAAGTGCACTGTATGTTTCTTTAAACTCTTCTCCTTAATATAATGATACGCAAAAATCTTTTGCGTATTCGAGAAAAAATAGGATAGACTGAATTAGAAACCTGGGCTTTTCCGTGAAAATCGTGTGCGCTTCCAAGAAATGGTAACGTTAGCTATTGGACCACACTCACGAGCGGGGCACTCCCCTTGACCGCATGACCTGACCAAAAGAACACACAATTCATGCACCTATTTGAGTGGGTTGGTACATGTGGTTGGCTGGAGTAGCCAGCTGCTAGTAGCTCTCGTGCATCAACGCGTCGCTAGAAGTCAGGAAATCCTTCTGAACAGTGAAAACAAAAAAAAACTTGGTTTATTGGGTGTTAACCACACCCTGGAGTGCACTACTACATAAAACTCATTGGAGGCGGTCATTTTTTATTTTAGGAGGCGGGCAGGGGCAACCGTCTCCAATGGAAAGCCTCGGTAAATGTATGATTAACAGAGACGGTTGCTTTTGCCCGCCTCCATAAATCCATTAAAATAAACAAAAAAAAAGAAAAAGCCTGCATGGGCCTGGATCTGGACTGTGCATGGGCCTGGATCTCGCGCCGCCGCCGTCGATCCGCTCGCGCAGATCTGCCGCCCTAGCGTCGCGAGCACCGCCAGGAGAAGGGAGCCGGGCCCCGCCGCCCCAGCACTGCGAGCGTCAAGCTGGAGAGGGAGTAGGGGACCGGGAGCCGCACCACCACCCAAATTCGGGCCCCATGAGCCGCTGCCACCACTGCTGCTGTGACAAAGGAGAGCGAGGAGGGAGTTGGGTCTGCCCAACGCCCAGCACACCGTGGCTGCCGCGCCGGAGAAGAGGAGGGGACCGGGAGCCACGCCACTGCCCAAATCCAGGCCCCATGAGCTGCTGCCGCCGCTGCTATTATGACGGAGGAGGGAGGAGGGAGCAGGTAACCTTGTTCATGGTCCGGTTTAACCGGTTTCTGGGTAAAATCCAGCCCAACCCGTAGAAGATGCTACGTTGGCGGCCAGGAACCAGCGGTTTCACGGTTTCCATGGTTAATCTCGGCAAAGAGTGAACGCCGTTGATGCCGACGCACGAGCCGACCTGGCACCGCGCCACCACGCAGCTGCTGGTGAACGCCGGGCGCGGAGCTAGCCGCCGGCAATGTGGCGCTCTACGCCCGCGCGGCTGTGGAGCCGGACAACGTCACGCGCCACGGCGGGGACATGACGGAGGCGTGCCGGGGCAACGGCGTCACCGTGCAGTGCTCCAGGGGGAACGTTGGGAAGGTCAGGGTCCTGCACTCCTACTCGAGCACGGCGCTGACACCGACACGGACGGTGGCCGGACCTGAGGGCCATGGCGGACCAGCTCGACCACTCTCCAAATTGTTGGCGACCCGAATAGCTGCTGCATCTTGCGGTGCTCGAGTAGGAGTGCAGGACCCTGACCTTCCCAACGTCGCCGATAGAGTGGATCTCCTTGCTGAGTAGCTCCCTGCTGCTCCAAATCGTCAATTCGAAAGCTCTTTATTCGTTTTGCTTTGGAGCGAACGGTCACTGAAATTGAATCAGGGAGAGATTGGGAAGCAGATGGAATTGACGAGGGTGCTTCATTGCTTCTAGTAGATCTAGTAGAAGGATTTGATTGGAGATGGCATTGGTTGCGTTCCTATTCGGGTTCATCGATCCTTGCCCTGCCTCCAACCTTCAGTGCAGTTCTTGCCTTGTGCCATGCCTCCCCCGGACAACTGCGAGATTTGCATGCTAACGGCTGCAACTCTGCAGTTGCTTGGGATTAGCATGGAGTGCAGAGGACAGGCGGGTTTCATCATCTCAAGTAAATATGTGCGCCTACGCAAGCACGAAACAGCGGCTGCAAAAGGAAGATGAACTGACGGACACCCCTGCGTTGTTGCGCATGCGTGAATAGCGGATGGAGGAAGAAGATAAGCTGACTGACGCGGGTTAAGCGGTTTGGAACCGTGTGCAAACCAACCCGTATATGACCTCTGAGTACAGTTTGCAATGGCCTGGTTCACGGGTTGGGTCCGGTTTAAACCAGACCATGTACAGGGTTAGGAGCAGGGGCCGCCCAGATCTCAGTTGGCGCCCGCTACAGTGCCCCCGCCGCCGGGGACCGCGACTCCCGCCACTGGAGAGGAGAGGGAGGAGGGGCGCCGGTCTTGGAGGGAGGACGGGCGCCGGTCTAGAGGTGGGGCGCTGGAGAGAGGAGGGGCGAGGAGGGAGTTCGGAGAAGGGCTCGCGGTCCGTCTCAGCCTCTCGCGGTCACGAGGAAGGGCGCCGCTGGTTTTAGAGGGGTGAGGGAGTGGAGTGAAAGGGAAAAACCCTAAGTGCCTATATTTATACTCGAAACCGTTATCGGGCCTCATCTGGGCTAGTTGGGCCTTAGCCTTTTTGGAGGCGGGCCTTATAATGTGCCCGCCTCCATTAATTGATTTACGGAGGCGGACGCCTTAAGACGACCGTCTCCGTTAATATGGATTAATGGAGGCGGCATTTTTAAGGCGACCGCTTCCATTAACATTTAACCGAGGCGGGCTATCTAGGGGTCGGCCGTGGCTGGCTTGGCCGGGAATAATGGAGGCGGGCAAAAAGTGTGCCCAGCTCCAATCAAAAAAACCCCAACGGCACGCAAAAGAAATCCTATACTAATGGTGTGAGCTGATAATATGGGAGTTGATCGCATTCCGTCTCAGGTGGCCTGAACGATGGACGTGACGTACGGTCGCGCCGGCGCATGCAGACCCGAGAGTATGCGGCGTGACTCCGTGAGTACCGCGTGAGCATGTCGATCACCTTCCCCTCAAGAAACAAATAAAAGAGCAAATCATTCCATGCATCGTGCTCGTGCATTGCTTACTAGTACAACTAAACACTGGTACTGCTCCACAAGATACAATGCAGCAATAGTGCTTGCTTGCATGCAACTCGATCAAAGCCCGCACACCAAGCTAAGCAACTTACCCTCGTCAGAAACCTAAATTGTAAATACTATAGTACCCACACCCTGCACACACGAAGGGCAAGCAGCTGCGAAAGAGAAACAATGAGCATTCTTGAAAGCACACTAGTACACCACATGGAGCAGACATAAACAACTGCACGGCTAGGTGCAGATCATATGGCGCCGGCGGCGGCAGTGGAGGCGCTCCTCCAGTCCTCCTCCTCCTGCGGCAGCGGCAGCAATGACGGGTTGGTAGTGCAATAACCACCCTGGAAATTGAATTGAGTCCAAGCAGGATTATATTAAAAATTCGATAATTGAGTTTCTATCTTACAACTAATAAACTGTCTGATGTTGGCTGGTGACTTGGCGAGCGCCGTTAATTCGAGGGCCATGTATGCATGGCTCAGCTTAATTTGCATTGTTTTTCATCCCCCAGTAGACTGAGCAATGCGGTCTAGCTACATCAGGAGCCAATGGGGGTGTGGATGCTTCTAACAAAAACCCAACAAAGCATATCATCTTAACAAAAACACATGAACACGGACAAATTCGTTGCATATATCTACATATGACCACTAGCACTACTACTAGATAGAAATGGATACTCCAACAACTCTCGATCGTCACATGAACAATAATGTAATTCTTGCTAAATGAAAACCACATTTCCACACAGCCAGGCAAGAAACCATCATCATTCGTCAAACTAATCTTTACAGAAATCATCAATCCCAGACCACCCCAACGGTTCAGCCTAACCTAAATAAAGTCCTAAACTACAGAGGTCGCGGATCATCATGGCACCCCTCCGACTGCGGCTCCAGCCGGAAGCTACGCCTGCCCCGGCGGTGCCCCTCCCGCACCCGCAGCTCCAGCGGGGACCTGCGCCGCCTGCCCTCCTGCAGCGGCTCCAGCAGCAGGCTGCTGCTGCTCCTGTCCCGCCGCCGCGGCTCCTCCGCCAGCAGCTCCAGCGGGGACCTGCGCCTGCGCCACCGCCCGGACATGCTTGTCCACACAGCTGCAAACGATGACGAGCAGCCAGAGTACGGCATAGACAACGCCTAGGAGGACGTACCAGAGGAAGGTGTCCATGGATTGTGTAGCTAGGGCCTAGGAGGACTTGTACGACGACTCGACGAGATGGGCTAGGAGCCTAGGACCTAGGAGGGCAGCGGCTGGGCTACGCGTTTGAAGCCTGCTGGGGTTTTTCTCTTCAAGTAAATATGCATCGTACACGCCACCCATGCCATTGCCATTGCCATGGCCATGCCAAGCTAAGATAAAGTATTGGTGCAACGATGAAGGCAAAGCATTTGCAAGAAACGTGAACGGCATCTCTTTATATCTCGTGTGACCCCACGCGCGCGTCTTTACGTCTGATCCACCTTGGTAGCTGAGATGACGAGACTAGTCGCCGGAAGCGGAAGGGAGGGATTGCAACGCCAGAATGGTGTTCCACCCTGCTTCGGAAATTTGAGTGGCGTGGAGGGCGCCATTGGTCGACACGGCTACGACGAGGACGGCAGGACACCCTGGCCTGCGTGGGACTGTGGGAGTGGGACACCACCAGCAGAGAGTACACACAATGCAGTGAAATGAAGGCCGGGGGCGCTTTTGATCCGGGCACGTTGGCTCAATGCATGCACTTTTGCCGCTCTTCACCGAATCGTGGCAGCTTCAGAATCTATCTTCTCCCAAGCAGACTGCTGTCTTTACATACGACGTCGTAGTACCAGGTTATCACTTCAACTTTACCTAGGTGCGTGCAACTCAGTCGATCGATCTCAGCGCGCGTCCATGGCGAACCCAAGTGTGCCAGACCTGAGCGGCTGAGCCCCTGACGCGGCCACGGCCCACGGGCCACCACATGATCGCGATGGGAACAGGAACAGGACGTCGTTGCCGAGACGAGGATTCACTTTCACGGCAGACGGCACCCCGATCGACGTGTCCTATGCCCACTGCTGCACCGGGCTACCGCCTACCGGGCCGGGGTACCACCAGTACCAGCCGGTTCTCGGTCTCGGGCAACCCAGGTGCCCACGGCACGCTGCCACGTCCGCGATCGCGTCCAAGCCGTGCAGAATGGAGAGTGGGCATTTAACTCGGCCTCGCCAGAGCGCGCGCGGACGGACGAGGGAGGAGGACGCGTCTCGTGATGATCTCGTCTTCTGGGAACCCCTGCCCCTGTCGCATGCAGTTGGAAGAAGCCTGTATGGCTGTATGTCATCCAGTGAACACCTGAATCTCAGTGACAAAGCGTAACATCACCGGCAAACTTTCTTGCTCAGCCATCTCTCATTCTCTCCTCACGACGATGGATCAACATCAGTCATCAGATCGAAAGGAGAAGTGACGATGCTGTGAAGAGGACAGGACACAATAGAGAGCGGACGGGACGACCATGCATTATGGGCCACCGATCGACCTTAGATCTTGAACTATTCAGACGGTCAACCAGCTGGGTCGCGTGAAACACCCTCGCGTTGCATGTGCGCGATAAGTAAAAAAAAGTACGGGAACAGATCATTTGGAAGAAACAGAACAAGACGAACATACGAAACAGATGCAAGTTTAGTATTAGCTATACAACAGAATATTACTATACAGTCATGCTAATGCAGTAGTAATTATATTGCTACTGACCCCAACCAGACGACAGGCAGACACCATAGCGATCGATCAGCAAACTTATCTCACAGACATATCGTCACACCGTACTCTCCCTACACAACGAACAACAGACCAAAAGATAGATTGAAAAAACTAGCTTGCTAGCATGCGCACGCACGCATGCATCGAGTCTACACCACACCAGCCGGACCGAAGAAACAGAGGACTCATGGAGCTCACGGCGCCGGCGGCTCGCCCAGACGACGCGCAGCTCCTCCGCCGGGGAGCAGCTCCTCCGCGGGGCGACCCTTCAGGTAGCTCTCAAGGAGCATGAGGAGGACGCAGACGACGAGGAGGACGATGATGGAGCCGACAACGATCCACGAGAGGAGGTCCATCGGGACGGGTCAGGAGCGAAGCAAGCGCTCTGAGTCAGAGACGCAAAAGAAACGAGACGGGCACTAGATCAGATCGATCCAGCGGCGGAGCAAGTGCGGCACTGGCTAGCGTGCTGTGTTTTCTAAGGATGCTGGGAAATATCCTGTTGAGATGTAGGAGTGTTGTATATATAGGCAATGAGGGGAGTATTTGGTTTTAAATAAGTTATCTCACTTTAAGATATTCTATGGTACAGTGCGGAGCTACTCTACGAGAATTTTGGACTTTTGTGACCCTCACCTTACAAGAGAAGAAAGAGATTTTTAAAGTTATGCTTCACATAGACCACAAAGGTAAGTTAAGCCTTTGAAAAAGAGAGAAAAGAAAGTGCATTAAAAGTTGTGCCTCACATGCACCACAAAAGGTAAGTTAGGCCTTTAAAAAGAAAGAGAAGGAAATGGAGAGTGGAGAGAATATCTTGTAAGCAAGCAAGGATTTTGATCTAAGAATGCAATAGTGCCTCTAGTATATTATTACATCAAACTTTGCAAGGCCCTTCTATATATACTCTGAGCTAGCAGCCCATAATTTTTGAGTTTTTATGTTTATAATTATGAAATCTTTGTTTATGTGAGGCTATGATCCTATCTAAAGAAGAGTTTGTTGTATTAGGCTGTTCTAGTGGGAGTTTCGTTCATATTAATTACATAATGTGTATTAGATTATAAGAAGAGAGAAGATGGTGTGGGTCTTATTTCATTTCATTATCATTATCCCAAGGCTCTTTGAGCTGATGTGGTATTTTTGGAAACCATGCTATAAAACTTAACACTAGGAATGATTTTTATCACAAGCATATAACTATGTATTTGGTTAAACTACACTACATGGATTTCATTCACCCTATAATTTTGAGGTCTTTGACGTTAAAACCTAATACCTCTGTCTCTTTGATTGTTCATTTTTCTAACACGATGTACATATAAATATTTTTGTACTTCATCTATTTTTTAATTTATTTCTTTTAGTTTATCATTATCTAAAGTTTCTGAATATATATGATGTTTCTGAGACAGAGGGCTATCTTTATCTGACTACGATAGAGTTCAGTTCCAATCACTTTACATGCATGTGTTTTCACCGTAACATTTGTAGTTTTACCTCTCTTTGCATTGGATCTTCTTTTGTGTCCAACATGTGTTTAGTTGAAATCTTGTCTTAGCTACGTCTGTTGTTATAGCAGCCCATATATCATGAATTTTCAGTTTTACCTACTACAATCTCTAAGAGAAGTTTTCCCCTTCACATGTGAAGTTGAAACACAAATGTTTGTTGCACATGTAATTCTAGACACTCTCTCTTTAGATTTTATTAATAATATATATTCTAGGCCCTAACTAAACGCTTAATTAATACTATCGTACTAGGGTGTTATGTCCTCTCATAGTCATGGTGTATCCTAATCCATATAAAATATGAGTGTAATCATATATATTTCCTAAAAGAATATTTCAGGGTGAATACAATTAAATGATCAAATTATACTACAATATTTCAATAAAAAAATAGTAACTTTGTTTAAAGTAGGAATTTGTATTTTTTAACAAAACTGTAGTATTAAGGTTATTATGGTAATTCATAGGTAACTCATTGATTAAGAAAATATTTCTATGACTGCTAATTTATAAATATCGGTATGCCACTCCTCCCTAAATGCATATATGTGGTCTGTACGGTGGCATATACCATCCATGCATACTTGAGTTATCTTTTATGGTATCTTAATAGTAATAAAGAAATAGACAATTTAGAAGTAAATTAAGGTTATTATTTTGTTTTCTACGTGCTTAGTAATAGCATATATATGTGGGTAACTTAGATATAGAACCACAGATTCAGGAGTTTCTTTATATATTATTTTAGTAATGATACCAAAAAGACATGTAATTTAAATACTAGGAGGTTAGATTTATTTTCATTTTTTATAATGGCAAGATGGGTAAGCCGGATGCAGTAGCTTTTACTAATTTAGGATGCTGCTTTAGGTCTTTTTTTCACAATGGCCAAGGCGAGTAACTTAAGAGGCGCATGGAGAGGTTTAGAGACCATATGCCATTGAAGTGATCCAGGCATCTGGCGCAGCTCAAATCCAAAGCTGGGATTGTGCAAGAGAACCGTTATGAATCCGATCTGTTCGAGGTGTCACCAAGGCAGCATCCACCTCACTTTTTAATTTAGTGGTAGATATGTTGGCTATATTCATTGCTAGAGCTAAAGAGCATGGCCAAATTCAAGGACTAATTCCACATCTAGTAGATGATGGCCTCTCAATCCTACAGTATGCTAATGATACAATCCTTTTCATGGAACAATGACGTTGAATAGGAAAAAGTATGAAAATTCTTTTGCATGCTTCCGAGCAGCTTCCTAGATTGAAAATTAACTTCCAAACTTTTTAGGAAGAAGTACTTGAAAAATAAAACTTTGGGTGAAACGTACTAGAAGCCAAGAAATTCACACTTTTGGTCTGGTCTTATATATGAAGGTAAAGAGGGGGTCAACATGTTGGGGAATGAGAAGACCAAAGTGTGGGTAACTTCACCCTCAAAGAACATTATCCATCTGTATATAGCATCGTGAAACATATGACAGTTGCTTGAGTTTTTAGCACCACTGCTCTTAATATTTCTTTTCGCATAGCACTATTGGGGGATAAACTAATTAAATGGAATGAGTTGGTCACAAGAGTGGCATTTGTGCAACTCGATGATCAATCTGTTGTTAAATGGACCCTCACTAGCTGGGGGTGTTCACTATGCAATCGTTGTATAGGATAATAGTAAATAAAATGGTTATACCTTCAAATAAATCGTTGCAGAAGATCAAATTGCCTCTAAAAGTTAAGATATTTGTTTGGTTCTTATTGGAAAGGGTGATTTTAACAAAGACAATCTCCTAAAATGAAATTGGGGAGGTGATGAAAAGTGTTGTTTTGTGACAACAACGAAACGATCCAACATTTGATTTTTGTGTGTCATGTAGCACAATTGTTTGGAGGGTTGTTCATGTAGCTTTTGTCTTGCTGCCCCTAGCAAATATGACTAGTTTTTTCCACACATAGTTACATCAAGTAGATCTAAAATTGCAATCTCAAATTCGAGAGGGAGCAAGTGCAATCTTTTGGTCTATGTGTAAAACCCATTTTTACATTCAACTATGAGTAACTGACTCTTTAATTTGAGAGGTGCAAAGAACACAATTGTAGTCATCTAAATGCATATGCCATCTTCTTAGGAGTTCTCTGGTGCTGGGACGGTCCCAAATATTTCTTTCTTTCTTTCATGCTACAGTACAGCAATGCTTGGCTGGGGAAAAAAAAGTCAATCTATCAAATGTGCCGGGCTGTGCCGAGGCTTGAGTTGTGTTGATACAGTGCTGCTGCCTGCTAGTACTACTAGTACCGTAGTAGGTGATCAGAACTGAGCACTCGCGGAGGAACGAGCTTGCAAAACCCCTCTCCATCTCTTAACAAAAGCGGTAGCAAGAACCAGATCATCAAAGTGACGAAAACAAGAAGAGGAACACAGGCCAAATAATCGTACAGCACCTACTGTTAAACTTTTCGACTGACAGCAGACTGAAAGAAAAGATGCTTATTGGCAGCATTAGCATAGAACCAACACCACACCAATGGTGAACCTCAACCGAAGAGGAGGAAATGTGTTTCTAAAATCTAAAAAAATTATATTATCACCTAAAACGAAAAATATTTTTCCCATAAATAGACAATAGACACACACACACTATTAGGAGCTTAGGGCTTCCAATAAATAAGGGAAGCCCTTGTCCAAACTGCAACTACCTGGTTCCACCGAACTAGCAGCCCGGGCCACTCCGATCTGATCAGACCAGGCGCCCACCCAGCCTTCCGGGCCCCACCTGGCCTTCCGGATTGAAATGAGGCACCCAGCCTCTTTCTCGAGTTGGCTGTGTCAGTATTAAAAAAAAAGGAAAAATCCCCTCCTCTCCCTCATGTGTTGACGCACGACATCGCTTCCTCCACACCACGGCCGGCGGCGGCAGCTCTGGCACCCCGGCGCCCTCTCCCCACCACGGCCCGCGGCAGCACCTTCGTTATCTTGGCGCCCCTCCCCACCACGGCCCGCGGCGGCATCTCCCAGATCGCAGCGACCCCTCCCCACCATGGCCTGCGGCGGCAGCTCCGGCTTCCCGACGCACCCTCCCTACCACGGCTCACGGCGGCGCCCCTCCCTAGCCCGGTCACCAGAGGCCCCTCCCACCTCCACGCCGCCAAGTCAACCCGGACGGGGCGACGCCGGACGCTGCCACCACCAGCGACGGGCCGCCGCCGAACTCGCCAGACGGGCCACCACCTAGACGCTGTCGAACGCCCAGCCGCCTCCACGCCGCTGAGTGAACCCGGACGGGGCACCACCGGACGCTGCCGCCACCAGTGACGGGCGCCAAACAGGTATGCCATTTGCTGGCTAATTTTATTCAGATCTGCTATACATGGATTATGCTTACTAACTTTGATCCCTTTCAAAGATTATCAGTAGTAGATGTACACCCTCTCTTTTCTCCCTTTGTTTTTATTATCTCTTGGTTCATTAAAAAATGCCTACTGTTATGTGTGCTTTGCTCTGAATTTTCATAGCCCTCCCCACGTTGGTGGCATTTGGATGGACAGTGCGAATGGAATCATTTTGGACATGAAAATTACCTACAGTTCTGTGTGCTTTGCTTTGAATTTTATGCAGACATATATGCCTAGATAGAATGATATGCATTTGGATGGATAGTGCGAAGGGAATCATTTTGTGATGGTGGACTGTGTGTGATTGATTCTTCAGTAGCTGACGAACTAGTGCCATTGTATCAAAATTGCAGACCTGCTTTAGTAGTTTATGTTGTTTGCAACGGTATATTTGACCGACATAATGTCACATTTTCATAATGTTGTCACTCAGATACAGTGCAGTGCAGTATTGTAACCAAGCTAATGTTCCAGAACCTTGCCCGGGCACCCGCTCTGCCTTCTCCCAGCACTGCTGCTTCACCACGTACAAGGTGCTGCTCCTCTGAGGTGCTGCTCCTCCGATCTGAGCCTCCTCAATCTTCATTATTTTTTTCATGCAAGCATAGGTTTCTATGCAGGGTGAAACTGTGATTTTGAAGATATTGGGGTGATTTCTATGCTTAGTTGCATAGGTTTCCACACTAGTTGAATGCATCTTGATTGTTATGTTTGTTGATTTTGTGTTCCTATGCTTGTGCGCATAAGTTTCTATGCATGGCTGAACTACCTCACTGGAAGGTAGCGTCTGAAATACCTCACTGTATTTCTAATCTGGAAAGGAATGTTTCATGCCCACTAAGAGACTTACAGTCAAATATAGTTTGGTGGTCTGAGTGCTTAACAATGTCTGGTTAGTCTATCAGGCTGTTATTTATCATCATCAATATAGAAACTTTAAAAGCAAAAGTTTCGTTGTAGTGATTTCATTTTAGAATGCTCGCCAAGCTGTTTGGATTCAGGAATTATTTCTAAATCTATTTAACTTAATTATTTCATGTATGTATTCTTTGCTAAGCCTGAGCTTCATCATAGACAGACAAACATTAGTGTTGGATAATAAATGAATACATATATTGTGATTGCCGTATTGTTACTTTAGAGCTGCTGTGTTTCGCTAAATGCTGATGCTCAGAATCTCATCATTATGTATTTTGTTCATTCCAACAATGCTATTATTATTTATTTTGCTCATTCCAACAATGTGTTTCTTACACAGATGGTAAGACTTTCAAGAAGCCAAGGCGTCCGTATGAGAAGGAGCGCCTTGATGCTGAGCTGAGAAACTTTATGCAGTGTTGTGAATTAAACTATCTTCCTGTTTGTGTTTTGGGCCATATGATAAGAAACTTTATGCAACTCACAACGGTCGTCTGAGACACTTTGTGTGTAATGTTGCAGTCATGTTTTCTTTGATGCTCCATTTGTCTTCGTTTCTGAGGCCTTTTTGTGTTTCTTTCTTGTAATGTGCATTTGGTATCCAAGCGAAGCCTGCTTGCCTCCCTCTAGACCTAGCCTAACTAGCTATGCCCTAGAATATAGAGGAGCTCTGAGAAGGATTAGGGTTTTTGTCTTCTCAAATGACTTGATGCCTCAGGGAGGCAGGGCCTGGCTTATAGCCCTGAGCTTGCAACGTGAGCCCTTGGATCAAACCTACTTAAGGAACGGTAGAGATGCATCCTAGGAGGCGGTGGGAAACCGATATATCAACGAGGAGGCTAACAGGTGGGCCCAAGGGTCGGGCGGCCTGCAGGTGGGGCCGACCGGCCTCACATGGCAGCCTCTGCCTCTCTGCCTCGGCATGGCGTCCTCTAGAGTCCTCTAGAACCTTCCCATGCTGGTTTCACGGCGGGATTGCATAATTAACTCTAACATGTAGGTCCGCCTTGACGGTTTTCTGGATAAACCCTGGAGAAGTCACAGATTCACCAAAACTCGTGGAATTCGTTAATTTAAACCCTAAATCTTCATTGATGATCTCTTTTGTACCCTATACAAGTTTTATTGACGGTTTAATAATGGTTGTTAACTACCGTCAACACTTGCTGCAACAACTGCAAATCGAAGTTCTCCCAAGATAGCACCTGATCCCAAACTGCACGTGTAAATGGACATGACAAAGAAAGGTGCATCCTAGTCTCCAAGGGGCAATTACATAGGACACAGCTGTCTTGGTGCGGCCACCCCTTTTTTGGAGATTATCTGCTGTGAGGATTTTGTCATGTAATAGGATCCAGCGTGAATTTTGCATTTATTTTCTGCTTTGGCCTTCCAGATGAGGTCATGTTAGAATCTTCGATGGCAACCCCTGAACTGTATCCTATAATCCGAGCAAGTGGAGTAGACTCTGTCGGCCGTCCATTTCCATGTAATGGAGTCTTGTGCCTCGGGCTGCAGCTGCACGCTTTGTATTCTGATCCATAATCCAACAAACTCTTGAATTTGTATTGTTGTTGTAATTTTCATCTGTAGCGATCTGATCTAGTTTCCATTTTGCAACTCTTGTCTAACCGTCCTATTTTTACGGCGTACCAGCATGAACAAGTGTGGCACTAGATATCTGGGCATCTCTCCAGCTAGCCAATTATGGTGGCAGAAACGTGCTTTGTTGCCGTTACCAATTGTGATCGTAGTGGATGAATTGAATAGAAGCCGGTCTATGTCTTTGCACGGCACTTCCGTTCCCACCCAAGGTTTTGGATCAACGCCCCACTCCTGCCAAAGCCATCTTAGGCGCAAGGCCCTCCCAAACCTTTCCAGATCGAGCACTCCCAAATCACCCAACTCCTTTGGCATGCAAACAGTCTACCAATTCACTAAACAGTGCCCTCCGCTGGCGTTCTCCTCTCCTTTCCAAAGGAAGGATCTTCTGATTTTATCAATCTTCTTCCTTGCCCAAAAAGCTAGCGGGAACACCATGAGGTGGTAAGTAGGCATTGAAGATAAGACCATTGTAACTAGAGTTAACCTTCCTGCTCTGTTAAGCATCTTCCCCTTCCATCCCGACAGTCGCTGGCCAATGCGCTCGATGAGGGGCTACACATGGAGCTTTCATAGTGTTCGCATGTGTAGCTGCAGGCCCAAATAGCGGCATGGGAAAGATTCTCTTTTCCCTATGAAGGAGGCGAGGACATGATCAAGGTCAATGTCTTGGCATCTGATCAGGTGGATTGAACTTTTCTGCAAGTTTATGTGAAGGCCTGAGATGCTTCCGAATTCTTGCAGGATGGTCGTGATGGCTTCTAGGTCCTCTTTGAGGGGGTTAATAAATATTGCAGCATCATCAGCATACATGGAAGTTCTCCATCTTGCTGCAGGCAAAGGCAAATTGGTGAGGATGGAGTGTTGTGTCGCTAAGTCTAGCAGGAGCTGCAGCGGGTCCATGGCGAGAATGAACAACATAGGCAATAGCGGGTCACCCTGTGAGACCCCCCCCCTCCTATGACTGAAGGACGGGCCTTGCTGACCATTTAGGAGCACTCTTCAGGAGGTGGTGCGGAAGAGTATCGAGATCCACTCACACCAGCATGCTCCAAAGCCTGAAGTACCTCGAGAAGATAGCTCCAATTGACCGTATCAAAGGATTTGTGTATGTCCAGCTTGAGGAAGAGGGTCAGCAGTTTTTGTTTCTGCATTGTCCACACCATGTTCTGGACGTAGAGGAAGTTGTCATGGATGCTCCTTTTTTTTATGAATGCACTCTGACATTTGGAGATCAAGGAGTCCATTAGGGGGGCCAGCCTGTTTGCGAGCATCTTAGCGAACAGCTTTGCAATGTTGTGTATGAGGCTAATCGGCCGGAAGTTCATTACACGCATGGCGTCCTCCTTTTTTGGAAGTAAGACAATATTTGACGAATTTAGTAGTTTGAAGCCTTGGGAATTTGGCATGAACATGCTATTCATTGCTGCCGTGATATCGTCCTTGATAATTGTCCAACATTTTTTGAAGAAGGCTCCTGTGAAACCATCAGGACCTGATGCTTTATCAGCCGGCATGGAGTTTATTATGTCCTTGATCTCCTCCTGTGTGAACGGAACCTCAAGGATGGACAGGTCCCTTGGTACATAGCTTAGCGCGTTCCAGTCGAAGGTCCTTGTTCTTTGAGCCACTGAACCGAGGTGGTCCGAGAAGTAATCTGCCACCACCTTCTATTTGTCACTGTGAGTAATGGCCACCCCTCCATTTGCGTGCAGGCAGTGTATGTAGTTTTTCCTCCTCCTTGTACCGGCTCTAAATGGGAAAAAATTGGTGTTTGCATCTCCACTGCGGATGTATGCCAATCTTGCCCGCTGCCTGATCCTTTATTTTTCTATGGCTGCAAGCCCGGTGCTTCTTGCCTTTAATTGCCGTCATAGGACGATTTCCTAGGATGTTAGCGTCCTAATCTCCTGCGCCGCTAGCTGCAAAAGCACCTCTTTGACGATGGCCAGTTGTAGCTGCGTGTCCTCAATTTTCTCTCTGCGCCATCTCTTAATTCCTTTGGTCACTCTAGCTAGTTTGGTGTTTAGCCTCTTGAGAGGCATGACCGAATGGACTGGTCTGTTCCAAATTTGTTGTACCAATTCAGTGAAACCATCGACATCCACCCAGAAGTTTTCAAAGCGAATGGATGGGTTTTTGTAGTGCACAAGATCGCCTTGCAGAAGTAGAGGCGTGTGGTCCGACATTAGCGAAGGCATGGAATGCAGAAAGCAGGTTGGGAAAACTAGTTCCCGGTCCGGGGTGCAAAACAATCTATCAATTCCTATAAGCGTCGGACTGTCTTGTTCATTGCTCCAGGTGAAACGGCGGCCATTGAGTCGTAACTCTTTTATGTTCAATTCGTCGATTACTGCCTTGAATGCCCCCATTAGCCGACGGTTCAGGTTTGAATTGTTTTTATCTTCCGCCGGGTAGATGAGGTTGAAATCGCCAAGAATTAACCATCTTCCATGAGCCGGCCTGGGTATTGCTTTGAGCTCCTGGAGGAACTTTAGCTTCTCAGCATCGCCTTGCAGACCATAAACAACCGTAATTTGTCATGTGGTCCCATCGGCCCTCATTGTGCATGTAGCCGTCACCGCATTTGTGGATAAGTGTTGGTCGGAGAGCTGGAAGTAATCCTCGTTTGCCGCTAGGAGAATGCCACCCCTTGTTTGGGAAGCCGGCAGGACCATGAAGTTAGTTGTAAATTTTGCGCCTACTGATCAGCGGACGATGCCTTGATCTACATTTTGCAGCTTTGTCTCTTGCAGACATACAATGGTGGAGGCTGTGTCTCTCACTAGCAAACTTACTGCATCTTGTCGCACCACGTCATTGAGCCCTCTCACATTCTTTTTCGCGATCGGGGAATATAGCCCGTTTTTCATTAAGAGGAGTGAATTACAAGTCAGCTATGAGAGAACCCTTATAGCACAGATTACAAACCACTAAGAGAGTAGTGAGTAACCTGGAATAAACATAAGAAAAAGATACACAAAAAGATACAAAGGAAGAGCGACCGTCCTCAATACTCGAGACCGACCACTGTGCCTGCGATAAAAAAACACAACGCAATGGTTTCCTTTCCTACGCAAGAGACCAAGCCGTGGTGGCAAAGCATCCACCTAGAGAGCGAGCAACCAGCAGCAACGGCGGCAAAGCATCCGCCAACGAACCGAGCGACCACGTCGGCAAAACATCCGTAGCGGGGAGCGGCCATTCTACTCTTGGTAGCAAAGCATCTGCCAAAGAGGAGGCCAGCAACAACGACGACAAACCATCCGTCAAAGACGAAAGCACTAGCGGCAAAGCATCCGCCAATAACGACGTCGGCGAGGTGAAATGCTGCAGGACAAAACCATTGCATTGGGACATAGGCACACACAGGCACAAGAAGGAACTTTAGCAGTAGCCGGCTGCGCGGCAGGATCGGCGAGGGCAACGGAGATGCGCAACAGTTGTGTTCCGACGAAGCCTTCAGGAAGGGCCTTGACATCCGCAGATGCCAACAACATTGGAAGCACAAGGGTAGTTCTTTCGACCCCAACCTGTTCCGACGAACAAGAACTTCGACGGCGCCTTCAAGAAGGCACATGACGTGGCCGCGCCACCGCCGCCGGCCTGGAGGGTCTAGGCAGGGTTTTCACCCGGATATTTGTTCGTCGATAGGAGCAGTCCACCCGCTGCATCCGCGGCAACTGCACGAACCCCAGGCACGCCGGGCGCAAGGCCCTAGCAGGCGCTAGTTCCGGGGGCACACCGAGGAGTCGTCCCAGCACGCCGGTCGCGCCTAGGCCACGGACCCGCAGTCCTCACCGCCGCCGAGCCCGGGTGACGCCGAAGCAGCGCCCGGGTGAGAAGGCCGCGAGAGCCCGGACAGACCGACGCTGAGCCCGGGTGACGCCGATGCAGCGCCCGCGCGAGAAGGTGCTCGGCCTCCCGCAACCGCACGCGAGGCCAACCCGGAACCGCACGGACGTCTCCCACCCGCGCATGGGCAGAGGCAGCCGCTGCGCCCATCCCCGACCTGGCGTGACTCGGTCGTCGAGTGCGCCAGATCCGAGCGAAGGCCACCGGGTCCGCGCCAGCACGGTCCCCACGCGGCAGATCAGGGCAGGGGACGCCGGATCCATGCCTAGGGCGCCCGGATCCGCCGCCCCCATGCACGCCGGCGCCGGCGGCAGACATCCACACTGTTGAAGAGTTCCAAGCTCGGTGGAGGAAGAGAAGGGGGGAAGGGAGGGGGAGGGAGGGGAGAGAGCTGCTGCGGGAACCTGCATGGGCGCCGTGGCGGGCCGCCGCCGCCACTAGCCGGAGGAGGCCTGTGCCGGTGGGTTTGTGGAGGCGCAAAGATTATCAGCACAAACGAAACAGCCCTCTCACATTCCAGCATAAGACATTGCAATTACGTTGTGACATTGGAAACCGGATTTGATCCCGATAACAGCAGCTGGAGAACTTGCCAGGGAAGAACAGGCAAGGAGGGAAACAAGCTCCAGTCGACCGTAACATTGCATACATACTGAAGGTTGCAGCAGCTGGTGAACTGAAAGCCGTTGGCCACCAGTTGTGCCGGCTGTAGCACTGTTGCAGCAGTAGCAGTACAACGACAAAAGCTGTCATGGTGAGACTGAAGCTGTGGAGGATGTTCAGATGATCCTTGGCCCCTGGCCATTACCCCTGCATCCATCCGAGACAATATACAACTGTGGACGAGGACGACGAACCTACTGAAGCGAGGGAACATAAGGCTGTAGCTTAACATGAGTTACAAAAGGTATCCCTTGCACCGATCCATGGATCCTAGGCCTGGGAGCAGCCTGCGCCAGCGTCGTCGCTGTGTCTTTACATACTAGTACGTCGTAGTACGTATCAAGTCATCACTTCACTTTACCTAGCTAGCTGCGTGCAACTCAGTCGATCGATCTCAGCGCGTCCATGGCGAGCCAAGTGTGCCAGCCAGCCCTGAGCCCCTGACGCGGCCACGGGCCTCCACATGATCGTGGTTGGAACAGGACGTAGTTGCCGAGACGAGGATTCACTTCATGGAAGACGGCACCCCGATCGACGTGTCCGCTCACTGCTGC
Source organism: Saccharum hybrid cultivar R570 (assembly GCA_038087645.1). Classification (NCBI taxonomy): domain Eukaryota; kingdom Viridiplantae; phylum Streptophyta; class Magnoliopsida; order Poales; family Poaceae; genus Saccharum; species Saccharum hybrid cultivar. The sequence continues at coordinate 31,213,348 of JAQSUU010000066.1, read as the reverse complement.
ACCGGGGTACCAGTACCAGCCGGTTCTCGGTCTCGGCAACCCAGGTGCCCACGGCACGCCGCCAAGTCCGCGATCGCGTCCAGGCCGTGCAGAATGGAGACTGGGCATTCACTCCTCGCCAGAGCGCGCGCGGAAGAACGACGGAGGACGACGCGTCTCGCCGTCTCGGTCTCGGAACCCTGCCCCTGTCGCATGCAGTTGGAAGCCTGTATGTCGTCCAGTGAACGCCTGAATCTCAGTGACAAAGCATAACATCACCGGCAACTTTCTTGCTCAGCCATCTCTCCTCACGACGATGGATCAACTCATCAACATCAGTCATCAGGTCGAAACAAGGAGAAGTGACGATGCTCTGAACAGGAGAGGACGCAATAGAGAGCAGACGGGACGGGCATGGGCCACCGATCGACCTGAGATCTTGAACTGATTCAGACGGCCAACCAGCTGGGCTGCGTCGCGTGAAACACCCTCGCGTTGCACATGCGATCAGTAAAAAAATGTACTGGAACAGATCATTTGGAAGAAACAGAACAAGAGGAACACATACGAAACTGCTGCACGTTTAGTATTAGCTACAACAGAATACTACCATACAGTCATGCTAATGCAGTAGTAATTATATTGCTACTGACGCCAACCAGAAGACAGGCAGAGACACCATAGCGATCGATCAGTAAACTTATCTCAGACATATCGTCATACCCTACTCTCTCGCTACACAATGAACAACAGACCAAAGATAGATTGAAGAAACTAGCTTGCTAGCATGCATCGAGTCTACACCACACCAGCCGGACCGAAGAAACACAGGACTCATGCAGCTCACGGCGCCGGCGGCTCGCCCAGACGACGCGCAGCTCCTCCGCCGGGGAGCAGCTCCTCCGCGGGGCGACCCTTCAGGTAGCTCTCAAGGAGCATGAGGAGGACGCAGACGACGAGGAGGTCGATGATGGAGCCGACAACGATCCACGAGAGGAGGTCCATCGGGACGGGTCAGGAGCGAAGCAAGCGCTCTGAGTCAGAGACGCAAAAGAAACGAGACGGGCACTAGATCAGATCGATCCAGCGGCGGAGCAAGTGCGGCACTGGCTAGCGTGCTGTGTGTTTCTAAGGATGCTGGAAAATATCCTGTTGAGATGTAGGAGTGTTGTATATATAGGCAATGAGGGGAGTAATTGGTTTTAAATAAGCTATCTCGCTTTAAGATATTCTATGGTACAGTGCGGAGCTACTCTACGAGAATCTTGGACTTTTGTGACCCTCACCTTAAAAGAGAAGGATGAAATTTTTAAAGTTATGCTTCACATAGACCACAAAGGTAAGTTAAGCCTTTGAAAAAAAAGAGAAAAGAAAGTGCCTTAAAAGTTGTACCTCACATGGACCACAAAAGGTAAGTTAGGCCTTTAAAAAGAAAGAGAAAAGGAAATGGAGAGTAGAGAGAATATCTTGTAAGCAAGCAAGGATTTAGATCTAAGAATGCAATAGTGCCTCTAGTATATTATTCCATCAAACTTTGCAAGGCCCTTCTATATATACTCTAAGCTAGCAGCCCATAATTTTGAGTTTTTATGTTTATAATTATGAAATCTTTGTTTATGTGAGGCTATGATCCTATCTAAAGAAGAGTTTGTTGTATTAGGCTGTTCTAGTGGGAGTTTCGTTCATATTAGTTACATAATGTGTATTAGATTATAAGAAGAGAGAAGATGGTGTGGGTCTTATTTCATTTCATTATCATTATCCCAAGGCTCTTTGAGCTGATGTGGTATTTTTGGAAACCATGCTATAAAACTTAACACTAGGAATGATTTTTATCACAAGCATATAACTATGTATTTGGTTAAACTACACTACATGGATTTCATTCACCCTATAATTTTGAGGTCTTTGACGTTAAAACCTAATACCTCTGTCTCTTTGATTGTTCATTTTTCTAACACGATGTACATATAAATATTTTTGTACTTCATCTATTTTTTAATTTATTTCTTTTAGTTTATCTTTATCTAAAGTTTCTGAATATATATGATGTTTCTGAAACAGAGGGCTATCTTTATCTGACTACGATAGAGTTCAGTTCCAATCACTTTACATGCATGTGTTTTCACCGTAACATTTGTAGTTTTACCTCTCTTTGCATTGGATCTTCTCTTGTGTCCAACATGTGTTTAGTTGAAATCTTGTCTTACCTACGTCAGTTGTTATAGCAGCCCATATATCATGAATTTTCAGTTTTACCTACTACAATCTCTAAGAGAAGTTTTCCCCTTCACATGTGAAGTTGAAACACAAATGTTTGTTGCACATGTAACTCTAGACACTCTCTCTTTAGATTTTATTAATAATATATATTCTAGGCCCTAACTAAACGCTTAATTAATACTATCGTACTAGGGTGTTATGTCCTCTCATAGTCATGGTGTATCCTAATCCATATAAAATATGAGTGTAATCATATATATTTCCTAAAATAATATTTCAGGGTGAATACAATTAAATGATCAAATTATACTACAATATTTCAATAAAAAATAGTAACTTTGTTTAAAGTAGGAATTTGTATTTTTTTTAACAAAACTGTAGTATTAAGGTTATTATGGTAATTCATAGGTAACTCATTGATTAAGAAAATATTTCAATGACTGCTAATTTATAAATATCGGTATGCCACTCCTCCCTAAATGCATATATGTGGTCTGTACGGTGGCATATACCATCCATGCATACTTGAGTTATCTTTTATGGTATCTTAATAGTAATAAAGAAATAGACAATTTAGAAGTAAATTAAGGTTATTATTTTGTTTTCTACATGCTTAGTAATAGCATATGTGGGTAACTTAGATATAGAACCACAGATTCAGGAGTTTCTTTATATATTATTTTAGTAATGATACCAAAAAGACATGTAATTTAAATACTAGGAGGTTAGATTTATTTTCATTTTTTATAATGGCAAGATGGGTAAGCCGGATGCAGTAGCTTTTACTAATTTAGGATGCTGCTTTAGGTCTTTTTTTCACAATGGCCGAGGCGAGTAACTTAAGAGGCGCATGGAGAGGTTTAGAGACCATATGCCATTGAAGTGATCCAGGCATCTGGCGCAGCTCGAATCCAAAGCTGGGATTGTGCAAGAGAACCGTCATGAATCCGATCTGTTCGAGGTGTCACCAAGGCAGCATCCACCTCACTTTTTAATTTAGTGGTAGATATGTTGGCTATATTCATTGCTAGAGCTAAAGAGCATGGCCAAATTCAAGGACTAATTCCACATCTAGTAGATGATGGCCTCTCAATCCTTAAGTATGCTAATGATACAATCCTTTCCATGGAACAATGACGTTGAATAGGAAAAAGTATGAAAATTCTTTTGCATGCTTCTGAGCAGCTTCCTAGATTGAAAATTAACTTCCAAACTTTTTAGGAAGAAGTACTTGAAAAATAAAACTTTGGGTGAAACGTACTAGAAGCCAAGAAATTCACACTTTTGGTCTGGTCTTATATATGAAAGTAAAGAGGGGTCAACATGTTGGGGAATGAGAAGACCAAAGTGTGGGTAACTTCACCCTCAAAGAACATTATCCATCTTTATATAGCATCGTGAAACATATGACAGTTGCTTGAGTTTTTAGCACCACTGCTCTTAATATTTCTTTTCGCATAGCACTATTGGGGGATAAACTAATTAAATGGAATGAGTTGGTCACAAGAGTGGCATTTGTGCAACTCGATGATCAATCTGTTGTTAAATGGACCCTCACTAGCTGGGGGTGTTCACTATGCAATCGTTGTATAGGATAATAGTAAATAAAATGGTTATACCTTCAAATAAATCATTGCAGAAGATCAAATTGCCTCTAAAAGTTAAGATATTTGTTTGGTTCTTATTGGAAAGGGTGATTTTAACAAAGACAATCTCCTAAAATGAAATTGGCGAGGTGATGAAAAGTGTTGTTTTGTGACAACAACGAAACGATCCAACATTTGATTTTTGAGTGTCATGTAGCACAATTGTTTGGAGGGTTGTTCATGTAGCTTTTGTCTTGCTGCCCCTAGCAAATATGACTAGTTTTTTCCACACATAGTTACAACAAGTAGATCCAAAATTGCAATCTCAAATTCGAGAGGGAGCAAGTGCAATCTTTTGGTCTATGTGTAAAACCCATTTTTACATTCAACTATTACACTCAACCATCCATTTTTGGTCAACCACTTGGTCTATGCTTGGACGCTGAAACTTTGTAATAATGGATGATTGAGTGTAAAACTCTTGCAGAAGTCAGAATAAATTTTCTTTTTTCTAAAAAATGATCTTTTTAGTGCTATTTTATTACACAAAAAAAGGTGATTGTGTAAGTTTGTATCACACCCCGTGAGCTTTGATGTTTCATCTTCTTATAATAAGATTTTTCTTTCTTTCTTTCTTTTTTTGATGAAACAGGAGGAGTTGCCCCCTACTGATTTTATTGATTTTGCAAAAATAAAGTACAAAACTGGTACAAAAGAGTCCGGAGACAAAGGAGACAAAGAAAATAAATAAAATTACACAAAAGCTTCTAGCCATTGACTAATACTAGGTTGATAAGATGCTTTCGCTCTAAGAATAACTTGAGCGAACTCCTTGAAGATTTGTCGACACCTCTGTACCGTAGGTTGGATATCTCTGAAAATTTGATCATTTCTGACAGCCCAAATAGATCAACACATTGTCACAATAATCTCCATGAAAAAAGGCACCTGAAGTTGGGTTTTGAGGAGCTGCAAAATTGCAAAAGGATCATCAGGGTGATGAATAGAAAGACCCAGGCTTGTCCAGCAGTCAATGGCAAAGGAGCAGGCCAAGAACAGATGAGTAACTGACTCTTTAATTTGAGAGGTGCAAAGAACACAATTGTAGTCATCTAAATGCATATGCCGTCTTCTTAGGAGTTCTCTGGTGCTGAGACGGTCCCAAATATTTCTTTCTTTCTTTCATGCTACAGTACAGCAATGCTTGGCTGGAAAAAAAAAGTCAATCTATCAAATGTGCCGGGCTGTGCCGAGGCTTGAGTTGTGTTTTTTTTTTGACAATAGAAACTGTGGGGGAGATCCCCACAGCGATAGCCAATTTCATTGATATTTAAAAGAGGGTTTCATACATACTTACAAGGGGGAATTAACTAAAAGCATCAAGCCAAACACAAAAGGATGACCGAAGGTCCTCTTTTATTCTAACCGATTGGAGGAGGCACTGGCTTTTGAAATTGCTAAACCATCTGTTAATACTTGGTGCTTGCCGTTGGAAGACCTTGTCGTTTCTTACCTTCCATAGTTCCCAGGCTGCCATTAGTGCCACTTCTGTGAAGCATGGAACATTGTTTGTGGACCTTGCTTGTGCTAATCTTTCATGCAGCTGCAGTGTTAGATCCCACTGTACTCCAATTCTTGCCCAGCAGCTTTGCGCAAAAGAGCAACTAAAAAAGAGATGTTCTATAGTCTCTTGCTCACTACTGTTGCACATGATACATGTCGTTCCATCTTGTACATTTAAATTCCTTCTTTGCAGCATTGTCTTGGTGTTGAGTCTATCAACTAGAATCAGCCATGCGAAGAACTTGATCCTAGGGATACATCTTGATTTCCAAATTATCTTATAAATTGGATGCACCTCAACTTCTTTGAAAACATATTTGTAGAACTGCCGGGAGGTGTACTTATTGCCCCAGATCGGTGTCCATTTATCAGTAGCTTCTTGGTCATATGCAGTGTTTGCAAGTTGACTTTGTAGCAGGTCTAGTTCTTCAAGAGCTTGTGGAGAAAACGGCAGTATGAAGAGTGTGTCTAGGTCCTCTGCCTGCATAACTTGTGATACTGATATCTCTAGATTCCGGGCAAAGGAGGCCAGCCTTGAGAACTTATACATCAGGATGCCATCTAGCCAATAATCCCCCCAAAAACTGACAGTAGAACCATCTCCAATTGTGCATCTGTTCACTTGTCTGAATAAGCCATTAAGTCTTAACACGTCCCGCCACCAGAAAGAGCTCATCTCTCTACAAGTGTGAGGCACTCGGTTGGTGTAGTATCTATTCCATACTAGCTGTACCCATGGTACATCTTCTCGGTTATAAAATTTACTAAGGTGTTTCAGGAGCAAAGCATCATTCTGTAACTGTAGGTTTATGATTCCTGTTCCACCTTTGTCTTTCGGTTGTATTACTATAGGCCAAGCAACAAGGTTGCCACCTCTCTTTTTTTCAGAATTTCCACGCCATAAACATTGCTTCCTTGCTCTGTCAATATTCTCTATTACCCCCTTTGGCAGCTTGATAGTACACATGGCATAGGTTGTGATTGGTGAGATGGTGGAGTTGATCATCTGGAGTCTTCCACTGTATGTCAACCACACTGAGCATGCTGAAAGTCTCCTCTCCACTCTATCCATCATAGGGGTGAGATCCTCGAATTTTGGTCTTGTGGTGCCCATGGGCAGACCCAGGTATGTGAAAGGCATGGACCCAATGTCACAACCAAAAGTTGCAGCTAGAGTTGTCATTTTTTCTTGGGAGACATTTATAGGATACATATGTGATTTTGCATAGTTGACTCGTAATCCTGTTGATTCAGCAAAGTTGTGTAAGAGGGATTTTAGAAAAACCAGTTGCGTAGCATCTGCTTGGAGGAGTATCAAAGTGTCATCAGCGTATTGCACGATGGGAAAGTCATCAGTGGGCTGAGAAATAGGCTTTATAAGTAAATTCATTTGTGCTGCTCTATTGATGAGTATTTGCAGGAGCTCAGCAGCCAGGACAAATAGAAGAGGAGATAGGGGATCCCCCTGCCGAACTCCCCTTTTGCACTTGAAAAATTTTCCTGGGACTCCATTTAGCAGTACTGCATTAGAGCCTGAAGAGAGAATGAGTTTCACCCAAAGGATCCATCTATCTGGTAGTCCCAAGTGCGTCATAACTTCAATGATAGTTGAATGCTCTACTGTGTCAAAAGCTTTTTCGAAGTCCAGTTTGAGAATGATTATCTCCCTCTTAGATTGGTGACACTGGTGAATGTATTCATAACTCCAGGCAAGGCAGTCCTGTATTGTTCTACTGCGAATAAATCCATATTGATTTATGTGCACAAGCTTCAGTATCACCTGTTGTAGCCTGTCTGCTAGAAGCTTTGTAATAAGCTTTAGAGAGATGTTCATGAGGGATATTGGCCTAAAATCATTGACAGTTTCTGGGGAATCTTTTTTGGGAACTAATGTGATGTATGATGTGTTTATGCATTCAAGATTAGCTTTGCCTTGAAAAAAATCTAAACAAAGCCTGTAGAAATCACCTTTTATATGTTGCCAACACTTCTTGAGGAATAGGCCATTAAAGCCATCAGGACCCGGTGCCTTGTCATTGGGCATATGCTTCACTATGGCGTCTACTTCATCAGTGGTAAATGGGTTGGCCAAGCGTTCCAACTCTGGGATTGAGTTTATAAGATTTGCAAGATCAAAGAGCATTGTTGGTGAGGTTGTTGTTCCCATTCGGTTCCTGTATGAGTTCCACAGCAGACCAGCCTTCCCAGCATGGTCCTGTATCCAGACCCCTTCTTCATTTCTGAGCTGAGAAATAGAGTTTCTTCTATAAGATATTGTTGCCATGGCATGAAAAAATTTTGTGCACTCATCACCAAATTTGATTTTGTTGACAGTGTATCTTTTCCTCCAGTATAAATTTTTGTAGTGCAGCCAGGTTTCTAGTTGTCTTTTGACTAGGATTCTAAGATTTGCCTCCGGATTATATAATCTTCTCATATCTTCTAGGTTGTCCAGAAAGGTAATGACTGAGTTGCAGTTGTCAATGAGTATTCTGAGGTTGGATATCTTTTTGCTCCAGCTTTTCAATCTTGATCTGAGCTGTTTGAACTTTATTGAAATTGTGTGTGCAGCATCCATGGATGGGTTAACTGATAGCCAGGAGCCTATAACTGTGTCCACAAAGTCCTCTTGCTCAGCCCAATAGTTTTCAAAACGAAAAACATTGGCACATGGGATGCTGGTGTTTTGCAATCTTGCATGGCACATGGTCCGATGTAATTTTTCCAAGAGGGAGTACTTCTGTGTTTGGGTAGTCCACTGTCCAGTTTGGAGATGTGAAGAACCAGTCGAGTTGCTCAAGTAATGGATCTTGTTGCATGTTAGACCATGTATATGCTCTTCCTTTCAGTGGTAGTTCAACAAGACCCAAGTGACCGATGGCATCATTAAAAATGAGAGTATCAGCTAGATTTCCTCCTGGCAAGTTTCGGTTGTTCAATGATCTATAAAAATTAAAGTCACCTAGGAATATCCAATTTTCTGAGTCACTGATTGCGTGCCCCTTGAACCAGTTTATGAATTCAGACCTAGCTGGATCCTGACATGGTCCATATACCGTAGTCAGCTTCCAAGTTCCATTATTCTGCTCTGAAGTAAAGCAAATTGTCAGCCCATATGACTGTTTATCCAATGTTAAGCCACTGAAAATTGCACTATTCCAGATTACTAAGATTCCACCTGAGGCACCCTCAGATGGGATGTAATCAAACTTATCAAAGCGACGAGGCGCAAACTTTCTAATGTAGGCTGTGTCAAAGTGTTCACGTTTTGTCTCTTGCAAGCACAGCACCGAGCACGAACTTTCTTCAATTTTCTCCCTGACCGCATCCCATTTTGCAGTGGCATTGATCCCTCGTATGTTCCAGCATAAAACGTGCCAATTACGTGTACTCATTGATGAAACAAATGATGGCAGGGAGCAAACCCGGTGACACTAGGACAGCCAGGTAGGAACTGAAAGGGGAATAGATAATGATGGCGATAAGGTTGCTGCAGCTGCCGAGTAGCACCTCGTGTGCTACCCATCGATGATCATTCACCTTCTTCATCATCGGTAACGTGTGTTGGAGGCGCTTGCATCAGCGCGTCGTCGGTGAGATCCGCAGGATTAACACCACACTTGAGTCCCCATTCTTGCAGTATAGGAGTGGATATGGGCTTTGCTTCCCCAGTTTTATCATCTATCTCCACAACCCAGTTCTTGCATCGCTTGGATGGCTCCCTCTCAATTCTAATATTGCGGTACCCTTCATTTCTAGCCGCAAACCTGGAGCTACGTCTGACGTCCTTCTGAGTTAGAGGGGTGCGAGCATCACTGTTGGAGGCTGCCTCTGGTAGCGCCATGTTCTTCCTCTTCTTCCTGTCAGTTTTCTCATTCTGGCCCATTATAGGAGTTGGGCTGGGCTGCATCTCCATGGTTTGAAATTCAAAATAAGATGGGCCAGATTCAGATTGGGAGCTTGGAATATCAGGTTCTGTGCTGTCAGAGTTGAGTGCTATATCTCCAAAACTGCTGACCACCCCATTCTGATCGATGATCATTATATCCTGGGATGCCACCTGTAGTTGAACCTTGAATTTGACTGACACAACAAGAGGCAAGAGCTGAAGAGCAAGTACATCGGTTATCAGTTTACATGGGACAATCTCCCAACCTGTAGCAACAGTGATATCTTGCTTGCGAGCATCAACTCTCCCCAGAAAATTGTTCTTGTCAATGGTGATAGGCTGCATGAGGGGGCCAGCATGCATGAATCCAGGGATGTTCTTTCTGTGGAATAAACAGAGTGTAACACAATGGTTCAGAGTAGCTTGAAACCTGATTGTGTTGATACAATGCTGCTGCCTGCTAGTACTACTAGTACCGTAGTAGGTGATCAGAACTGAGCACTCGCGGAGGAACGAGCTTGCAAAACCCCTCCATCTCTTAACAAAAGCGGTAGCAAGAACCAGATCATCAAAGTGACGAAAACAAGAAGAGGAACACAGGCCAAATAATCGTACAGCACCTACTGTTAAACTTTTCGACTGACAGCAGACTGAAAGAAAAGATGCTTATTGGCAGCATTAGCATAGAACCAACACCACACCAATGGTGAACCTCAACCGAAGAGGAGGAAATGTGTTTCTAAAATCTAAAAAAATTATATTATCACCTAAAACGAAAAAATATTTTTCCCATAAACAGACAAATAGAATCAGTATATATATATATACACACACTATTAGGAGCTTAGGGCTTCCAATAAATAAGGGAAGCCCTAGTCCAAACTGCAACTACCTGGTTCCACCGAACCAGCAGCCTGGGCCACTCCGATCTGATCAGACTAGGCGCCCACCCAGCCTTCCGGGCCCCACCTGGCCTTCCAGATTGAAATGAGGCACCCAGCCTCTTTCTCGAGTTGGCTGTGTCAGCATTCAAAAAAAAAGGAAAAATCCCCTCCTCTCCCTCATGTGTTGACGCACGACAGCGCTTCCTCCACACCACGGCCGGCGGCGGCGGCTCTAGCACCCCGGTGCCCTCTCCCCACCACGGCCCGCGGTGGCATCTCCCGGATCGCAGCGACCCCTCCCCACCATGGCCTGCGGCGGCAGCTCTAGCTTCCCGACGCACCCTCCCTACCACGGCTCATGGCGGCGCCCCTCTCTAGCCCGGTCACCAGAGGCCCCTCCCACCTCCACGCCGCCGAGTCAACCCGGACGGGGCGACGCCGGACGCTGCTGCCGCCACCAGCGACGGGCCGCCGCCGAACTCGCCAGACGGGCCACCACCTAGACGCTGCCGAATGCCCAGCCGCCTCCACGCTGCTGAGTCAACCCGGACGGGGCACCACCGGACGCTGCCGCCACCAGCGACGGGCGCCAAACAGGTATGCCATTTGCTGGCTAATTTTATTCGGATCTGCTATACATGGATTATGCTTACTAACATTGATCCCTTTCAAAGATTATCAGTAGTAGATGTACACCCTCTCTTTTTCTCCCTTTGTTTTTATTATCTCTTGGTTCATCTAAAAAATGCCTACTGTTCTGTGTGCTTTGCTCTGAATTTTCATAGCCCTCCCCACGTTGGTGGCATTTGGATGGACAGTGCGAATGGAATCATTTTGGACATGAAAATACCTACGGTTCTGTGTGCTTTGCTTTGAATTTTATGCAGACATATATGCCTAGATAGAATGATATGCATTTGGATGGATAGTGCGAAGGGAATCATTTTTGTGATGGTGGACTGTGTGTGATTGATTCTTCAGTAGCTGACGAACTAGTGCCATTGTATCAAAATTGCAGACCTGCTTTAGTAGTTTATGTTGTTTGCAACGGTATATTTGACTGACATAATGTCACATTTTCGTAATGTTGTCGCTCAGATACAGTGCAGTGCAGTCTTGTAACCAAGCTAATGTTCTAGAACCTCGCCCGGGCACCCACTCTGCCTTCTCCCAGCACTGCTGTTTCACCACGTACAAGGTGCTACTCCTCCGATCTGAGCCTCCTCAATCTTCATTATTTTTTTTCATGCAAGCATAGGTTTCTATGCAGGGTGAAACTGTGATTTTGAAGATATTGGGGTGATTTCTATGTTTAGTTGCATATGTTTCCACACTAGTTAAATGCATCTTGATTGTTATGTTTGTTGATTTTGTGTTCCTATGCTTGTGCGCATAAGTTTCTATGCATGGCTGAACTACCTCACTGGAAGATAGCGTCTGAAATACCTCACTGTATTTCTAATCTGGAAAGGAATGTTTCATGCCCACTAAGAGACTTACAGTCAAATATAGTTTGGTGGTCTGAGTGCTTAACAATGTCTGGTTAGTCTGTCAGGCTGTTATTTATCATCATCAATATAGAAACTTTAAAAAGCAAAAGTTTCGTTGTAGTGATTTCATTTTAGAATGCTCGCCAAGCTGTTTGGATTCAGGAATTATTTCTAAATCTATTTAACTTAATTATTTCATGTATGTATTCTTTGCTAAGCCTGAGCTTCATCATAGACAGACAAACATTAGTGTTGGATAATAAATGAATACATATATTGTGATTGCCGTATTGTTACTTTAGAGCTGCTGTGTTTTGCTGAATGCTGATGCTCAGAATCTCATCATTATGTATTTTGTTCATTCCAACAATGCTATCATTATTTATTTTGCTCATTCCAACAATGTGTGTCTTACACAGATGGTAAGACTTTCAAGAAGCCAAGGCGTCCGTATGAGAAGGAGCGCCTTGATGCTGAGCTGAGAAACTTTATGCAGTGTTGTGAATTAAACTATCTTCCTGTTTGTGTTTTGGGCCATATGATGAGAAACTTTATGCAACTCACAACGGTCGTCTGAGACACTTTGTGTGTAATGTTGCGGTCATGTTTTCTCTGATGCTCCATTTGTCTTCATTTCTGAGGCCTTTTTGTGTTTCTTTCTTGTAATGTGCATCTGGTATATTAGGTGGCACAGTGAGGAACTAATTTTGATAATGTATCTATGAGGTCAAAAGGCCAATGAATCAAATGTCCTTTTCATTCTGAGTGTCAATATTTATGGTTTTTTCTGCTTTTGCTGCAAACAGCTCCTGATGTGAGAACTACGCAAACTGACTTAGTGACTCTGTCAACCTGGTTTACTGCTGATTAGTTTATTCCTTATTTTTACCAAATATTGCTTTTTATGCTTATGCTTGTTTATGATGTTCGTGGTAGCATGCTTCTCTGTTGTGTACTCTCCAAATAGGGTGTTTATGAATTTAACCTTGATTGTTTATGCTTCACTAAAATACAATGAGCACAGGGGAATCAGTAGTTGAATTTTTATGCCCTGGTGCAACTATTTTTATGCAATACGAACGGAATCAGTAGTTGAATTTTTATGTCTTTGCGTTCATTTATTTTCTTGCAGAGATACTCACCCTCATACATTGCGGGGCGGCCAACCAGAGCTGTAGGTTCGTTGCTGCATCGTCTACCTCTCTGCTGCACAAGGTGCTTAGTGCTTAAACGTGAAAGTGAGGTTTGCCTCTTCTACACAGCTGTTCCTTCTTGCAGGGCTGAACGTGTTTAGTAGCTGACTTCTAAGCTAATCGGGGAGCCAATCAACATGAATGGTCTGAATGTTGAACTGAATCTCAATCTCATGACCTCAGTTCTGTTTTTCCCTCACGAATGCTAGTTTTGTTCCCCAAAAAAATATTTTTGCTTTCCTTTGGTTACTATGCTTGCATGCATAAATTTCTATGCAAGAAGAAACTTTATGTGATTTGTCGGTTAGTGTGCTTGCAGCAGACTGTAACTGACCAGAGGCGAGGAGGATCCTACACCTACTGTTGTAGCTCCCCAGGCTCCCCATGTGTTCTATGCTTCATGAGTTAGGTTTTTACACATTAGATCCAGTCTTTTACTATGAAATTTGATTGCTTTTTTGCAGATTTGAAACACGGCACATATCAGTTTGTGTGCTTGCAGCTCTTGATTGTTCAAATTATTCATGCTTAGTTTGCATAGGATTCTATGCTTTGTTTGCATAGGATTCTATGCATAGGTTTTATTCATGCTTAGTTTGCATAGGATTCTATGCTTACTTTGCTTAGGTTTTAACACCAGCTGAATTCAAATTTCCGAGAAGAAGTCATCGATATCTATGCTTATGTGCATTTTGCACATGTTGTGAATTATATGCTCATATGCACAATGCTCATAGGATTCAAAGTTCAAAAGTTTATTTGCATACTTAAGATGCCTCAAATGCAGGCACTCTGTGGCACGGTGAGCAGCAGGCTAGGCCTGATCCAGCAGAGGCATGGGGTGTGGACCTACCGAAGTACACATTGCATGCTTGTGTTCTTGAATTTTTCTTGTTTTCAATGGAAGCTAGTTCATGCTCATGTTGATTTTCCATATGATTGAATGACAAGCAAGCAAATTTTCTATGCAGTTTTGATTTAAACTTTATGCTTCTTTCTCATATATGATGTGCAATGAAATTGTTGCTCTAAAATTATACATTATCTTGCATAGATACACTTTCTATGACTGTTATCATTGCTTTTTATGCGAATACATATTTATGATGTTCGTGATGGTAACATGCTTATCTGTTGTCTACTCTTCACATATGATTTGTATGAATTTAACCTTGATTATTTATGCTTCACTAAAATACAGAACAATGAGCAAAAGGGATCTAGCTGCGCCAAGATCGAAGAATTTTAAATTTTTCTATGTCATGTTTAAACAATTTTTATGTGTGGATCTAGTGACCGGCGGCGACTCCATGCTGGTAGCAGCGGACCTCTTGCGGATCCCCCTCTCGTGTCTGTGCCCGCCATGACTCCATGAATTTTCTATGCCATGTTTATACAATATTTTCTATGCATGTTATATGATTATCCTCAACTTTTCTATGCATATACTCAAAACTTTCTGTGATTTATCATTACTATTTTTATACTTCACCTTAATATGATGTGCAATGAAATTGAAGTCTTAAATTTTGGTCATGGGGGTATGTATTCTATACATTGATGGACCAAATTTCTATACATTATTGGAGCACATTTCTATATATTGTTGGAGCAATTATCTGTGCACTTTTACACAATTATACAATGTTGGAGCACACTTCTATGCATTGTTAGAACACTTTGACATAAATTGTTGGAACAGTTTTCTGTACACTTCTACACAATTCTATACATTATTAGTACACAATTCTATACATTATTCTATGCATTGTTTGGGTTAGGGCCATCACGATTCCGGTACAATAATCCCCTGTAAGGGAGGGTATTTTGTGTTCTATGCACTGTTCCTCTATTAATTATACGTCCCCAAACTAAGAATAATGTTTTGGGATGGGGCTGCCATGGTTTTGGATAAAATAATCCCCCATTGGGGAGGGTTGTATTGGGTTCTATGCATTGTGTCTCTATTAATTATACATCCGTCCAAGTCAGATGCAAGGTTTGCTTGGGATCATAATAGATTTTTGTGCTTGCAAAAACATGTTTACGTGCCTTTTTTGTCGTTGTAAGGTTTTCTTGTGCACTAAAACATGTTTCTATGCCTTCCTTTGCCAACTATAAAGTTTCTGCGCCTGCTAAAACATGTTTCTTTGCCTTTGTTGTGATGTAGGATGGTTGGAAGGATTCTTCTCCATTTGATGCGAGAGGTCAATGGTGGCTCAGACATAGGACATGGTTTGTGACATCTAGGACTTCCTCGGTGAAGGGTTGAGATGACGGACTAGAGGGGGATGAATAGTCCTTTGTAAAACTTAATCGCGTCGGCTAACCGAAACAACTGCGAAATTAAACTATCGGTTTAGCCAAGACTACACCCCTCTATCTAAGTTCTCTTACACCTTACAAAGATCCTAATTAAGCAACTAAGGTGCCAAGCCTAGCAAGAGCTCACCTAAACAATTCTAGAGTAAAGTCACACAAACCTATGCACTAGTACTTTACCAACCGGGGGAGCTCCTACACAACTAGTAAGCAAAAGCACAAAGCCCCTAAGCTCACTAGCAATGCTCAATAACAAGGCAACCAATGTCCAATTAGAGAGCGCAAATTACTTAGCTACACAAACTAAGCAATGTGACTAACAAGGTTACACAAACCAAATTAGTCACGCAACGGGAGCTACTTCTATGCTACACAAGCAAGAAGGTAATTAGCAAGCTACACAAGCTAACTAATTACAAGAGCAACTACACAAGCACAATGTATAAGAAAGTAAATACAAGCTTGTGTTGGGGAATGTAAACCAACGGGATGAACAAGGTTGACATGATGATTTTTATCCCGAGGTTCACGTGTTTGCCAACACGCTAATCCCCGTTGAGACAAGCTCCAAGGTTGCCGCCGGTCCTCTTGCTAGTGGTGACCCGCAAGTCACACTCTCCCACATGGAGTGCTTACCACAAGCTCTAGCATTTGACCCGGCCAGACCACTTGTCGCCCTTCGCGACTCGCTTTACTAGAGTTGCTCTTCGCGGCTAACGCGGGGCGAGCACAATGCCCCTCACAAAGCTCTTCTCTGGAGCACCGCACAATCTCCTTACGGGCTTCGACAAAGACCACCACCAAGCCATCTAGGAGGTGGCAACCTCCAAGAGTAACAAGCCCACCGGCTTGCAACACGACCACCTAATGCCACTCGATGCAACCTCACGATGCAATCGCACTAGAATCACTCACTCACAATTGATTCGCACTCTTGCAAGCTCAAGTGAGTTAGAGGCTCTTCTAGCACTCCCCAAGCATGGACACTAAGTCCCAAGGGTGCTAAGCCATAGCCAAGGCCGGCCACCACTTCTATTTATAGCCCCAAGGTCAAATAGAGCGGTTGCCCCTTCACTAGGCAACTTTCGGAATGACCGGACGCACACGGCCAGCGTCCGGTCGCGCGTTGCTATCCACGTGTCACGCTCGTTCAATCGGAGCCGCCCGATCTTCAATGGTAACAACACACCCCAACGGTCACTACAACCGGACGCGGCAGCTGGCTTGACCTGACGCTGCTGCCCGCGTCCGCTCGCACGCCACCATGCCCCACTGAGCTGATGACCGGACGCCCAGACGCTGATGACTGGACGTTGAACAGCGCGGCGTCTGGTCATTTCTAGAGAGGTTTCGAGAGGGCCAACCAATGACCGGATGCGTCAGGTCGAGCGCAACCTGACGCTCACCCAGCGTCTGGTCACTTTCCGGCTGCCATGTGCCACTGTTGCTCCTCGCGCCATTGCATCACCGTACGTCAGCATTGGCCGGACGCGGCCCCTGCGCGTCCGATCGCAACATTGTCCTGCGTCCGGTCACAACAGTGCTGTCACCGTGTCTTCTCTGTACTATGTTGAACTGACCGGACGTGCCCACAGCGTCCGGTCGATTCGACCACAGCGTCCGATCAACAGATTTTAGAGAAAATCAAACCGAACTTTCGCCACCCTTGATGAAATGTGCTAACCACCAAGTGTAACACCTTGTGCACGTGTGTTAGCATATTTTCACAAACATTTTCAAGGGTGTTAGCCACTCAACTTGCCACGCCACTCGATCCTAGCACGTATGCAAAGTTAGATCGCTCAAGTGGCACTAGATGACCGATATGCAAACAAGTTTGCCCCTCTTGATAGTACAGCCATCTATCCTAAACCCGGTCATGCACTTCTCTACACAACCTTTGATCGGTGAAATGAAATGCCCTAGGTTATACCTTTGCCTTGCGCATTCCATTCCATCTCCTTCGATGTTGATGCAACACATGTACCAACCAATCACCAAATGATATGATCCACTTCATATCATCATGTGACCGTATTGGTTCATCGATCTTGACCTTACTTGCTCTTCATCGTTGCGTCGGTCCATCGGCGCCAAGTCTTGCTCAAGCTTCACCGTCACACGCGGTCCCTCGCTTCAAAGCCTCTGACTTGCCCTTCACACTTGCAACCGGTCCGTCGAGCCAAGCCTTATCTTAATCTTCTCCACCTTGGTCACATGACTCCATGTCATGTCTCATATGCAATAAGCTCCTCCATCATCACATGTGCAAGCTTTGCAATATCTCCAAGCCATTTCCACCTCCATGGCATATGTTGCTCACACACATGTACCTGTGGACTAATCACCTGTGTATCTCACATAAACACAATTAGTCCACTTAAGTTGTCACTCAATCACCACAACCAAACAAGGACCTTTCACTTGGCTTGCGGCGGTGGCATAGTGTGATCTTAATGTAGTTGATGGGGTAATGTAAAAAAGTTAGTTTTTCATATGTTGTGTTTATATGCTTGGATGAGATGAGCAAAACTATTGGTTTCTATGTAACCTCAGTTGGGTTTCAATATTTTGTTGACTCGATTTCTATGCATGTTGTGAGTTGAGACCATTATGGATAGTCCACACCTAGTGGATAGTGTTTTATATGATTCTAGACATTGTTTCTCTATTAATTAAACATCCCCCTAGAGAGAAGCATGGTGTTAGGTTTCTATGCATTGTTCCTCTATTAAATAAATATCCCCTGGTGGAAAACATGGTGTGGGTATGGACTGCTATGGTGTTGGTTACAATAGGCCCCTCCACCAGTAGGAAGGGTTCTGTGTGCTTCTATACATTGTTTCCTATGTTACTTATGCACCCCCCCCCCGATGGAAAGCAAGGCGTGGTTGGGTGCAGTCATGATTTTTTGAATCAATAATATGCAGAAGGGAGGGTTTTATTAGGGTTCTATGCATTGTTCCCATGTTAATTATATATCCCCATAGATGGAAGCATGATGTTGGTGGAGGCAATCAAGGTTGTGTCAAGTGGAATGTCCATATCGTGCAGAGGTTTTTATGTCGTAACAAATTTTATTTTTATTCATCCAACTACTAATTTCTATCCTTGTACTAATATATGATTTAGTTTCTAATCAAAGAACATGTTTACAAAAATCATTTCAACAACATTTTGAAAAGAAAAAACAGATAAAACCTACTGTCATCCTTAGGCTAATTTCAACGCTTTGTTTCGCTACACCCTCGATCAATCCACTCCAACCGACATGGATTGAGGTGTATACACGTATAGCTAAATAAACCATCGTTCATCCTTTCTCTCTCTCTCTTTCTTGATTTCCTTCCTCTATATGTAAATGGGGTTGAAATGGACGACCCAAGAGAGGAGGAAGGATGTCGAATCTATGGCAAGTTCTTTTCTGACAACCAATGTAAATAGCTCGTCATAAAAAACTATCAATTTGGACACCATATGGACCCTTGTAGTTTTGTGATAGCAACATAAGAATCATCACAGATATTGATCTATTGTAACTAGTGTATAACATTTTGATAAATATCACCAGAGATACATCAACGATTAACAATTTTTTTTCATAGTGACAATTCAATCAACTTACTCAGCTCATCAATACATGGCCCGAAGGGCTTGTTTGTTTGACCATAACTTTTGAGCTAAGGGCTTGTTTGTTTGAGTTGCAACTGGACTTTTGGCTTAAAAGTTGGCTTTCTAGCTTTTGGCTTCTACCTGTTTTCTTTTTTCTGTTGACTTTTGTAATAAATTTTTAGCTTCTCACTACACCAAAAAAGTCATAAAATCTTTTCTCGGTGTCATATGCCCAATGAGGGCTGAAGGCCCACTTGGCCCAAGCACCAGCAGTAGCGGTGCACCTGGCCCAGGCGCCAGCAGCAGTGGCAGCACCGTCCCCAAGGGGGCTGCCGCCAAGGGCAGCAGCAGCGCCGCCTAGGGGGAGGCGCACACAAGCAAGGGCGGGACTCCGCCGCTCCACTATCCATATCCGGAGAGTCTCCAATAGGAATAGGATTAGTTAAGATAGGAAGGAGTCCATATCTATAAGGACTTCCCTCATTAGATTACTTAGAATACAAGTCTTCCCAGGACTATAAGTAGAGGGGCTATGTAATCATTGCAATTAAGAAAGAACAGCCTCAAGGCTTATCTCTCCCTTCTCCTCTCCCTCTCCTGCGCCAACTCTCTCTCTCCCTTCTGCCCTAGTGCCACCGCCCCCTCCCTGCGCCACTACCCACAGCCCCCTCCCTAACCCTAGCCACCACCTAGAGCCCCCTCCCTGTCGGGCTCTTACACTCAGCGTGCTTTCAACTTTTAGTTTCTTAGAAGTTAGTTTTTTTTTGTTTTTTAAAAGCTAGCTCAATAGCCACCTGGACTATGTGTTTTAGCTTCTGGCTCCTAACCGGCAACAAAACAGGGAAACATCCCTAAGAACCCTGGTACCTGAGCGCTTTGCCTGATTGGCATCAGACTTCACAAATGACGAGTGAGACAAACAGTGCTTGGTTAGCTTATTAACACGTGGCCAATTGGCCATCAAATAATAGAAACAGGAGTGTAATGCATCCACTACTAGAGACGTGTTTTTGAACCAGTTTGACCCTCCTTTACTCTTGGAAAGTGAAAGGGGATACACATACAGCTGTACTCTCTGTGTCTCTAGAAGAATCAATTTCTAGCTCAAAAATTTATCTTCAAAATAATCGATTTCTGGAGGTGAACGGTTCACCGATTCATATTAATCTCTCTCGTAGTCTGGGTCATACTTAACACAGCCTCTTTCTCCTCCCAAACTCCACGTCTGTTGCCCCAAATTCTAGGCCACAATGATGGCACCTGGTGCTTTTAATTGCCCTTTTCGCACTGCTATTGGATACTCCAAACGACACTACTCAATTAGGATTCTCGGTAACTTGAGAGCTATTATGGTTCATCAGTTTAATGAGGGGTAGTATGGTCTTTTATCTTGTTTGCTAATCTATCCTAAAGTTGCTAGGAATTCGTTCTTTCAGCGAGGGAAGGAGTATGGAGTACCGATTTTATTTGAACCAGTTAGTGATGACCCTACCCCTTTACTCTCAGAAGTGAAAGAGGATACACATATGGTTGTTAAGGGGCAACTATATTACTATTAATTTATAACTGGAATGACATAATCTCCACAGAACCCAAAAGTAAAAAAGAAAAATAAGTAGGTCCCTAGGAGTAGCTTCAGCTTCTCTCCAAAGCCCTTGTTTGATAGAGCTCTACGTCTAGAAAAATTGTAGATTTCATGAACTAATTACCTATAGCTCTAGGAAATGTTAGATCTGAAGATGTAGACACATGTTAAATGTATTTACATAGCGTCAGGCTAGTGCCCGGACGTCTGGACAGGGGCTATAGCGTTCGAACACCCGGGCCGCGCCCTCGCGTAGGCATGCTATTGCGCCTACCCGCATGCCTGCGCTTGCTTCACGTGGGGGCCCATGCCACTTCGTTTCTCGCACCGCGTCTCGATCTATGCCGTACTGTTTCCCACGCCTACTGCTCGCGCCCCCTCCACACCCATGCGCATGCAGGTGGACCCAGCAGCTGCAGTAGGCGGCTATGGTAGATGGGTCTCACTACAACATGTGCAACACAAGATTTACTTTTGCAACATCTAGATAAAGCACTTGCAACATACATCCAAAACAGTTGAAACACTTGCAATATACGTCTGAATGAAAGTGCATTTGCCCTCGTTGTGGGTTTTGGTGTATTGATGACATCCAAATTAGGGACTAATGAAATCTTATTAAGATATATGGCAGCTTTAGTCCCATGAAAGATTCAAAGAGTTGATTTAGATGAAATGGTGTCCCTCAATTCTTGAAGTTTAAAAGGCGGATGAACTCAAAACGCTCTCCAAAGTTTTTATTTCTAGTTTTGGGTTTAGGTTTGTAGTACTATAAAGAGGGATGCAAATTTAGATGGTCTAAGGAAGATAGAGTGCTCAAGCATAAAAATAAAATCAAAAGAGAGACACTCAAGCACCTCACAAACACTTAGATATGGTTTTTGGGATTTTGGCCGTTGAAAGTGTTGATGTTTGCCGGGAGTTCCGGCAGCCAGAAGTCTCGGCTCCCACCAGAAGTCCCAGGCCTTTGGACTTAGTCGCCTGGCTCGGCTGTCCGTCGAAAGTCCCGGCAGCCAACGGGAATTCCGACTCTGGCCAAGCTAGCCCAGTTGACTATGCATTTGAACAGTAGTTTCTATAGGCGCTAGAGTTTCGGCGATCTGTGTCGGAATTTTCGACGCAGATCTGAACGGTTAGATTTGCCTATGGGTATAAATAGCTCTCTCCTCTCTTCTAAACGTTACCCACTCATTTATTCCAACCTACTCACAGCCAAAACAGCTCCCAAGCATTCAAGGCTCCCCACTTCTCTCCCCTTTGCTCCTAACTTCGATTTCTCTAAGGATTTGAGTGAAAGGAGAGTGGATTGAGTGAGAGAATCACTTTGGCAAGTTTGAGCACTTGATTTCTTCGTCAAGCCGATTGGATTTGCATCTATTACTCTTGGGGCTTTGCCCCTAGCCGGCTAGGCGTCGCCCAAGAGCTTCCATCTTGTGGAAGAGTCTTGGGAAGTTTGTATTACTCTTGATTTCTTAGTGAAAAGCTCAAGTGACCTTTATGGTTTCCTTGAGAGAGGCAAGGAGGTGGAAGAGACTCCGACCTTTGTGGTCACCTCAACAACGAGGACGTAGGAGCTCCTTTATGGGGTTGCGGAACCTCGGGATAAATCCTTGTGTCCCGCGTGCATGTTGTTATTGTGATTTGTGCTATCATATTTGTTCTTGGTTGTTTCTCTTCTCCTCCTAAGCTTCTCTTAGGGTTTGGACTCAATCTACGGAGTGGAAGTGTTTCGGCATCAAGGGAGTGACTCTACGTATTTACCTAACCACTTGGAAGTGGGTTTGTAAGAAATCTCGTTCGCAAAGTTCAATTTTAGCACTTGTTGTGTAGTTCACGTAGGAGTCGAAACTCCTGGCTGTTTGCGTCGGAACTTTCGGCTGTCGGAAGTTCCGGCTCAAACTGTCGGGACTTCTGACAGTTGCTCACCTTTGTGATTTGAGTTTGTGTAGAAATTTTTAGATACGCCTATTCACCCCCTCTAGGTATTGTTAGATCCTTTCACTGAAACACCAAGAAAATATGTGTAGCCATTGTAAAACTTATGCAATATTCATATGAAACACTTGCAACATATGTGTGAAATATATACAATATTTAGAAGAAATGTTTGCAACATACGTCCGAAAACACAGATGAAACATTGGGAACAGACATTTGTAATATACGTGTACAACTATTGCAACATATGTAACTTCTCGATCTACTTTTACAACATCTATCTGAAACACCTGCAACATACATCTGAAATACTTGAAACATACGCTTTCAGCGCAATATCACCTTGCTGCTTGGACGAATGGAGCTTGTCGTTGTGGAGCTTGACGACGGCAAAGAGGTCGGTGGCGGCACATGGAGCTCGCTGGTGCGCCAGCGGAGTGGCAAGCACTGCGCAAGGCCACGAGCACCCCAGGCGAGCAGGAGGGCAGGGGCGAGCACCTACGGCTAGCGCGGCGTGGACTCGCGCGGGCAGGGCGAGCAGGCACAAGCACGACAGCTATATCGTGGGGCCCACCCGCGGCAGTGTGAAGCGCGCGTGTTGGCAAGGACGCTGAGAAGTGTACTGCTGGCCGTGGAACGAGTGGAGTGGAGAGGATGACCCTCGATGGGGAGTGGAGGAGATATTTTTGAGATAGAGACATAGAGGAGATGTGAACGAGTGGAGTCGATAGGATGACCCTCGGTGGGGAGTGAAGAAGATATTTTTAAGAGAGAGATAGAGGAGCCATAGAGAGCAGACGAGTCCGCCCTTCCGGATGCCCTGAGGGTATCATTATCGACTTACATAACTTATTTTATTTATATTTTAGATTAATAATAAATAAATATATTTAAATCACTTTAATTTAGTCTATAACTACAAATACAACATAGGTCTTGAAACTAGAGTTGTGCCAAACGGACAAACACAAATCAAACTCATCATCTCGTGGACCGAATATATACATACAAGTCCCAACTTATCTTATGGATCGAGTATCAAGCATACAAGATATATTCATCTTAGAAATAAACCTAAGCCCCAAGTAGGTCTCACAAAATCAAACGTACAGGTAGCAATGAAAACGGACGGAAACGGACGGAAAAACCCTATTTCTACTTCCGTTTCTATATTTTTTGGCGGAAACGGGATCGGGTTCGGAAAATACGGGTTCGAAAACGGAATCGGAATATGCGGACATACGGAAACGAACAAATACGGATGGAGAGCCGGAAAATTAAATTAAGATCACATAATATAATATTCTCAAAGTATACATATATAAAGTCATGTAATAATATATACAAAGTTTAATATTCATTTACATGCTATGTACGTGAACATAACAGGCATATTTGGTGATTCGTAGTTATATTAACATAACATAAGGACATGTAATTGTTGAACATGTTGAATATAGATTGAAAACGGGATAAAAACGGAATAAATACGGGTCTATTCCATATTAAAACGGGATTACTCGGAAACGGACGGAAAACATCATTTTCTACTTCCGCAAATACGAAAACGGGATCTCGTAAATACGGAAACGGACGGAAAAATATAGAAAACGGAACGAGACGGTACGGAAAAAATTCCGTCCGTTTTCATCCCTACGTACAGGCAACCGAACATTCACCTAAAAATCAAGAAAATTCAACCTCAAATCTGTCGCAAAATCTCCTGCTTTCCAGGTGAGGGAGAGAGCAGATGGGGCTCACTAACCGAGAGATTGGGCCAGGCCCAACCCACAGTGGCAGCCGCTGGGCTTAGAAGCCCACTTCTATTTACTGTTCTTATTATTACGAAGTATTCTTAGTACTACTACCGGGGTATCTTCCCCTAAAAAAAAAAACTACTACTGGGTATCTAGTCTAAAAAAGAAAAATCTAAGTATAATAATCAGCAACCGCGCGAATCGCCGCACACTTTTTATCTGCATCCGGTCTAGTCTATCACTTGACTGACGCGGCCAAATGCGTCACCCAGACGGCAACAACGCCTTTGGATTCGTCCTTACTTTACCACTCCGCGTCATGCATTGCATTTCTAGGCGAACGAAGCAATCGAACAGTTTTTTACTCTTCCAGTCAAGTATGGTAAACCAGCTCATCACCAGGCTCGTTAGAGTAAACAGATAATGACAGCCCACTGCTAATCTTAGTACGCCCATTATTAATCTGCTGTACATAGAACACAGGAGTGATTTTGCTTGCTTGCGACAGGCAATTAGGAGTATATAAGCGCGGTAACAGGGACGTGGCGTCTCGAAGGAATCAGCCGCCGTCCAGACACGAACGAAGAACCTACTTATCGGATAGCTAAGCGTAGCCATCGATCTCTTCTTCTCCGGTCCTGAACAAGGGAAACGAGGACAAGGACGTCGATCGGAGGCGGAAACTAGACGCTGGGCGCCAAGGGCCAAGGCCGGCCAGTCGGCGTCTCGATCTCGACCGCTTCCTCCGATGCGCAGGTGCATGCATCAGCAGGTGGTATTTGGGGCCTCCGGTGCGCAGGAGGCAGGAGCAGGTGGCCTGGTATAGCCCAGGTACTTGATGACGTGTTCCCGGTCCGGATCGAGCGCGACGTCGTCGGTCGTCACGAGGAGAGACACGCCGCGCCATCGATCGACCTGGATCGGAGGCAGCTTGAAAGGTAGTAGCCGCCTATAGGATAGGTAGGCCGTACGCAAACACCTACGTAAGGAGGGACGGGACGGGATGATCCATGTCGAGCCGAATCGCTGGGGACGCTTACAATGCGACGTCGCATTGGCAATTTGGCATCGGCTAGTTGATTACCGGCTGGCCTGGCTAATTCTAGGGGTACTAGATGATAAGGTATTTTAGTACTAGTGCCTGATCGTACATGGCGGCAGCTATATTTTAGCTTTTTGGCCGGTGAAAGCGCGTGCCGATCCCGCGAGCGCAGCCACCGGTCGGACCGAGGCCTTGTTTAGTTCGGCCTGAGTCGCCGCCGGCCGAATCACTGTACGGCACTGTAGCGTAGTATTTCGTTTGTATTTGATAAAAATTATCCAAATATTGACTAAATATGTTTAAAACGTTCGTCTCGCAAAGTACAATAAAACAGTGCAATTAGTTTTTGATTTTATCTACATTTAGTATTCCATACATGTGCCGGCATTTTGATGTGATAGGATTCTTCTTTTTATACAGTAAAATTTAGGGAGAAATTTGGGGAACTAAACATGGCCCGAGATATCTTTGTCCGCCCCGTACGTACGTCTGTTAATAGATGGACCATGTGTAGTAACACTAGTGCTCGAATATCTGCTAGCATATCAGGCCGTTAGATTGCATCAGATAGAAATGCCGGGCGGCCCTGCATGCATGCGCATGCGAATCTATCGTCCGCCGTGCGTGCGTCCGGTACGCCAATTAATGCAAGCACAGACTGACGTGCACTGGCCTGCGTCGTCTCACGTACGCGCACGGTGCGCGTGGTGACTGCCGCCGGTCAGAGATGAGCTAGTGCCCGGCGCGGCCGGCCGGATTGGCCGTGACCGAATGACCGATCGAGAGGCAGCGTGCGGTTACGTTGTCCTGTGTGTCATGCATCCATCTAGCTAGCTACGCGCGGGTGAAATTGCCACGCGCCGGCCGGCCCGCCCGCCGGGACCCATCTATCTACGTGCCAACTCGATCCGGCCTGGTCAAAAGGCCATCACGAACCATGCTTGCTGCTTGCTTCTCGTTCTCGCCTCGGCACTAACCAGTAGTGACGACTTGTTAGTACTGACTAAGTGACTTGTGACCCAGAGTGGATCAATCACCGCGTTTTTTTTTTGGCAGATAGAATTAATAGATCGGAACGACGACCAATTTGGAACTTACTGAGAAGGATGGAGGCATGGAGCTGACCGAGCTGCAGATGCATGGTGCGTGCGTGTCGCGTACAAGAGGCCGGTGCGAGGAAATTGGTCAGGATATGACCCAGCAGCTGGGTGGATCAGTGCTAGCTTCTGCAAGTGAGTGGAAACCTGCACGTAATTGCCTCCTGATCGACAAATGATCCCGCCAAATCTCAGCGCCGCTGGACAACGAACTTGTGATACATTGCCTCCTGACTAGACTACTACCATACCAAGACTACATAGATGAGCTACTAGCTGCTTAGTACCGCAGTAAGTATACTTTTACATTGTTATAGTATTACTAGTATGGTAGTAGTAGTCTAGTCACGCAGACATCCACATGTTCAAGAATGAAGACGTGAAATGCCAATAAGCTTGCACGATACGTAGTACGAACGAACATGATGTGCTACTGTACCTGATATTTCGTTGGCAATTTCGGTCACCGCAAAAAGAACAAAACGAGGAATTCATTTTCGGCGTCACGGCTGAGGTTACTGAATCTGTTATTACATCTTATATTCTTATGTTACCGATGTACTAGCTGGAGCTAGGCCAGCCATCATATCTTCCCCTCGGTCGCATCGGTCAACCATAATTTTTGCTCTGAAACCAATCGAATTCGATCAAAAAACACATAAAAAATCTTAAAACCTTTCAAAACATAACGGTTTCCCCAAGAGAAAAACACAGACACCGGGGGTATATAAATACAAGCCAGCCCGACGAAGCAAGTCCCCCCAGGGGGGGGGGGGGGGGGCGCTTGGCCTGCAGTAGCCTCCAAAGCAACCACATCCAAAAGCAGGCACTGTCAGCAGCGACGAGGCAGCGGACGCCAGCCGCGAGCGGAGCAGGGGAGGGATTGAGGGAAAGGGAATGGAGGAGGAGCAGGTGAGGGAGACGACGATGACGCCGGTGGTCCTCAGGCTGTTCGGTGTGGATGTCCGCCGGGGCTGTCGCCGGGGGATGCCGGAGACGGCAAGGGGTACGCCTCCGACGACGCGGAGCTGGCTTCCGGCCAGCAGAAGCGCCGCCGCCGCAAGGCCCAGGAGAGGAAGAAAGGTGAGCTCTTTTTTTCCTCTCCTCTCCGTCTCTCGGTCTCCCGGATTCGATCGATCGATCGCTTTCTTTACTCCTCTTCTTGTCGAGGACCATAATCCCAGAATGGATGGGTTCCAACGAAAGATGTTATCCTTTAATTGGATTCAGAAATCAGCCAGTAAACATTCATTCAGGCCTTTATATAACACACACGACACACCGGAAGTACTGTATCTACGTGCGAGTCAACGCCAGCTCGATCTTGCAATCCAGAAATACTTATCACTGTGAATTGATCCGGTGTGTATGTACTGCTTGGCCGGTGAAATCGGCGCATGCAGGAATTCCAAGGACCGAGGAGGAGCACAGGAAATTCCTGGACGGCCTAAGGAATCTGGGCAAGAGGGACTGGAGGGGCATGTTCGTTAGCCCCAGGACGAACACACAGGTGGCCAGCCACGCCCAGAAGTACTTCCTCCGGCAGACCAACCCCGGCAAGAAGAAGCGCCGGGCGAGCCTCTTCGACGTCGGCATCGCTGACTACAACTACAACGACGATCAGGTGACCACTCTGATTACTATACAGTGACGATTCTGTAAACCCCTAACTTTTGGCATTATTTAAAATAGGTAAATATGATTTTTTTTGGCATATTTTGTGAGCATACAAACTTAGAAAAGTAAATAACTTTTATTAATTTTAAATCAAATATAAGGTTAGGAACATGATTGTGCACTCATGCTGCTGCATTGGAATTCATGTACTGAGTGGTTTACTTCAAATACAAAAGAGAATTCAATATCTTTTGAAAAATGACTTTGAAAAATTGGAAAAGAAAAAAAAAGGTTTTCCTCTCTTTACCTGGCTTCTGGCCCATCGGCCCAGTCTGCTGCTCCTCCCCGCCTCCTCTTTCTTTGGCCGCTCGGCCCTTTCCCACTCCGCGGCCCAGCTCCATCCCCTCTGTCCTCCGCAAGGCCGACTCCTTTCACCGCGCGGGCCGCCACTTCTTCTTCCCCGCTTCGCGTCTTGGGCCGAGCCCAACTCGTCGCTAGCCAGCTCCACGCGCGTGCCCGCGTCCTCCCTCTCGCTGGTGCCCCGGACCCACACGCCAGCGACTGCGTTGTCATCTTCCTCCCCAAGCCGACGAAGACATCGCTTTCCATACTCGTCATCGCCCAAATCCCCTCCCAATCTCCACCTTTCCATTCTTGGTGCGTCCCCAGGCTATATAAGCCGAGCCCCGAGCCCCTCCGCTCCATCATGCTCCCTCGCCGCATCTGTTCTCACCCCGTAGCGGCCGCACAGCCCTAGCCGCCCGCCATTCTAGGACCATCCTCGGCTCCGATTTCAACCGAGGTGAGCTCGTCGTGCTCTGCACTTCCTCCCTGTGCTTTCCGTTCGTCGAATAGTGCTCGGAATCGCCGAAACAGCGAACTCCGGCGAGCTTTTGCCGAGTCCGGCCATGGCGCCGCCATCGGGTTCCTGTAGCCGACCGGCAGCTCTCTCTCCCTCTCTCTTGTTTATAATCTGGGCCGTCCATTTTCAGATCCACGGCTGAGAACAACCGATACCCCTTCACCTGCAATTTTGCTACAGAGACCCTGCATTTTTCTAGATCTAAACCCGCAGTCCAAAACGTATTCCTCAAATACGCTTTCTTTTTCTGAAAACGTAGATTTGTTTTAATCAATTCAAGTACGTTTTCCTTTATTTACAAGTTTGCCACTGATTTTGTTTTAGCCATAAAATCTCCGTTTTAACTCTGATTTGACCCGTTCAAATTGCGTTAGATTCGTATTCGTGAGCTCTACATGTTAGTGCTACTGTATAGTAGGATTATAGCATTTAAGTTTTGAGCTTGTATTAAAGTAATTATTTATCTATAGGAAATCTTAGTAAATTCATAACTTTCGCATTTCAACTCCGTTTTTCGTGATCTTTACGTCTGTATGATCGTAGCAACGTGTAGAATAGTTTTATAAACCTTTTATACTGTTTTGATAATGTTGGTGTACTGTTCTAATTATATCTCTTTGTTTGCTTCGTGCATGATTGCCTATGGATGCTTGTATGTTGATGTTTTATTGAGTATAGACGGTGAGCAGTTCGTCGACGATCAGAAGTAGTATTTTGAGGAGCAGGATCAGCAGGAACTATACTTTGATCAAGGCAAGTATAACATAGGATTTCCTTGTTGACCTATTCACTTTAATCACATAAAATCATATTGTATGTGTCTATCTTGAATTGCCATTAAGGATTTCCTAGTTTTGATCTATAACTTGTCACCTATGGAATTTTGCATTAGGTAGCTTTTGCTAGCGCTGAATATAAACTATGATCTTGTAACATGACTAATGGAATATGCAACAACACTAAAAGATGATCTTTTTATTTAAAGATAAAAGAGGTCTAGAGCATGGGGTTATATGTTGGTGCTCTAGTTTCTCTCCATAAGGACTCATCTGTGGACGAACATCCGGGATTTACAGTACAACTGTGAGGGCTACATGGCTCTAGCTCTAGTTGTTTAAAAGACCTTTTCTAGCTTGTTAGTAGTAACCTTCATTGGCGTAAGAATAGCTTGCCACGATGGGTGTAGTGTGGCCTCTGTCCTTATGTATATAGGCTGCGTGTCGTTGTGCCATTTGGAAGGGGAGTTCTATATCTGCTTGCCGAGTGAATCTAATGGCCCTAACTTGTTAGACGAACTTTTGAATGACTTTATATGATTTTCGGTGTTTTAGGAGTAATTAACCCAAGCATTTGGGAATCATGACTCACAGTGAAAGTGTACACCTCAGCGCAGAGTTTAATAAACTGGTACACTAGCCGTACTCACAGATACGAGCGGCCTTGGACCTTCACAGAATAGATGAACATTTATTGGTTTAATATGTGTTTTGTTATTCGTTATTCATCCTTACATTGATCATATGTTTATTATGGGATTATTGCAAACTTGATGCTACTCATATGATAAAATTGTGACAATTAAAAGCTAAATGCAGTTGAACCGTGTCATGCTTTTGTTGAGCCTCATTACACCCCATGTTATATTTGTTGAGTACGATATGTGCTCACTCTTGTTATCTCCCCACACATCAGGATGGGCAAATGAATAGGATTGGCAAGAGGATTATCGTGATGAATATTAGGCATGTTGTCAACCAGTCAACGTACCTGTGATTGGAGTCACCACGAGAGAGAGTTATCTTTTTATTTTTGCTTCATTTGTGTAAAGACTATGTGTTAATAATCATGATATAATAAACAATGTGATGATACTCTTCTTTAATTTATCGACTTATGTGTGATTAATCTCTGGGCGCACATAAGGTTATGCATTCCATTTTATTCTTAAAAATAGGTGTGACAAAATTGGTATCAGAGCTTTGTTGAATGTAGGACGCAAGCCTAGTTAGAAATGGTCGATTTAGCATCTTCTTATTCACTTATTTTATGCTTATCATCTTGCTCTTGTTATTTGATAAATTTTTATGCTTCTTATGTCTCATTCTATTATAAAACTTTTGCTTCTAATCTAATGAAATTTTAAAATTCTATAGATGGTTCGTGCACACAAGACCGCCCGTATCTCCACTGGAGGCCATTACCCACCTCGTGCCTTGCTTATGCCTGAAGAGCCACAAGAGGAAGCACATCAGGAACAGGAGCAAGCCCCTAAAGCACCAGTCCAGGCGCCAGCCCCTCCCCAGCCAGAGCCTGAGCTTGAAGAAGTGCCTGAGCTCATCCTCATTGAAGATGATGAAGAAGATGATGCTGATGGAGGAGAGCAGCCCCCATCTCCACCACATGATGAAGCTGCTGATGATGATGTGCCACCCCCTCCAATGGGGTGGACTGTGAAGATTTATCATAAGGCTGGGGGAAACTCTGTCTCTCACCATCGACTTGTGGGGATGCTTGCTGCTTATTTCGCTGATTGGAACCCAGCTGTGGAGTATGTTTGCTGGTAGTACACGCATCCACTGGAGGACACCTACTGGAAGTCAAGGGCGAGTATTTTTCCTAGGGATGAGGAAAAAGAGGCATACCAGCTGGATAGGATGTATTCTCACAAGGGTCATCGAGCTACCATGGAGGCTAGCATAGAGGATGCCGCCTTTGAAGCATGTATGGGTCTCCGCTACCTTCGCTTTGATAGTATGAAAGATGATGTCCATCGTTACCTCCCTCGTGCACACCCTGTCCTTGGTTGGGCAATGATGGACCCGGTGCAGTTGGAACCAATTCCTCGGGTGACGGTGAACTTTGTTTATGATATGATGGAGAGGAAGCTGCAGTTAGAAGAGATGGTGAAAGCTCAGGGGAAGACCATCAAGAGATGCCAGGAGACGATCGATGACCTCAGAGCAAACCAAGGCTTGGCAAGGATTTATGAGACGTTTGAGCATGAACCACGTCCTTAGAGAGTGTAGCAGAACCTCCTAAATTATATGGCCCACATGCACCTGTCATTGTCCCTAAGACCTCTGACGGCTATGCATGTATACCAGATAACCTAAGAAGATCTGTCGGATGCCCTCGCAGGACCCCGATTCGACTACGTTTGACAACTCATACCAGGATCAACAAAGGAGTAACTACAACATTACAACATTTGTACAAAACTTTACATCAGAGTGCGGAAGAATAATAACAATGAATTTATAAATCATGATTAAGTTAACTTTTTACAAACTTAACTTGTATTGCGGAAGTCGAGTAGAACTACAGAAGACAACTTAGGCAGAGCACCTAAGTTAGGAGAGGTCGACCAGATCATATCGAACCCACCGACATGACCCCGGTTAACAGCACCAGTCAGTATCTGCAACAGGGGTTAACAAACCCTGAGTACGAGAGTACTCAACAAGACTTACCCGACTAAGAAAAAGGACTCCAAGGGCATGCTAGCTTTAGGGAATCAAGGTACGGGTATTCAAGAATCAAAATTATTTTGCAGAAAAGCTTACTAAAGTGAATCCTTACCTTCAATATTTTACTTTTACCATTGATGGTTCATTAACCAATTTTAAGTGATCCTAATCTAGATCAAAGTAATTCTCATCAGGACCTTCCTCATTCTTTCTTTCAATTTCAGTTCTTAACTACGATGTAAGTCAGGTGATCAAGTCTCCATAACCGAGGAGCAACGACGATTCGAACCGATTATACCCAGCTGGGGATCCCTAACATCACGACATATGTAGAACCGAATCTTGCATATATCAACCCTCATTTAGATCTCCCAAAACCAGAACGTGTCCATCGCCACCCGAGAGTACAGTACTCCTCGAACCCGACCAAATTCTAGCCCCGAGGGTACACGCTACTCCCGCCATCTCTCCACTCCCAGTGCGAGGTTAGACGTTCTCGTAATGGAATCACTAACATTTTGGGCTTACCCAAGGCATGAGGCTAGTTGCAAAGTCTCGAACACAACAGGCTTACAACGAGCGGACCTTAACCGACAAGGCGGAAACACTACATTGAGACTCCTTTCCCAATGCATGTTAGCAGTGGCCAAACCACCCGCCCGATCTTTCAAGTTCATTCTCATATTTCAATATTCATTCAATATGCCGTCATGGCGATATAAACATTGCATTTAAAAGCTTAACTTCTAAGCATAGCGAAGCATACTACGCATTTTCCGTAAAACAGGTATCAAGGTTGATATCGCAATAATCAAGGATGATAATGCAGCAATTAGGTTATCACTCAACTCCTAATTACTTAATGCAGTAAACCATAATATAAATAGTAAAACATTTGTAAAATTCAAGGTAGGGTTTAAATGCACCGGGGCTTGCCTGCGTTGCAGCGGTGGTTAGTTCTCGTAGAAGTCAAGTTTGACACCAACACCACGGGTGGATCACCTTCTCCGAAGCTTGATCGACACGATCCAAAACACTCTCGTATAAACTACACGTAATAAATGATGCGATGCTTAACATGATGGAATGTATGTCATGATGCATGATGATGAACAAGACATAGCATACAAGAGACATTTAAAAAGGATAAACATTAGTTATCTACTTGAGTACAACTTTCCTTCGCGGTACAGTTGCAATCCAACAGAATTATTAAACAACATTAATCACATTAAAATGTTGTTAAGAAAACTACTTAACTTTACTTTTTACCTAAGAGGTTGCATCTACTAACAAGTAATTCTACCACAAGACCACTAAGTATTAACATAAGTAAGTTATTAACTACTAATGACATATGCTAATTACATTACTCACATATCAACAATTCTTTAATTAACAAGTTAATCATAAACTCAAATAATTAATTAAAGGTGCCAAAGATCATTAAGAATTAATGACCTAAGGTCATCACTCAATCAAAAAGGCACACAACACTTAAAGTTATCAATTAACAATTATTTAAACATTTAATTAATTAGGGCATAATTAATAACAAATCATACTTCATCTAAACAAGCTTAAACTTTTTCTATGGATTAATCATGACCTAAAACAGTGTCACAATAAATTTCATGATTTTTGGATTAATAATTTAATTATTAAAATTCCTGGAAGTTGCATTTAATATTTAATGGAACTAATTAAATCTCCTGCACAAAATACTCAAATTTAGGATTTAACATTTTTCCTAGGTATTTTACACATTGAGAAGCTCACACAAAAATTTTCATGAATTTTGGAGCTCTACACAATTTTTAATGAAATAAACAAATAGCAGTACTATTCATAATTTTGAAAAAGAAAAACAAAAACCGAACCGGGCCGATTCTTCCTCCCCTCCGATCCGGCCCAGCCCAAACAGCCCGCTCGCGCGCGCCCGCGTCCGCACGCGCGCTCGGCCCAGCAAGCGGCCCAGCCCAGCATCGGCCTGCTCCGCCCGCGCGCGCCTGCTCTCCCTCTCTCTCTCGCTGACACCGCGTCCCCACATGTCATCACCTTCCTCCTCCCTCTCGCTCTCTCCCGCGCGCTCAACCATGCTCGCGCGGTGGCCGGCCAGCGAGCCTGGCGTCGGTCACCCAACCGAGCGACTCTACAGCACCTACGACTCACCACGAACCCGTTTTAACCCCTAACGGCTACGCTACAGCTCCGGGGAGCCCTTCCCGACGGCCATGGCGGACCGGCTGCGACGGTGACCGGCGTCCCGGCGATGCAACACGATAGCGACTAAAGCGAGAGCACGGGGAGCATCAGGAGCTTACAGCGGTCGCAGCGAAGTCACAAGGAGGCGCTGGGAGACGGCGGAGGGTGCTGGCCACGTGAAGCGACTCGGTCGCCGGAGTTGAGCACGGGAAGCGGTGGCTGCGGCGATCTAGGCGGAGTTAAGCTCGCTCGGGTGGTTCACGAGGTGCGCGAGGATGAGGCGGCGCTATTGGTGCGGTTGGCGTGGCCGGAGACGGCTTGGTGGCGGCAGCGGCGAGCGGCGGAGCGGCGGTGGCGACGGTGGCGAAAACGGAGAAACAAAGCCGGTCACGGTGAGCTCGCATATATATAGGCAGCGGTCGCGACTACAGCAAGGGGATGCTCACGTCGTCGCGCTGGCGGTCGAGGGCGCGTCTGGAAGCTGGCCGAAGCCGTCCGGCGTCTCGCCGGCGCCCATACCGCGCGGTGGTCGGCGGTGATTGGCCGGCTACTGTAGCTGTCCCCCCACCCCAATTTGAATTTTCAAACTGTTTTCTCAAATTACTCTCAAATTCATGTGGAAACTTAAAAAACTTCCAATGTATGAAATCTTCAGAATTTTAAGCTCTACAAGTTTTGTATTGAACACTTTTTCAAATTCTAACTGGATTTTGAAATTTGAGTTTAAATTCAAAAGGGGACACATTTTTGGGATTTGGTAATTTAGAAATTACTTTGGATTTTATATTGAAACTTCAAAATCTCCATACATCAAAGTTGTATATCTTGACCAGACCTACAACTTTGCTGTTCAAAACATTTTCAAATTCTGCCTCCATTTTGAAATCTAAGTTTGGGGATGAAAAGGGGTCAAATCTGAAATTTGTTTATTTTCAAAATTGCTCCACATTTTTCACTAAAACTTTGAAAATTCAAAACACCAAAGTTGTAGCCCTTGAAAAGTTCTACAAACTTGGTTTTAAACTTTTTCCCAAATTTTGCTTAGATTTTGAATTATTTGAAAAGGGGTAAAACAGGGTTCTGAAATTTAGGGTTTTCGGAAAATTTTTGAACTGAAACTTGATACTCTATTAATTTGTGATTATTTAGTGATCAAACCATCATCCAAGGGCATCATTGAGTCAAGCATCACATGTTTGACCAACTGCCACTCTTGGTTAACCAATTTGACTTATTAAAAATCTTTTACTAATTCCCCAAATTTGAATTCAAATTCGACTCGGAAAACTTGCGACAAGTTTTGGATTTCAAACTTAACTCAAAATTGAGGCTCCATTTTAAACGTGTTTGACTTACAAAATATTATAAAACCTTGATCCCACATTATAAGACACATTTAACCCTACAAGTTTTATTTAAACAAAGCTTTAATTGCTTAAGCCAATTCTCATATATAAATTCATTAAGAACCTTGTCATCTATTATTGCATGAAACATATGAAACAAAGCATAGCTAACATGTGAAGCACCTTATGGATACATATGAAACATTGTAGAGCAACACATGAAACATCTTATATGCAACATAGACATGCTACTAATGAAACATCACTATGCAACATAGACCTAGTACATGCAACATTCTAAAGAAATACTTGGAAACATATGCAACATATGATAACTATCATTGCAATATGAATGCATTTATGGCATAATACTTGATACTTATGCTTGATGATGCATCATTATCACATTTTAATTGTTTCCTAATATCTGGGATGTTACAGAGAGTAGAAGTCCTTTATGTAATAAGAATGTTCTTAGTAACGTCAGTTGAGTCACTGAGTCTGTCATGTGGTTTAAACCTTGCTATGATAGTTGCTTTGTCATTATGTTTATGTGTGAGTTGGAGTTTTGTCATGAATGATGGGCTTGTAGGCATGTCTGCAAGTTCTATTTTTAAGAATTATAAGTTTAATAGTCAAGAATAAATAGTTAGGTTTGGTATATCCTGTTTCTATCTTTGCTGTTTTCTAGAGCAGTCTGTGATGTTTCTACTATAGCTCAAAATCGGTTCGTGCAACATTTATGAATTTTTTATGAGAGAAACTAGACTTAAGCACTTTTCAAATGCCACTAGAATCACCTTTTTAGCTGGTCTGGTTCAAGAGATATAACAGTTTTAAGTTGGAGTTTCTGCGCAGTCTGGAATCTTAAAACAGTTTCACTTGTGACTTAATTATGATTAACTTAATGATAGAATCTGGTCTGTGACTTAGACAAAAGTTGTAGATAACTTTTTAAGCTTTCCAACCATGTAAAGAACTCCTCTGTTGGATTTTTGTAGCTCGAGATATGACTGTTTTTCTAAACTGCTGAAGTTGAAACTCATCCAGAAAGTTTTCAGATTTTGATTTCTATCCATATAAGTGACTATATATTGGAAATCTCTAAATTATGCACATTTGTGTTGGATGACAGATGGCAGCAAGAGGCAGAGGCAGAGGACGTGGTAGGGGTGCTCCCAACCCACCACCTCCTATCACCATGGAGGAACTCATGAACACACAGAACCAAATGATGCAGATGTTCATGCAGCACCTACAGAACAACCCCCTGCAGGAGGACCACCACCTGTCCAAGTGAGGGACAAGCATGGTGAATTCTTAAAAGGACACCCTCCAGTGTTTACTCATGCTGCTGATCCGCTAGAGGCGGATGATTGGGTGCAAGCTATGGAGAAGCAGTTGAATATAGCATAGTGCAATGATATTGAGAAAGTGCTATACGCCTCTGGTCAATTACAGGGGGCAGCTCAAACCTGGTTGGAATCTTATCAGTCTGCACGTCCCAACAATGCTTCTCCTGTCACCTGGCAAGAGTTTGCCAGAGACTTCAAGGCACATCACATTCCAGATGGAGTAATAGAGCTCAAATAGGAGGAATTTAGGTCCCTCAGGATAGGATCTATGACTGTCAGCGAGTATCATGATAAGTTCACCTGGTTGTCTCGCTATGCTCCTAACAAGGTGAGGGAAGATGCAGATAAGCAACGTCTTTTCCTCAAGGGTATTTACTATGATCTTAGACTACAGTTAGCTGGCAACACATACCCCAATTTCTAAGCTTTAGTGAATCATACCATTGTGCTTGATAATATGCGTAAGGAGATGGATAGAAAGAGGAGGATGCAAGGACAGGCCTCTGGGAGCAACACTCGTCAACGTCCTAACTCGCAGCAGAGGTTCTAAGGACCAGTTAGTCAGTAGAATCGTAGACCATATCCTCAGCGTCCTCAGAATCAGGTGCAGTAGGGAAATCAGGACCAGCATTTTTAGCAGTGTTCCCCTTATCAACAGTAGGGTGGTCAGCAGACGCCCCGTTCAGGGAATCCTAATGCAACTCCTATGAAGAACAGTGCTCCCAATACCCCAAATAAGTGTTTCTACTATGGGAGAGAGGGCCACCTGTCTTATAACTGTCCAGAGAAGCCAAATCAGCAGAACCTCCAGGGGCAGAATAGCAAGTAGAAGGTGTACCCACGACCAACCAACACTGGGAAGGTGAACCATGTGTCCACAAAGACGGTGGAAGTGGAACCAGAAGTCATGCTCGGTACATTTGATGTCCATTCCACTCCTGCCACTATTCTTTTTTATTCTAGAGCTTCGCATTCGTTCATTTCACAAGCTTTTGTTAGAACACATAGCATATCTTTGCGTGCCATGAAAAACCTCATACTAGTAAATTCACCAGGGGGAAGTATGCAAGTTTCTTATCAATGCCTCCCTACTAGTCTAACTTTAAGGGGGGTAGAGTTTAAAGTGAGCCCTATAGTGTTAAGAACAACTAGGATTAATCTTATTTTGGGTATGGATTGGATGATGCAACAAAAGGCAGTGATTCAGTGTAAGGAGAAGGTAGTAGTGCTGACAACACCAATGGGGGACAGGATCAGTGTTGATGTAGTGGTGCAAAAGAAGCAGTCTGCCACGGTGAATCAGCTAGAAGATGGTGACAATAAGGAAGACCAGGTTGTGAATGAGTTTCCAGATGTGTTCCCCGATGAATTGCCAGGTATGCCACCTGACCGAGACATTGAATTTATTATTGAATTATTACCTGGAACTACACCTATAGCTAAGCGTCCATATAGAATGGGGGTAGATGAACTAGAGGAACTTAAGAAATAAATTAAGGAGTTGCAGGATAAAGGTTTCATTCATCCTAGTTCTTCACCTTGGGGAGCATCAGTGATCTTTGTTGATAAGAACAATGGTACCTAGAGGATGTGTATTGATTACCGGTCACTCAATGAGGTTACTATCAAGAACAAGTATCCTTTGCCTAGAATTGATGATTTGTTTGACCAGTTGAGAGGTGCTTGTGTCTTTTCTAAGATTGATCTTCGTTCGGGTTATCATCAATTGAAGATTCGAGCCAGTGATATACCAAAGATAGCATTTACTACATGGTATGGCTTGTATGAGTATACAATGATGTCTTTCAGGTTGAATAATGCTCCTGCCTATTTTATGTATCTGATAAACAAGGTGTTCATGGAGTTTCTTGATAAGTTTGTGGTAGTGTTTATTGATGATATCCCAGTATTCTCTAGGACTGAAGAAGAGCATGATGAACATTTAAAGATGGTTTTGCAGAAGCTCAGAGAGCACAAGTTGTATGCTAAGCGGAGCAAGTGTGAGTTTTGGTTGAAGAAAGTTTCTTTCTTAGGCCATGTTGTTTCTAATGGTGGTATAGCAGTGGATCCTAGCAAGGTGAAAGATGTCTTGAACTGGAAACCACCAACCAATGTGGGAGAAATTCGTAGTTTCTTGGGTTTGGCTGGATATTACAGGAGGTTCGTAGAAGGGTTTTCTAAGCTTGTTAAGCCTATGACCGCTCTATTGGAGAAGAATGCCAAGTTTGTGTGGTCTGAAAAGTGTCAGGCTAACTTTGAGGAGCTGAAGAAGAGGTTGACCACTCCACCTGTATTGATATTGCCAGATCTGAGTAAGAGCTTCTCTATCTATTGTGACGCATCTCATTTGGGTCTTGGATGTGTTCTTATGCAAGAAGGTAGAGTTGTGGCATATGCATCGAGGCAGTTGAGAAAGCATGAATTAAATTATCCTACTCATGACTTGGAGTTAGCTGCAGTGGTTCACGCACTAAAGATATGAAGACATTATTTGATTGGTCATAAGAGTGATATATACACCGATCACAAGAGTCTGAAGTATATCTTTACTCAATCAGATCTGAACTTGAGGCAGCATAGATGGTTGGAGTTGATAAAGGATTATGATTTGGAGGTACATTATCACCCAGGAAAGGCCAATGTCATTGCTGATGCTCTTAGTAGGAAAAGCTATGCTAATGAAGTGCAAGTGATGCCTATGTCAAGTGAGTTGTGTGCTGAATGTGAGCATTTGAACTTGGGTTTTACCACTAATGCAGTAGAATTGGTACTAGAACCTACTTTGGAGTAAGAAATGCGCAAGGGCCAGTTGAAAGATGAAAAGTTAAGAGAAATAGCGGAGAATATAGTGAAGGGCAAATCACCAGGATTCCATATGGATGATAATGGTACCCTGTGGTTTGGAAAAAGGCTATGTATGCCTAAGGATAAGGCTATAAGAGAGGCAATATTGCGTGAAGCTCATGAGTCAGCCTATTCCATACATCCTAGGAGTATCAAGATATATTTGGATCTTAAGGAGAAATATTGGTGGTATGGTTTAAAGAGGGATGTTACTGAATAAGTTGCTTTGTGTGACACTTGTCAAAGAGTGAAAGCTAAACATCATAGACCTACAGGACTGCTACAGCCTATGCAAATACCCGAATGAAAATGGAAAGAAGTTGGTATGGATTTCATTGTTGGTTTGCCACGTACACAGAGAGGGTATGATTCGATTTGGGTGATAGTAGACCATCTGACAAAGGATGCTCATTTTCTACCAGTTAAGACCACATATACTAGTGCAAAGCTCGCTGAATTGTATATGGAAAGAATAGTGAGTTTACATGGAGTCCCTAAGAAGATCGTGTCTGATTGGGGTACTCAGTTTACATCTCATTATTGGCAGAAGATACACGAATCTTTAGGAACTAAGTTGAATTTTAGTACAACCTACCATCCACAGACAGATGGACAAACTGAGAGAATTAATCAGATACTGGAGGATATGTTGAGAGCTTGTGCATTACAATATGGAAGAAGTTGGGATAAGAGTTTGCCATACGTGGAGTTCTCTTATAACAATAGTTACCGGAAGAGTCTTCAGATGGCACCGTTTGAGGCTCTGTATGGACGGAAGTGTAGAACCCTGTTGTTTTGGAATCAAATGGGAGAAAGTCAAGTGTTTGGACCTGATGTGCTCAAGGATGCTGAGAAGAAAGTAAGGATTATTAGAGATAATCTGAAATTAGCTCAGTCCCGACAGAAAAGTTATGCTGATACTCGAAGAAGAGAGTTGACTTTTGAAGTAGGGGATTATGTCTACTTAAAAGTGTCACCAATGACGAGTGTGAGAAGGTTTAATATGAATGGAAAGTTAGCACCAAGGTATATTGTACCTTTCAAGATTATAGAGAGACGTGGTGAAGTGGCATATCAGTTGGAGTTA
The DNA here is from genome assembly GCA_038087645.1 of Saccharum hybrid cultivar R570. NCBI lineage: Eukaryota > Viridiplantae > Streptophyta > Magnoliopsida > Poales > Poaceae > Saccharum > Saccharum hybrid cultivar. The sequence continues at coordinate 31,172,405 of JAQSUU010000066.1, read as the reverse complement.
CCTGAAAGTTTGGCAGGTGTACATGATGTATTCCACGTGTCTCAATTAAAGAAGTGTTTACATGTACCTGAGGAACAGATTCCGTTGGAGGAGCTCACTGTTAAGGAAGATCTCACATATAAGGAGTATCCAGTAAAAATTTTGGAAACAGCGGAAAGAGTTACTAGGAGCCGAGTAATAAAGGTGTGTAAAGTTCAGTGGAATCGGTACACAGAAGCAGAGGCTACTTGGGAAAGAGAAGAAGATTTGAGGAAAACATATCCATAGCTATTCGAGTAAGCATCGTCCGAATCTCGGGACGAGATTCATCTTAAGGGGGTAGAATTGTAACACCCTAAATTTTGGCATTATTTAAAATAAGTAAAAATGGTTTTTTTGGCGTATTTTGTGAGCATACAAACTTAGAAAAGTAAATAACTTTTATTAATTTAAAATCAAATATAAGGTTAGGAACATGATTGTGCACTCATGCTGCTACATTAGAATTCATGTACTGAGTGGTTTACTTCAAATACAAAAGAGAATTCAAAATCTTTTGGAAAATGGCTTTGGAAAATTGGAAAAGAAAAAGAAAAGGGTTTTCCTCTCTTTACCTGGCTTCTGGCCCATCGGCCTAGTCGGCTGCTCCTCCCCGCCTCCTCTTTCTTTGGCCGCTCGGCCCTTTCCCACTCCGCGGCCTAGCTCCATCCCCTCTGTCCTCCGTAGGCCTGACTCCTTTCACCGCGCAGGCCGCCACTTCTTCTTCCCCGCTTCGCGTCTTGGGCCGAGCCCAACTCGTCGCTGGCCAGCTCCATGCGCGTGCTCGCGTCCTCCCTCTCGCTGGTGCCCCGGACCCACACGCCAGTGACTGCGTGTCATCTTCCTCCCCAAGCCGACGAAGACATCGCTTTCCTTACTCGCCGCCGCCTAAATCCCCTCCCAATCTCCACCTTTCCATTCTTGGCGCGTCCTCGGGCTATATAAGCCGAGCCCCGAGCCCCTCTGCTCTATCGTGCTCCCTTGCCGCATCTGTTCTCGCCCCGTAGCGACCGCTCACATGGCACAGCCCTAGCCGCCCGTCATCCCGAGCCGTGCGCCGTTCTAGGACCATCCTCGGCCCCGATTTCAACCGAGGTGAGCTCGCCATGCTCTGCACTTCCTCCCTGTGCTTTCCGTTCGTCGAATGGTGCTCGGAATTGCCAAAATAGTGAACTGCGGCGAGCTTTTACTGAGTACGGCCATGGCGCCGCCGTCGGGTTCCTGTAGCCGGCCAGCAGCTCTCTCTCCCTCTCTCTTGTTTATAATCTGGGCCATCCATTTTCAGATCCACGGCTGAGAACAGCCGATACCCCTTCACCTGCAATTTTGCTAAAGAGACCCTGCGTTTTTCTAGATCTAAACCCACAGTCCAAAATGTATTCCTCAAATACGCTTTCTTTTTCTGAAAACGTAGATTCGTTTTAATCAATTCAAATACGTTTTTCTTTATTTACATGTTTGCCACTGATTTTGTTTTAGCCATAAAATCTCCGTTTTAACTCTGATTTGACCCATTCAAATTGCGTTAGGTTTGTATTCATGAGCTCTACATGTTAGTGCTACTGTATAGTAGGATTATAGCATTTAATTTTTGAGCTTGTATTAAAATAATTATTTATCTATAGGAAATCTTAGTAAATTCATAACTTTCGCGTTTTAACTCTGTTTTTCGTGATCTTTACGTCTGTGTGATCGTAGCAACGTGTAAAATAGTTTTATAAACCTTTTATACTATTTTGCTACTATTGGTGTACTATTCTAATTATATCTCTTTGTTTGCTTCGTGCATGATTGCCTATGGATGCTTGTATGTTGATGTTTTATCGAGTATAAACGGTGAGCAGTTCGTGGATCATCAGGAGCAGTATTTTGAGGAGCAGGATTAGTAGGAACTATACTTTGACCAAGGCAAGTATAACATGGGATTTCCTTCTTGACCTATTCACTTTAATCACATAAAATCATATTGCATGTGTCTATCTTGAATTGCCATTAAAGATTTCCTAGTTTTGATCTACACCTTGTCACCTATGGGATTTTGCATTGGGTAGCTTTTGCTAGTGCTGAACATAAACTATGATCTTGTAACATGACTAATGGAATATGCAACAACACTAAAAGATGATCTTTTTATTTAAAGATAAAAGAGGTCTAGTGCATGGGGTTATATGTTGGTGCTCTAGTTTCTCTCCATAAGGACTCATCTGTGGATGAACATCCGGGATTTACAGTACAACTATGAGGGCTACATGGCTCTGGCTCTAGTTGTTTCAAAGACCTTTTCTAGCTTGTTAGTGGTAACCATTATTGGCGTAAGAATGGCTTGACACGATGGGTGTAGTACGGCCTCTGTCCTTATGTGTATAGGCTGCGTGTCGTTGTGCCATTTGGAAGGATGGCTCTATATCTGCTTGCCGAGTGAATATAATGGCCTTAACTTGTTAGACGAACTTTTCAATAACTTTATATAATTTTCGGTGTTTTGGGAGTAATTAACCCATGCATTTGGGAATCATGACTCACAGTGAAAGTGTACACCTCTGCGCAGAGTTTAATAAACTGGTATACTAGCCGTACTCATGGATACGAGCGGCCTTGGACCTTCACAGAATAGATGAACATTCATTGGTTTAATATGTGTTTTGCTATTCGTTATTCATCCTTACATTGATCATATGTTTATTGTTGGATTATTGCAAACTTGATGCTAGTCATATGATAAAATTGTGACAATTAAAAGCTAAATGCAGTTGAACCATGTCATGCTTTTGTTGAGCCTCATTACACCTCATGTTATATTTGTTAAGTACGATATGTGCTCATTCTTGCTATCTTCCCACACATCAGGATAGGCAAATGAACAGGATTGACAAGAGGATTATCGTGATGAATATTAGACCTGTTGTCAACCAGTCAACGTACCTGTGATCGGAGTCACCACGAGAGAGAGTTACTGTAGCAGCCCGTTACTGTTCACCGAATTGGGCCGGACCAAATTTGGGTTACTGTTGCTTGGGTGTTGTTCACCGGGTATTGTGGCATCGCGAAACACTGTGCAACCAGATGTTTAGTACCATACTATGAATCCTGAGGTCGCCCAACCAACTTAAATACCAGGGCCAGGGACGCGTAGTAACCTTCAGTTAACCGTTTTGAGCGAAGCGAGGACGAAAGCTCAAGCGGGTTGCTTCGCAGGTGGGACCACTCCTCGGTAGAGTGGGTCTAGGCCGTGTATGCCGGGACTGGATATTACAGCTTTGCCCCTAGCCGGCTAGGCGTCGCCTAAGAGCTTCCATCTTGTGGAAGAGTCTTGGAAAGTTTGTATTACTCTTGATTTCTTAGTGAAAAGCTCAAGTGACCTTTATGGTTTCCTTGAGAGAGGCAAAGAGGTGGAAGAGACTCTGACCTTTGTGGTCACCTCAACAACGAGGACGTAGGAGCTCCTTTGTGGGGTTGCAAAACCTCGGGATAAATCCTTGTGTCCCGCGTGCTTGTTGTTGTTGTGATTTATGCTATCATATTTGTTCTTGGTTGTTTCTCTTCTCTCCCTAAGCTTCTCTTAGGGTTTGGACTCGATCTACGAAGCGGAAGTGTTTCGGCATCAAGGGAGTGACTCTATGTATTTACCTAACCACTTGGAAGTGGGTTTGTAAGAAATCTCGTTCGCAAAGTTCAATTTTAGCACTTGTTGCGTAGTTCACGTAGGAGTCGAAACTCCCGGCTGTTTGCGTCGGAACATCCGGCTGCCGGATGTTCCGGCTCAAACTGTCAGGACTTCTGATAGTTGCTCACCTTTGTGATTTGAGTTTGTGTAGAAATCTTTAGATATGCCTATTCATCCCCTCTAGGTATTGTTAGATCCTTTCACTGAAACACCAGGAAAACATGTGTAGCCATCGTAAAACTTATGCAATATTCATATGAAACACTTGCAACATATGTGTGAAATATATGCAACATTTAGATGAAACACTTGCAACATACGTCCCAAAACACAGATGAAACATTGGGAACAAACATTTGCAATATACGTGTACAACTATTGCAACATATGTAACTTCCCGATCTACTTTTACAACATCTATCTAAAACACTTGCAACATACCTCTGAAACACTTGAAACATACGTTTGCAACATGCGCTTTCAGCGTAATATCACCTTGCTGCTTGGACGAATGGAGCTCGTCGTCGTGGAGCTTGACGCCAGCAAAGAGGTCGGTGGCGGCGCATGGAGCTCGTTGGTGCGCCAGCGGAGTGGCAAGCACTGCGCAAGGCCACGAGCACCCCAGGCGAGCAGGAGGGCAGGGGCGAGCACCTACGGCTAGCGTGGCGTGGACTCACGCGGGCAGGGCGAGCAGGCACAGGCACAAGCACAAGCACGACAGCTATATCGTGGGGCCGCCCGCGGCAGTGTGAAGCGCACGTGTTGGCAAGGATGCTGAGAAGTGTACTGTTGGCCATGGGAGTGGAGTGGAGAGGATGACCCTCGATGGGGAGTGGAGATATTTTTGAGATAGAGACATAGAGGAGTGTGAACGAGTGGAGTCGATAGGATGACCCTCGGTGGGGAGTGAAGAAGATATTTTTAAGAGAGAGATAGAGCCATAGAGAGCAGACGTGTCCGCCCTTCCGGATGCCCTAAGGGTATTATTATCGACCTACATAACTTATTTTATTTATATTTTAGATTAATAATAAATAAACATATTTAAATCACTTTAATTTAGTCTATACTAGCAAATATGCACGTGCGACACGCACGTGTTTCTAAAATCTATTTCAATAATGCAATGAAAATGTTAATTGAATTGTTGATATATAACAAAGGTATATTTTTAGTTTTACTATTTCAAAACTTTTTCATCTTGGAGAGAGCACTCATCTTGGAGTGACCTTGGCATCTATCTTTATTTATATTAGACAATTTAATTAATATTTTTATTGCAATTTAAATAGTTTCTTTGGGTTCATAAGCATGGCGTATAGATCAAACGGCTATTTTAGAGGGAAAGTCTCCTCCAAAAAACTCGCTCTTTTATAGTGTGAAGAATAATGAATGATATTGATAGGTCGGATTAAAAAAATTCTTTGGGTTCTCAAATATTGTCATTCTATATTCCAAATTTCTGGTTAACTAAACATGGAGAGCAAAGTTGGCTCTCAGTGTTCGCAGAAAATACAGAGGAGCTGCTGGAGAGTGAATAGAATATTGTAGAATAAAAAGTTTGTGTCCGTGGTGTGGTTCATTAAAAAAATAGTGGGCTATATGTAATTGCTTGTATATAGCTGTTTTGATTGATCCAACCTGCTGGTCAATTCCGAGGTGTCCGTGATGTGGTTCATTAAAAAAATAGTGGGATATGTATGTAATTGCTTGTATATAATTGTTTTGATTGATCGACCTGCTGGTCAATTCCGAGTTGTATCAGAAACGGTAGCTCAAACGCACATGATCCAGATGTCGTTGCTAGTCGCTTCGTTCTTCGTTTTATTCTTGAGAAGGACGACAACAACATCGAGTATAGGCCAGCCTATATAAATGGCGATGCCGAGGCGGTCAAAAGCATTGGATCATTTTCTACTCGTGATCCATCTATCCTTCGATCAATCTCCTCCAATCCTCCGGCAGCATGGAAACCTAACCAACCCTTGACTTATGGTGGGTGAGATTATAGACGTACCATGTACAGTTTGAGGGCCAACAAACCACGAGATGTGGAACATATGGACTCCGGTACCATGAGACGTATTTGAGATTGAATAGGAGTCTTACATGTAAGATGTAAGATCACGTACGACGAACGGCTCATATAGCACGACGTGTAGATCGAACGGTTATTACATATGGAGAGCCTCCCAAATTACTCGCTCTTTTATAGTAGGAGATAGGATAACTACAAATACAACATAGGTCTTGAAACTAGAGTTGTGCCAAACGGACAAACACAAATCAAACTCATCATCTCGTGGACCGAATATATACATACAAGTCCCAACTTATCTTATGGATCGAGTATCAAGCATACATGATATATTCATCTTAGAAATAAACCTAAGCCCCAAGTAGGTCTCACAAAATCAAACGTACAGGCAACCGAACATTCACCTAAAAATCAAGAAAATTCAACCTCAAATCTGTCGCAAAATCTCCTGCTTTCCAGGTGAGGGAGAGAGCAGATGGGGCTCACTAATCGAGAGATTGGGCCAGGCCCAACCCACAGTGGCAGCCGCTGGGCTTAGAAGCCCACTTCTATTTACTGTTCTTATTATTACGAAGTATTCTTAGTACTACTACTGGGGTATCTTCCCCTCAAAAAAAAACTACTACTGGGGTATCTAGTCTAAAAAAGAAAAATCTAAGTATAATAATCAGCAACCGCGCGAATCGCCGCACACTTTTTATCTGCATCCGGTCTAGTCTATCACTTGACTGACGCGGCCAAATGCGTCACCCAGACGGCAACAACGCCTTTGGATTCGTCCTTACTTTACCACTCCGCGTCATGCATTGCATTTCTAGGCGAACGAAGCAATCGAACAGTTTTTTACTCTTCCAGTCAAGTATGGTAAACCAGCTCATCACCAGGCTCGTTAGAGTAAACAGATAATGACAGCCCACTGCTAATCTTAGTACGCCCATTATTAATCTGCTGTACATAGAACACATGAGTGATTTTGCTTGCTTGCGACAGGTAATTAGGAGTATATAAGCGCGGTAACAGGGACGTGGCGTCTAGAAGGAATCAGCCGCCGTCCAGACACGAACGAAGAACCTACTTATCGGATAGCTAAGCGTAGCCATCGATCTCTTCTTCTCCGGTCCTGAACAAGGGAAACGAGGACAAGGACGTCGATCGGAGGCGGAAACTAGACGCTGGGCGCCAAGGGCCAAGGCCGGCCAGTCGGCGTCTCGATCTCGACCGCTTCCCCTCTGGGGCCTCCGATGCGCAGGTGCATGCATCAGCAGGTGGCCTGGTATAGCCCAGGTACTTGATGACGTGTTCCAGGTCCGGATCGAGCGCGACGTCGCCGCGCCATCGATCGACCTGGATCAGAGGCAGCTTGAAAGGTAGTAGCCTATAGGATAGGTAGGGCGTACGCAAACACCTACTCCCTCCGTCCCAAAAAAAAATGTCGTTTTAGAATTTCAGACATCCGTCTTATTCAAATTTTTTTATAAATATCATTTATTTTGTTATGACTTATTTTATCATTAGAGATCCTTTAATAATGATTTATTTATTTTATAATTTGCATAAAATTTTTAAATAAGACGAACGGTCAAACACGATGTCTAAAAGTCAAAAACGTCACTCTTTTACGGACGGAGGGAGTACGTACGGGGAGGGACGGAATGATCCATGTCGAGCCGAATCGCTGGGGATGCTTACAATGCGACGTCGCATTGGCAATTTGGCATCGGCTAGTTGATTACCGGCTGGCCTGGCTCATTCTAGGGGTACTAGATGATAAGGTATTTTAGTACTAGTGCCTGATCGTACATGGCGGCAGCTATATTTTAGCTTTTTGGCCGGTGAAAGCGCGTGCCGATCCCGCGAGCGGAGCGACCGGACGGACCGAGGTATCTTTGTCCGCCCCGTACGTACGTCTGTTAATACATGGACCATGTGTAAACACTAGTGCTCGAATATCTGCTAGCATATCAGGCCGTTAGATTGGATCAGATAGAAATGCCGGGAGGCCCTGCATGCATGCGCATGCGAATCTATCGTCCACCGTGCGTGCGTCCGGTACGCCAATTAATGCAAGCACGGACGGACGTGCACTGGCCTGCGTCGTCTCACGTACGTACGCGCACGGTGCGCGTGGTGACTGCCGCCGGTCAGAGATGATCTAGTGCCCGGCGCGGCCGGCCGGATTCGCCGCGACCGAATGACCGATCGAGAGGCAGCGTGCGGTTACGTTGTCCTGTGTGTCATGTGCGTGCGGGCGGGCGAAATTCCCACACGGCCACACGGCATGCATCCATCTAGCTACGCGCGGGTGAAATTGCCACGCGCCGGCCGGCCCGCCCGCCGGGACCCATCTATCTACATGCCAACTCGATCCGGCCTGGTCAAAAGGCCATCACGAACCATGCTTGCTGCTTGCTTCTCGTTCTCGCCTCGGCACTAACCAGTAGTGACGACTTGTTAGTACTGACTAAGTGACTTGTGACCCAGAGTGGATCAATCACCGCGTTTTTTTTTGGCAGATAGAATTAATAGATCGGAACGACGACCAATTTGGAACTTACTGAGAAGGATGGAGGCATGGAGCTGATCGAGCTGCAGATGCATGGTGCGTGCGTGACGCGTACAAGAGGCCGATGCGAGAAAATTGGTCAGGATATGATGTTGATACTGCCGTGATGACCCAGCTGCTGGTGGATCGGTGCTTCTGCAAGTGAGTGGAAACCTGCACGTAATTGCCTCCTGATCGACAAATGATCCCGCCAAATCTCAGAGCCGCTGGACAACGATCTTCTGATACATTGCCTCCTGACTAGACTACTACCATACCAAGAGTACATAGATGAGTTAGCTGCTTAGTACCGCAGTAAGTATTACTAGTATGGTAGTAGTCTAGTCACGCAGACATCGACATGTTCAAGAATGAATGACGTGGAATGCCAATAAGCTTGCACGATACGTAGTACCAACGAACATGATAGGAAAACGCAGTCAGGTACACTCAGATGTGCTACTGTAGCTGATATTTCGTTGGCAATTTCGGTCACCGCAAAAAGAACAAAACGAGGAATTCATTTTCGGCGTCACGACTGAGGTTACTGAATCTGTTATTACATCTTATATTATTATGTTACCGATGTACTAGCTGGAGCTGGGCCAACCATCATATCATATCCGTGCGTTTCCACGGAATCTTCCCCTCGGTCACATCGGTCAACCATAATTTTTGCTCTGAAACCAATCGAATTCGATCAAAAAACACATAAAAAATCTTAAAACCTTTCAAAACATAACGGTTTCCCCAAGAGAAAAAACATAGAGACCGGGGGTCTATAAATACAAGCCAGCCCGACGAAGCAAGGCCCCCCAGGGGGGCGCTTGCCCTGCAGTAGCCTCCAAAGCAACCACATCCAAAAGCAGGCACTGTCAGCAGCGACGAGGCAGCGGACGCCAGCCGCGAGCGGAGCAGGGGAGGGATTGAGGGAAAGGGAATGGAGGAGGAGCAGGTGAGGGAGACGACGATGACGCCGGTGGTCCTCAGGCTGTTCGGCGTGGATGTCCGCCGGGGCGACGGCGGGGAACCGGAGGAGTTGCCGATGGACATCAAAAAGAGCTCCAGCATGCCCAACCTCATCATCCACAAGCCGCTGCTGTCGCCGGGGGATGCCGGAGACGGCAAGGGGTACGCCTCCGACGACGCGGAGCTGGCTTCCGGCCAGCAGAAGCGCCGCCGCCGCAAGGCCCAGGAGAGGAAGAAAGGTGAGCTCTTTTTTTCCTCTCCTCTCCGTCTCTCGGTCTCCCGGATTCGATCGATCGATCGCTTTCTTTACTCCTCTTCTTGTCGAGGACCATAATCCCAGAATGGATGGGTTCCAACGAAAGATGTTGTCCTTAATTGGATTCAGAAATCAGCCAGTTAACATTCATTCAGGCCTTTATATAACACACACGACACACCGTGCGAGTCAACGCCAGCTCGATCTTGCAATCCAGAAATACTTATCACTGTGAATTGATCCGGTGTGTATGTACTGCTTGGTCTGTGAAATCGGCGCATGCAGGAATTCCATGGACCGAGGAGGAGCACAGGAAATTCCTGGACGGCCTAAGGAATCTGGGCAAGGGGGACTGGAGGGGCATCTCCAAGGGCTTCGTTACCACCAGGACGGCGACGCAGGTGGCCAGCCACGCCCAGAAGTACTTCCTCCGGCAGACCAACCCCGGCAAGAAGAAGCGCCGGGCGAGCCTCTTCGACGTCGGCATCGCTGACTACAACTACAACGACGATCAGGTGAGCACTCTGATTACTATACAGTGACGATTCCAACGGCTGTCAGATAGATCTTGGAGCCAGTAACGCTAATTAATCCTCTTTCTCCCTTTTTGTATCGATTTCAGGTGCCAAGCCCTCAGAGAAGCATTGTTACCAAGCCGGCTCCTATGCAGGAGATAATTCACACCGACCGCGGCGATGTGCCCTATAGAGGCTTCGGGGAGATTTTAGGCAATAACATGCAGGTAATAATGAAATCAGGGAGCAGTAGGAGTAAAACATTACAGTCTGAGCAATCAAAACTGACAAATGAACACCTGATTCTTCTGGCAGGTTAATCAACTAACTGATTATTACTACTTCAAGAAGGATCCAGATGTTCACTTGGAGACATCGCTCTCCATGGCCTCCGGCCTGGAAACAGCCTCATCCGCCAACAGCCTGGACCTCAGCATCATCGCCGTCAACAGTCTGGAACTCAGCATCGCGCCTCCTGCTCGGTGCGGCTGCGGTGGCCCGGCAGGGGCCATCAAAGTCCTGTGACTTTGGGACGCCGCCGACCTACTTGCATTGGCTCCCATCTCCTGCGAGCCTGCGTTCAGTATCACCTCGTCAGGCTGCCGCAGCCGCCAGTTTCGATATTTATTGCTGGTTTTGTTGTTGTCGTCGTCTTTGTCGTGCTAAATTTCCCCCCTGTTCGGCTAAGCTTATCAGCACGGCTTATCAGCCGTGGAACAGTGTTTTTCTCTTACAGCAAATCAGCCACAGTCGGCTTATAAGCAAAAAAAAAAAAAAAAAAAAAAAAAAAAAAAAACAGCCTGCGGCCTTTGTGTTGTTCGTCGATGGCGTGCCGGTTTTCTGTAGTTCCGTGTGGTGCTATACTCCTAGCAGCTGTAGTAGCCGTGGTGGTGCAGAAGGAATGTTTGTGAAATGCATGCTTAAGTTTTTGGCTGCTTCGTTTCGATCGTTGGTACAAGCTGTTGCGCAGAAATCGGATTGACAGACTACTGGTCGATTACTAGTTTGTACTGAACTCCTATGCACTGTTAGTAGTACGTTCCTGCGTGCTGCTAGTACGTTTTGAATTGCATTGCATTGTATGTACTACCAGTAGTATGTACAGTATGTGAAATGAAATCAAGGGAGGGGAATAAGGGTGTGTTCACTTCACGAAAAGTAGCTGAAAAGTTACTGTAGCATCTTTCGTTGTTATTTGGCAAAATTTGTCCAATTATAGACTAACTAGGCTCAAAAGATTCGTCCCGATATTTACAGACAAACTATGAAATTTTTATCTTTTTTACCTACATTTAATACTCCATGCATGCGTCGAAAGATTTGATGTGATGGGTGGAAGAGGAAATATTTTGGGTTGGGATGGGGAAGTGAACAAGGCCCAACTGGGATTAGCTATCCGATTGGGTTGGGGGTTGATGGGTCCCTGTCTCCTTCCAAGTGGGTTTGGTTCTTGTTCCAATCCGAGGAGGCAGCGAGGGCGAGGCGTCGTGTGGCTGAGCTCCCGATGCCCCCAACAATAATTGTGCCATCCCGTCGTTGTCGATGTGTGTGACAGTATGGTAAACAAAGGCCGAGGCAGTTCACAGTCACGCCCTTGCCGTCCAAAACCAAGCCGGCCATTCACCAACCAACCAATCCTTGTAACGTCATAGAGAAAGAGAGGCGGCTGCACTGTAGATCGGAGAAGTGTTCCGTTTGCGGCTGGGCGGCTGGATATGTTCATCGGCTTCTGATCATGCTGGTTACACACATGCAGAGTTCCACCGTTCGCTTTTTGCATGAATCACAGCGACTGAATTGCACAGTTATAAAGACTGCGATCCATGTGCCGACGATGAGGATAGACAGATAAGATACCACCTACTGTGCCTACTAGATGCGGAGATGAGATGATATGCCGCTCTGAAAGCAAGCACAGTCTATCCACAAGAGACGGGTAAAGATGAACAAGGAAGGGTGAGGTCGAATCTGGAACGGGATATGTGGATCTCGCCAGGGATCTACTATGTGGTCCGTCCACGCACGAGCACGAGGGACGGAGGCCGGAGGGGCAGGCAGAGTACAGGTGCCATCGGCCCATCACCATCGTGCGCGCAATGCGGACGTGGCCACCCACGGCCACCCACACCGGGCCGGCGGGACCCATCGAGGTGGCTTTTGCCGCCGCTGTTTTGCTCCCGCGACCGCTTCACCGTCCGTCGACGTACAGGTACCGGCGGCAGTGGTAGAGAGGGCCCGGCCGGTGCCCCCACCGGTGCGGCACTGCTGCGTGCTGGTGGAGGGTCGACGACACACCGTCAGCTTTAGGCTTTCAGCAAAAGGGTGAGGGAGGGGCCGGGTGGGGAAGGGGGATTGCGGGATCGATCGATAGAAAAATGGGCGCGAGGATCACGAGATAGCGCTCGCCGACCTTTCACGAGACTGGGAAGGCGATCTCAGAAGATAAGGTTTGGTTTTGATTTGATTTGATTTTTGTTCCTGGGTTGCGTCGAATCAGGAGTGTGCTCCTCGATCTCGAGGTGGCCGGCCAACGAGGGCACCGCACCACCGGCACGCTGCATGTACGAGTACGAGTTTATAACCTAGGAATGGGCGAAAAATTCTTGCGGTGCGCCAACGTTGGTAGCTAGTGTATTGTAGATAGATACTCTAGACTTCAGTACCACGAGTCCACGATAACATAGTCAAAGCATCAAACAAAGTTACTTTTTTTTAAAAAAAAAGAAGCTAGTCAATGTGTGAAACGCGTATGTAATCAAGACAGATCCTAGTTGACCCAACTTACGTAGTACGGAGTAGTAGTAGTTTCACGCGGTGGACGAGCTTGTTTTCCCAAGGTGCCAAGTACTAATTGCGAAGGGGTACGGTGAAGGTGATCGTCGTTCACATGGCACGATCATAGGCGACGCGAATCTGGTAGAAGGAATCGGAGTTCACGCTTCCTCAGACCAGGACATCACTGCATATTTCAGAGCAACTAGTAGTGATGGACCGCCAGTAAAGGTCAGTTCAGTCCTAGTGTCATCACCTACAGATGCAGTGGAAATTTAGTATCCACAGTCCATATCTATGAGTATGAGGTCAAGTCTTTCGGTCTGTGATGACATGAGCGAGGGACCTGGTAGCTATAATCTCATCCATAACTAGAAGGTTCATGATTAGTTTTAGAATATAAATTATGATTGACATAGATATTAGCATGTAAAGTTCTAATGTACTAGTTGAACTCATCATCATTAATATGATGAACAACAACATGACGCAAACATGTATAAAAAATAATAGATCGGATCACGACATACATACTTCTCGTTTGCAGATGAGGATGTCGTGGCTACTGGTGGAAGAGTGACGATGTTGTTGACGACATTTGGCGAAGATGGGCCGAAGCACCCGACGACGGAGACAACGATATGCGGCATTGTCTGGCTTGAATGTAAGATGAGCCATCATGGAGGTCATAAGCAATCACACGAAGGCGTGCCCCAAAAACCGTATTCGCTCTCTTAGTGTGCAGAATCACAGAGGCGTGTGGTTTCAGAAGTCTACTCTTCCGATCGTCGGTGCCCACATATGCTCAGTATGGAGAAACTACAATGGTGGTGCATCAACAAAAAGAGGCAAATCCTAACTCGGATATATGTGTTTTCTAGCGGTAGCTGATAGATTGCTTATACAGAAAAGTCCACACCGAACTTATATCATGGTTACAATTTAAATCTAAATCGATTAGGTTTCTAATTCATTAACGTAAAGGCCAAGCAATCAAAAAATTTAACTATTAAAAGGAGACCATGCTCCCAAAAGGCCATGAGCCGAATTTTTAGTAGACCATTCACGCAAGTGTCTCATGTCCTAGCCTGGGGTGGTAAGCAGGCGATTGAGCGCACAGTTCTCTTCTCTCTCCACACTAGACGGAGTGAGGTGGAGAAGCTTTCCATATTTAAACATGATATCCTCCGCTTAAACTAGCATGGTGGGGTTAAAGTTCCACTACACCATGGAATGGCCCTTTAAGATTTATTTGGAATAAATAGAAATTATCTATTTGGGACAAGCCCATATACATATACTCCCTTCGCCCCATAAAAGTGCATTTATAGAGTTCAAAATTTGTCCCAAAATAAATACACCTCTAGCTATGAAACCGCAACTCTACTTGTCTTTTTCTACTTTCTCTATTACCAAAGTGCAATGATTACGCCTTAGAGGATTTTTTCATAAGGGTATACATATATACTAAGATTGATCTTCTCGTCAAAATCATAGAAGTGCACTTATTTTGAGATGGAGGGAGTATAAATATAATCCAACAATCTTTGCTAGACCTCAAATGTCCATTTAGAGACTTGCATGTTCTCTCTACCGAGCAGAGACTATTAACTTAAATACCGGTCTAGAGCTTTAAGCACCAATTTACAACGAACAATAAACCACGTTTTGAATTGTAAGTTTTGTGTGAATAGGTTCCACTTAAGAAAGAAATCAGTTCCTGACTGCCAGTAAGGCTAGTCTCAGTGCTAGTTTCATATCCCAGTTTCCAATACTCTCATATGTTGAAAACAGTGCTGAAGAGTTTCATCCCCATGAAACAATCTTTACTCTCGTGAAATTTTTATCACCTCTCTTCATAACTATAGTGCCATATCAGTATATTTAATACCCATAAAACTCTATGTCTTATTGAGGCTAGCCTAAGAACATCTCTCTCTGTATATACTGGTCACTTCGTGAACTTACTAGCCACGTGCCCTTAGGAACCCTGTTCACACATGCTGACATGCCAGGTCAGTGCCACACATAACCTTGCCGACGTGAAGGGCGAGCACAAGCCTAAATGGGCCAGCCCATCTTGCGGCCTTTCCTGGCTGCTGCGTTGGTCGTCATTGCCTGCCGTTGTTGGATCAAGATGTCCAGCCCGGATTAAGCCCAAGCGACGATACGAATACGATTGCAAGTTCCGGTCCGTGACCTCCCCTCCGCCCTCTGTCGCCGGCGGCCGTCGCCCGTCGTCGATGTCGAGACCCCGGGAGCGGAGGCTTCCGCCGCCCGCGTTCCGGATGGAGAACCCTTTCAACGTGAAGGTGCTGCAGGTCTTCACCGGTTTCGGCGTCGGATGCGGCGTTGGCATCGGCGTCGGACGGCCCATCTACCTAGGTAATGATTTTTTTCAGGAGCTTATTCTCGTTTAGTTGATTGAGATGGGTTCAGAGAAGTCGAATCGGTCATAGGTAGGTGGGGTGTTCTTTGGGTTTGGCATTTCGTGGAACAGTTGACTGTCGAAGTGGGGGCTGTCTCCTCACTGACTGCGGTATTCTGTCGAACAATTCGTGTTGTGTGTAAATTAATCGAACAAAGCTTTATATTTTGAGATGGTGATTACTGCGTTTGGAAATATATAACTACTAGAAAAACCAGCGCCGCAAAGCGGCGCCCAACTTGGAATGTGCCAGTGGATGAATCACGTTTTGTTGGGCCAGTGTACCTTAATTTTGTATACCAGCAATGTTAGTTTATAAGGACAAATTTACATGTCATAGTAATTCGAGTTGCATTATATCGATCAGAAACTGGCAATATAAAAGATTTTTTTTTGCCTGTTGCCTCTCAGCATTTGTGTCTTGTGAAGATAAAGGGAAATTATTCTCTGATTGAGGAACTAAATTTCCCTTTTGATCAAAAGTCATTGTATCTTGTGAAGATTCAGGGACCTTAAAGTTTTTGTCATATTTTCAGACTGAACAAGCTATGGATCTTTATCCAGTACATTTTTTTCCCTGAAAAACAAACATTCCAATCTATAATTTGAATAAACACAAAATGAAGGATATTTCAGACGCTTAATGTAGAAGTTCAACCGGTTATAATGTGTGTAAATCATAATGAATACACCAAATGCGTGCAAAAGTATGGCACTATGGATGTTATTGCTCATCTTGTATATCAGGGTCAACACTGTATTGGATGAAGCTCATAATCTTGGGGCTTAGAGCCAATGGAAAATATGGCAACAAAGGCAGTGTCACAATGATTGACTCGTATATTCAATGCTCTGAAATTACGTAAGAAAAAATTAGCATATAAGGTGTGTCGGTATCAGCTATTTCTTGACCTTGATATTAGAGTCCAATTCTTACCCTTTTTATGTATAAATAGGTCCGGGTAGCTCTGGAACTTGCTTTTTATATCTTTTGGGACCATGCCCCAAGAGATATTTGGTCATTAGAAAAGAAGCTGGGCTTCTGCAAAGTAAAGAAGTGGTTGAGTTTAATATCTCTGTTAATTATTTTGCTGATATAGAGGGAACTGTATCAAACTTGTAGGCAGGTAAATTAGATCGTCAAACATAGAAAAGGGATGGAAAGATTCTGAAATGCAAAATCACCTTGATGCTGGTGGAGCTGTGTGGTAAGCATCAGGAGCCCTTTTCCTCTGATTGATAAATTCTTCTGATGCTTGCAGAGCAGCTATGGCCATCTTTTTTTATTTGGGGGGGGGGGGGGGGGGGGGGGGGGGGTGGGGGGGAACAAAATGTACACAGATGGAAGATAATTATGCACTGATGAGTGATGATATGAAATGGAAAGTAAAATGAGAGTTGTGATATGAAATAATAGATTTATGAATCGCTAGAGCCTGATGAATGATAATAAGACTCAGAAAGACACATGTTTCTAGCATTTGATCATTACGCAAGCTAAGCATAATTTTACTGCTAATGTTACCTTTGGTTGATCATTTGCCAGTCCAAGTTGCATATCAACCCACTGGAGGTTATTAAGATTAGTTCTCTGACTGAACCCTAAAAATTTTCTTTCAATCAAAACATTTGTGTAATTAAGTAGGTATTGCCAAGTAATCAGCTGTCTATTATGTCTATTAAGCTTACGGGCACGTTTTGTACTTGCTGCTATTGAATGTACATAAAGTGGCATGTATTAATTTAGCTGGATTACTGATTTGGTGTACCAAGTACAAAATTTGAGCTTTGAGTTTCCCATGTTTAGGATCATATACCTTCTCTTTTCAGAGCTTAGGATCATAAGCAGTGGACACTGCCTTTGGTATGACCCGTTGCTTACTTTCCCAGTTATTGTTACCTTTTCTCATATCGGGGAAAACAACTTAATCTGACATGTAAATAAAGGGAAAAAAAACCATGGACGTTTAGATTGTTTGAAGAAGTATCCTTGCAGATATCCGACCGTAGAACCATGATCTGCAAGCAAACTCAAGGATAAGTTGTCCGGCATAAATGTGGCAGCAAAATCCTTTTCTATTAGTAATAGCCTGAACTGCACAAATTTAAACTGTTGGAACATAGACATACAGGGATGTGTCTCTACCTCCCTTTTTCAATCCTTATATTTTGCTCCTGGAGCCGACATTCACCCATAGAGCATATGTTTTCAGGTAAATTGCACTAACAATCTTTAGCCAATCACACGACAACCTCATTAACATCCTTGCAGCTCGTACCTGCAGGTTCAAACACTGCACAGGCTTTGCTGTTTATTACACCATGTGATTCTTATCTTACTTAGGAGGGTGCCGGCACCAAGTGTGGCGCCAAGGCTACCTTGGCCATGTTAACGCCAGGGCCACATGTGCAGAAGCAGCCCCTGAAAACCTAAGCACACTCCTCTGCTGCTTCTGACTGCATTGTATTTCATCAGAAGAGCAGGGAAACAGTACAAACATTAGCACACCACTGCTAATCCAAAGCGAGTAAGAGTGAACACAAATCTCTGCTTATGAAACATGCAAGAGTCTTAAGGGCATTAATAGATTTGGCACTCCTTAGAAGGATTTTTGTGAACAATGATATATTTCACACAGGCTGCATGCATCTGCTTCAGGTGCTCTATGAAATTCTTCAAACTGGCTGTTGATTTTCAAATGGGATGCAACATGCTTGCTGCATGGTTGTTTAATTAGCTGCTGTGATAGAATCACACTAGATCTAGACTCCCATGAACAGAACATATTCAATATCTTTAAATTCTTTGTAACCATAATGTTTTGCTTTTTTATTTCATTATACATGCTTTCGTAATATATGTCAGGTGAAATATTGCAATTGGTGTATGGCTGTTGGTTGAATACAACAGTAGAAATTTTAGAATTAGAGATGTGCAAAAATAAAATACGTTACAAATTATTTGAATGACAATTATATATAGAACAAGAGGATATGGAGGGTGTGATTTACCTAGTATGCTGGAGTACTGAAGTCAAATGGAGAGGGAAACTTTTGGAGAATTAGAGATGTGCAAAAATAAAATATGTTACAAATCATTTGAATGACAATTATATATAGAACAA
This sequence comes from Saccharum hybrid cultivar R570, assembly GCA_038087645.1. Lineage (NCBI taxonomy): Eukaryota > Viridiplantae > Streptophyta > Magnoliopsida > Poales > Poaceae > Saccharum > Saccharum hybrid cultivar. Next base: position 31,154,078 of record JAQSUU010000066.1, on the reverse strand, counting down.
GAGGATATGGAGGGTTGGATTTACCTAGTATGCTGGAGTACCGAAGTCAAATGGAGAGGGAAATTTTTGGAGTGGATAGCCAAATGATGATATGGATGATGAAATTTGGAGTGTCTCCTGGAGATGCTTTTAGCACGATTTTGCTTACTGCAAGCAAGAAGGACAGCTAAAGAGACGGGAGTGGAATAGGCGACGGGAGGCACGCCTACGGGTGCGAAGGGTGGCCGAAGTGAGGGCGAGAGGCGGCGGTACTAGGACGTGAAGGCGGAGGCCAGGTCTAGCAGGGCCGCGCGCCCTCGGGCGGCTCTCCTTCCTCTGCACAACGGGCAATGCTCGGGAATTTACGGGTCGACGCCCGAACTGACCCGCAATCAGATGGACCGTATCGCTTGCTAGCTCAATCCGACGGTTAGTGGGTTAACGGGTGACGTGGACTGATCCACTGCGGCACTGCCCATCTTTTGGCTCAGGATTCGTATATAGAGATATCGGATATGGTTGATTCATGCTTGTAACTCTGGTAGCTGCACGTCAAATGCAGTCAGCTTGCTAAATTGCCTTAGGGTAATGGTTAGTTTCATCAACATCTTGTATTCTTGTCTAAGAGGTTAGCTTCTGTATTGATGGCCAGGTATGATACCTGGGCTTCAGCAAGTTATGAGTGCTACAAGGGGAGCAACAGATGCTTTTTCTGGTGTCACAAGGCATGTCAATTCCGCGGTATGATAAGAGTAGCACTTTTCTGTGCCCACAAATGCACAATGTTAATCTGATTCTTTATTTGGTCCTTATCTGAGTGTGATATATCTCTGTTTTTTGTGTTTTAGCTAAGGACTGCCGGGTTAAAGAACATCGAAGCAGGGATTGGCTGTGGAGTTGGTATAGGCCATGGTTTTGGAATAGGTATATGTTGCAGCTTCTCTTTGTCCATGTTCTTATAAGAACTATCCTCACTTATCTTCAATTATGATGCCTTGTCTCCAGTTCAGTTTCTTTTACTTTTTTCCCTGTTAAGTCAGAGCAACAGTGTATACATGCCAGCATGTGGCCTTTTTCTCGTCTATTCCTCCTCATAAAACTAATGCAGTACTTATGTAATTGTTCTTACATAGTGATCCTTTGGTTCATTTTCTGTGCCTCATTTGCGGTTCTGTTCATTGCGTGCGTGTAGTTAGTTCATCTATCCTTTGATCCTTGCTCCAATACCTTTTCATGATAATGGAGGAGACTGCCTTTTCATTTCTTGCAGCAAGCACTATCCATGAGTTGCGTGTATGGTCATTTCTTCCACTGCTGCAATGCTTTCAGCTGGTTTTTACCACTTACCTTTTCCTGCACCAAGTTGTGAAGTTGTTTCCTGTGAGATGAAGCAAAACTAATAAGTATCTCTTCAACTTTCAGGAATTGCATTGAAGCCACGAGTGCTTCATGGAATTCAGTCATCAGTTGGGGTACAAATATGAACTGTAGTTTGCCCCCAAATTTTCTCTCTTTCCATTTTCAGTGTATTAACATTGACAGCATTAGTTTTTTTCCCCCCTAGGAGATTATGTCTAAATTGACGTCAAAGCTAAAAGACACCCCTGAGATGCCGTCTTCATCAAATCCTATGGCTCATTCTTTGTCTAGCAATCAACAAACTCACAGTGGCATGTCCATGGATCTAGAGGCTAAGACTGCAGAAAGTAATTTGAACCACACTCCAAGTTATGAAATGTCAAGAGTACAATCTACTCAGCCAGAAGCATTGACTGCGAGTCGAACTGAAAAGGTCATTGCCAATTTTCTACAGAGTCCACTCTTCCAGAATGATACAAAGATAGACTTCAGAGATGCTGTACGGGCTAAAACATTCTTAAGTGTATTGTTTGTCCCATTGTAGCTTCAGCTATGTCTTTTGCTGCTCAAGTTGAATGAATGATTTCCTCTGTACAATTTTACAGCCTGGAAATTTACATGGAATGGATACTGTACTTCAGTTGGTGAGTTCAGTCACTATTATGATGCTTGCTTGGCAATTCTAACCATTTTTCTTGAATTCTTGTGTTGTGTTTTACTCGTTCATCACAATTTTAGCCTAAAATGTTCTGCCTCTAATCCTTTTAGCTACTAAAAGTTCTCTTTACATGTAGGGAGACAGTAGAGAACCACTTGGTGGTTGGTTATTCTTTTTGGTCATATTGTATTTCTGTTCTTTAGCTCACAAAACTAACTGTCTTTCCTAGCAACAACCAAGCCTACTAATCGGTTCTGCATTTTTTGCATTTCAAGGTACTGAAGCACCAAAAGGTTATTGAGGAACTGCGGGAGGAAAATGAAAATCTGCGTCAGATTCTCATAGAGGAGCTTAAGGTTTCACCAGCCAAATTACAAATAGGTCATAAAACTGGAGTGAAGGCCTACTATCCATGCTCGGACTGCTTTGAATGCCGCCGCAGAAGTCGGAAAACAACCAGATAGCAGTGGACATCTCCTTTCTGTATTTTAGCAAAAGTTTGATCGTTTATTCAGTAGCTCGCAGCAGTTGATTTCATTAAGAACAATATGCAGATGAACTCCGATTGTTCAGTACAGTTGTCAGTAATGATATCCATTAGCTGTGTGTAACGTTTGCTTCTCCAATTGATGCAGAACTCATTGTTCTGAAGTCTGAATCTACGAAGGATGACACGATGCTCTTATCGCCCTTTCATTCAGATCTACGCACAATTGTACTAATCTTGTACTCCCTCCATCATAAATTATAAGGCATTTCAAGAATCTTGTAGAGTCAAAGGATCTTAAGTTCAACCAAATTTATATGATAAGATAATAATATTTATTATATCAATTAAGTATCATTAGATTCTTCATTAATTATATTTTCATAGTATACCTATTTGATGTTATAAATTTTTGTAATTTTTTCTATAATTTTGGTTAAATTTAAGATGTTTTGACTTTCCAAGATTTTTGGAATACTTTATAATTTGGAATGGAGAGAGTAACTGGAGTCAGGTGTTTATTCAGTGCTGTGTATGCTACTCTTTGCAATACGTTATACGTGGGGGACTGCAACTGAAAGCTTGCAAGGGTTAACAGACACAGATTTTACCAATCAGAGTCGTGTGGGTCCCATGTGTAAGCGCCTCATTCAGAGTCATGGGGGTCCCACGCGTAAGCGCCTCGATAGCGTTCGCCTGCTGGAGTTGTGTGTGCACTAGCTGTGTGGGACCGTAGCAATTACGAGCCCGAGATGGAAAGCTCGGGCGGGAAACGGCACGCGTTCGCGCCGCACTGGCATCCGCCGCTCTCAAAACTCCACTCGCGCACAAATTTTCCCGCCTCCTGTTGCCCTCCGATCCACAAAACTCAATAACTCTAAGGACCAAATCGCAAAAGCATATTCCCCACTTGTGAAACAGAAGAAGCAAGCGAGAGACGAACACAGCTCCAAGCCAAACCTCGCCGGCCTCCGCCAGTCCGCCTCCATTCCATGCCTACCCAATCAGATCCACGCGCCTCGCCCTCTACGATGGACTCCGGCGGGGGTTCCTCAGCGGAGATGGAGCTGGCCTGGCACCTCCTCACCGTGCTCATCCGCCTCGGCCGCCCCGCCGCCCCCTCGGAACTCGCCGCCGCAGCAGCGCCCTCCATCTCGACGCGCGTCGTCGAGCACATGTGTTGCTTACCTAGGTCACCACTATGGATCTCTGACGACGGCGTCGTGAGGCCCTCCGAGACAGCTGTCCTGGCGTTTCTGAGGTTCATGGGGTGGGGTATCCCGGGGCCTCAGGTGAGCCTGAGGCCTTCGGAGGTGAGGCGGTGGTCGGGGAAGGTGTCGATTAGGTATGAGCGTAAGCGGCAAGGGTCGGATGCAAGGTGCTTCAACGCGAAGAGGCGCCGACTACTGGCACCGGACGCAGGTAGTTTAATTTCTTAGAGAGGAGATTCACTTTTCCGTGCTGTATGTATGCTGGTTCTCGAGGGCTATCCGTTTTTTCAGAGCTCATTTCGGTAACATTTCTGCAGATTTGGTGGAGCAAACGGAGCATCAGTCGTGTCAGCTGGTTGCACAGACTTGTACTTCGGTTGCTACTGGAGAGGTACGATGTCTCATCCCAGTTGTATGCTTGTTATTTCATTGTAGCATGTCTTAAATCAAAGATCTCGAAGATTCAAATCCGCAACCGATTGCCAATCTAGCCCTATCTGCTTTCATTTGCTTGTAGTTAGTTTGATTGGGCATTTGAAATCCTTTCATTTTGTTTCCTTTTATAGGCCATCTGCACAAAATATTAGGGATATTTGTCTCTCTGTCCCATAGTGCTTACTGGTTTTCATCAGTAGGCCGTCACAATTTCGGAGTGGCGTGGTCCATCAGTAGAGTAAATGACATGGGAGATAGCTTGAAGTGAATTTTTGGCCTCTCAATCTTCAAGGCATCATTTTCTTTCTGGTTTTGGTTGACATTAGTTGAGTTGAAATTTGTAGTTGTAAGCTTAAATACTAATTGGGACACACATTTTAACAAGGATAATGATGATAAAATTTCTATGCAGTATTTTCACATCCATAATAGTTTGTTCACATCCAACATGTTTTGTCATATCTGACTCAGGTACATTTGGAGGTTATGCAAAAGTTGAAGGATAGGCTTCCCACTCTCGGCACATTTCTCGGTGAACCTTCCTTGGGGTTCTCAACTGCGGTTACTCTTGCTCCCAATATTGCTAAAATTACCATGCTTTGTCTTCAGCCCAAACTTGACCAGCCTCTTAGAGGTGATGATGGCACAGTTATTGGGAACATGTCTTTAGCACTGGTGCCAACAGGTTTTTCAGATTGCCCTTGTTCTGTCAATCTTCCTCCACTGGATGCTGAGAAATCGAAATGCACTAATGTGGAAGTTGATGGTAAAAGTAACAAGATTAGTGAATCTGAACAAGTTTCCTTACTTAACTGTAGAGTAGAGGATAGTGATGATATAGATATACAAAAAGAGTCTGTCCTTCCCATGGCCAGTCATGATGTTTTAGTTGGAGAAAGCAAAAATAGGGCTGATGAAGATCTAAATCTTGTTTGCAAAAATCATGGCAGTCTGATTAATCATAATACAAAAACAGCTGATAGTATTGAAGCATTTGATATGATTCTCAACCAAGCAGATGGTCTACAATACAATTGCCTAAATGATGGGCATCATCAGAATGCCTCAAGTTGTGTTCAGGAAAAAAATCCACTTGGTGCTAGTGCATATGCAGAAGTTTTCACGGATAAGACAACGCAAATTTTGTTCCAGCCTTCTATGGACAACAAAGCTGGATCTATGGCACCTCAAATGAACAGAAATGTTCAATCTGAAACATTACCGCAAGAAACTACAAGGCAAGATGGCATGAACATGAAGAACCTGAATATTCTTTATGAAAATAGAGACATCAGATATCTAAATCATGGAGAGCAGTCCTTGAACAAGGCGGAGGTCAATGTATCTAAGAATGGGCGGGATAAATTGGCTGTGAAGCAAAAGGAGAAGTGCAAGAAAAATGAACAGCCAAAAGAAGATAAGGACCACACAGCAAAGACTCAAAAGGTTAGTTTTACTGATTACTTCATGATTAGTAACTTCTTGTATGCATCACTGATGTCTTGTACCTATCCCAACCTTGTTTACAAGATTTTATTTATTGACATTTTTATGTAATCTGTTGTCATTCTGCTGCCATTGTTTTCAGGGTCATGTAGCACCAAAACCACTTCCTGCCTTCAAGGGTTTTGTCATAGAAGAGGAGGAAGGGTCTGGTAAGAATCCTCTATATTTCTTTCAGAACTATCATTTAGGTTTTTCTTTTCTAAATGCTGACCAAGAGGTGATGTTCATTGTTTCAGGAGGTTATGGGACTGTTTATAGGGCTCAGAGGACAAAAGATGGAAAGACGTTCGCTATAAAATGTATGAACACCAAACCACCAATTTTCATGTATTCATTTCTCCTTTTTTTTGAAGTCTTTTGTGAGGAAGGAATTAACTATGTATGTTTATGCTAACAGGTCCTCACCCAAATGCTCATTCACATCATGTTAACAATAAACTAAAGATGCTGCAGCGTTTTGGGTACTAATTACCTGGCCCTCTCCCTAAAACTTTATGAGTTCTTGTTATCCATAGTAACCTTAATGCGATTGCCATGGTTTCCTGTGCAGAGGCAAAAATTGTGTGATTAAATATGAATGCTCTTTGAAAAGTGGTGACCTGGACTGTTTTGTTCTAGAACATGTTGAGCATGACAGACCAGAGGTTTAGTGTTTTCTAATCTACTAGCTCTGAAGCTGTCCTATTAAGCACCCATATCTATTCATCCGTTTTTAAAGTATTTCTTTATATCCCAGATTTTGAAAAAGGACATAACCTTGCTTGAGCTGCAGTGGTATGGGCACTGTCTTTTCAGAGCTCTTGCAGGCTTACATAGACAGGTTTGTATAACTGCATGCTACCCTAGTCAACTTTTGATTTTTGTTGCTTACTGCTAATCCTGGGTATCTGATAACTGGTATTCCTGTCTCCAGGGAGTAGTGCATAGAGATGTCAAACCTGGAAACTTCCTTTTCTGTCGCAAACAGAAAAGGGGGTATCTTATTGACTTTAACCTGGCAAATGTTAGTGCGTGTACTGTTCTTCCTACTTGAAGTCTAGTATTGATGCTAAGTGAGACTGAAATTCTGACATTGTGTGTTTTCCTGACCTCACATGCAGGATCTCCACCAAAAGTTCCTGAAAAACTGTAAGTTCACTTCCTACATTTGAATAATTAATTGGTGTTTGATAGTGAATTTCTTCTCATTGTTTTCTGTCAGAATACCTTATTGTCCCAGTTTTTGACTCCATGCACTGAATACAGTTCATAATATTTTCCATGCTATTACTCAATCCTAGAAAAAACAATAAATTTGGAACATTTGTCATCATGTTGGCATAAAAGAGCATTGAATTGAAATATTGAATTCAAATATAATCAATAGTTCAGTCCCAGAGCTGGATCCACTGGATCAGATCAAACTTTTTGTTGAAAAAGCATTGTCATAATGATGATCCTGATAGGGTGATGAATTTCATTAGCTTGAACACCTACATGCTACATGCTCCTTGGCATAATGACTGAACCAGAGCTACTGAAAGTTTTCAACATTATGTACAGGGATGCAAGTTCAAACTATTTTGGGTCATTGGGTCGACCCAAAAAATTGATCAAATGAACTAGAGTGGCCTTTCCGTATTTTGAGGAAGGTGGAAAAATGAACTAGAATGGCATTTGACCGTAATTAGTTAGGTGACCCAGAAAACACCATTGGGTACCCACTTGCATCCCTACTTATGTACTGTAGTGAGTAGTCGTTAATGGTCACTATCTGACTGTGGAAGTTATATTACTTTATAGAATGCTAGGAAATGCTTATTGATTTTGAACTTTCAAATTACTGCATATCTATTCTTGTGTCCTGTGCCTGACTGATGCAAATGAATTTTTTGTTTATTTGATTAGGTAAATCTGATGCAACTTCAAGTGGGAAGGATACCACATCTCAAACTCTATCAACTATTGCCCCAGTAGTTCATGCCAAAGAAGCAGCTGCTGATTCAAAGCAACCTCTTCCTTTGAAGAGGAAAAGATCTAGTAGAAGCCCAGTGGATAGTGCACATGCACCTAAGATTGACAATAAAAGTAGGCATGGTAACCAAGCTGCAGATGTATCTGGTGTAACATCTGCGAAGGATCCTACAAGCACTAAAACATCATTAGATAGGTTAAAGCAGCCAATGCCTTACAAAGGGCGAAAAGAACTAATGAACTTCTTACATGAAACAATGCAAAGTCCAAAGAAAAGTACTATGCCTACTCCTGTTTCCCACAGGAAGAGGGTTGCTGCCCCTTTTGGTAGTGTGGATCAAAAGCTCTTTATACTGACGCCAATGCCCCTGCGTTCTGGTGGTAGTGCTGTTGCTGGTTCTGGCATGTTCAACAACAAAGGTGGGTTTTCCCAGTAACTGTCTATTGCACTTCATTGCTAGTTGCCAGTCAGTGGAACATCCTTAGATATTAGATGATCTAACTAATTGGCAGTGCAGTACATGGAAAACATCGAAGAGAAGGTCCATGTGTTGGAACTAAAGGATTCCGGGCTCCAGAGGTTTGATTATGATTTCTGCTGTGCGAAGAGTATTTCATCCTTGAAGTTGCATATACTGAAGTGATGTTTTTTGTATAGGTTCTCCTTAGGTCCTTCCACCAGGGTTGTAAAGTTGATGTCTGGTCGGCTGGCGTGACGCTCTTGTACTTGATAATTTGCAGAACACCTTTTGGTGGAGATCCTGAACAGTGAGTTGACTTGTACATTACAGTGTTGTGTGTCCTCAATTTCTCACTGAAGAATGTTGCTAAAATGTTGCATTTGTCTGATAAAAGGAATATCAAGGAAATAGCGAAGCTCAAAGGCAGTGAAGAACTATGGGAAGTAGCAAAATTGCATAACTGTGAATCTTCGTACCCATGCGTATGCTAATTCTCAACGCAAGATCTGACATCCTTCAAATAGCCTGCTGAATGATTCATAATAGATTCCTTTGTTTTCAGGATCTCTTTGATGTCAAATTTCCGTTGTGCTCGGTGGATCTAAGGGAGTGGTGTGCAGCCAACACACGCAGGCCAGATTTACTCGAGATGATACCTAACTCCTTTTTTAATCTTGTGGACAAATGTTTGGCCGTGAACCCCAGGTGCAGGCTCTCATCAGAGGACGCGCTCAGGCATGAATTCTTTGCTCCATGCCACGATAGCTTCAGGAAGCTCAGGATGCCGAGGAGATCAGCTGGTTCTGATGCTGCATGTTCATCGTCTCACCAGAACACAGCACTTACAGCAAAACAATCATAGGTCGTTCCACCGTACATACCAATATTTACACCAGTAAGCTGATTGTGATCATCTAGCTAATCCGTCTTGATGTAAGTAAACACTTATACTGAAGACGTACTAATCCGTTGTGTTGCCAGTGTTGTACTGTAGTAGTAAACTAATATTTGAGTTGGGCGTGCACCGTGCACGGCGAGCGTGCGATTTGCGCCTTTTTTTTAGCTGTATATTTGTTTGCTCCTTTTTTTTAGCTGTATATTTGTTTGGATGGAAGCAAGTTTTGTTAGCGTACTTGGCTTCGCAATCCGTAGTTTTTTACTTCATGAAGCTTTCATGATTGCACTGCTTTCACCATATCTGATGTGGCGTATGCTTATGTGCATGACGACTTGACGAGGTCGACGTGTTCCCGTCGTTTGATCACACACGATTTATGCTTAACATCCAGTTTTCGTCGGTCAACATCATACTCATTGTCTAGGAGACCATTTCGCAGCAATTACATTACCTGGTTCGTCCTTTCGTGTCCCGGAGGGCCGCGCCGCTTAATCTTCTCTTATCCCTATCCAAGAGATGCTATGCCTGAACAAGGCCACATGTCCATTCCCCCGGGGAAAGACAGACAAGTACCACCAGACACAGCAACGTCGAAGTTTTCAAACCCAGAAACCTTTCGTTCAGTCACCGTATATTTGGACAAGAATCTGTCTGCAATTCTAAAGAATTACATGTTACCTAATTTTGTTTGCAAAAGTTCTCAGCTCGAAACATGCAAGGCAAGCATATCATAGCTTTGATAAACCGGCGCTCCGGCAGGTTGCTTTGACATACTTTTGAGTTTTGAGGACACAGCAACACGGGATCTCATCGTTTTTTGTAGAAACTGAACGTTAGCTCTGATATTTGCGTTTTGCTAGATTTTATTAAAAAAAAACTATAGACTGCTTATTGTGCTAGTAGTTCAAAAAAAAATCTGTACACTTTTTTTTTTGATATCACGTACAGAGCAGGGCCCAACGCGTAAGGCCATTAGGCCAACAGCTCTGGGCTCTGGCTAGGTGCCTCTTGCAGTTGCACCGAACAATTCCAAGGGTGTCTTTGTAAGAATGTAAACATTAAGATCTATATATAATATACAAGCCCGGTTTCTCAAAAAAAAAAACAAGGGAGACCATGCAATTCAGGTTTCAGGGTGAGGCTTCATATTGTTGTAAAACATAAGGACTCTATCCTAGAAGGAAAGGAGAAGGAGGAATCCTAATCCTAGTCTGTTTGTATGTGGGCTCTTACCGAAACTCTTAGACCTTGACAGGACTATATATACGTGGGAGTTCTATGTTGTAATTATCAATATTCAGATGAATAAAGAATAGTCTCCCTATCTCTTGTGTTTATGCGTTCTATTTTCATCTACTATGTTAATCATGAGAGACGGAGAGGGAAAGGTCCTAACCGCTGGCAACATGTTTTATAACACGTTATCAGCATGACAAGCTCTTCGTCGATGTCGTTGTTGAAGCTGCCGCCAACCTTCGACGTCAACGCTCATGCCATCGACGTCCTTGCCGCGACTACTTCGACGACGTCGTCGACATTCTGACGTTGTTAGCGAAACGGATCTGCTATCTCTACCTGCTACCGATCTGCACTACATCGACATGCACCGTCGCTGTCAAGTAGGCAGTTCTACGACAATGTCAAATGCCCTACGCGGTATGTATCTACTAATCACTGCCCTACGCGGCATGTGACGTAGATCAAATTAACATCATATACGAGGTATGAAACACATCTGGTAGATTGTTTGTGCTAGCCATCAAGCTGGTCTATATATTTTGTGCGCATAGAATTGTACATGAAGTGCATATACTCGAAGTATATAGATATAGTAATTGAATCTATATGAGTTGAATCTAGAATTTTTAAGAAAAAAAAGATACGGTAACATCTGCCTAGTTATTATTGGCTTGCATGCCACCGGACCAGGAGTCCATGTCACCGCACATGATCCGCATGCCCAGGCACCGCTCCAGGTTGTGATCCGAATCCACCTCGGCTTGAAGCCGTTGCCACACACATCGACGATCCAGCTACGTGGCTTACACGTCATGACGGACTCCTTGTGTAAGTATATATATGTAAAATATGTACATGTAGTACATACATAATTGCATCTTAGGGTTATAAAAGAAAAGAATAAGCATGTGGTTTACACGCCATCAAGACCTAGGTACTATCGCTCTTGCACCAGCAGTGCGTCGCCCCGTGCGTGGTGTGTAGGGGCTAACGGGCCTGAACGCCATCTCCCTTGCCGAGAATATCATTGAATATGAAAGACCATGACGAATCTCTGTACAAGAGAAAATCAAGTAGGTCTACCATACAGTACACACATACCATGTACGTACGTATATAGGTTGTCATCCTGAAGTCATCGACACCTTTACGTGCATGTGGCATTACATTGGCCGTTAATCCTATATTACAACAAATAACGAAGTACGCCACAACGATCATGTACAGGTCATCATATCGACTGACCGAATTATTGCTGCCACGCCGCATGTGGCTACCGCCTTGCACGGCAACTTACACGTTGGTCACGGCAATCAAGACCTGGTTTGAAACCATATATCCCATGACCGACCGTTGAAATTGAATTGGGCCTACTAGTCGTTGCATAATCAGCCGAAGGTGGAGCCGGCTAGAACCCTGGAGGTAGAATAGGGTGTGTATTTTTTTTGTCAAGGATAATGACTAATGAGAGAATCGGTCTGAATAGACATAAATAAAGAAAAATTAGCTTGTCAAGCTGAAATTTGACGGCAAATGAATTCTTGAGCAATTTAGATTTTTTCCTGCAGAAAATAAAATTGTCTAGGTATGATTTTATAATGTTTACTCCCTACTCATGTATAGAGGACGTGTACTGATATTTCAGTGCTATTTTGAATGCATTTATCTATCGCATATTAGGAATTATATATCATGTATTATAAGAATGAAATCTTGAATGATTATACTAGAAACATGGTATAAGATATATGAGTTCTCTAAATCCTGCAGACCTTAGACTTATCACCTTTGAGAAACTCATATTTGTTTTTCTAACATATTAAAGTTTCGGGATGAATGAATGGTTGGTATTAACTTTGAATTTTATATATACCATAATCCTGAAAATACAATGTTTCTAAGAGTATTTTGTATAACCATCCACTATCTTTTTGCACTTTGCTACTTGTTTACATGTAGTAAACTCATACGCACATGATGATTCTGTAATAATAATATATGCATACCTTCATAAAGAAGGAATATCCTGGACTTGTCCTGAATGACAGAATTATATAGCATGGTCATTTATTAAATCCTAGTAGGATATTATATTACCACTGAAGTGGTGGATAGTTTCTTATATTACTCTCAAAGAATGAGTATGTGACTAAGCTAAATCCCGAAGGTCTTATGGGACTTGCTGAATGAGAAATTCTAGAAGATATCCTACATTATGACTGCATAAAGCAAATTGAATTTTCAAGCTATATGACCATACGGGATATAGTGTTGCTCTATGAAAAAATACAATAAGCTTGAAGCTTTGTGATTAAAAGTTATAGAAGACGGGATGGTAAATAAGACTTTGCCAAATTCTAGAAGAAATATTTCTTGAAATAGAAAGACCGAGAGCATTGAAGTACTAGAAGTATTCAAATTTATCATCCATAATTACTCAATATCAAGTAGAATTGAGTTGAAATTTTTGGACATCATTATGAATCAGGATACATGACTTGCATATGTTGTACTCCTAACTATGAAGTAGAGCATGCATGAAGCTGCTAAATGTCAAGCATAGAAGCTAAGACATGTAAGAACGGATAAGAATTTTTAAAGTTTCTCCGAAAGAAGAACTTGAATCATGTGCTTACATATTTGTTTTATCTTTGAAATTACTATCCGAGAATATTAGTAGTAGTGGTGGTGCATTAAGTTTTAATTCCCGTTGAATTAAGTGGTTCTCGTATACTCATAGAAGAGTTAATGGTTAATTTATTGGCTTGAAGACTAATGTGAAGCATTTAATATTTTTAGTTGTAATTTTTACTTGCAGTAATATATGTTAATCTTGCATGGAATGAATTATGTTTTACATATAAACAATTGCCTATTGCCTATAACCTATCTAAATAAATTTTGCATTATTTTATCCACAAAGAAGCCTTAATTAACCATGTAGGTTATAGTTTTCTGTGCAATACTACCTTGTAGGTAGAAGGGAAATTGAATTTCCTAGGAGCACTTGAACAATTGGAATATACTGGCATATGAACTGATCTTTGAAGGATCTATTTAGTCAAGAAATAGTATAATCCATAAACTAAGTATTTAATACTTTAACCTAAAAGCTAGAAGTTTATGTCATACCCTGGATATGTTATTATACACACCGAATAGTGCACTTGATATGTGAATTTCATGTCATAACCAATGAATACTAGAAGTATGATTGGATTCTATAGACCATTAGAAATGACTATTCATAGATGATGCATGAAGCAACTTACTACTTCTAATAATTATGGCATGAAAAGGGGGAGGAATTTCGGGTAAAGGCATAAGAAAATATGGGTAATATATAACTTTCTCTACATTGCACTAATTGCAAGTAAGCTTGTAGCATTTTGTTGTTATCTATTACGTTGGATTGAATACCAACATTCTACATTACACTTGAATGTGTATCACTATGTTGTGCTCTCGTCGAGCTGCATCTATCTCCACTCCTACATGAATATTAGCAAAGAAGCTATATTTGTAGCTTGTAGATACCTTGCACTTCCCCCATAATTGGATTGGCTAGCTAGTATACTATGTCTATATAGTTCTCGTTGAACTAAGAAATATTTTGCTTTCAATGTGTTGCATGCATAAACAATATATTGGTCTATGGCCAAGTAGCCTAAGATCAGGGGGAGTTGCTTAAATTGAAATTGACTAAATGGAGAAGTGACCCACTTGAATGGGTTGAATTATAGTGGAAATTGAGTTAATAGATAAAACACTTAATAATGATTTGGGATTTATGAAGAAAAGACATTTGGTTAGAAAATTATAGAAGAAATTCCTTGTAAGTTTGAATGTTGCATATCTATACTTTTGAAGTATATGGTCCATTTTTATGTATGAGTAATTAGATCATTTTTTTGGCTAAACAATAAAGAAGCTAGATAATGAAATAGTTTTTTGAACTACAATATGTGCAAATCAGGGGGAGAACACCCCAAAGTTTACAGGAATGACGAACATTCTTTATTGCACTTTATGGATTCTAGCTCACTGCATATAATGTATAATAACCCCTGTATTTAAATATGTGCTTGAATATTTCCCATAAATTTTTATCATAGCATACATGAATTGGGCCTCCACTTGTAGTTGGAGATACATGAATTTGATTATTTTAAGCCCATGATAGGGGATATCTTTTGAAGTATGCCATTATAGATCTAATATTGGCATTAGGGGGAGAGAAAGGCTATGTTGAATGCCAAATATTATTTCCATGGAAGGAAAGTAATCTTAAGAGAAAATATTCCTTTAAGCTTAAAGCAGGAATAGTATCACGCATTAAATCAAACAATAGTTTGACTAATGCTCTTGTGAAGCATGAAGCAGAGCATATGCCAGATTTATTTGAAATGAGAGGAGTAACTTGAAGTTATAGAAAAACCAAAAGTTATGTTTACTAGTAGTAAACTAAATGTTGTATATTATCAAGTTAAAATCTATGGGGACGTCTATGGGTTATAGTTTAGTGTACACTTGGTAAATAAAATAAGAACAAACTCCTTCATTCTCATGAAGAGAACACCTCACGAAGAAGGTTAAGCACCTCATGAAGAGGATCATCATGAAGATGAAATCCAACACATAAGCGCACATCATAGTGTTGGGTACGCAGAACAACAAATCATCTCTTGTTTGGGAAATAACAAAGAGACAGAGAATAATCTCATATTATGAGAATATTGGGAGAAAATAATAGTTGTCGACAACACTACCTCTATAATTACAAATGTTTCTCTTATGAGAACCTGGATCCGAAAAATAAAGTCCATGGCAAAGTCGCCTGTAGCGATTATATCAGGTCAATGAAGGAAGCAATTGAGGTTGAATCTCCTACTAAGAAGAAATAAATGTTCTGCTATGTCTCTGGCAAATGGAATGAATGAATATGAAATATGCAGTTAGTATGTGGATTCTAAAAATCCATATGGTTTCTGAAGAATATAAATCGCAACATATGAAAATTAAATGTCATACTAAATATTAAGATGTCTAAGGTATTCCTGTAAGAATATTGAAGTATCAAGAAGAGCATGTCTTAGAAGGAATACTCATTGAATGAATTTGTAGTGAATATTACTGTCTTATTGTGTATATCACATTATAATCTCATGTAGTAGAGAATATATCTAGAAGAGAATTATTATTCACTATAAATGAGAACATCCTTGAAGGATTTACCGGACGATTCTTGAACACCATTGATCTCTGGAGTAAATATAGACCCGAGAGAAAGAAAATGAGGAATTTGAAGCACTATGAAGGTGCAAACACTCAGAAAGTGTATATCATAAAACTAGAAATTAAGTTTTGATACCCTCTAAATACCATAGAAGGTATAGGAATAATGGTGATTTTGGCAATTGAATTATTCCCTACATGCCAAATGCAAGACTGCATTTATTATTTAGTGGTACAATCAAAGTCCTGAAGATTTGTACAACATATAATTTGAAAATCCACTAAGGAAGAATTATAAGTTTGATGCACTATCTAAAAGATATTGAATATTGTAACTTATTTATCCCCATAATCCTCCAAAAGGATTTATTTCCCTGAAGAATAAAATTTATTTGTTTTGCACAACTAATAAGTGGTCATTATGCATGAAGCACATTGCTCTTGTTTATACTCATATTATAATTCATTGAAGAATTATGAGCCAATTTTGAAAGATATAGTATTGTGGTACCATACCATTATTGTGCACACATTTATGAAAAGTGTATTTTGAACAATGAAGTTCAACAGATGGCTTTATGAGAGGGAGTAATTTGATTGAATATACCTTGAAGGTAATTAAAACCACTAGAATTACAAAGATCAAGTAGATCATTTATGCTAAAACCCTGAAGTTTATGCATAGATCATGAAGATCAATATCTATTCATCAAGGATAGAATATCATGAAAAATACATGACCAAGAAGGTTAAATGTTGTACTCTTTTTTCCTATGTGAGTTTTTACTTGAAGGTTTCTCACACAAGGTTTTTAAATGAGACAACATGTGCAATGCAATTAACGAATGCGATGTACTCTTTTCTCCAAGAACCGTTTTTCCCACTGGATTTTCGGATGGAGTTTTTAACGAGGCATATGCATATCGTGGTAATCGTCTAAGGGGGAGTGTTGTAAAACATAAGGACTCTATCCTAGAAGAAAAAGAGAAGGAGGAATCCTAATCCTAGTCCGTTTGTATGTGGGCTCTTACCGAAACTCTTAGACCTTGACAGGACTATATATACGTGGGAGTTCTATGTTGTAATTATCAATATTCAGATGAATAAAGAATAGTCTCCCTATCTCTTGTGTTTATGTGTTCTATTTTCATCTACTATGTTGATCATGAGAGACGGAGAGAGAAATGTCCTAACCGCTGGCAACATGTTTTATAACACATATCACTGTACCACAGCAAAGGCTCATCAAGGAATAGGGGATAGACGTGGAAACACCCAGCTACCAACCAACCAACCAGGCTTGGAGCCGTCGAGTCGAAGGTTCTGGGCCACGCCGCCACAAAAGGGGAAGGAAGACAAGGCGTTCGCCCCCGATGCCTCCGCTCCTCACCTCACCCGCCTCCCTCACCTCCGCCTCCTCCCCTCTCCTCCTCGCCTCCCGCGGCGGCGCTCTCCACCACCGCGGCGCCGCCTCGGTCCACTTCCTCGCGCCGCGCAGGAAGACCCGCGCGCCCCCCGCGATGAGCTGGCTTGGGAAGCTGGGCCTGAGCGGGCTGGGCGGCAGCCCGCGCGCGTCGGAGGCGTCGGCGGCGCTGGCGCAAGGGCCGGACGAGGACCAGCCCGCTCCCGGGAACGAGTTCGCGCAGTTCGGCGCCGGCTGCTTCTGGGGCGTGGAGCTCGCGTTCCAGCGCGTGCCGGGAGTCACGCGCACGGAGGTCGGCTACAGCCAGGGGAACCTCCACGAGCCGACCTACGAGGACGTCTGCACCGGCGCCACGAACCACAACGAGGTCGTCCGCGTGCAGTACGACCCCGCCGCCTGCAAGTTCGACGACCTCCTCGACACCCTCTGGGCGCGCCACGACCCCACTACGCCCAACCGACAGGTCAGCCGATACCCAGGCTTGATTTTGAGAGACAATTTTGGGGGGTTTGATGCGAATTTGTGAACGGTTTTACGGGGATTCGGAATTAGGCTGCTCTTTGGTTAGGTTCGTTTGTTCCATGGGGGCGGTCGGCACTAGAAGTTCTAGAACCCAATAAAAAAAAAGATTATGTTGCGAACTGATGAGTGAGAAAAAAAATGAACAAACAAAAAATTCGTCGCCTCAGAGATTCGAACTCTCGCGGGGAAACCCCATGTACTTAGCAGGCACACGCCTTAACCACTCGGCCAAAGCGACGCTTCTGGTTGCCCTTGTCGCTGTGAAAACACCTTTTTTCAGGAAGAACAATAACAACGGTGGTTTCTGATGCAAATCTAATCCTGATCCTGATCGGCCAATGAGAACTGGTGTAGGCTTGTGGCACTAGAAGTCTAGAACTAAGATTGCCATCGTTGATTGCTATGGATGTGTATAATATGCAGGTAGTGGGCACTGCTTCCTGTAGGAGGGACTTCCATTGATCCACCATCTATGGCTCTCTTGAGTCCAATCTGTTATCCTTAGTTGATTGCAAATTTACAGAGACACTTAGAATTTGAGAAAATGGCGGACCACGAGATGTTTGGGAGTGCTATAGTCCTTCAACTTTAGCTTTCAGTACTAGTCCTTGTGTTAAACTAACAGTATTGTGGTGCATGATTGACCTTGAGATTGAGCTGCCGTTTCTATTTCTGGCCTATCTACAATCTTGCTAGGGCGTCATCAACCTATACACGGAGGCCTCGTTTAGTTCCACGGGGTAAAGTTTTGGGATGTCACATCGGGTGTCACATGGGTGTGTCGCATGGGGTGTTTGGATGCTAATAAAAAAACAAATTACAGAATCTGTCAGTAAACCGCAAGACGAATTTATTAAGCATAATTAATCCGTCATTAGCACATGTGTTACTATGGCACTTTGTTGTCAAATCATTGACTAATTAGGCCTAAAAGATGCATCTCGCAAAGTAGTCGCAATCTGTGCAATTAGTTATTTTTTTAGTCTATATTTAATACTCCATGCTTGTGTCCAAACATTCGATGGGATAGGTGTAAACTTTTAGGGGAGGAACTAAACAAGACCTCAATATATTTGTAACAGTAACCCTGCATCCAACTTCTGTGCTAGATAAGCTTTTCTTAAGTGTTAATCTGAATCTCTGAGCAACCGAATCAAGCATTGGAACTTGTCTCTGGATAATTGCATAAGCTTAAGTAAATCAATAGCATGTCTGACTGGAATAAGTTTCTGACGATATACTTGCATGTAGGGCAATGATGTTGGAACCCAGTATAGGTCAGGGATCTACTACTACACCCCAGAGCAGGAGAAGGCGGCAAGAGAATCCCTGGAGAAGCAGCAGAAGCTTCTGAACCGGAAGATCGTCACCGAGATCCTCCCAGCGAAGAGGTTCTATAGAGCAGAAGAGTACCATCAGCAGTACCTGGAGAAGGGTGGCCGCTTCGGCTTCAGGCAGTCTGGAGCCAAGGGCTGCAATGACCCCATACGTTGCTACGGATGAACCAAATGGACCTCTACATGCATGGTGTGAATCGTGCCTGAATAAGGGATGCATCAAAGCCAGATTTTATACTGCTTTCCTAGCTTTGTTTGGCCAATATTGAACGGCTGCAAGAGTTTAGCTATATAACATGGTACTCCAATCATCGTGTACAAAACCAGGCTTGGGAACCTAATATAGCCCATGCAAGTGCGAGTGAGATTTATGCTTAAACCGATTCCTGTAGAATTGTACCAGTTTTACAGAGCAAAAACGATGGGAGGCAAGGATTGCAAGTGCTAGTAGTATATTTTTGGAAAATATGTTTCTGATCTCATTATTATGGTAACTGAATGCAACACCTCAAACATTCACATTCTACTGGTAATATGGCAAGCGGCAGGGTTAAAAACTGTTCTTCTTACATGAGAGGGGGATTCTCCACCTACTCCCCCGTCCCTATGGGCAAACTTTTTTAAGTTTGACTATTCCCTCCGTTCTAAATTATAAGTTGCTTTAACTTTTTTTATATATTTATTTTGCTATGCATCTAGATATAACATATGTCTAGATACATAGTCAATTCTTTGTATAAAAAAAGTAAAAGCGACTTATAATTTGGAACGAAGGGAGTAGCTTTGTAGAAAATATTAGCAACATTTATACATCCAAATAAGTTTGTTATGAAAATACTTTTAACGATTCATCCAATGATACGAATTATAAACCATAAATACTAGTGTTTTCTATCTATATCTGATCAAAGTTAAAAATATTTGATTTCTCGCTAGGTGAGAATGTCACTTATTTTGAGACGGAGAGAGTAAATCTATTATATTAGAGTGGTAATACAAATAATTAGCGTTTAAAAGAACATAATAGAGTATCCTATACTAACAACACACATAAGAACATAAGAGAGTGGAGGACAACTACCCACCTTTTTTCCATCTCAGGCAAGCCATGGTATGCTTGTCCACCGCGGCCGGCGAAGGCACCTTACGTCCGTGTCTAC
This sequence comes from Saccharum hybrid cultivar R570, assembly GCA_038087645.1. Classification (NCBI taxonomy): domain Eukaryota; kingdom Viridiplantae; phylum Streptophyta; class Magnoliopsida; order Poales; family Poaceae; genus Saccharum; species Saccharum hybrid cultivar. The sequence goes on along the minus strand of JAQSUU010000066.1, from coordinate 31,134,215 downwards.
GTGACTCAGATGGCTCCCCGCCGGCCCTATGTTCCCGTGTCTATGTACACCGGATCAGATGGCTCCCCGCCGGCCATATATGTTCCTATTTCTATACACTGGCTCAGATCGCTTAGGGCTCGTTCGGTTATCACGGAGTTAACCTCTGGAATAATTTCCAGCCGAATTGCTTCTCTAATTTATATAAGATTTCATCTTCTGCAACAATTCCTAGAGAGAATTCAGAATATCCGAACAGGGTCTAAGGTCTTCTTTGGATGCGCATGTATTCATCTTAATCCACATGTGTCAAAGTAAAAATAAATTAAGTTTTGTTTTATTTTACTCCAACACACGTGAATCGAAGTGAATACATATGCGTCCAAACAAGCCTAAAGGAGTGTTTGGCTGTCTGTCTAACTCCGTTCACCCCCTAAGCAGGTTCCCTAGATCTGATGGCCAGGCCACCGCTAGCCATTCGTACGTTGATTTCCTGACTCCAGCTGACCGTCCAAAACAAGGGTCTGCCATCCATATATCGATTTTGTGGCCGTGTTTAGTTCCAGATTCGGGGCACCCGAGTTGGAACAGTACGTAATAAATGTGCATTGTAGCATTTCGTTTGTATTTGGTAAAAATTGTCTAAACTTTGACTAATTAGGTTTAAAATGTTCGTCTCGCAAAGTACAACAAAACTGTGTAATTAGTTTTTAATTTGATCTACATTTAGTACTCCATGCATGTGCCGGCATTTTGATGTGATGGGAATCTTCTTTTCGCATAGAAGGAATTTGAGGTAGAAATTAGAAACTAAACAAAGGCCTATGACTCCGGTGTGCCCTGCACAGCTGCTGAAACTCTTAGGAGTCACTCTCCACTTCTCCAGAGAGCTTCGATGGGTGCATTTGAACTTGCCGCTATCTGTGTACGCACTGTTACTAAGCTCCAATGCTCACCTTATCGGTGACAGCAGAAGATAAAATGCATGTGCTCGAAAATAACCTAAACTGTTCGGCTGGGTTTCAGTAGCTGATAAGCAACTTATACTTATTTGTTGCGAGAAAAACCATAGACATGGCTGATAAGTTTAAGCGAACAGGGCCCAGCTGACAGGAGGGCCTAGCTGACGGGAGGCTATATCCAAGCTCCGGTGCTACCACTTCGATACACATCGGAAGGCTCTGGTGAGTTCAAAATTACTCCGAGTGTCTCTGTCAAACATTTTCAAATGGCTAACTTCAATAGATCTTACCAACACTCTAGGAAGCTCTCGCTCCTCCGATTCATTGTAGCACCACTGTTTGTTACGTTTTGATTCCTAATCCTGAGATGAAAAATGGCTCTTGGGATCTCCCAATCATTGTAGCACCATAGTTTGTTACATTTTGATTCCTGAGATGAAAAAATGAACGCGGCTGTTTGTTACGTTTTGATTCCTGAGATGAAAAAATGAACCAAGAAAGAGGAGCCCATGGAGACATAATTTCTAGCTCTACCAGCTCCAGCACCGGATCCATGGTACTTGGTGCTACTGTGATACTTATAGAGTTGAGGTGCCAGTGCACCGGCGTACCCACGCCGAGCAACAAAACCAGGCACCAGACTTTGCAAAGCCTAATACACAGCCAGTGGTACTGCTTGGGGTACCTCATGAAATCAATTCCATATCCATATAAAATTCAAAAGCAAAATGTAAGCATGAATAACATGCAAGGCAAGGACGGAAATTCGGTCCACGGAAATAAGGTTCTGAGATACAGATCATAATATTTTCAAACTCTAAATATTGCTAAAGCACAGCTGGTGCCATGCTTCCTCTGGCTCTCAACGTTTACTTCTCGTAGATCCAGGGGTGCTGGCTGCTCTGCCAATCAGCGAGGCCCTCGGGGAACCACAGAGCAATCTCCTTGTTAGCACTCTCAATGCTGTCACTTCCATGAATGACATTCCTATAGCACAAATAAAGTCATATGAGAACTTGGCACCATAGTAAAATAAGATAAAACAAACAGAATCCAAAAGGATTAACACTACATTTCAAATTGGTTCTTCTTGATTAAATCAGAAGTGCAATACAGTAAACCTTCATCAACAACCAACCAGAATCAGATACAGTGCCCCAACTATTCATGGGTAAGACAAGTTCAATGGATATCACTCTATCAGACTCAACACCAACCAGACCAGTCCCCACAACTACATCAGGAAAGTACATTACAAGATTCTACTGATGTTTAAGGTTTTGTGGACTCCACATCAGATTCATTACAAGTATAAGCTGAGATCTGGTGACCACATGCCACAGCTGGACCCATTAGTTGGATGTAACAAGTCATAATGCAAGCATTAAGACAGTTGAATTGCAGCATGGCTGCAATCATTAGACAACCACAGATGTTTTCATTGCCCCAAGATAGAAACAAACTACTGAACTGGGAGCCCACCTTTGGTGATAAATATCTATATACAGATTCTCAAAAAATAGATAACAGTTCCTCTAGACAAATCCAGTAGTAGTCAGTTAAGAATTTTAGCATCACCATGAAATGGAGCAAATTTAGGATATTACTATGATATGATGAAGGAACTCAGAATGTGAACAATTTTTCCATTCGATGTATGGCAGCTCCTATTGGATTCCGCAGCTTTAACAAATTAAGCAACCAAGCATAACCAACGCATTACAGAACTGGGGCTGAGATCTGACCTGCCAATGTCGACAGCAAAGTCGCCACGGATGGTGCCGGGCTCAGAAGCCAGGGGGTTGGTGGCGCCGATGATCTTGCGGCCAGTTGTGACGACGCTCTTGCCCTCCCAGACCATGGCCACCACAGGGCCAGAGATGATGTAGTCCACGAGTCCCTGGAAGAAGGGCTTGGAGGATAGATCAGCGTAGTGCTTCTCGGCGAACGACCTCTCCACGTTCACAAGCTTCAAGGCTGCATTTTCAGTTGGCAGGTTACCAAGCAAAAATTGTTTACAAACCGTAATCAGATTAAAGACAACTTAGCAGCTGTGCACCAAAAATCTGAATTTTATCAACAGATTTAGGTAAAATGACAACTCATTTGAGCCCAAACGGCTGAATTTCCGTCCAAAGCTACAGCTTTAATCTTTATTACATGAAGAAGTTATAGCCAGTTTCAGAACGTAATGGATGTTTGAATCAAAACATGGACGCGATTACCCTTGAGGTAGAAGCCCTTCTTCTCGAAACGGCTAATGATCTCACCAATCTGGAAAAAAAAAACAGAATCAAGTTAACACAAGCAGTACCAAATCGGAGCACCAAACGCGCGCGCATCACCAAATCGAATCGAATCAACGGAAGCGAACAGGGAAAATATGATGCTTACGAGGCCCCTCTGGACGCCGTCAGGCTTGATCATGATGAAGGTGCTCTCCATTGCGGCTACTGCAAGCGGGCGCTGGCTCCTAGTTCGGGGGGTTTGGTCTGGTTTTTGTCGGCGCCGTCGGAGGAAACCCTAGGCGGCGGTCCTCTCTCTCATATATAGGGGCCCGGCCCGTCATGGCCGCTCAACGCCGACACGTGAGCGGCGTCGTCGGTCGTGCAAACCCTAGTCTCGAGAAACTTGGTGGGCTCGAGTGCTCGACTGGACCAGGCTTATCGCAAGTAGTCGGAGCCCGACCCACTGGATTCGCAGCATCCACCTGTGGGCTATTGAAGGGTGGCCATTCCGGCTGATGGGCCTTCCTGGGCCAACAGTTGGACGTCCAGTACGGGTTTGGAACAAGATACTCATGGATGGACTGCCAGTCCTATATCAGTTGAAGATCCACACCTCTATTCCTTTCACTCTTCTGAAACTGAAGAAGAAAAGGAAAAAAGGACTTTCATGTTGTGCATATGATCTACAGCACGTGATGTGTGATGGCTCGTCGTCATCAGGCTCGTGATTACTCTCACCCTGTTCGTTTCGCTGGATTATTGTGGCTGAAAGAACTGTTCGCTGGTTTGTTGTGAGAGAAAAACACTGCTGGATGACTGCTGATTCTGCTGATCCAGCGAAACGAACAGGGTGTCTATCTAGGGTGTAAGTGCAGAGGATTTCACATTTTCACGTAATTGTTGACTAGGGTTGTCTTCTTTGCGAACTGCAACTTCAATTGCAAGTTGCAAGGCTACACCTACAACGGAGGGCCACACATCGACATCCCCGGAGTGTGAACAACTGGGGAAGGCGAGTTGCTTGCTCCTCCGAGGCATCACCTGTC